>CM073777.1:52935775-54135775 GCA_037158775.1 Hetaerina titia
CCTCGGGGTCCTGGAAGAGAAGTTCCTTTCCAGTTACCCTCTAAAACCCCTTCTGTGGCTACGGTATATTGATGACATCTTTCTACTCTGGCCACATAACATAGACTCCCTCAATTCCTTCATCTCCCAACTCAATGATTCCTCATCTCTTTCTTTCACTTCCAACATCTCATCATCACAGATCACTTTCCTTGATGTTAATATTTCCCTAACTAACACAAATTTCCTCCCTCCGTACTTAATAAACCTACTAACAAACAACAATACCTTCATTTTAACAGCTGCCACCCCTACCACACCAAACGCTCCCTCCCTTACTCCCTATCTATCCGCTGGCCAACGCATTTGCAACCATCCCGAATACCTCAACAAATACCTCAACAACCTTCACCATTCCCTCCTCCAACGGGGACACCCAGATTCTCTCCTTCACAAAAAAATCCTAAAACAATCCTACAGCCCCAATCCTCCCTTAACCACAGACTTCCACCCTCTCTCAATATGCACCACCTACTTCCCTGGCATCCAGTCCCTTAAATTCATCCTCAAAGACCTGTACCCCATCCTCAAAAATCACAACGTTTCGTCCAACCTTCTTCCTAAATGCCCTTCTGTTACCTTCAAACGGCCCGCCAACCTCTCATATCTCCTCAAATCCACCAAGCCTCTTTCACAATCCCCTCCAACCCCTAGAATCACACCCACTCTGTGCTTGCAAGCAAGATGCAAAACTTGTCCTATTTTTACCACTCCACCCCTCTCCATCCCACCTTTTAAATCTCTCTCGCCCTTCCCCCACTCCTCATGCACATCTCAGAATGTAATCTACCTTCTGACTTGCAAACTCTGCCCGGAATTTTATATAGGCCAGTGCTCTACACCCCTGAACCTCAGGGTGAACAATCGTCGCGCCTCATGTAATCCCTCTTCCCCGTCCACGGGTCTTCCCATCCCAAAACATGCCTCCCACCACAACACCCCCGTTAACCACTGTTACAATGTTTCCGTGCTAGCATCCCTTCCCCATCCGATAACCCTATAAAATTAAAAACAATGGAATTGGCATTTATATGGCTGTGTAAAGCCTATCAACATCCGGGTCTCAATGTCGTTCACTGGGGGTGGGGTGGATTGGAGTGGATTTGTTTCTTGCGAGATGGTGGGCAATTTATTCATCCGCATACATTTTGTCATCCTTGTCCTGGGTTTTGACTTGTCGAGCCCTTATGATGACTTTGTGAGTTGATGCCTTGGTCATGGGTGTTGTGGTTTCTGAGGATGAATTGCTAGTTTTCTGTGTCGCTTGTTACTATTTCCGCATCCTCCTTATTCCATCTCCGCTCCCCTCTGGCCTCCCTTTCCCCATCCATAACCCCTACACCACTACATATTTTTCCCCTCTCCCTCGTCCCCTTCTCTCTTTCCACCACGTACCCTTATACCTCAGTCATATCTTATCTTCCGAAGAAGACGGAGTTCGAGTCCGTGGAAATTATCCAGATATTTTTGTGAGTGTTCTTTTTATGTGTTCTCGTGCTGTGTGCTACTGTCGAAGTTTTTTATTCAACACTTCCGTGTTACTTCGAAGAAATCATTTATATAAAAATATATATATATATATATATATATATATATATATATATATATATATATATATATATATAATTAGGTAATATACCGGTTAAGGTAGGTTATTATATGGACACAACTATCAAATAAACATTTTGTAACTCCCCACCTAGCAAACTAATCTATATCAGGTCCCTCTTCATCTCTGTGTACTTCTTTCCTCCCTTCATCCCGTATATATATATATATATAATCTTGAAAATGACGCTCTCCGGCGACGCACAAGCACACAAACACTAATTTGATTCTGATGACGACGGCCGTGCCGGCGAAACGTAAATATCTACTGTAAGTGTCCTTCTTTTATGTTTCTGTGTGTGTAATATCTATTATCTTAGTTTTTGTGTATATATATATATATATATATATATATATATATATATATATATATATATATATATATATATATATATATATATATATATATATATATATATAACTTAGACAGTAACACACAGCACGAGAACACATTAAAAGAACACTCACAATAATATCTTGATAATTTCGACGGACTCGAGCTCCCGTCTTCTTCGGAAGATAAGATATGACTCTATATATACGAGGGTCATCCGGAAAGTAGTACCCGTTCGTGAAATAAAGACACAAAACTAAATATTTACAAACATAAAAAAATTTATTTGAAAGAGGATACTTTAAACTACTTCTCAACATAATCTCCAAGCAAATTAAGGCATTTTTCATAACGTGTGACAAGTTTCTGTATTCCTGCTGCATAGTCCTTCGCCGCCAGCTCATTGAGATACAGGGTCACTCCTTCTTTAAGTTCTTCATCGCTGTCAAATCTTTTTCCTGCCAAAAAGTCTTTAAGCTTTGTAAAGAGATGAAAATCTGAAGGGGCCAAGTCCGGGCTATACGGTGGATGGTCGAAAGTTTCCCATTTGAATTGCTGCAAAAGTTTTTGTGTTATCCCAGCTGCATGAGGCCTGGCATTGTCATGAACGAGAATGACACCAGTAGACAATAGACCTCGCCGCCGATTTTGTATTGCCCGCCGTAATTTCTTTAATGTTTCACAATACGCATTGGCATTAATAGTGTCTCCACGGGCCATAAAATCAATAAGCAATACACCTCGTCGATCCCAGAAAATGGTTGCCATGAGTTTCCTGGTGGACAGAACTGTCTTGAATTTTTTTGGTTTGTTTGGTGAATGAGCATGATGCCACTCCATTGACTGTCGTTTACTCTCAGGTGATGCATAACAAACCCATGTTTCGTCACCAGTAATTATGCGAGTCAAGAAAGAGTCTCCTTCATCAGAATAACGTCCCAAAAACGTCAGTGCTGCAGCTATACGCTTGGTTTTGTGCTCATCTGTAAGCATGCGAGGGACCCATCTTGCACAAATTTTTGCATAATGCAGATGGTGTTTAACAATTTCATGAACAATTGTTCGAGAAACATTGGGAAAATGCTCACAGATGTCATCAATTGTGACGCGCCGATCGTTCCTCACGAATTCGTCAACTGAGCTCACCAGTTGGTCTGTAATAACAGACGGTCTCCCCGAACGCTCATCGTCGTGTGTGTTCCCCCTCCCCATGTTGAAGTTGCGACACCACCGCCGAACAGACGACTCGTCCATTACATTGTCTCCATACACCTCCTTTAATTGGCGATGAATATCACATGGGCGAACGTTTCTTGCATTGAGGAATTTAATCACTGCCCTCACTTCACAACTGGCGGCGTTCTCAATTTTTTTAAACATTGTAAACAATCACAGAAACAACACAGGCAATGCTAGCGTCACGCAACTTGGCTCAGAGAAGGCAGACAAGCCACTGAAGCTATCTGACCTCGTCCAGCGGCTACTCGCGTCGTCAGCACTTCATGCGGCACGAACGGGTACTACTTTCCGGATGACCCTCGTACAAACATATATATATATATATATATATATATATATATATATATATATATATATATATATATATATATATATATATCGATGATGCCGAAGTACTCACGAGAGCAAATAACTTTAGGACGGCACAATATAACACAGAATAAAACAGATAACACGTAAAAGGACACTCACACTGTAGATGATTTGAGCTTTCGGCCTACTCCGAGGCCTTCTTCAGGTCAGACTGAGGACTGAGTCTACCATGTGAGTGTTCTTTTACGTGTTTTCTATTTTATTCTTCGTTCTATTGTGCCGTCCAAACGTTATACATACATATATATTGGTGTATATACATATATATATTCTATATATATATATAAATATTAAATGTATTCATATTATATTTATGTTGAAAAATTAAAGTTCACATAAGATATCGCTAGAGAGCTTATGTATATCATAATATAAGTAATCACATAGTAAACACTGCTCTACTGCAGGTTCTCTTTGATATATTAAAAGACACTTACTTCCTAATGACAACTGAAAATCCGGAAGCAATATTACGATATTTATGCAGGCCTTTCACGCTGACTTCGGATGCGACGTTTATCCAAGGGTATTAATCCTCTACGAACGATCCAAAAAAATAAAACCTGTTTCTATTCTCTGACTGTGGATAACGGAAGAAGCGATATAAAGGGAAGGGTAGAGGAAGGAAAAGAAAAACCATTTGCCTGCGCATCGTTTTCTCCGCGGGCCGCACCTTCCTTCACCGCACTCACTCACACCTCCCCGCCTTTCTCCATTACCAACACCCGCCCTTCCCATCACCCATCACTCCTCTCGGGCGCTACCAACGTCGCTTCTTCTTTTTGCCCAATCAATTTCAAGCAAAAGACCATTGCGCGCGCCTCAAACCATTCTTTCCTCCTTTTGTAGTCCCTCATCCCCTCCCTTCTCCCCGAGTGATGTTCATTCCCCATCCGGCAGAGTGCTCCTGCCTCCGCGACAGGCGGGATCTTGCTTCATTTGTTTCCTTACCCTCTCACGTACCTCTTGCCACACCCACTCACTAACCCAATACACCCCTAATCATGCCTTCCCAGCATATATATATATATATATATATATATATATATATATATATATATATATATATATATATATATATATATATATATATATAATATTTGGACGGCTCAATAGGGCATAAAAAGAAAATAGATGTAAAAGGACACTTACACTTTTTAAGTATGAGCTTTCGGCCCTTTCTTGGGTCTTTTTTAGATAAAAATACACATAAACATGCCAAAAAGAAAAGAAACTTTTACGTTTCCGAATTTTCGGTGGTCAAATCACCAAGAGAGAGAAGGAGACAGTTCAAAGATCCTCTCCCTTTAGAAAGATGGTTTGGTTACCGAAAATTATATATAAATATGTATATATATATATATATATATATATATATATATATATATATATATATATATATATATATATATATTGAGCATATCACAAATGTAAAAATATTTTCTCAAATATTTTTACATTTGTGATCTGCTCGAATCCGCCTTCCCCACCTCTCTTGTGTTCGTCCTTTATGTGTTTTCCTTTCCCATTTCCTTGTCTCTATTTCTATGTGAATGAATATTTATTCGCCGTATGGCGGGATTTCGTGTGTGAATATATATATATATATATATATATATATATATATATATATATATATATATATACATACATACATACATATATATAAAGGAATGAACGAGTAAAGGTTTAGGAAAATGACGGGGGAGGAAAGTCTATATTGGCAGTTTGATTTATTTGTTGTATCTATGAGGAAGCAATCCGGCCGGAAGACTTTGTGAGATTAATGTTACTTCCTATTTCGAAAAAGCTAAAGGCTACAACATTTGAATACTACATAACAATGAGTTTGTTATTCCACGCAACTAACGTTGTTCTCAGCATCATCAACAAAAGGATAGAGAATAGGGTAAATGATTACTTAGCTGATGATCAGCTTGGGTTTAGGAACGGGAGAGTTACGTAACTTGGGAATAAGTTATAGACAAAAAATTATACACCAGAAAACGCATCGTATCAAATAGAAACCGAGAATGAATGTCCAATGTATCTTCATATGTAATGTAATGATTACACTTAACACATTAGCCTATAAACACGCATTAAACATTGAACAAATTCCAAGCAAGTAAAACTAGATTTCGAGGTGTAAAGAACAAGTGACGGCCAATTTTTCTGGGCTTATGAAAATTAAGAAAAAAATACATAGAAATGTACAAAAAAAAACCATAAGCACAGTAATCAACCCGAAGGTCGGTTTAGTAGGTGATGGTAGAGCTCACCCATGTACCAAGCCCGACGGCTTGTGAATATTCACACATCAGGGTAGGGGGGCCAGTTCCTTTCCCTGTGCCGGTTATGGTTTCCCAGGAAGATCTGGTACCCGAAAAATCAACTAGCTTGAGAAATGTGCAATCAAGTTATATGTAATCTTATTATTTAATGAAATGTACTGATGTATATTTAATAGACATTGATATTCGAATATTTATATCCTTAGTTAATACTTAATCTTCAAACCATCCAAATCTTTCTTTTTTGAACGATAGCCTTCACCAAGCCCCACGCAACACTCCACCTATACCAGCGCGTGTCTGCCACCACTCCGAGTTAGACCATTTGCTTTCATCCATCCACACAAACCTCATTCTGTGCTTCCACAGTCCGATTCCCTTTCTGGGGAATCCTTTTCTTCTCCGAGAAAGGAACTACTTATTTATTTTCTCGAGCCAGGGAGATGGCTGATGGCTGCTTCCATCAATAAAAGCTCTAGGGGCGGAGGGTTTTTCAGGCCGCTGGAGTTCGCACGGGGTTCAGCTGTCGGTTTCCGATGAACGCTTTGTTAGGTGCACGCATAACAGAAGACGATTGCTTCAACTCCTCCCCTCAGCTGCCCCGGCTGCTATTCCCCAAGAATTTTTTGCTTAAGAAATTGATTAATGTAATTGCGCTCCTGGAACAGAGAGATTTTTTTCGGAGACCTTTTCCGCCAATCAGCTTGCTTTCTGCACTAAAAGGCAAAATAAATACGACGTGAAAGTGTTACGACGGCCCAATTACCCAGTTCTACCGTCAATAATACGCAATAAAATAATAAGAATAAAATCTGAGTGCGCCCAATTTTATTTTTTTTCCCAGAAATAATATTAGTTTTTGTGATTCTTTCGATTTCTCAAGAGCATGGCATTTAACAAATTGATCTTGCTCTTTGTTAAAGCCGGAGTGATGCTAGTTAATGCGTGGAAGCTGTAAACTTGGATCCCGAGATTTCATGCATGAAAAAATTGCTTTGAATGACGGCACTGCATCTATTGTAGCATACCTTAAATGAATGTAAACTCCTCGTTTCGGAACAAAATAAGTGATACTGCATTTCTTTCAGTTTATTTAAACGTCAAGTTTACCCAGGGATGTTGCCAAAATAATAATTTTTTTAGGTAATCTACCGGTTAAGGTAGGTTTTTGGATGGACCCAACTATCAAATAAACATTTTGTGACTCCCCACCTAGCAAACTAATCTATATCAGGTCCCTCTTCATCTCGGTGTACTTCTTTCCTCCCTTCATCTCGTCCAACATCCCTATCCTGTTCCTACCCTTACCTCGCTTGCCCAACATTCTTCCCTCTATTACCCTCTTCAACATTCCACTACCGCTCAATACGCCCTTCATCCATTTTTCCTGCCTCCATAGGATTTCTCTCAACAAACCCCTCTCCTCCCCCACCATTTCTAGTACTTCCTCATTTGTTTTCCTTTCGGTCCATTTCACCTTTTCCATTCTTCTCCACACCCACATTTCAAAAGCCTCCAATCTACGTCTATCCTCCTGCTTCAGCGACCACGTTTCCGCGCCGTACATAGCTACGCTCCATATCAGAGTTTTTACGAGTCTTGTCTTAACATCCCTACTCAACGTCCCCGTCATCAACTCCCTCCTCCTTGAGAAAGCCTCCTTGCCTTGCGCAATTCTTCTCCTTACGTCCCTACCACTTTGACCGTGTTGGTCCAAAACACTTCCGAGATATGTAAACTGTTCTACCTGCTCTATTTTTTCCCCGCCTATTTTAATATTTAGCTTAGCCTTTTTCTTTCTGGAAAATCGCATAACCTTTGTTTTATTAATATTTATTCTCATCCCATATTTATCGCACTGAACCTCCAATTCACTCAACAATGCTTAAAATAATAATATATGCGGATTATTTTTACAGCAAAATAAGGGGTGCTTCGAATACCAAACTCTAACCGAATCCATATTTATGTATTTCACGGGTCATGCGTCAGCTAAATATATCCTTTTACCAGTATTTCCGACTATCGGAAACAATTACGACTAATTACAAATCTGATGTAGCTTTGTTGAATTCCAGAAGGTCGAGTTTCGTAACCTTTCAATTAAAACAGAAGATAGAACGCATTTTTAGTGTACTATAACTCAGTGTATGCGACTTTGGTTACTGGTAAGGTTAAACTTATATGTATGCTGAATAAATGTAGCTTATACGATTTGATAATGTGAAATTACAAATAGCAGGTGGCTCTGTCCAATTGCTATTGCTCGATTACTTCATATTTTCATTTTTCGAGAAATCCCTACCTCAATTTTTCCTTAGTTGGCAGTAAAGTCACACGGAACTCATACGACAATTAATAAAAATGGAAGTATTAATTATATATAATAATACAAGCATGCACAAGTTGGGGCTTAAACTTTTCTATATAATTTATTTACAATGAAATTATCGTGAAATGAATTCATTACGCCCAGAATTTTATGTAATTTTGACATTCAATACCAAATAAAAGTTATTTTCAAGGCTTAGAATGTATTGTAGACCTTTGAGTTTCTTTCAATTGGCAGAAGTAAGAATAAAATAAGGTACATAACAGGAAAGACAAACGAAGGCTTATATAGCATATATTGGGAGGGTAAAGCGTTCATTAGGAAACTTGGAAATGAGAAAAACTGAAAAGAGACGATTTAATGAGAGGAACTGAAGGCTGCACTAGAGACTTAGGCGGGGTAGACAATGTGGAGAATTAATAGAACGTCCTCACTAGCTAAAATGAATGTCACGCAAGACGAAACCCATTTATAATTAACAGATATGGTATAGTAATTTAATACGTTTGGAATTAGATTTCACGAATCACCCTATGCCTTTATTTACGATAGACTAGGGGATAATCAAAAATACCATATGATTTTTTATCAAATAAATTTATTTACGGCCACTTTTGAACTATCGTCAGTTATATATTTTGAGTCAATTTAGGTAATATTTTTATCAAGAATGAATTTTTCGTATGATATTTCATTTTAGAAATTAGGTTCATAAAATATACAAAATGCTTATTTCAATAAATAATTTAAAAATTTCGGGTTGTTTACATAATATTGATCTATAGTTCATAAATATAACATTGGGAACATTATATTATTTTGAGCACTAACTTTGTTAGAGTTTTATTTTTTCTGTCAGTGTTTTCCCACAATGAAATTTGGATAACTGTGAAATTGTAGAAGCCAGACCTATAATGGCAATATATTGACTTCCAGATAAGCAATATCTGCAGTTAGGATAACATTTAATAAGGACTAACAGGGTTACTGACTATGAGGCAAACCATACAACCCGTATCATATCATTAAAAAATGATATCAACCCCGGAGAACCAATTATCAATGTGTATGTGATAACGTCTACTATCGTGTCGGACCATGCATGTGGAGAACTTGGAAATAAGTAAAAACTTCTTGAAGTAGCTAGAATTTGTAGAGAAAAAGAAGGGATGTGCTGCTTTTACAACCTAGTACATAGTATTCTTTAAAATCCAAAGTGGAATATGCTACGATAGCATGGTGTCCATCTGACACAATTATAGAATAGGCTTGGTGGATTACAGAGCAACAAACGACCATTACCTAATATAGAACTGTAACGCGAAGACTTCACCCCAAATCACACTCATGAATATGTATTAGCAGTACGATTTTATTTGAGACATCGAATAAATGATTTAATATCCAAATTACAACCAAAGCTCATAGAATTTGGAAAAAAAGGAGAGAATACTTTGAAAAAGAATTTGATGGATCCCTATTTAAGGAATATGGTGATTCCTTCTTCTTCATTATATCATAAGTGATCTATACCGCCATTATCCCGTCGTAATTTTTTAAATGTAATTAGTTTTTCGCCAGAAATATTAAATCAGTAAAATACCTGCCGGTTTTACTGATACTCGCACTATCCTATTCATGAAAAGTACTAATTTACTCTATAAAATAACTCATTATACATTTCAAGCAGCATTCTTTTGAAATACTATGACAAATGCTGTATTAGTACTTAGGCACCGTCTAAGAAACATCGTTTCTAGGAAAAACACCCTTTCAGAGAACCGTGTATTTCGACGTTGAAATAGCTACACAACTATGCTTTTTGATTTCTTTTAGAAAGAATGTGATTGGCATATATTTTAAGCATAAGCTGTACTTATCGGAAATAACCTTTGAAGGTCAGGCACTAAATCCTGTCCTCGAAATTTTCAACGCAAGCATTCCCGAATTTGCGAAATACTTCCGCGAATCGGTCCATGGAGCGTGTTCCTCGAAACTTTCCGATCTATCAACGCTGATAACAAGTTCTAAGTTCATGGACTTTTGCACCACTGCTTCCAACGCTAAAGTGATCGGCTGTAAGGGCGCAGGGAGGTTTCGTGATGGTAGGGCGAGAGCATGGGGAGGGAGTTGTGGGGGAAAGGGTGAAGGGGAAATTGGGTTGAGCCGGGGAGCGAGAATCGGAAATTTTTCCCCGACAAAGTTGCTGCTCGAGGGAATTGCTATGCTCCCACTACGCCTTTACTATTTTGGGCATTCAGCGAACCCCTCTGTCCTCCCAACCCTTAAGCCCTACTTCCTTCCACACACCTCATGGCCAAAAAATATTCCCAATTTTCCCAACGCATCGCCCCATGCTACTACCACAAACGCTCCTCTCCCGCTGAAACACAAACTGTCTTTCGCGTACTCTCCAAATTCCGTCTTCCCTACTTTCTACCGTATTCTCTTTGATAATTTCCTACTAATATCAATTAAGCACTCGAAATCAACCGCCACCTAATCACCCTTTCCAATGGATATTATATTTTCACCGTAGTGTATAAGATTCAATTAAATTTTTCGTAGTGTCAAAGTTCTAATAAAGTGTGACAAAAAGTTGTAGACGATTTTTATAAATAATATTGCAATATACATTCAAAATGAAAGAATATAAAGTGAGAAGTGGAGATAGAAAGCAAAGGTGTTTTAGATCAATGCGATGTAAGATGGAAGGATAGCGGGGATTACTGGAGTGATAGCTAGCAAATCATGTACAGCGGATGGGTACAAGATATTTATTTGGTAGTTGCATCCGTCCAAAACCCACTTTAAACGGTTAATAACATATTATAAAAAATATTTTTACTTTTTATATCATAAAAAAAACCATAAACACAGTAATCAACCCGAAGGTCGGTTTAGTAGGTGATGGTAGAGCTCACCCATGTACTAAGCCCGACGGCGTCTGAATATTCACACATCAGGGTAGGGGGCCAGTTCCTTTCCCTGTGCCGGTTATGGTTTCCCAGGAAGACCTGGTACCCGAAAAATCAACTAGCTTGGGTGGAGCTGCAGGTGCCCAAAGTGCCTTGCCCGGGAATCGAACCCGGGACCCTCCGGTCAGTAGTCCAAAGCTCTACCCACTAGACCACCGCGACCCTTTATATCATGGTGACATCTGGACAAAAATCTGGAAGTATATTAGTCGAAAGTCTCTCATTTAATAATTTTTTTCTTTTTTCAGCCTTTTTTCATTACGAAATATTCAATTATATATTATATGGACCGACAATTCTAGAAAAAGTAAGTTTAACCATTTATCAAACGTACGAGCCCTTACATTACCGTGGAATTCATGGCCTTGGATCTTCGGAATTAATTTTGCTTATTTTTCCTCGTCCCGTGTTTGCCTCCACACTCTTTCTCATTCTCTTTTTCCATCACACCAATACATAATGAACAATGAACAATATTGAATATTAAAAGGCGTATGCAATGCGGCATTTATGAATGTGAAAACGTCACATTTACGGGGCGTATTCATTTAAAAATACTACTCGCCGTGAAATGCACCCGTGCGGATGCAACGAGAGGTCGCATGGTCTATTCAGGTGAATTCTGATGGGCTCTGGAGAATTTGAAAGGGTGAAACTATTAAGTTGCTGGAATTTAGGCCGCACACACTTGAACATAAATGTACACCTGATTGGCAGTTCTTGTCAGCTAGCTTAGGCCCAATACGTATATATTCTCCCAAGTTACCCATGTGTAAGAGTGACCTCCACCATAATGACCATAAATGTACCAACATGCAATTCAAGTTTCCCGCTCGCAGCATATCTAACGTTTTTGTGATTAAAATATTAGTAAAAAAAATTCGGATCATCCTTCTGTACGTTTGCGGTATTTGGAGAAGGAGAAATGATGACTTCGTTTTTCAATTTTAAAAGGACATGAAAACATATTTTGACGTGATAATCTTCATGTAAATCATTCCAGTATTTGGATATTCGTTTATTATTCCCTCGAAGGTCAACTGGATATAAAATGAATTTTGATATCATATGAACACGCGATGTGGCTCAATCGAGTGAAATGACTACGGCACTTTTAAAATACTGCCGGAAGGGTAACAGCTGAATCAAGTCAGTTGATTCAAATAATAGCAAATTCTTGTGCCTGGGAATTTTACCAGATAAGAGGGAGTATTAAGCAGATTGTCGAAGAAAATTTGAGAATTGGAAAAAGAACCTTCGTTAATGTCGTCATTCGTTAATCTGCGGAATGTAAAATAAGGGAGAAGAGATTTGAAGAGGATGCGGAAGTGTGGCTATGAGGGAGAGTTAACAAACTAAACGGACGGAGAGTGTGAGAAATAAGGTTGTGCTGTGGAGATTATTGGCCAGAGGTTCGATATTATAATGAAAATGATTAGAAAAACATTTTTGTTTGACAAAGAAACTACGTAGGTACCTCATTCTAAAGAAGTAAAAACGATTGTTGGAAAAAAGTTGCACATTGAACTATCAACAGATGTGAAGAAAGAAAGAACGAAGAGGAAGAGGCAATATAATAGAATAGATTCCCCAACAAATGCAGGTGTTGCATTCAAAATAGGATGATGCCACTATGGAGCATCTTTATTCTCAAATCGCTGGAGTACCTGCTCAGATTTGATCAAGAAAGTCATTTTCGTTTATTTCATATGACTTCAGGCTAACTTACATGCTTAATGAACAATTACAATATCGGCCTTGATTTTTAAAACACAGCTCAGATCTTGCGCTAGAGTCTGCCGAAGAAGAAAAAGTTGAAGGACCTATTACCATTTTTTTCGAGTCGTCTCCTTTACAATTCTTGTCTGCTCCTGGAATTCCATTCTCAAACAAAATTTCCTTTGTTTAAATAAATTCTCACAATTTATATATTCGCAAAAGTCCATAGGAAGAAGAAAATTTGAGCAGTATCACTTTCCATGTCCAATGTGAATCGCATACGAGTACATACGAATAAGTACTTGATGGACCATTTCCTGGTTTTCCTTCACAGAAAATTTGCAAGAGATACTTATACTTTGGTTCTCTTACACATAAGATTCTATTTCTCTAGTTTCATTAAAGTTATCCAAAGTGATTCCATCTAATACTTTGATTAAATATCTACCATTTTATTGTCTGCATTGGCCATAAAAGGACTCAAAAATATCAACTTTCCATATCTAACTACTATCTCTGACCTGATAAATTACACCTATTATATACTTCCTAGTTTTTTTAATCCCCTACATTACTAATACATTATTGATGACAATGATGTGCGGGTTTTTTTATTCTAAGTAAATTACTTAAACTAGGCCGAATTCAAACATATAATTACAAGCATAGCCAATTTTTTCAATCAGAAATATTCGAGCTGGACAACATAATATGATGAGTCCGCAAACACTTGGATGCGCATCATTATTAGATAACATACCGGTTAATGTAGTTTTTGGATGGACACAACTACAAAAATAAATCTTTGCCTTCTCCTAACAAAACACAAGCCAAAATCCTATTCAACAAAAGGCTCAACTTCCTCTCTGCATACTTCCTTCCTCCCTCAATCCCATTCAACATATCTATTATATCCTGCCTCTTCCTCATTCGCTTGATATTTTATCCTCTATTTCAGTCTTCAACATCCCACTGCCGATCAATATGCTTTTCATCTATATTTTCTGTCTCATTATGATTTCTCCCATCAATCCCCTCTCCTTTCCCAACATAACCAGCACTTGTTCATTCTCTTTCCTTTTTGTCCCCTTCATCTTCTCCATCCTTTTCCAAACCCACATTTAAAAAGCCTCCAATTTACTCTCATTATCCTGCCACAATCAGTATACGTATTTCCTTGTCGTACATAACTATGATACATATCAAAGCTGAGACGAGATTTTTCTTGAAATTCTTAATCAACATCCCCGTTTGGATGCATTAATGAGAAGTAATTGAATAATTTTCCTAACTGATTTGAAGTCATTATGACTTCATAAATTTATGGAAAAAACGTTGGTCGAAATCAAACAGTGCATCCAAAAACATCTTTTTCCAAGATGATCTAAGGATTTACGGATTAGATAGACGAGATGTTGTCTCATTGTTTGACAGGCGATTCCTGAAAACGGGAGTTTATCAGATGAACAATTCCAGGAAAATCGACAGCCGCGCATCTTTGTTGCCTTGCTTTACTGCTAAATGTGTTCCACATCATTACTGAAGTAAAAATGAGTAGCGACGATAACACCATCTGATACAATCGAATAAGTCATTACATTTTTGCAAAACCCCTCAAATCTCCAAAATTCTTCTCGAGAGTTTTTAAGGCGTGTGAATGAATCGAACGAGCCGTTTCCTGAAGGCACTTCTTTGTTCCAAGAATTTTATCACCCACGTTACCACGTAGGAGATACTTAGATATCGTTTCATTCGTCCTATAGCAAAAAGGGATCGCAAGGCGCTTCCCGTCATTGTGTCGATAATTAGGAAGAGCGACCCCGGCGGCTTCGCAGAGAACTGGCAGATTAGGTGTTGCGAGACCCGGCAGAAGAGGAGTAGCGGAAAACGAAGAAGAGTTTGCAGGAGATGTCTACAAAGGAAGGGCGAGAGTATATATTTTCACTTTTAATAGATGATGCAAAATGGGGAAATGAATGGACGTAGAAATAGAAAAATTACTTCATAGGCAAAGACACAGGAACTGACTCAAAATCAGAAGTCTTTTCCGAATCAAATGAGGTCAATGAATTTATAAAACTTGTACGCGCAAGTATGATTCACCTTAATGAAAGGTGAATCGTATATGCTTTGTTCCAATTTTTCATTAACACTTTTTCACAGATATCCAGACTTAAACAGTTAAATTCAGGCATAATTTGCGGCCACATGAATATAAAAAATAATATATTATGTGAAAATATAAACTTAAAAGTCTTTCTTCCAATTTATATACATTTGCAAAACCCTAAATAGCTGGTTGATTAATTCATCATTCCAGGTTACAACCAGTTCACATTTGGCAGTATGATTGCCATTGTGTCGCTAAGACATACTAGGATATAATTTCGTGTTAATTTATTCAAGAAGGGCATGATCTTAAATGGAAAGTGAAATCCCGTAAGCTCTTATAAGGTGTTGCTAGGAAAACCAGCCATTCGGAAAAACACATTAACATTTTTAAAATATGAAGGTAATGTATCTTGATATTTATTTAGTGAAATAATGGAATTTATTGGCTATTCTTTAGTTTAAAAAATTCTACATTTGAAGGATGGGGTAACTAAAATATTTTGATGCGTACATTTTAGTTTTATATACATTATATATACTCATTTTATGATATACATGTTTAAAAGATCCATTTCTACTGTAAATAATCAATTATTCTATGCCCTAGAGGCATTTAGTTGTAGAGAAAATGAGATACGAAGCCAGTAGGTGAAAGAAAAAGTAATATAAATGGAAAGATTTGCATTAAAATTTCAAGAAGACGTGGAGAGAAAGTAAATAGATAAAGATTTGTGAACTAACCAACCAAAAGAATGACAGAATTTCACTCAGGGTTGATATGTGAAGGGATATATTTGAGAAAACACAATAAATATTGTTCAGGAAATATTTGTTGAAGAAAAGGACGGATGAAAAACGAATTGATGTGAAAAAAAGATTAACCACAAATATATGCGATTAGTTGTCCCAGACTAATCCTAATATTGACAATATCTGATGACAAACAAGAGTCATTCTATAAAAATACATAGATGACGCTCTCACAAAGCTGAGAGTGGAAGTAAGAACGCAAAATGCATTAAAAACTGTGTTGCTGCGATACGAAAGGCGATGTCGCACGTCTACGATACATGGCGACTGATACACCAACCCCTTTACGACATCCAATTTCCATTACACTGTTACGCCAGGAATCAAACATGCGAGCATTCCTAATGAGGAGGTGGCACATGAAGAGAAGGTGCAAAGGCCGGGCCCCCTGTATTGAACCGTTGACGACGCGATTCAAACTCCACGGTGCGCGACACACACATTACACTATGTCACGGAACGATGATCTCACTGCGGAGAACGTTGAAAATAAAGGTGGAAAAGCCTTGGCAACATTTTATACTGCATCAATGACGATCTTACCTCGGAAAAAATATCCACAGGAATCCTTTCTAATGCTCTGCTCGCAAAATATGAATGGAGGTCAAAAGAGGGAAAAAAATCATTTGGGAACGGCAGAGCGGGCTACCCGGGCAGCTTCAAATTCTGTCTTCGGCTCAGCGTTTGAATGCTACGGGCTAACCGGAATCAAAATACGGCGTGAGAACTCGCGTGTGACTTAGTCAAACAGTAGTGGCCTCCGGGTAACAAATGTTAACCAAGGAAATGATAGCGTAACAAAAGAATCAGGTTTTTGAAATAATATTATCCTTCGGATCTACGGCCAAACTGCCAAAGAGAGCTGCGCCCGAGAGTTATTTTTCTCCAAGAACAATATACGCGACCCTGGGCTATTGAAAAATTAACGAATATATGCCTCCAACTCTTAACTAAATATGAAGGAAGGAAAACCGGAATATTGCACAGAACAGGCTTCAACACAACAGCACCTTATAAAAAAGCAAAACTCTCAGCACGCAGCTTCAACACAAAGTAGAAGGACTTTGCATCTTATTAAAGAATGGTTCGTTCGGAATGTCTTTAATATTTAGTTTATGTTCTACACTTAGGCAAGTCTATATTCTTTATTAATTTTCGTGTAAATTTTAATTGTTTTTACAAATGAATAGTCCTTACTAAAAGTTACTCTGCCGCCACCGCCTAACCATATGTATGGATTCCTATTGAAGTATCTACGAGGTCGTATGAACGATAATTGTCTCTTCCAACGATTGACCCTTTTGTGATGACTGCTGTTAACAAATTCTGAGAACTCAATCATTTCAAATTTATATTCATATAGTAGGTTTATACATCAATATTTAAGAGAATTTCTCAATGCATAAATAAGTTGTTAAAAAGGCAAAACTTAGTTTGAGTAACAAAATTGACAATGATATGAGCGTAATTTCGTTCATGGTACATGAAAATTGATACGGTGAGCCATGAAAATCCAAATGAGAAGGCAGAATATAGTAGATCAGCAATTGTTTTAGTGCAAAAAATAAGAGAAACATTACTCTTATAAAAGTAAAAATTTTAAAAATCCAACATAAAAGGAAAAGTTCACATTCACATGAATACAAAAGGAGAAAATAACTTATTCATTTCTCTGAATAATTAGCTTGCAGTTCGACTTCAATTCACTCAGTTCTATGAAGCAATGAAGAAAGGCCAACCAAATAAAATGACCTCAAATCTAAAAATGACAAGCTATTTAATTAGGAAAATGTATGAAATAACTCTGTTTTTATCCACATATTATCCACTGCCTAAAGACAGGTGAAAAAGAAAATTTTGAAATGCATATGCGTATCCTTTAAGACAACGTTTGCATTAAATGAAAAAAATGTCGATTAAATCCGATTGTGTTCTGTAAAACGTATAAAGACTGAAATATAGAGCGATTTTTAAAATGACACATATCTCTTCATCGCAGTACAACATTAATAAAGGATATATTGTCGACCACGGATACAAAAAAAGCTAATATGCATAAAAAAAGTTATGCGATTCCCCAGAAAGAGAAAGGCTAAGCTAAGTATTATATTATAGGGCAATAACTAGAGCATGTTGAATAGTTAGATTCCTTGGGAGTTTTTTGCACCGAAATAGACAAAGCATTAGGAATGTTAGGAGAAGAATTAGGCAAAGAGGTTTTCACAAGGATGAAGGAATTGATGGCAGGGATGTTGGGTAAGAATGATAAGAAAAGGCTCGTCAACACTTTAATATAGAGTGTAGTTATGTTCGATGAGGAAACGGTTACTGAAGTAGGAAGATAGACGTACACTGGAGGCTTTTGAAATGTGGGTGTGGAGAGGGAACGAGAAGGTGAAATTGACCGAAAGGAAAACAAATAAGGAAGTAGGCAGGGAGAGGGGACTGTTGGGAGAAATGAGAGGAAGCACGAAAAATGGATGTTGGGCGTATTGATCAGCAGAGGGATGTTGAAGACTGTAGTAGAGGAGAAAATGTTAGGCAAAAGAGGAAGGGGCAGAAATAGGATAGGGATTTTGGACGGGATTAAGGGTGGAAGTACATAGAGATGAATAGGGGCTTGTTTTGTTGAGTAGGATGTTGGGTGGTGTTTTGTTAGGACAAATGAAATATTTAGTCGATAGTTATGACCATTCAAAACCTACCTTAACCAGAAGATTACCTAATAATAATATCATATATTTATTTTCCCGGGAAATCTGTCTGTTCAAAGTTTGATAGTAACTTTCTGGATATAATTACTCTTTCCCTCTAAAATAGTTAACTTAAGATAAAATATAAACAAAACAAACCTGCAAGATAGATAGTGACGGATTATAAATATAAGCAAAAATAAAAGCAATTAATTGAGTTGACAAGAAGAAGAAATAATAAGAATTGGTCGTCCCCACTGCAATGCTGAGGAGTAGAATGCTCTTTCACACGTACAAGAGACACGACGGTGAATTAAAAACCAACAAAGGCAACGCTGAATTAAAAAGAACATAGAATATCCCTCTACTATTCATTATAGCTGCACAGAAGAGAAATCATAATCTCAGCAAAAAATCAGAAGACAATCTAAATACCCTATAATTTTACTAAAAAATGAACAGAGCTCGTAGTCTTTTCAAAAATTAATCAGTCAATGTAAAAAAATTGGTACTCCAAACGAAAAAGCATTGCGCACATGAAATATGAGTTAATATCTTAGTGGATTCGAAAAATCGCTTAATAGTTCATTCCTGATTGAAAAATACTTTCATAAAGAGAAAATTATGCACAAAAATACGCCTTTATTCAATAATCAAAACTATATAGTATTTCAAATCAATATTGGGATTTTGAGCATACATTAAAAATAATTCGTCTCAGTTAAATACAAATTTTATTGACTAATTATTCAAAATTAGTTTAAAAAATGGAATTATAGAAAAAACTGAAGAATTTTTTCCATATAGAGAAATGGATTTACGAAACACTCTTAAAATAAAAATTATAATTTGATCATAAGAATCACATGAGTGAGTCTGCAGCCGGAATTAATCAAGAAGTAATAAATAACTGACAAAAATGAATAGTAAATGAACAGAAACATTTTACAAAACTCGACAATTGTCCAGCATAAAGGAACCGCAACTCGATTGGTCTAGAAAAATTTCCATGCGATTTCACGTAGCCGACTCTTGATTGATCAAATCGAGGAGCAAACGTGATTCAATATGTAAGAAATATTTTTGAAATAAGAAAACGCAGAGACAAACTCTTTGAGTGTTTGTATGTTTGTTACAAAAATCGTGCTTTTACGTTATATATAATTAAATAAATTTAATTATTTGAATAAATATAATGAAAACTCAAAATGTAATCCACTTTTTGCTAAAAAAATTATCAAATTATTATTTCTTCGTCATAAATTATAACAAAAGCTAATAAGCATGGCTTAGGAAACCGTTTTTATTGAAAGACTAAGGAATAAATTAATTCAAAATTGTATGAAATAAGTTCAATATAATCGTAGAAGGTTAAGTGATTCATTATATATTCGTATCTTTGTGTATGCAAAGTTAATCAAAAAAGAATAGAATAGAGTTCTTAATTGCACTTAGAGAACATACTATATAGTTTACCGCAATCATGCTAATAATTTTGGTCGACCAAGGAAACTCGTCAATGTCAGGGCCACCTAAATTCTAGTTCAAAACCTTGGACTATTTAGTTAAGGTGATCAACACTCGTGTGTTCCACAATACATATATGTTGTTGAGTAATTCAGTAAACGGTGTGGTTTGAAGCCTCGCGTTACGGTCCCTTTTAAAGCACACGCCTGGAATTTGATGCATCCCAGCCCGGTCGCCATGTTACTTCTGGCTCCACGCCCAAGTGGTCCGTCTACTCCATTACAATCTACACCCTTTGAGTCATGCGAAGAGTGAGTATAGTGCTGGGCATAAGGGATCGGTATTTGACGAGCTAGGAGGGTGCTATTTGTTTACCTAAGCTATTTCCTTCTTCTCTGTATTTGCTTTGGCCATGAGCCATACAACAGTCCATCAGTCGGTGTCACTCATCTTGATTCTCTCACTCTTAACAGTGAGTAAACTTTTAACAACTTGGGACGAAAACGTTTTCAAGTAAGAAAAGGTCCTGTACTACGTTGACCCTTGAGGCGACGGTGTTTTATACTCGATGTATTATCTCCATCACGAAAATATTAAATTATGACTTAACCACACTTTAAATGATCAATTAAGGCACTGATAAATAAAAGTGCTTCGAATATATAAGATAATCTCAATTTTGCGTAGCGTTCGTTGCAACTAGAATGCTTGTCAAGGTTAACATAAAAAGATACTGTACCTCCGTACTTAAACTGCTGGGTCATATTTCAATGAACCTTTTAATGGTATGTTAGGTTTTATTTTTCTAAGGAGGCCCAATATCTCACACCCCATCCATTGCGGGCTACTTCATCAATAGGACATTGAATCCAGGGACGTAGTTATCATTACATAGACATTCTGTTAGTCTCTTTGAAGTGACACGGGGTTTTCTTGGTCTTACGAATCTCAGAGAAATAATAATGTGTGGAAGATGTCATCTCTAGGTTTTCTAATCTTCCCGCTTGGTGAAAACAATTACTCACTGTGTTTATTTCCAAAAGGTTAATTACAATCAATAAAGAACTCGATGGAAAATCGCACTATATGTTCTAAATCCACTTCCACGCCATGGGTATCATTAGTATTTCACTCCTAGGATTGGTTTACTTCAACCCTCCATTCTACTCTATTTAATGTCAATTCTCTCAATCCTTGATACCCTCTCTGTTTTAAGTCCTTCTTCATTTGTACTATATACATGCCTATAGGTCATCCTTGTCGAACCTTCCCTTCTATTTTTCCTAATTAATCCATTGTACCTCAATCCAGTCTATTCTCTATAGGAAGTCCAATCCCTCTATTTCTTCATTGCCGTAGAGTTCTCCATATAGTCCTATTCTCTTCTGCTCTTCTATATACTTCCTCGTTCCTCACTTTGTCGGTCCATTTAATCTTCAGCACTCTCCTGCAGCGCCATGTTTCAAAGGCTTCTATTCTTCGCGGGTCCACTTTTCCAATTTTCCAAGTCTCGGAATCATAGAGTGCCATGCTCCACACGCAAGTCTTGACGAATTGCTTCCTTGTTTCCAGTCTTAGGTTCTTTGAACATATAAATTACCTCTTCTTCATGAATACGTTATTAGCTTGGGCTATTCTTCCCTTGATGTCGGTTATATTTCTTCCATCCCATGTTATGCTGCTGCCCAGGTAGATGAAGGATCCCACTTGCTCTATTTTCACCCCTCGAATTGTGATATCTGCATTCAGCTTCCCTCTTCCGCTCACAAGTATTTTAGTTTTCTTCTTTTTGATGTTCATATTATGTTCCCCCTGTATTTGATCCACAGCACTTATCCTATTATATATTTCATAACGGAATTATAACGCCACATTTTTACCTTCATGTAGAAAATGTTTCTTCTTGAAAAACAGTTTTTCAGACTTTTGCAAGAAACAATGCTGCTGTTAATTGAGTTAAGCAATAACACAATTTTTAAACGTTGGCATTTTAGTTGCTAACCATTTAAACGAATAGCCTAAGAATACATATATATTTTACGGGTGACCCTCCTTTCTCACGGAGGAGCCTTTTCATTAATTCCTCACCCGCTCCAAAAACCTTAGGCTTTCTTTCGCCGGTGTTCTAGTGAACGCCTTTCCACCTCCCCTCATACCCACTGCAACCGACAAAGGAGGTCAGTCTCTCGGAAAATTAAGAACTCCGGTCACGGGACGCAAGGAAGCAGAGGGGAATAGGGAGTACTGGCGCAAGGTGTTGGGGTTGGAATCCGAAAAAAGGGCACTATCTTTCTCATATCACCTTCCCAGCGGACAACATCCCTCTCCTTGCTTTCATCCCTCATTCGTATTTCTCTCTAAGACTAGACCTAAGGGCATGAGAGCCGCCTCTACCCACACGGAACAGGACTACTAATGGGAACCAATACTCCTTCAGGTCTCCAGAATTTTTAGCACTCACATTTCCCACTTTTAATAATTATGAAATTACTTGTTACCTATGTTGAACTATATATTAGTGCAATATGTAACACATAAATTACTAAATATGCATAACGTCTTGCACAAGAAGATATTAAATACTAACCATGGGAAATACCCAAAATCAACCAATTTTGAGTTTCAACCGATCTAATAATAAATTAATCACGAGCTAATGAATGAATGATGTGCCAACATTAAAAAAAATTGGCAGTTGGCGAGATCAAAAAACGGAAATCGGACTTTTTTCTGGCATTTCTACGTTAATGTGGAGCTTTTGGCACGCTACACAGAACATATATGTAAAGTTACTTTTTCCATTATGATATTTGGCATCCATCGAAGATGGAATATTGAATAAAAATAAATAATTTGTACCTGTAAGCATAATTCTGGGATGAAAAGTTATTGTGAAGTTAAGTGAAGTGAATATAAACAGTGCGTTCTAAATACCTTGGCAATCTGCAACGTTAACTCTCTTGGCAGTACATTTGGATAGTGATCAATCTCCAAAAGAGAGAGATGATAGAGGCAGCATACAAGTTAGGTACACATTTCATTGCCAATGGGCTCCAGTTTTAAGATGACTGGCGTATTTTTCGGATGGTGGGGAAATAAATTGTATTTCCTTTTTCAACCTTTCCAGAGCGTGGGTTGAGACCGTCTTCTTCCGCTACGAGTGGATTGACCTTGATTAATTAGATCTAAGAGCCACAAATGGAGGTATGGTGTCTTCCAAAAGATGAGCCTAGCACAGGGTCTATCGTTGTAAAATAAAAAGTAATACCCTATCACCATCCATGTGGTTAAGCGTTGGTCTCGCGTATAGAATTGTCCACTGCAGGGTGCGTTTCAGTCTCTAAATTAGCGCGGTTCATTTCAAATCCAACACGACTTTCAACTTTAATGGTGAGATAATTGGTTAAGTAGGCAATTTTGCTCACTCTGCCTGGAGGAATTCATAATCCTTGGGAAACTTGTACTATCAGGCGCCAAAGGCAGCGGAGATAGATTCGGCCTCGCAGCAAATTGTCAAGGGTGTGAAACATGGATAACATTTATCTCCAGCACTTATGAAAGTTCCCATCTCCTGATGGAACATCAAAAGATTTAGAGGGAATCTACAAGGCTAAAGGGAATAAAACTTGACAAAATTATGATTGGCTGAGCTTGATTTGGAAATGATGAAGTATTAATTTATCACACAGCCAAGAGATTGATGATATTATTGACCACAGCATACGAATATTGTGAGAAATATGGAATCTCCTTTAAAAACTTAAAAAAAACAAAAACATTGGAAATCTCGAGAAGCCGGAAGGCCAAGTTTAGCATTATAGTGCGAGGGGATGAATCAAAGCAGGTTGCAAGGGTTCGTGATTTCGGGCGCACTTGGGAGAAAAAGGTGTGTAGTAATCGGGACATCAGGGGAATAATTACTTAAAAAAAGGCATTCAAAAAAGAAGGAAATAAATTGAAAGCACGCTGTGTAGTGATGTGAAGAAAAGTGTAATAAAAACAACCATGAAGCTTAGTACTTCATGGATTAGAGACCTGGTCTTTGAGGCGGGAGGGTGAACCCACATTGGAGGATATTTAAATGTGATTGAGATGAAAAAATGGGAAAATAATTTGGGCAGAGAGGAAAACATAGGCTAAGCCTTTAAATAGGGTGAGGAGAGTGGGGACTTATTTAAGAAAATTGGAAAAAGGCAGGGAAAGAGGATCAAGAAAATATTGAAAGCCAAACGAATATTGAAGATCGCGATAGATAGAAGAAAATAAAAGGCGTCCAAAATCTACTTTAAAATAGGTAGAATACCTATGAATAAATATAAAATTCTCCATCCCCCTTGAGGTTTGTTAGATTCGCTGCTGGCTTGAATGACGACTGAATTAAAATATTATGAGTTGATATTTGCAGCCATAAAATTTAGTAAGGCGAACACTGACGAATATTATCATTAATTCTCGACTTGAGGATCATATTTTGGAATTATAATCTTGATATATTTAGCACTTTCGTCTCAACAGGTTTGCGGAAAATTATTACAACGGGTTCTAAGTGAATAAAGATTTATCGAAGAATTAAAAAAAAGTTGCAATAACGACCAAGTCCGTATTTCGCGGAAATAGCATGAAATCTGCATTTTGTGACCTTGTTGTCCCCATAAGGAAACGGTTCGATGGGAATGTTCTTTTGCACGAAGAGAATAACACCTTCTTGTATTCAGGCACAACTCTTGAATATGTTGCCCTAGTTTGAATACAAATGTGACAATTGGAAGCGCCCTTTCATTATTACACGCTCCACTTTTCTGGCCATAAGATTGCATGCATATCTTGGTTTCCCTCTTCGCGCTACGAGATTAAAATCAGGCGGTGGGTAAAATTGGAATTTTAGAAGGGATCTCGAAAACGATCGCTAATTTGTTCACTCAAAATTCATGAAATGAGAGCAATTAAAACCGTGACGGACTCGAAATCCCCGAATGGGCCTTATTTGCATCTCGACGAGGAGAGAACCTGTATTCGAAAGGAAGGAAGGAAGTGAAGAATGATATTTTCTTCCTTTGCTCAGCAGTTATCCCACTTCCATGCTTTTGCGAAATCATGGCCGACAAGCATATAACCAAGAAATACAAACGAAAGCCTTCTTGAGGGTTACTAATCCCGAAGTCTTTTCCCCATTATAAAAATTCAAGCAGATCAGCAATACTTCGTTTATTTTCATGATGATATCGTCTGATGAATATCATTTTTTGCAGCTCACAATGTTTTTTTTTACAAAAAAATCATTTTCTTCTGATATGAAAGTTTTATATTGACTGATAAAAAATAACGAATACTATTTAATATAAAATTCATAAATAGAAGTTACATAATAGATGCATTTTGATGAAGACAAATGTAATCCTTTAAGATACATTTATTTTGTTCCTACTTCTTTGCTCAATATTCTAAGTTATATATCAGCTATCGTTGAAAGAATACCTAATGTGATTAATAAGAAATAGCACACTCCATCAAGCAATCGATGTGTAATACGCATAAAAATACATCATCTAAGCTATAAGCTAAGCATACAACATGCCACAGTCTTCCTTTTAAGGTGGAAATGTTTAGGCCCTTTAGGTTTACGCCCACATTTTCGGGTGTCTATTTATTTATATCTTCCCTTCATCCATATGTTTTTAAATTGGTATTCATTAATCTTTACTAAGAACCGTAAATAGTAGTAATGTGGGTATTTAAGGATATTTCAACGAAAAACGTAAAGGTGGATATTGGATACTCTTTCTCCATCAAATTTTTCTAGCTTGGAATATCGAGTGCCGTGCTTCCTGCGGAATGACTATGGCGACTGAGGCCATGAATACATTACCAGCACAGGAATACATGCCTAGGATTTAAGAAGCTACGAAAGTGAGGAAGTTGAGGGTGCCTACGGTAGCATTGCGGATGGAGCATTCATTGAAATAAAATAAAATTTATATTAAAATTGGGAGATTGAAAAGTATTATTTGGTGAATAGAAACAATGGGAGATCTTCGTTAATTCAACCTTCAACTATTTAAATTTAACTATGCCGAATTTTTCCTTTCCCTGATGGATAAATTCTACAAATTGAAGCCTGAAATTTCGAATTTTAAATTGAAGATCTATTGAAATATACTCATTGAGAAAAAGAAATGCAAGAAAACATCAAAGTTTAATCTATGAAAACATATCTATAACCAATACAATCAAATATCCTACTTGAAAATCAACGTGAAGAACATAAATTTTAATTTATTAGGTAATCTACCAGTTAAGGTAGTTTTTTGGAGGTTTTGTAGGTACCTAAATATGTAATGGATATTTTAGTCTAATATACTATATATCTGGGGATTAACAAAGTTGAACATATGAATATTCACCGAAACAAAACACATAAAAGACTATGATAGGTAAAGAATGATACATCCAATGGCATATGGAAATAAGAACTCAACTTCCATTCTAAAGCTTCATTTTATTATTTGTTTTGAACAATATAAAATTCATTACGGTTAAAATGTCGTGATGACCTTTAAGATGAACTGAGCAATGGAGACAGAGCATTTCACAATGGCGAGTAAATGCACAGGAAGTATTGTCTTGCACGCAATTATTTTTAACAACCAGAGGGGCGACGCGTTACGAATCTGCAATTTTTCCCCTCAAAGAACCCGTATCACAATGTATTGTGGGTAAAAAAGTAACAATGTGGATTCCAACGGAGGGGTGGACTCCGAAAAGCCGAGAAATATTATCCCGGGGTTTCTCTTAAGAATAAATTAAAAGCGGCCTAGAGAGATGGCTTTTAATATGCTGAACACAGAGATAGAGACGGATAGAGCGGAGGAAGAAAACAGAGAAGGGAAACCTCATTTTTCAGGGCCGTCTTCGGGCAGGAGATAACGTGGATTTCACGGGACAACGCTCACGAAATGAAGAAACCTCGAATGCTGGAGGAAGCGTGCGCAACTCGTTTCGTGTGCTAGTGAATGTCTCGGTGGAGTGATGGATAAATTGGATTGGACCGCGAAACAAAAGAATTTGAGCCTGCGCAGGCGATGATAATTAAGGACGAGGTGGAGGAGCGGGTGGAGTGAGCGTTGAATGTGGATGGAAAGGTGATGACGCGAGGGGTAGAACTATAGGGATATAGGAGAACTACGTTTGAAGAAGAGGAAGAGCGCTCAGAGCGGAGTCGAGGGAGATTCTCCGCCGTCCTCAAGTCCGCGATATACTTGAATCTAAATACGCCAGAGCGCCAAGTCATTTTAGTAACGCGATAGGGTCGATATTTCGACATCATGGCGATAATGAAAGGTACCATATTTTTTATTGTATCTGCATCTTTTTGCACTTCCCAATTCGAATTTGGATGAGACCTTTCATTTGAAAAAAATATATACAAAATGCTTTTTTCCCACTAAAACATTTCTAATGATGACAGCTAACGATAGATATGCTTACATTCCATAAAACTAGAATTCTATTTCCCCAATAATAGATCTTAACGGCGTTTATACAATAATTGTAACACATGGCACAAATACGGTATACATATAAATATTTAAGGATTATATAAAAGCAATGAAATAATAAAATTACCCGGTCGTAATGGGATTCTCCTCAGGGAAGATTAAGAGATGACATGCACAACATAACACAAGCAGTGACGACTGCGTTCTGTGTTCCCATTGAAAAGACAGCACTACTATATACATATATATATACAGCATTCATGTTTTATATATATAAACCATAAACACAGTAATCAACCCGAAGGTCGGTTTAGTAGGTGATGGTAGAGCTCACCCATGTACCAAGCCCGACGGCGTGTGAATATTCATACATCAGGGTAGGGGGCCAGTTCCTTTCCCTGTGCCGGTTATGGTTTCCCAAGAAGATCTAGTACCCGAAAAATCAACTAGCTTGGGTAGAGCTTCAGGTGCCCAGAGTGCCTCGCCCGAGAATCGAACCTCGGACCCTCCAGTCAGTAGTCCAACGCTCTACCCACTGGACCACCTCGACCCATATATGTATTTATATATACATACATATACATATATATATATATATATATATATATATATATATATATATATATATATAACAGAAAGAATTTTACTCGTAGAGATTAAAGCAGAGCTGACGAACTTGGTCATTGTTCAGGTATACATGCCACCAAGCAACCACAAGGAGGAAGAAGTCGATAGGATGTACGATAAGTTAAGAGGATATAATCGCGTGCGTTCCTGCAGGGAAACATTTGATAGTGATGGGGGATTGGAATGCGACGGTAGGCGAAGGAAGAGAGGGTGGTGAGGTGTGGGACTATGGGTTAGGCACGAGGAATGAACGCGGGGAGAAAGCCATTGAATTCTGCAAGAGACAGGGGTTAGTCATCACCAACATACGGTTTAGACATCACAAAAGGCGAAGGTATACATGGAAAATGCCAGGTGACTCAGAAAGGTATCAGTTAGATTATATTATGGTTAGACACAGGTTTAGGAACAGAGTGATAAATTCGCACAGTTTCCCAGGAGCGGATGCGGACTCTGACCACAATTTAGTTGTTATGAAATATAACGTCCGTTTCAAGAAGATAAGGCAAGGGCGGCGGGTTAGGAAATGGAACGTAGAAGCGTTAAATGGATTAACAAGGAAGAAGTATCAGCAGGCTGTAGAGAAAATAATGGATGGCGGTAAAGAACTAACTACAATCGAAGAAAAATGGGAATGTATCAAGCAAGGGATATCGGAAGCACCAAAAGACACTATAGAAACCATTAACGGGAAAAGAATAAGGAAATCATGGGTCACGGATGAGATGATTGCAAAGATGGATGAGAAAAGAAGATGGAAGAATGTAAACACAGAGTTAGGGAAAATGAAGTACAAAGAGTTAAACAATAAATTGAGAAGGGCCACAAATAAAGAAAAAGAAGAATGGCGGAAAACGCAATGCGAGGATATGGAAGGTTTACAGAAGAAGGGTGAAATTGGTGCTCTATACAGCAAGGTTAAGTTATTATCGGGAAGTAAGAAGGCAAGATCTGTGCTAACAGTTAAAGATAAGTGGGGTAAGATAATAGTTGAGCCAGGAAAAATCCAAGAGAGATGGAAGGAATATATAGAAATAGTGTACAGTAGAGAACTTAGGCCGACAAGGTTAGACATAGAAAAGGAACATGACGTAGAAGAAGATAGCTCAGGTCCAGGCATACTCGACGATGAAATAGAAAGGGCATTAAAGGAGATTAGAGCAAATAAGGCCGTGGGGTGGACAACATACCTGTAGAATTGTTGAAATGTTTAGGAAAATGCGGGAAGAAGGCCCTATATGGACTGATTCGTAGTATCTATGAAGAAGGAATCTGGCCGGAAGATTTTGTGAGATCGGTGTTAGTTCTTATTCCAAAAAAGACAAAGGCTATATCATGTAAGGATTACAGAACAATAAGTTTGATATCCCACGCGACTAAAGTTATTCTCAGGATCATCAAAAAAAGGATAGAGAGTAAGGCAAATGATCACTTAGGGGATGATCAGTTTGGGTTTAGGAAGGGAAGAGGTACGCGTGATGCCATTGCAGTAAAGAGATCACTAATCGAGAGGAATATAGAATACAACCAGGACGTTTTTGCCTGTTTTGTAGATTTCGAAAAAGTGTTTGATAGAGTGAATTGGGAAAAATTAATGTGTGTATTGCAGAAAACAGGAATGGATTGGAGGTACAGGAGACTGATCCGCAACCTGTACATGTCTCAGACTGCTCAGGTGCGTGTGGGGAACGGAGAGCCCGGATGGACAGTGTTAGGAAGAGGTGTAAGGCAGGAGTTCCCATTGTCACCGCTGCTGTTCAACGTATATGTGGAGGAAATGATTAAAGAGGCATGGGAAGGACTGGAGGTAGGAATGAAAGTCGGAGGGGAATTTGTAGAATCGGTTAGGTTTGCTGATGACCAAGCATTAGTGCTCAGTCAGCCAAGGGGTTGCAAGCATTGTTGAGTGAATTGGAGGTTCAGTGCGATAAATATGGGATGAGAATCAATATTGATAAAAAAAAGGTTATGCGATTTTCCAGGAAGAAAAAAGCTAAGGTAAATATTAAAATAGGCGGGGAAAAAATAGAGCAGGTAGAACAGTTTAAATATCTCGGAAGTGTTTTGGACCAATACGGTCAAAGTGGTAGGGACGTAAGGAGAAGAATTGCGCTAGGCAAGGAGGCTTTCTCAAGGAGGAGGGAGTTGGTGACGGGGACGTTGAGTAGGGATGTTAAGACAAGACTCGTAAAAACTCTGATATGGAGCGTAGCTATGTACGGCGCGGAAACGTGGTCGCTGAAGCAGGTGGATAGACGTAATTTGGAGGCTTTTGAAATGTGGGTGTGGAGAAAAATGGAGAAGGTGAAATGGACCGAAAGGAAAACAAATGAGGAAGTACTAGAAATGGTGGGTGAGGAGAGGGGTTTGTTGAGAGAAATCCTATGGAGGCAGGAAAAATGGATGAAAGGTGTATTGAGCGGTAGTGGATTGTTGAAGAAGGTAATAGAGGGGAGAATGTTGGGCAAGCGAGGTAAGTGCAGGAACAGAATAGGGATGTTGGACGGGATGAAGGGAAGAAAGGAGTACACCGAGATGAAGATAGACCTGATATAGATTAGTTTGCTAGGTGGGGAGTCACAAAATGTTTATTTGATAGTTGTGTCCATCCAAAAACCTACCTTAAACGGTAGATTACCTAATAAATAAAAAATAAATAAATATATAAAACCATAAACCATAAACACAGTAATCAACTTGAAGGTCGGTTTAGTAGGTGATGGTAGAGCTCACCCATGTACCAAGCCCGACGGCGTGTGAATATTCACACATCAGGGTAGGGGGGCCATTTCCTTTCCCTGTGCCGGTTATGGTTTCCCAGGAAGACCTGGTACCCGAGAAATCAACTAGCTTCGGTTGATATATACATTCAAACACGAAAACACGCCATTCGGCAAACAAATATTCATTTATATCGAAATAGAGAAAAGGAAATGGGAAAAGAACACACATAAAGGACGAACATAAGAGAGGTGGAGAAGGTGGAATTTAACGTATCACAAATGTAAAAATATACGTTATATCCTTGTGAAAAAATGACAATTCCTATTAGTCATATTACATATAAATATGATATTAAGCATTGTGAGTAATCATCTAGTATATATTCTGGGAATGATATTGCAGAATCTGGCATTGTATTTACTGCGAAATGTGGGCGGAACGAAGATAGAAATAAAGACTTGAGTCAGTCACCGAATCTTGGAGCATCGAAAAAACAGAATATGTCTCACGAGCATTTGTTTTCATGTATCTTAACGCCGATCATCCTCGTAAAGAAACTATGGAATCTCAGAGTAAGAGATGAAAACCATCCAGGACAAAGAGAGACAAGGTCTTACATGTAAAGGAAGCCTCTTTTAGAACCCAAGGTGTAGAAAGAGGGAAAGAGAGAAGACAGAGAGGAATAGAAATGCGCCGAATGGAAAGTGAATTGTTTTTTTTAGTCTGCCAACGTAAAAAAATGTATATGGTGCGAAATAAACAGAGACTGTATGTGAAAGTTTCGGAATAAACCCGCCGGAGACACTTTGCACTCACGTACAACCCTTCAAATTTCCTAAAACATCCATCACGCCATTTCTGTCCCCTTTCTTCGTGATCCATTCCAAACTAAAAGCACACTTACAGCGATGAAGCAATCTTCGCAGAAATGTGCACACCGTTAACTGTCTACACTCTTTTATTCTCTCACAAATTTTAGACGACCGACCAGTAAATTATACCCACATTATATCCACGCCAAAATAAAGATTTGACTTGTTTCGCCTTAGGGAATTCACCAGATATCAGTGTCCAGTACAAACATTATTCCTATAGATTCATGTAAAGGTACTCAAATACAAGTATAAGGAGTATTAGAATACGGGACACTTGCGGATATTCTCAGCTTCACCCAAACTGTTTAGTTTTTCGAGTACTAACCCTCTCTGGGATAGCAAAGGCGGTATAAAATGGAACTGGCACACTTATCCTAGTGTGTGAATGTATTATGTTATGATTGACGCAAAAAATATTTCCTTGACTTGGAATAGAACATGGAATCTTTCGACTTGCCGGGCCGATACCCTAACCTCTCAACCTCTAAGGCAAACTCAACTAAAATGTTCCTATGCTCAGACCAAGGCTTTAATCAAACGATCAGCTTTTTTTCAATTGAATAGGAATAGGAAAATACGGACCTCCAAAAGAATCAATTTATTTGTTATTTCAGTCATTATGTTTATTTAAATCCATTTACAGAATCAAACTGCTGCGACAATAAAAAAATGATAGGTGATCTGACTGATCCTCATTTCCAAATACTACTGAAACAAAAATGACCAATATAGTAGCATAACGAGGAATCCTTCAAAAAGGCGAAGGTTTGAAACTCGAAATTACGAACATTTTCAAGCTCCTCACAAGATCTTACAATTTTTTTTAAAGCGCCAAAAGAATCTCATGGGGTCCCGTGTTCTAATCCGAGTGAAGGTTCTGGATGCGCTAACTAAACCTATGCTGTGTGATTTAATGGGTGCCAGAAATTTCTGGCAAGCCGTAGGCGGCATAGGCAAAGGGACTGGCTGCCATTCCCTAATATGCAAATTTTTCTTGTACGTAGAGTTTCATATAAATTGACCACCGCCCACTCCTATCAAACTGACCTTCGGATCAGTAAATATCGTAGTAGGTTTTCCTTCGGTTATAAATTGGACTGCAATTATTTCCATCTGATTTATTGCCTTTTTCTTTCACGTACAATAGGGCTACAGCTATATTCCTCTTCTTTCCTGCCTCGCGTACATTTCAAAGCGTGATTAATGTCATGCCGACTCCGTTTTCTTCACATATTTTATGAGAGTTATAATATTACTTTCCCAATTGATTTGATGCGTACAATGAAACAACAGCGTAATTATTCTAAAATAACAAAACCTATAATTTCTGATACGAAAGGTAATACAATTTTTAACTAGTATTATGCACAATGGCGTTCATTTTTAATCAATGATAACAATCTTTAACATGAGAAAACGTTTAGTACATAAACTTTTATTCACAAGAATATTCAGAAGTTATCTCTGAATCATCGGATTGAATTTAACTGGAGTAAGTTAAAACAGGTTCACTTTCTGCATAAAATTAATATTGAAAAATTGATTTATACATTTTTTAATTGATTTACATTCTCTACCTTAAAGACATTTTACAATGGCATATTTTAATGTTTTTCAAAGTTAATTAAAATGCATTAGAAATTGATCAATTTTTTTTCAATAAGTTCTTTTAATGCCTCAAATGTTTCATTGTGCTCTAAAATAGAATTTTTAAATTAAATGAGAACATATCGTGGCCTATTTTCTCCCGGCATAGCGGTTTTTCGCCATCAATCTAACAAAAACAAATCTCAAGAATTTTTTGTTTCCGTAAACCACAGTTTTTTTTCCCTGTCTCCACCCGTCTTGCACGAAATCGCCGAACTACAAGCTCAGTCGATCGCCTCATCGCTCATTGGAGCAATTTCCTCTTCGAACAATGGGCACTCGGCCTTGTCGTCGTCTCTGCCCCCTACGTACCCCGACCCAACTGACTCCTCAATCCACGCTTCCACATTCTCCGTTCCGTAACCCTACCCTCTCACGCTGATACTTCCACCGTATGCTACACCCACTATAGATAATAATATGCACATAGGTTTAGATTTAACTAAAATTGTCTTTATATTAAAATAAACTAATAAGTTACAAACGGTAGGCCTACTATTTAAAGACAGACAAAATACGGAATAAAGACCATGACCATCCGAATGAAGCTTATATCACGGTACCTAAATAAATTATCATTTACTTAGAACTCAAATTAATAATTTAGCGCTAACTAGAGAAAATTATGGAATTCTTCAACACATATTCAATCACTCTGTGTGCCAAAAATTCTTGATATGAGAATATGCATACACGCAAAGCAAACGAAAAGTTAATACAAATTTAAACCTGTAATTTAATGAGCAGGTTATAAAAAGTATTCAACAGAGTATATCCTGGATAAGGAAATAATTTTACATTTGTGATCTGCTCAAAACCGCCTTCCCCACCTTTCCTGTATTGGCCTTTTATGTGTTTTCCTATCCCCTTTCCTTATATGTCTATTTCTATGTGCAAAAATAATATATATATATATATAGTAAATAAAAAGAATTCTTGAAACATATTGAAAATCTATATTTAAAAAAAACAGCATAACATTCCAAAAATCTTTCGATTTTGACCAAGAAGGCATTGCATGCATAATCATACTTTTATAATTTATTACATGAAAACCTGCCGAATTTCGGTCTAATAATGTGTGCTGATATTACGATAGTTCATTTCTCTAAGATATAGTATTTTTAAAACATAAATGCATATAATTGGCTGATTGCTACTGCTTATTCTAATAGTAGCAAATCTACTAGAGCTGTGAAAAAATGTTTGTATTTCTGCTCTGAAGATGAAACTCAAAAGGGTGTCTGGCCATTTTAAGTCTGAAAATCTTTACGACCGCCAAGTACATTCCTTATATGTCATAGTCACCGCCTCAGACTATACTATACTTAAGTATCTTAACCATTAAGAATATCCCAGAACCCTTTCATCTTTTTTACTATTGGAACGCAAGTTAAAACCAAATTCCAAGAAAAAACGTGATGAGAATGTACGAATTACGTAAAAAACGGTAAAATGTGTACGAGTGGACTCCAGTTGATATCACTGTCGACAGCCATTCACAATTTCTTATTTAAAACTCCGTGTTAGCAAAAGTATGCAAAAACGCAAGTCCAGAATGTAAAAGTCTCATATCAAGAAATGAATGCTAGAAAGAAATCAACGCTGGAATATTTTCTTTCCGACATAGTCTAAGATATAATCCTAAGGCAAGGAACTCTTGGAGAAAAATTCATGCGAAGAAAAAGAGGAACGGGAAAGTAGGAGAAAAATTGCTTAGCAATGTGCTAATGTGAGTTTACATTTTTCAAATGAGGGTTTCTTATACTTTATCCTCTGGCGAGTAAAAGAAAAACACCACAGCCTCCCTTCTTACCATTCACTCATTCAGGACTATTTCCTGCCATTTTCAACCGCGCACCATTCCCGTTTTGGATCCATGCCTCCTTCACCCTTCATCACACCGCATTCAACGTCTTTCTCCTGTCTCTCAACCGATCCTCCTCTTCCCTGTCCCCTCCTAAACCCTCTTCGCTCTCTGCAACGTTTCCCCCTTCATCACTCTGATCTTTACGGCAGAGAATATTTTTCAATGTTCCTTCTGTGGCACGTACACTCTCTCTCCCATTTCCCACTCTCCTTCCAACCAGCCCACTTCGCTCCCCTCATCAACCAAAATTCTACTCTATCAAAGTTTCCTCACCCTTAACCCAACCCTCTAAAAAAAATCTTCCCCACACCTACCAGGAATATCAGTGCTCACCTTTTTGAGGCGAATTTTTTCCACCAAAAAAGACGTTTTTACTTTGCATTCACCGCACTTTTTCCCCCTACAACCCTTCGCCTCATCAAATGACGTCGTGCTCCTGCATAGATTCATGTCTTCGACCACGTATTACACAAAAAACGGGGACCTGTATCCTTTTATGTATTTTTCTTATCTCTTTTGTGCCCTTATCTGTCCACTGCTTTCCGACCCTTCATGTTTTGCGATTATTCTCTATAAAATAACCAGCACATTAAAATAGCAGGTACCGACTCCTTCTTCGAACCGGTCAGACGATATTCTCCAAACCCCTTAAAGATATCAAGAGAGTAATTTATTTTCGCCATTGTATTCGCGATAGCTTGTATCCTAAAATTTTCATCACTGAAAGGTCCAGGATTTTTTTTTTCATTTTTAAACTTTCGCTCATAAAAAATATATTCGTTCACAAAGCAACTGAAATTTAATATTTTTCGTTAGAAACCAAATTTCTCAAGTTAAAAAACAAATAGTAAGTTAGCATCTCTATTCTGATGAAAATCTAAAATAAATATATTCCAATTTTAGAAATTCGTGTAGTAATAACCGATTAATATTTAATTTCACAACGGATGTATATTTATTTAACATTTATTATTACTCAGGGCAATAATGTAAAACATTTAATACACACCATGAAATAGAACTATTTAAATAAATTATTTTAAATCTATATGCGCGAATAAAATATCAATTTAACGGATAACACAGTGATACCCCATGGATTTCCCTTTGCTCAATTCCATTACTATATACTATGGAACTGAATTATGAAATAGAAGATATAAAAAACGATAAATGTAATTACCATTGTACGTGAGAAATTAAAAACTAAGAAGTAAGACGATGGGAGTATAGATTGATTCTGAATTACCACTAATCCATTCCTGCTATTATAGTCGAAACAAAACAAAATACTTCCTACTGCTATTTACAAGATTAACTACGTTAAAGGTTCTGAACAGAGAGTTAGTACAGCAAATAAACTGGAGACTATATACACTGTGTTTCTCCCTAAAGATTTATTGTACAATGTCCCATTCTCTACCGAAGTGCCGCCATGAAATGCAAAGGAATGAACTTTCACTTTCTTTGCGTAGTTTCGCCTGAAGCTTCTGAAATCTTCATTTTCCATTGATGATCAGAGAGGATTTGCCATTTGGATCAAAGAGTCAATAGGAAACGACGCTATGAAGGTGATACGAAGAAGGGGAGAGTTACAAGAGCTATCATAACATTGATATCATTAAATGATTTCACAGGTAATATAGCATTTGCAGCGAGTGTTTATGTAAAAGAATTGATACAGCAATATTATATCTACTTGCCTAGCGCCTTTTCTATAGCTTCGCGTTTCTCCATTTTTGTGAATCAGCATGTTCAATATCTCTCTGTTCAAGCGAAGGAATATTTTTAAAATTGACAGTCACAGGGTGAAAAAATAAATAAATTATCAATGACCAATCCCCGGTTAACATAATCTTTTCAAGTGAATTACTGACACATGTATATTGGGTAGATGTGTTTCTTTTTTAAGTTTCTAGGTGGACAGTTTGTTTGCTAACAAAAAATCACGAAAAAGACACAATATAGCTAAATACTAAGGTTTAATCTAAAGGTGTTCAAGTGATATGTAATTAATAAAAGTTATGCGCTTATGGTTAGGTTACTTCTTAACGTTTGGAAATAATGTATTCGTTAAATTGTTACGAAACCATCGTCAAAATGATTAAACAATTATGTTCACTAGATCTGTGGTCATTGATCTCATGTAACATTAATAGAAACAAATTGGTCTATAAACACTGAAATTCTTCAGAAAATTATCTTAACTTTATATTCACTTTCCAATATGACGAAATAAAATAACTTTCTTCCTTTCTATCTTCCCCGTAGGTAAGTGAAATCCATTTTCCAGCGACCACTTCCCGTAGTTAAGTGGGGTACATGCATCGGGCTTGGGGGCGGCGGTGAATGTGAGAGGCACATTTCCACGGCTGTCGGTTCTCACTCTGAAGCCCATCCACGGCCATAATTCCCTTTCATCAGTTTCCCACACCTGTCCTCCCTCCGCGTCTCCTTCAACCCGCTCCTCTCACCGCTTTCGCCCGACCGGACGCCCCCATACTCTCACTCTCGGCCAAGATCCTCTTTTTCACCCTCTCCTTTTACCGACCTATTCCATTAGCCCTTATTACATCAAAGGGCTTCTTCCCAACACTTAAGATTCTGCATAAAAATCCGACTCTTTAACATTTTCCTCTCGTCTTACACCGTGGGAGGGGGGACACATCCTGGCACACGTGATAGAGAAGAAAAGGACGGCGTACGTGGAGAGGTAAGTGGGAAAGAAGAATATAGATGGTTTTGTCGTGCGGACTATTGCGGGGAATACGAAGGAGGAATATTTCAAAAGAAAAAAAGATAGGAAAAAGATAGTACTGCAAAGAAAAGAGAGCGCTCTAAGAAATAATGGGAGATAGACCAAGAATATCAATAAGTGTGCAGTTTTATTCGATGAAACTATTATGGATACCTTATCTTTTAAACCCACGTACCCAAAATCTGAGGACGAAAGAATATAAAATTACGTTTTAGAAACTGGATTTTCCGGTATAAAAATTTAAAGTATATAGAAGACGCTGCTATTTAACTCTATCCCAAAAGAATACTGGACAATTTTGTCAAAAATACACAGCATGTTAATATTGTACATTGCTATAATTGACATAATGGGCTAACCGCTAACACGCGTGCGTTTCTGCATATTTATGCAGAAAATGCCTAACGAGGAATGAGAAGAACTAGACATAGGAATGATAACCCTTATTGGTTTGTTTGTGTTTAATCTTTAGTTAATCCCTGTACCGAGGGGAAAAAAGCATTCCCAAGCACATTTTAAAAATCAGTGTAGTATACACGGGATGATAATAAATTCAAAAAGATAGTGATCGACAGGTTCCGTGTAAAGACGTAAGTTACGTTAAATCAGTAAAACAATAACTAGAAAAGTGGGACTAGTTTACCAAACTTGGAAGTTTTTTGGACCAAAATGGCAAGGGTCTTAGAGACATACAAGTAAGGGAATGAATTGCGTTAACCAGGGAGGACTCAACAAGGAGGAGAGACTTAATGATGAAACCATTGAGTGGGGATGCTAAGAAAAGATGAGTATCAACTTGGATATAATATGTAGCTTACTTTGGCGCGACGTAGAAAATGGTTATTAAAGCAAGATCATAAGCGATGATTGAAGTTGATTGAATTTTAGGTGTGGAGAAAGCTGGAAAATGGGAAATAGATGGAAAGAAAACAAATGAGAAAATACCGGCATGCTGGAGGAGGAGAAGGGATTGATGGGAGAAAGTCAAAGGAAGCAGGAGAGGTGGACACAAAGCGTTTTGATTGTGGAGGGGTTTTGAAGAATGCGATAGAGGGGATAACGTTAGTCAAGGAAAGAATAGGTAGGAAAATAATAATAATAATGAAAAACAAGATGAGGTGTAGAAGAATGTGTGTGGAATTTAAGAACAGTTTATTTTAGTATTGGATGTCACTTTATACTACACTGGTAGAGGTATAGAAATGCACTGTTACCCATTCTGTTTCTTTCAAAACCCTTTTTATCCGGTAGAATAATTTAGTGATTTTCTAATGGCTCATCATATAACAGCATATGTTTTTCTCATAAAAATGTGGATTTGGAGCTATTTAAGAGAGAATATATTAATTTAATGTGCAAGTAACACGACAGAAATTCTGTGTATCCAAAGGATGTCCAGAAAGGAGCTTATATCTTTAAATAAAATATGAATCTAGCGAAAATAGTGTATTATTAAACATTATTGAGAGGCATATATCACAACGATGCACAAGCTTTCTGTCTCTGAAGAAATCAACCACCTTACAATATAAGTTGGTTACAACAGCATGCAATTCAGCGTCAGAGTCAAAGTGCTGTGTTCTAAGCATCGCTGATTCGTTTTCATCGCTGGAAAGAGGTCGTAAGGTCTCATCCCCAGTTAACGTACGCATTGACTACGAGTGGAGTCAGTGATGCAACAAGACGCTATTTCTTGTGGTCTTCCGTCAAGATTTCTAGTAACCATCTGGAAAAAAACCTGTGATAGCCAAGCTTCCCCAGTACAATTTCATGAAATAGATTTCATGAAATATGGGGAAAATGAAGCGAGAAATCATAAAGCGACGATTTTCACGAATTTTTTCGTTGATCTCCGTCAGTTCATCTGTCATAAGGCAATTCCGACCACTGAGGGTCTCGTCGTGAACGTTCGTACGGCCATTTTTATACAGAATGCATCACTGCCTCACTTATTCTGTCTTCGTAAACTACACAAATTTTCCAATGAATTTCAATTAGCTTGTGGTTTTGGCAAGTAAAACACTAATCACAAATCACACACAATTCAACAACTTGTGGAATTTTCACGTGTCGCAGCGCACGTTTTAAGAGTTTGCAGTAGGCAAAGTAGACGAACCATAGTCTGCATTATACCACAGCAGGATGAGTACTGAATGTAGGGACGTTTAAACACCAAGATGGTGGCTCTAGCTCTACCCACCGCCACGCTAGGCCAAAACGTAAGTTACATTCTGGACACTTGCCGTAGAAAAATCATTAATTACTCTCTGGTAATAAATTGTTTAAGAAAATTTTCTGTTTTATGGACATTGACCCCTTGAGCATTGTAAAAGTGCCTATTTTTTTTGAGTTACAACAGTGACTCATCATCCTATGCCAAAATGCTATTGGCGTATTTCCGCTATTTTGTCTTACTGCCATATACCCGGAGAAGAAAATTGATTTCATAGTCCCTTTAAGATATAAATAAGTTAGTGATTACATGAAAGGGGGAGAAAGTAAAATGGAATTCTTTAGAATTTCGAATCGGTACTTTAGATCTGACAGAATGTTAAGTTTGTGTATTGCTATGATTTATTCCACTGTGCGGCCCCAAAAAATGTGTATTAAGTAAAAAATGGATGAATGACTACTTTGAAGGTATTATTAGAACGAAAGAAGTATATTTGACTTTCTAAGCATAGTTTTTAAGCTTTGTCTGCAATGATGTTTCCGATGGATATAAATATGTCTAAGTTTTAAAAATAAATACTTATTACTACATGATACCACAAATCCTTGAAAGAAATAAGTATTCCAGTTTCCAAAAGGGGAAAGTTACTTTGATAAAATCCAATACGACGTTTTTCATCCTGAATGGAATTTAGACCTGTCCCACCGACCTCCAAAGATAAACTTGTTGTCCCGACGAAAACTTCTCCAATATCAAACACATAAATTGCCGAACATCTTTCAAAGATATAAGTATAAATGCACGATCCGAATGATTTCCCTTTAAATTTCCACGAGTAAAAAAGCGTTCAATTTCTGAGAATTTATGACTTTCTTCATCATTTCTGCAATAGTGTATCATGCAACTGAATTAAGGGAATTCCAAAATTATTACAGTGTAGTCCAGTCGTACTTCTAATGGATTGGAAAACATTTTCCGGGAGGGGTGTATTGTCTTCTACTAAGCGGTGTGGTCGTTTTGGATTTGTTCTGCGTTAAAATGCCCACGTACAGTGGGAAATTATTCCCAAGGTCGCATTTGATCGCGTCATACTCTCACACCAAATTCCTAATCTGCGGAACATAACAAGCCTTACATTTACGTGATGAAATTCGTGATCGGAATCCTTGAGGAAACTCGAGCAAGTCATGCCTTCCAGCTGCAAGGACTTAATTTAAAACCCACTGCCGCTGGCGGTGGGGAACTCCAGGAAAGCGGCGGCTCTCTCTTCTCCCCCCCGGAGAGGGTAGGACACAGACGTTGAGGGGAGGAAGAGGAGGAGGTCGAGGGTAATCGCGAGACGTCTGGGATGTTAACGTAATAAATAGAGAAGGTGGAGGAAGAAGTGCCATAGAGGAGGAGAAAATAGTTTAGTGGAGGGTAAAAAACGACGGTGAGGTGTCGCACGAGTGTGCTGTGAAAGATAGTGAGGACATTTGACGCCGCGGGAGGGGGTTAAGCGTGGAAAGGGTACGGGGGGATGCTAGATGTAGTCACGGTGGGGGAAGGAGCATTGTGAATTCCCTCTGGTGAGGAAGTGCCTGCGGAATGAGCGCGCTAAGGAAAATGGCGTGGGGGATCAGTTGGTGGGGGAAAGGCTGGGAAGGGGGGAGGCGGAATTTCGGTTCGGCGGGGAGAGATGTGTGGAAAGGTCGGGTTAAGAGAGCGGTTGGGGATTCGAAGCTGAAGGCAGGGGGGAACAGGAGAGAGGGTTCCTGAGGCGGGTTTAGATGGCTCATGTGATCGCCGCGCATTTGCGATCCCTTTTCTGTTTGGTTTTATTTCCTCACCCCTACCCTCTTCAGCTCCCCTCGCCAACAATCTCCCCTTCCCACAATACTCGAGCTGCGCTGCGCCTGCCTGCCTGCCTTGTCGCCCGGCGTCACCGTCTTGGAGATAAAGGAGGCGAGTTTCAGAGAATGATGGGTGATGTCAGGGTTAGATGTGGAGCGAGGAGATGGCGAGACGAGAGAGATTCTCAGACCGATTCTTGAAGCATTTTCCTCTTTCCTTCCGGGGCGGGAAGCGGTAAGCGCTTTGGTTCGAGGAGAAGAGGTCTCTTTAAGTGATCGGTGGCTTTCATTTTTCACTCTCCCCCACAAAAGGCGGGTGGGATTGATTTTATTTATTAGGACTTATTCGTGGATGCCGAATAAACAAGGGTATCAGAATACTAACTTCCTCCTGATTATCCTCCTATTATGAATTACAAACTGGATGTTAGAGACTAGATTGTCAAATACTCACAGTTATTTTATCTATATTCTATAACCGATTCAAAATATGAGTAATGTAACCACTGATATTGATTACAAAGTAATTTACCATAGCGTTCAAAAAGAGCGATAATCAAACCATGAATTACTAACATGTATCGCAAATCTCATTCGGAACCGGAAATACCAGTTCATTTGATGACGAATCCTATATTCGAAACAAATTTCGTGGTTAATGAGTGTAAACAATGAAAATTTACACCGCTGATTTCACTTCCCAAATCAATATCAAATTTCACAAAAAAAGAATTGCAACATCTGCTGCAAAAAGCTAATATCTAATGTCAACTTTATTCTAAATTTGCTTCTTTTTTTATAAAAAGGGCAACTCTATTAAGAAATTTACCCCGATCAAAAACTTTGCAACAATGTTACTTATCATTACCCTCTGCTAAAATGAACACCCAAATATTTCATCTAAAATTATTTAAACTGATTGAGAAAGTATATTATATAATTTTCCTTTTATATGCACAAAGTTGTTTGTATTAAGACGTTAAAAGAAAGTGCCCTTAATATGAGGCCATCGTTATAATACCATGAAATTGTTCAACATAATAAAAATATACATTTTTATTTTTTCGCTTATCTTTTTATGCAGCTACAAATTACATTAAAATAGTAAAATAAGTCACGTGGTCTACACCCAATACACGTCAGTTCTTTAATTTGTTAACTGAATGCCTTATATTCAAGTAAATAGGGTGTCATCTACAATACAACAATTTCATAGCGTTCAAATCATTCGCTTTGCCTGGGATTTTAGCAGATAACTCTGGTAAAAGTTACTGTCGCGGGATCTACCGCAGTTTCTTGGAAGGTGTATCTATTAATTAAATATATTAATAAATTCATTTTTAAAGAGTCAAAATCACGAGATTTACTCAGTTTATTAGAAAATAGGGTGTATTTTATATAATAATAATTGCTCATGGTGGAAAAGATATAAGTACATCACCAAAATATCAAAAAATGCTCCTAATCTTCTAAAATAAATCCTGCTACTTGCTAGTTTTAAAACGTTTACAAAAAATTATTGTCATAGTTACGTAAAAATATTCACTGGGTACGTAAAAATATTATTATGATACATTTATCAGGTATGTTACTCGAATCTTTAAAAGTCGTTTATGTGAATAGGTCCTAGAAAATGCTTTGCAGTCGTTTACGTGATGTCTTTGCTAATGTCGAAACGATACTGGACTAAGAGAAATGATTGTAAAACTTATTTATCAGATGGTAGGTAAAATTTCTCAGCTCTGCCAGGGATGCTCAAGGGCCTCTCTAAACTCAACAGCCAGAATAAGGCAAACAAACTAACATTTTAAGTCGAGACTGTGCTACGAAAGATTGCCACCCCTATTCTTCTCGTACCGTCGTTTTCTTCCACCTCTCAAAGACGTCTGAACCTTCCTTGGCCTCCTTTTTTCCAGGGGTAGCAACACAATGCACCAAAAGAACAAACGCAAACAGATGGAACAGTATTCACACACTGACGCACCACAAGAGAGAGCGATGCGTCAGATTCGTGCTGGGCGGCGGCGCCTCCGCCTGCCGCCAAAGTAATGAACTGAGAACGGAAAAATAGGACAAGAGGAGCGAATATGATAAAGACCATAAAAGATAAACTGAGCATCAAAAGAGAAAGAGCAAGAGAGGAAAAAAGCATTAAAGGTTAAGAGCAAATAATGGAACCATAACAAATCTCGTTCCTCGCGGTAAAATCCTTTGTCTTTGAAAAAACAAAAGTCTTCTTCTTCGGGTCTTTATTTTTAAACTTCGACTGATTTACATATTCCTTCTAGCATCTTTCTTGCTTTGTATTTTCATATTTGTAAAGGCCTGTGCTTATTGTGTTGTTTGGGTAAATTGATGTCTGAAAATGAAAATGAAACAACAAATAAAAATTTAAATGTTGAAGTGGAAAGGTTTTCCTTAAGACATTATTGCGCTTCTTATTTCAAAAGAGCATATCTTATATCAAAATTAAATGCATTTTAATGCTCAAAATACTGACTACTAAAATTTTAACTTTAGTAATCATAAGGTATATAATCAGAAGAGGAAACTCTTACGAGAATTAGTAGTTAGGAGAATCAACAAATGTTGACCCCGAATAAGCAAACTAAATATTTACTTTCGCATTGGTGGTTGAAACGATAGTTCTTGTCACAGGCAAATTAATGTATACGTGCAAGTTAAGAATACAAATGTACTACTAAAAAATAACTTTAGTTTAGGGAAATGAATTTCTATTCTTTCATGGAGACGGAATTAGAAATAATTTCAGTTCACACTTTAATCATTTACAGAGATGAAGAGGGACCTGATATAGGTTAGGTTGCTGGATTGGGTTTTGTTTGGAGTTACAATATATTTATTTGATAGTTGTGTCCATCCAAAATCCTACCTTAACCGGTAGATTACCTAATAATAATTAATCAATTACTGAGAAGATATGAAATTCAATTAAATACATGTATATGACTTTTCTTGAAAATAGTAACTACATGTATCATAGATAAAAAAAATTATTCAGTTTTGTTGGGGAAGCAACCGACCGCTAAGGTGATTTGTGCCATTAGAGATGGGTGGGAAAGGAAGGGTGGAACGGAACTCGGCGTCGGCATTAGCCTACTCATGCCGAGAGGCGCCAAGGGGTCCGCAGTTTAACGTCCCATCCGACGGACGGCTGTCTTCCTCTCCCTCAAAGTGCTCTCAACAGAGCACCTCAAGTAGGGATCGGGATACCACTGAAAAATATTTGTTGTCCAGGATTGGAAACCAGGTCTTCTTGGTGGGAAGCCTGTACGTTAGCCTTCGCACCATCCCGATCCCCATAAATAAAAAATACCAGTAGGATAGTTATTAAAAAGATTTGACGGGTGATACAATGGTAACACCCACCTAGTAAAAATCTCAAGGAATAACTTCCCGCATGTGTGCAGTGCAAATCCTGCTGGTTCGATCGTAGGGAAAATAGCGATTTTTGCGAAAAAATAGACGAGCAAAAACTAAAATTCTCGGGGTATTTACGCAAATAAGTACCGAAACTAACACAGATGACGCTGAAGAGCCCTTTTACCCACTGCCAGAAAAATGAACTAACACACTAGGAGGATAACAGAAAAAGTACGAGTTAGTTATATGTATCGTCTCAGAGGTAGATGCAAGATGTGATTCAAGGCACACATAGCTGAAGAAGAAAGTGAACTTTAATGGTCAACTACAAAATCAGACAGGTAAACTCGAAAAAGGCGAAAATTTATTACAGATGCATGTAGATAAAACAATTGCTTTTAAAAAAGATTTATATTTATATATAATTTTGGAAGGTACAATAGAACACAATAAAATAGATAACACCTAAAAGAACACTCACATTGTAGATTGTTTAAGCTTTCGACCTACTCCGAGGCCTTCTTCAGGTCAGACTGAAAGGTCTTGGGCGCGGAATGGTATACGGATAGGGAAAAAGGGGGGGGAGGTGCAAGCAGGGAATTCTGGGAGGGGAATTAAAGATGGCAGTTAAGGGTGTGAATTTTAAAGGATCGGAAAGATAGGACATATGCGGATTCGCGAGTTCTCACCTCTATTTTGGTGGCTGAATCGGGTAGAGAATCTAGAATTGATAGGGAAAAAATTTCATCGAATGACAGGTTGTGTGAAGTTGCGCGTGTGGGAATAGGAAGAGAAGAAAGTGAGACAGAATTACGGGAGTAGCGGTGATTATTCATTCGAATGGATAGAGGGGTAATGCATTCGCCTATGTACAAAGAAGTACATATTTTGCATGACAAAAGATAGATAATGTTTTTCGAGAGGCAATTAGCATGAGAACGGGATGAATGGGCAATGAGAGGATGTGGGGTGAGGGGAGCAGATCTGATCAGCAGACATGTTTTACATCGGGGTGGTTGCAGGTTGGGGAAATATGAGGAAATTTGTCAGGGCGGGGCGCCAAAGGGTTGGTGGATCTCAGAAGCTTTCTGAGATTGGCTGGTCGTCTGTAAGGGACAGAGGGGCATTGGGGAAGTAAGGATGAGGTCGCGGCATTGTCGTGTAAAATATGAAAAAGTTCTTTAAGAAAGGTTTTCAGTCTGTGGGATTCGGGGAAATAGGTTGTGCAAAGGTTGATTTCTGCGTCAGATGTGGGGTTGTTATTTTGTGGAGTGTGTGGTCGGGTGGAGCGATAGATTATCTTATATATATATCTTAATGTTTCTATAGATACACAAACACTTATAGTATACGACAATAGAGAATGGAAGGAATCACACGAGGGTTGATTTAAAATTTTCGGCGGCACAACCACCTTTATAAAATATGGATGAAGTACGGTATTTGACCATATTCCATAAACCATCACTGGTAAAATAACAATTTAGGCCCTGAGTCTTAGCGACAACATTCATTACGGGGACTACGGTTCTTTTTAAAGGAAAATTGAACCAAGGGAGAGTACTACAATTGCAAGCGCCTAAGCTGATATAAAGGGATTCCCGAGAAGAAGAGGAAAAAAACGCAAGTGAGGAATTTTCCAGTGAGAGACGATCCACTTTCACCCCTAAGGAAGATGTAAGAGGGAATGAAGACTAGAGAGTATATTTTCCATCAGATTGAAGCGCTTCTTATGCTCTACTTCCCCGTTTGTAAGATATAGTAGGATAAAAATCCTCTGCCTTCTCAAGCTTTTTGAAGTCTATAATATACTTACAATATGAAAAAATGACAACGTGACAAAGTTGTCGACAGAAATGACTTCGTGACAACGAAGTGAATTTTTGTTACAAATGTGTAAGATTGAAAAATATAAGTCACTTAACCAAAGGTATATATTTCGGAAAAGTATGAACTGTAGGCGGTACACTGCTTTTGTAAATTCAGGAAGCTAGCTGTTGAGACTTAGCACAATAGAAAACTTACGTATGACCACGTAATATATGCAGAAAAGGGAAGAAGTTTCACGCTAAATTTTAGCGCGTTGACTTAAAAAAAATATCATTGGGAATACAGATTTTTTTAAGTAGCCCAGAAGATATTTTAATTGCTTGAAACCAACAAACATAAGGATACTATAAATAAATAAGTAATATAAGAATGTCTCTTTAAAGGTTCCAATATTTTCCATGTTAAAAATGGATCAACAAAATAAAGTGATAAAAATGCTCATTACATCATATTATTGAGTGTGAGGATTTTAATATCATCACATAGAGAATATCATTTTGAAAATATGATCACTATATCCTACAAACACGATATAAAATATCAAGTTAACTAAATCTGTACAAATGTTTGAAATGATATTCTGGAATTTTGTGCTACCTAAATTCGAGTATCATCGGTTTAATATTTTATTACAACTAATATTATTTTCTTAAAACAATGATTTAGGCAATGCACTACAATGGAGGGAAAATCATCGATTCCCCTTTATACGGCTTAAAACAATCTTATCCATGACATATAATCTAGCATAACATAGCATATAAAAGCTGAATTGAAAATGTAACCCATTTAGGAAAAGAAAATTCTGATTTCATGTTATTTGGAAGGCTTGAAAAAGAGAGAACGATCGAACCAAGCGTGACCAATGACATTTTGTCCAGCAGAAAACATGCTTAAGGGCTGAACGGAAATGCGATTTTGACAAAAATTTAGTGTTAAAAAAATTAAATCTAAATATTTATTTTATTACACTCCAGAATGTATAAATGATGATAAATTAAACACAAAATCGAATTCTCACTTATTGCTGCTGACGGTGAATTTTAAATGTTTACATGAATGAACGAATGCCGAATGTTTAACGTATCACGAACATCCGGCCAAAAGGTATTCTGGTAAACACCGCTGATCACTGATCTCACACTGAGAATCTGGAAGGCACATTATGTTGCGAACCAAATTTCCTCTATACCAACCAAAATAGATAGGATCCGCAATTATCTGATAAATAACACTTTCTAAGCAGGGTATTGAAGCTATGCTAAGAAGATTGAAGCTATGCAACACCAGCGCCTGCTTTGTATAGTCGTAGCCTAATCTCCAGGATATAACACAAATGCATGAAATGGGCTCTACAGTAAAACTAAGCGCTGCGGCACCCTTATGACTTCTAAAATGTCGGTCAAACCCTTATCAAAGGAAAATAAGATTGGTTGACAGGCTACTGCCCACAAGAGCCCTTAATGGGTATTATTCGATTGAAGGTAATCATTCTCATTGGGGAAAATTTCATATTGTTGCCGTGATTATTCGGAAGGAACAAAAATTGATCATTTTGCATGACTTCACCTTTAAAATTAACTCATTGTGATGAAAACAAATATGTTTAAGTAATGTTTTGTCTGAATGCATATGAAGTAATCAATATTTACTCCCTTGCAACTGGTTTTTGGATATTGGTTAGTATGCATCATCGGCATACAAAACGTAACATTCACTTTCCACCGTAATTACAAAAAGATGAATCCATAGTAATTAATTGAGCCGTACTTTCTATTCTTTCGTAAACGTATACGATAACTTATTTCAAATACGGTATCCATTTATTTCCTACGTTAATATACAGCAAGACTAGTCCCATAAAAACGTTTTAACTACTCATCCATCTCATAATAATGAATACAATGAATGCCATAAGATAATAAATTAAGTATTAATTATTTTTAATTGTAATAAAATCATATACACACAAGCAAACCAAGGTAATTATGTCGTGATTAAAGTAAATCGAAGATAGCAAGATGACGGCAGCGACGGGGTGCTAACAGCTTCTTTCATGTGACTTTAAATCAGACTCTTTTGGATTGAAAATGAAGAAAATCCTTGCGAATGCTTCACATCATTAAGCAGACGTTTAGGGTCACGTTTCACCGCTTCCTTTCCTCTGATATCTTCAGCACAGCTACGTCTAACCGGATGCCACTCAGAGCAACGTGCAGAGTTGCTCGTTACGCCCCTTTCGCGATTATAGCGGAACCTGCACAAGGCGATAATTTGTTGCCTACCCTTTTCCGTGGATGAGACGCAGCGAATTTGCCACATGAAATCACCGATTGTCTTCTTTCGTCCCTTTCTGGGGTCCGTTCGCTGGGGTAAGCCCCTCATAGCCCCTCTGCGCCCTCCCCCTCCGAACGCCCCTCGTCCCTGGTGGATGGTAATGGAGGCCCAGCAGTCTGAGGGTTGCAGACGGGAGAGAAAAAGCACAGAATGGTGGTCTGGGATGATGATGATAATGATGAAGAAAAAGTTATGCAAAACACGCCCGCCAACGCACCCTTGAAAGCGCGGGAAAGATTGTCCCTGGAAACCGGAGACCGTGTTCGGCCAAGGACTTTTTCTCGCTCAGAAAAACATGGAAATGAGAAGGGCACCTGGGTATGGAAACCCAACGGTTGAGTAGGGATTGATATCACTAACACTCATTAACACGGGCTGTAGAAGGTTTTCATTATTCTGAATATTGAAATATTTCCTTCAAAAAACACTTTTCCCAGGTGCTGTTAAATGAAAGTGTGCGAATCCGGTGATTTTCATCTACGCTTCAAAGTTATGTAGAATGAAAAATGGTTGTAACGTTATTTACTTTATTGGCAAAATTATGCACCACGATTTTCTCTTAAACGAAAATTAATGCAACAAAACACACAATCCGGTAATTTTCCACATTTTTTTACAATATCGACTAGCTAATTCAGTTCACCATCATCATCAAGATGATGCGGTCTTGACAATGTCAGTAAACGAACAGTCCAGTTTTATAATTTTACCATTAACACAAATAGATAAGTAGAGTATAAATTAGATCCGTTAAATAAGTCCTAATTCCATTCATTCAATCCTTCATTTAATTTTAAACTAGCACTTATGGTAGACAGCCTTATGTAGTATAGGTAATGTTGAGTATATAGATTGATAGTTGATGATCGATAATATAGCTTAAAAAATAATGCAACCGTCCGATAATAGAGCTCTGGTCATTAGCCTTTTCTTCGGCCAATCATTTCAAATTTGATAATACTTCTCCCACTTACAACTGGTCTAGTTAGAAAATGAATGTACGGAAGATTGGTTCATTGGTCGATAACTAAAAAACAAAACAAATTTCGACTGAATGAGACTCGTGCGTCCATGCACTCATTTTTTGAGGTGGAGCTGAAATTGGGCTTCCCAAATCATTGCAAAAGGCTACGATTGACGTCATGCCTTCCAAGCGCTTTTATGACTACAAGCGACCTTTGAAAACAAAACTAGCAGAAAATTCTTAAAAAAAACTCGCAGGTATGCATAATTTATTTCCAAATGGCGACTGAGGTTCGAATTTTAAAGGGGAGGTTGTAAAACCTCGGGTGGGCAATTTAATGAGCACCAGTCATTGAAAACCACGCCGTTTAAACGTGATAAAAACAGACATCTCATCCGCTTTATTATCGGGAGTAGTTGAACAACACTTAAAAAAACCGTCGTTCCAGCGACAGTTGTATATTCGCCGCGAGGTGATTCAGAGTGATGCAAATGTTCGAATGAACGTCAGGAACTTCAAAACCGCAAAAGAAAAAACATACGCACGAGAAGACATAGGGAAAGATACGATGGAAAACTGGCCGCGGAGGACAGCAGATTAATTTGGCTGGGATTCAGTGGAGACGCGACATAAATCGTATTAAAAATGACTTGAACTCTGAGAAAAAAAGAAAGTATTTGCGCGTATATGATTTAGTTTAAGGAAAACTTGCAGACGTATTCGATATCTAATAATCCCACTGAAATAAGGTCTAATAAAATGTAAAAAATTACAGGGTAAAAAAATGTATTGCTAAATGAAATGAACGATATCAATTTTTGGATATCGTATGAAAATATTAAAACAATCATTAATTTATAAAATTTAACGGTCATATTCAACGTGCTATCAGTTCTATCACTGAATTTTGTTTTTCCATGCCGGTGAAAGGGCGTAGTAATTTCAATAAGTTGCGTCAACCGATGCTTATTTTTAGCTCTCAAAAATCACCAGCGTCCGCTGGTGTCGGTAGAGATGATGAGTCCTTTGTACACGATTTAGCAAGAAGTGTCGATATGTACCAAAAATGAAATGAAATATATTTAATAAAAACAAAAATTATTTTAACATTTTTCCAATCTCTCTGACTCTTTTGTACTCGGATGAGTTTCAGGTGTAAAGAAAAGGGGAGCTGATGTACGTTATGTACCGTAACATAATATTAAGTGATTATTTTTAAATACAATAAAATTTTCGATTTGATGGATTTTTATCCACTCTCGAAATAGTCCCTTCACTGACATTTGATTATTTTATAGTATCCAAGTGTCCCCCAATAATTTCGAATGCGTTTTCAATTCAATAAACTTTTTTTGAACATTTTCAATAAGCATCAATGTATATTGTCGCCAGTTGCCACACAGCCACATGCTTAATGCCACACATTCGTACCAAATTAATAATTTAATATACTATTGATAAATTTTCAGTTTCTATCATTTGCATTGGCAGGAAAATAAAAGGCAACTAGTCTTTCTATAGAATTGAGTTAACAAGACACTCAAGATTCACCTAGAAGACTTGCATCATTCAGCAAGAAATGTTAATTTTCATCTCACGTTAGAGCAAAGGAATCGCATACGTAGTCTGTTGATATTTAACTTGATCAGAATATTACAAAACCCTTTCCCCAGGAAATTTAATTCATATCTTGAGATATTATTGATTATGGGACCTATGGATATTCATTACAAAAATTAACTTAAATTGCCGCTGAAAAGAGAAATCATCATTAGGGGTAATCAATCCAATGGTTTTTCGCCTCTCTCCAAACTGTCCCGTTTGATGCCAATCTTTTAATTACCTCACACCCAATTCCACGATAATTATCATAACCTACATTCAAATTTTCATCTTAAATATTCTTCCTTAAATTTTTCTCTCCATCTATCCTTCAACTATTTACTTCAGTATACTATTATGCCTCAGGATGAGTCTACTCAATTTCCCTTTAACTCCTGGAGGTTATCTCTATAGGTTTTACTCATCATCAACCCTTAAAAGTCAACATTTTTCTTATTACGTACTTGTTACTAAACCAATATCGTAATCGCTGTTGGTGAATGTAAAAGGTGTAACAAATGCAAGAAGTCTGCGCCTTACCGGAGTATTTAAGTGATAATTTTACGAAAACCGATATTTTAATATAATTGATAACTATTTTTAAATTGGCTTTTGTTTCATCCCATTCTACTAGCAAGTGATGAGCTAACTCACGCGAGCTTACTAGATAAAACAAATTATGTAAGGCAGTTGGGCTTCGGTGTCTGGCTGGATGCCTTCCACCCAAACGGAACCAAGTGTATAAATGGTTTCGAAGGAGGATAAGAAAGGGGGGAGGTGAAAAAGGGGGAAACAAGGCAGGGACCAGAACGGGTGGTGACGATACGGAAAGGAAAGAATGGGCGAACTGAACTACCAAGGGAAAGAATGGGGAAAAGAGTTATATGGTAGAGATAGGACAATCGAGCGAGAGAAATGGGTATGAGGGAAGAGGATGGAATCTGTAGAAGAAAGGGGGAGAAGCGTACAGAGGGAGTTTCAAAAATAGCGGTGGGCGATGATGGAATAAAAGAAAAGGGACTGGAAGGCTGAGAATAGGTTGCAAAAGAAACGAAAGAGGAACTCGATGAGGCAAGTTGGTGGGGGAGGGTGAATGGCGAGGAGGGGCGGACTGAGAGCATGGGAGAGAGATTGCTCGGAAATCGTGGAGAAGCACGGAAAACGCAAGAAAGTCAGAGGAGGGGGTGAGGAGGAGAGAGAGAGAGAGAGAGAGAAAACAAGGGACCTCGGCGGAGAACAATAGCCTACCCATCAGCCCCAGCGAGATGGACGGGGATTCGAGCGATTCCAGACAGGAAGCTGAAGGAGCCCCAGAAACCCGACCTGACCCCGGAGTGGGGAGAGAGGAAGAAGGAAAAAAATCAACCCCTCCCCTTTCAGAAAACTCCTCCCCCCCCTCCACACCCACGGCGAGCGGTAGACCACAACTCTTCCGGAGGGCGAGACCGGCTAGGGGAAAAAAGTGGGGGAGGGGAGCGGGGGGAGGAGAGCGAGGGGTCGCGAGGGATGGCCCCGGGTGGAAGACACCCCAGACCACACGCGGACACATGCCATACACTCCCCACCCCTCACTCCTTCCCGTCACACTCCTACTTCGCCAACAGACACACACCTCCATCCCCTATCTCTCCCCTCCATTCCGACTCCCAGGATCCACCTACGCCAAGCCATTCCTCAAGGGGACTGAATTTACTGCTCCCCGGTGGAACCCCGGGACCAAAAAGTGGGCCTCCTCCCCCCTCCTCTTCCTTCCACCCACCTCCGCCCACCGAGCCCAAACGCCCCCTTCGAATCCTCGTCCCCTTCCCCCCCAAACACCTTTGCCTTCCATACCTCACCTTGCCACTCCCTAGAGGCCCCTTACTGTCCTGCGGAGATGCCCCATGCACGACTGTGAATGCGTAGGTGTACGTGTGTCCGCGGGTGAGTACATCGGCGGTTAGGTGGGATAGAGGGAAATTGGCGCGTATGCGACAATCCCGTATCCATCTGCATCAACACAATATCCCGAAAGGGCGTGTGACTTGGAGTAAAGCAACAACGACCATGAAAAATGGGACAAAAATTTAAATTGGACAAGTGCATGAGCACCTCTTCTTATGCGTATCGTACCCGTAAACTATACGGGGAATCCTTTACCGAAAATAGACTCTTAAACTGTTTGACGACAAATCTCTGTAATACTAGCGCCATTGAGTAACTCGCCGTTAAAATGCATAACGACGGTATTTCCTCGATCCGATAGAAAAAATGACATTTAAAGTAAGACAAAACGCACAGTAGCACAAAGACTATGCATTAAAATGGGAATTAAAGCAAAATGATTAAGAAAAGATGTAAATACTCTTTTTGTGGACATTAATTACAACAGTAATTTAATTTTTTAAAAGAAGGTGAGCAAATAAAGATATATTGACACGATTTGCAGAGCGGGCGATTTGTGTTAAGTATTGAAACGTTTACGACGGCATAGGTGTTTATTACAGACACTCCCTTTCCTTCTTGTAAGAGGTAAAAATAAGACAGATGAAATCTTTAAAATGGATTAAAGCTTTATATGACTGGGAAACATGGTCATAGATGCGAAAGAATAAGCGTGAATTGGAGGCTTTGGATTTGTGTTCAGAGCATGGAAAATAAAACAAAAAAACAGGTTCTAGGAATGTACGTAGAAAAGAGTCGGGTGTTGCGCCAAATTATAAGAACGAAGTATTAGTCAATAGAATAGGAACTAAGAAGTTTATCCTACGCTGAAGATGATGATAAGGAAGACTATGGGGGGAAAACAAAGTACAAGGAATGTAATGATAGGTAATGTGAAAGGAATCAGGGGAGGCAGAAAGAAAGCTACGTTAAAGAACACACACATATATATAGAAATATATATATATATATATATATATATATATTATTATTAGGTAATCTACCGGTTAAGGTAGGTTTTTGGATGGACACAACTATCAAATAAACATTTTGTGACTCCCCACCTAGCAAACTAATCTATATCAGGTCCCTCTTCATCTCGGTGTACTTCTTTCCTCCCTTCATCCCGTCCAACATCCCTATCCTGTTCCTACCCTTACCTCGCTTGCCCAACATTCTCCCCTCTATTACCCTCTTCAACATTCCACTACCCCTCAATACGCCTTTCATCCATTTTTCCTGCCTCCATAGGATTTCTCTCAACAAACCCCTCTCCTCACCCACCATTTCCAGTACTTCCTCATTTGTTTTCCTTTCGGTCCATTTCACCTTCTCCATTCTTCTCCACACCCACATTTCAAAAGCCTCCAATCTACGTCTATCCTCCTGCTTCAGCGACCACGTTTCCGCGCCGTACATAGCTACGCTCCATATCAGAGTTTTTACGAGTCTTGTCTTAACATCCCTACTCAACGTCCCCGTCATCAACTCCCTCCTCCTTGAGAAAGCCTCCTTGCCTAGCGCAATTCTTCTCCTTACGTCCCTACCACTTTGACCGTATTGGTCCAAAACACTTCCGAGATATGTAAACTGCTCTACCTGCTCTATTCTTTCCCCGCCTATTTTAATATTTAGCTTAGCCTTTTTCTTTCTGGAAAATCGCATAACCTTTGTTTTATTAATATTGATTCTCATCCCATATTTATCGCACTGAACCTCCAATTCACTCAACAATGCTTGCAACCCCTTGGCTGACTGAGCAACTAATGCTTGGTCATCAGCAAACCTAACCGATTTTACGAGTTCCCCTCCGACTTTCATTCCTACCTCCAGTTCTTCCCATGCCTCTTTAATCATTTCCTCTACATATACGTTGAACAGTACCGGTGACAATGGGCAACCCTGCCTTACACCTCTTCCTAACACTGCCCATCCAGACTCTCCGTTCCCCACTCGCACCTGAGCAGTCTGAGACATGTACAGGTTGCGGATCAGTCTCCTGTCCCTCCAATCCATTCCTATTTTCTGCAATACACGCATTAATTTTTCCCAATTCACTCTATCAAACGCTTCTATATATATATATATATATATATATATATATATATATATATATATATATATATATATATATATATATATATATATATATATATATATACGCGTATATATATATATATATATATATATATATATATATATATATATATATATATATATATATATATGTATATATATAAACACACAAACACTAGGTTAATAAATATTAAACATAAAAGAAGGACACTTACGGTAGATATTTACGTTTCGACGGAACGGCCGTCGTCATCAGAATCTGAAACGTGCCGTCGAAACGTAAATATCTACCGTAAGTGTCCTTCTTTTATGTTTCTGTATGTTTAATATTTATTAACCTAGTGTTTGTGTGTTTTTGCGTCGCCGGAGTGCGTCATCTTCAAGAGTATATGTATGTATATATATATATATATATATATATATATATATATATATATATATATATATATACATACATACATACACGAGTATGATTAGTGATGGGGTTGAAGAATATTTTGTTTTGTGTTAAGGCTCGGGAGTAAAGTAATTTGTGGTGCCTGAGACTAGCAAAATTCTACCATAAACTGGGAGAATACTACCCAAAATTGAAAGGATGTAATTTTGGAGCGGATGCTTTCATTCTGCAGAAAACTGTGCATTTATGTAGAGCCTACGATCTAGATGGGGTCCCTTTAGAACATGTTCCCATATCCCAAGTGACCGAGCGGAGTTTCCGGTCGCGCAGCACCTTAACCACGAGCGTCACGTGGACTAACGCACAGGAATGGGAAAATGCACTCGGAGTCTACGACCTCCTTGCCCTACATTCTTCCCCTACCCTAACACTCCTGGTCCCACCTCATTCTTCTTGCCGAAGGCACCATGCTCTGGCAAATCCATCTCCGTTATTCACTACTCCTTCCTCTCCTCCAACACGCCCCCCCTCTTTCCTCTTCTCGCGCTTATCCATTTATCTTTTATCCTCCTTTTCGGACAGCTAGATACATACGTTCTACCGTCGCCGTATCTCCATTCCACACAAACGCTCCCCTTCCTTCATCCCGCTCCTGTTTTTGTGGTCTTGCCTTCCGGGTTGCACAGCATCAGAAGGGGATGGTCCGGGTGGGGCGTAAGGGTGTTGAGGGGTAAAGGGATTGGGGTATGTCGACTGGTATGGGGGTTTGGCTGCATCTATGTCTTAGTTTGCGGTTGACTAAACCGCGGTTGACGAGGGGTGAGTGGGGTCTATGCTAGGCGGTAACACGTGTGTACTTAACGGCCTCTCGGGATTTCCCCTCGGGCTTAATCCCAACGTGCGCCGTTCAGCGCATGGACATGAGAGTAAATTCCGCGAGAGCACTTGGAGATGCGCTAGGGAATTCTTTGAACTATCAAGTCATGAGAAAGTCTTCTTATAATTGACCCTATTTGCTTTCTGGAATCCTAACATCCAAATATGTACAGAAGCCGAAAACAAGGATTTTTAAAGTTTGCAGAAGTGGTCTGTAAAACGTTTTTCAAATCAGTCTATTTCATAGTGATTTTCAAACACCAAGAAACTGTGGGAGACATTCCAGTCATTATTCAATACAGGAATTGACAATAAACTGTTTTTAAACTTTGTTATTGAAATAAGTTTTCAATGACTTTTAACAACGCACATGATGCACAACAGTCATATCACTCAAAATCTTTGAATGGAACTTAACTTTTTCCTCGCCCGCGGATCTGTCAAGAGTTTCTCGACCATTAAAGTTAGAATCAAAATTTTTCTTAGACCTTTGCAAACTTCTTCCTCTTTCCTCATCTCAAATCCCTGCTAAAAGGACGTCACCACTTCGGGGAATGCGTTTCAACAGCCCGTGACGAGGGTGATTAGTAGCATTTCGGATGCTTCCTTCCACGAGGCGTACGAAACGTAGAAAACCAGCAGGTAGTGGTGTTTGACGCACAGGGTTGCTACTTCGAAGGCCATTGAGTGAATATATCAATTCTGCCAATAAGTTTTTTGAGTAGACTCATCTTACTACTTTTGGGTCAGACCTTGTAGTATACATTTGAACAATAAAAAAACTGGGCGAAAGCGAAAAAATTACATTATCATCTTCATGTTACAACTTTTTCTCCAATTACGCGACATATGCTATTTTTTGAACTACTCCTGTTAATCGGCACGAAATTATCTCTCTGAATATGAATGAGTCTGTATTCTGAACAATAATGTGTTATAGGGTTAGCAATTGAAAATACGGGTACTAAAATGAGTCGAAATTTGATTACTATTATAATTGACGATTGATATAAATTTATTCTGTGAAAAGAAAAACCACAAAAAATGTGCATCCTTATTCTCTCATTTCTCTGATAATTTCTTGAAAAATTAATAAATAACATGGCCTTGGAAATGAGACCTTGAAAGACGCAAGAAATTAAGAGGAAACGAGACCTAAAATCTAGAGTAATTGAGTGATTTGCTCAAAGCTAATATTTAGATTGACAATTACAGATGGTGACTGTTTAACACCCAATCTTGGAAGAATTCCAGGTTCGTTAAAAAATGTATAATCAATGTGAACTAAATAGAGGATCTTCGAGGCTGGAGGAATAAGGTTTGACATTTGCTATGTGATTATTTCTTATTAATATTCAAATTGAAAAGTGTAGGAGAATAAATCATATCTATACAAAAATCGAGACTCATCAATTGAAACATTGACCTAGAAAATATCTGAATTCTACTAGAAAACCTTGTGCAGTACCGGACCGCCATTCTTATGAATGTTGTAACTAAATTTTTATACTACGCGGAAAGACCAAATGTTTCTGACAATTAGAAAGGTTGAACGCGTGACATATGAGAGGATTCAGCTTTTAATTTATCCGGAAGAGGTGCAAAATCAGAGTCAGGAATTGAACACTGGAGGTACTTCAAAACACATATTTTTTCCATACCTCTTCCATTCATCGGTTCGAAGAAAAGAGGCTAACCTTAACTGAGCTAAAATAACGCTCGCTAAGAAAGAAAACGAGAGCCAGCCATAAATCTAAATTGGCAGCGGTACTAGGGAGAAAAAGGATCGACTAAACTTACTCGAGGAAGAGAGGCCGGCGTATCTCTCCTTCCCCAACTGAATTCAGCGCTATCGCTTTCTTTCCAGCGCCGGCTATTTCTTTCTTTCGGTATCATTTCCTTTTTATTTAGCCGTAATTTATTGGTGACGAATCGAGGGAATGGATTAGCCTCTTGTACGAGGGCGACGTTTTTGTTGGTCCCCCGGGGCCGATATTCAAGCCACCTTGGACAGGTATCCCCTCTTCTCTAAAGCGGACGGTTCTTGCAATTAGGAACGCCTTCAACAGTGGAGGAGTGCGAAACGTAGTGACAACTTAAAGCTTCCATTAATAGGTTTTCGATACTTGTCATGGTGCTTCGAATGAAGCCAGGATTAACTGACGACGGTATCGGCATCTGGCGAGAGAAAATAATATTTTTTTTGCAATAATAAGTATCAATATAGCAAGCCCGATAAAATGTATCAATGAAATCTTTATTGCTCACTACTTCAAACCGTATGTTGCTAAAGGCAATTTGCCGTAGTTTTTCCTTCAACAATTCTAACTAAAACTGCAAAGAAATAACTATTAATATTTTCAGTACTAAGGAGTCTTTTATTAAAGAACCATTTATAATTCTACATATTAAAAATCAAATAATAAATAGGGATATAAGTAATATTAAATTCCTATATTATAGAGTAATATAAAGTTTATTTAATTTTTTTATTTATTTCTGGAAATGTAATTTAAAAATTCAGCTTTAAGTGTTTCTTCACTGCGGAAAACTGAGCGAGTTGAGAATTTTACTAGGCAAGGATAATAAATATAATGATATTTTCTATTAATTTGTTGAAAGATAAAATAGTTGCAGGGTAAAATACGTAAGTGTTATATTAGACCATTTATAATGCAAAACAAATCAAACTGTGTACATAGATGTTGATTGTAATAAAATAAAATGTGTTTCAATGCATGATTAATTACTGCTGGAGGACATTAACAACCAATCCTGTTTTGATGTTTTTATTTTTATCCCAAGGAGAAAAAGGGATGATGTAATGTGGTGAAATATAGGAACTTGAGAGTGATATCAACCATACATTGACCCCAATATATGAAAGTTATACCGCATAGGAAAGTTTCAGTACAAGATGTTTATTTTTATTTGCGCCAAAATGAAACATATCCATGCTCCAATCGGAGCGCACAAAATTCCTACGGAATTTCATCACAAACGTCATTCTAAATATTTTTTATAAATATTCAAAATTTTCTAAATATTCAATATTCGCGTGGGTGATTTAGTGAGGAAAAATAATATCAACGAGACGACGAAGATTCGAGTTGACAATGCTCAAGAATTATCAGCTTAATTTCCTGATTCAAACCCTCTACCATTTATCAATACCGTATTAGTTTGCCACGGTTTTGTCACCTATAGTACCTTCTCATCTATAGTAGCTTCTTTCCAAACTAAAAAAAACAGAATGCCGTGAAGTGCCCCCATCCGCGACCGTGAAAAATCCTGTATCACTAGACATACCTTTACGCGAGATTCCAGGCTGGATGAGACCGAAGAAGCTAAACGGTAAACATTCCTCTGGCCCCTAAGGCAAAGCATTGTGGTTATCCTTCCCCTTTTGATCGAGATTCCCAGTCCAAAATCTTTCGACTACTCTGAGGGATTCAAAACATAGGGATGGATCGATGAATCGCTTTCTAAGAAATCCCAGGAAAGGAAGCACATGGTGAATTCGAATTCGACTTTTCCTGCTTTGCAATACTGCTGATCAAGATTTCGGAAAGAAAGAAAGGGTTAAATACAAAATGCCATCTCGTATTGAAAACACAACTATATTTATTGTAACTTTCTTTAATTCATATTTTCCATTGCTCAAACTCCTTATAATTTTCCTCCGTACTGATCATATGCAAGAATAAATTTTGAATACGTTTTTATTACCAAGATTGCTTCATCGTCTTTTCAATCAATGTTAACGAAGTAATTCGTGACCGAGTCACGGGAACTGATCTTCACTTACAATAATCACGACTTAAACGAGACTTCTTAAGCGCAGGAAAAAGATTTGTCGAAAATAAATTCAATTTCTGTTTGAAATTCTCAGTAATTTTTATTTCAGTACCAATACTACCGTGAAACATGAACAACAGCGTCATCTGATAAAAGAAAATTGAGAGCGGTGAAAGTTTTTTGCTACGAAATAGTAAAAATTAAATGTAAACAATAACTAACTAACTAACAAACAAGCTTTCAAAGAGTGTATTAAGCTATTGGAAACATTAGTAAGGAAAAAGAAGAAAATAATAGGATGGACAAGTTAGTAAACTGAAGATGATATATTAAAGGAGTCATGAAGAAAATAATACCCAGACGGAATAAAAATAATAAGCGACTCAGTAGAAAACTAGTTACGATATATGAAACCAATCATTCAGTTGATCAACCATGAAGATAACATGTTAATCTGTCCAAATTAAAATAATAAAGGCGAAGAAAAAAGCTTTAGGCCTTACTCAGGCGTACCTTGATATTATATCATCAAATTACGTTCGTGTGATACAGTCAGTGGACGTATACAAGAAGAAGATGTACAAGTGACGTGGGAGAAAATATTGCCGCAGCGTGTTCAAGAGACATCCCATATCATGGCCAATATCCCCCGTTTTTGCACAATAATGGGCTATTCCAGCCCCGCCCCTCTGTGGTAATTGAGACGAGGGAGAGACGATCCTCTGACGAAGAGACGCAAGGAGAGATGGAGATGTCCATGGGAAATATAACTTCCGAACTGGAAGCTGGAATGACCTATCGTAAAGGAGACCCAAATAGGTGAATGAAGCAGCTACATGGAGCAAGAATAACGGCGATGAGTGACGGACTCAAAAAAACCAACACACTTGTTGTAATCCAAGGCCATTGGCCAATTCCACCTCTGTTGCTGCGAAATCGACCCAGAATGTTTTTATTCCTTAGCTGATAATAACCTATTTGAATTCTCGTTTTAAAGATACCAGCGTGTAAAGCAAATGCCGTAAATATCAAGAACAATTTTCCCAGCTGTCCTTTGCATCGGAACAAACATAATTACAATGTACTATTTCGGCGTATTGGCACACCTAGAAAGTGTTGTATGAAATCTCATTTTTAATGACGTCAATAACACTGCTAATAGTTAAATACGAGTAGAAGGATTTAGAATGTCCATAAAATACATCTTTCAAACTACTACATAAAAATTTTCTTTCGGAACGATGGAATTACGTCACAGCGATCAACAAACGTATTATCATTTCAATCCATTTCAAGTGAATGAAGAAAACTTAATTTATAAATTCGAAATTTTGCTGAAATCTATATAGAGAAGATATTGTCACATAGCACTTAAGACGAGTGGCGAAAAGGAGGAAAAAAATGAGATGATATTTGTGGGATGGGAATTGCAAGGGCGAGAGAAGAGTGCTGGTTCAACGTAAAGGCGGGTGAGACATCCTCCTAAGAGATTTAGCTAGGGTGACACCGCGCCCCCATTTATTTCCGTTCGAGAGGTTCAACTTATTTGATCGAAAGAATAAGGGTAGAATCACCAGGGGAGCAGTTTTCGTAAATATTTCACTTTTGGGGATCAAGGTTGGTGATTCGATTCTATTGCTTTGAAAAATATTGTTTATGCGGAGGAACCACTTTGTTTCATAGATCAAGGCCAATATTGTTTTAGCATTAAATAATGTTCCCTCGGATGTGGTGCAGTGCGTTCACATAAAGAAATCAGTTGTTTTCCTCTGCTAAGAAAAGAATACACTGAATATAACCAAGATCCAATCGAAATCTGACATCTTATCATGGGAGAAAGGTACACACTGGAAATAAAATATTTGATAGATCAATGTTTCTTTTTTCAGTATAGTTAGCTTTTAAAAATCTGAAGAATTTCTTTTGTAACCAGTACCGACTTTTCCTTCTCTTGCTTTTAACCAAGATCACGGACAACTATCATATTCAAATTATTCAAATTATAAATTGGTACTGGTTTTTCTTGATTTATTCCGACTTCATCTGTTTCCTTTAATTTCGAGTAAACCGAATCACGCGATTTGTTTTATTCATTCATAACACTTTCATCTTATACTTAGGGAAGTAGGCTTAGGTAGATAAACCTACTTGTAATTAATAACAATGCAGCCATACATATTTTTCGTAAAATCATGTAGAGGAACTGCGCTGTAGCTAAAGAGTAACGACCATCTGATTTCAATTCAAAGAAAAATAAATCGTTAATTCTCAAGGAGTAAACATGTTAAAGGATGTGAAAACAAAATGACAAGTATTTGTCTTGGAAATCTTCAAGTTAATTTAATTCCGTATAGTATTTGCGCTAATTCATATAAAAGAAGTATCCGATATTCCTAAGTAATACTATTTGAATTATCACTATTATTGATTAGAAATCAAGAGGTAGCGAGCGATTACCTAAGGCTAGCGCACTAGAAATTCAGATAAATGCTAATGCAGTTATATGTATACATTATAAAGAAATAATTTTTACAGATATAATTCCGATAAGTGTTACAACGAATAAATAAACAATGAACACTGGTCTCAAAGGAAATGGACAAAGTTCATCATGATAGATAAATATTTTTAGTGTCTACGTAATACCAGCTATGGAAAAACTACGGAGAAGCAACAGCCACTTTTCAAGAGAGACTTAATATAAATTACTGTAATTGACCATGGCTTTATACGCCAATCTTCCATGCATTGCTTGGCTATAACCTCAACCACTGTGTCCACGAGGGAGACAGGATTTTTATTTTATAGGCTAAAGGAAGACGAATGAGCAGTTCGTACGCGAGGAATCTGAGGCGAGGCTTCTTCCTTGTAGACACACTTTCCGTGAAATTTATATTCCAGCCGAAAGAATTTATTGCTACTGGAAACTGTGATGTCACAGCGCTTGTTTACGGTTTTTCGCCAAAGAAAATATTGCTCGGAGGGATTTATCGTCGTGAAGCAAGAGTTTCGGGTCATTCGGTTTGTCATGGAACTCGTTGGAACGAGGCCACGCTCGATATTTTTCCACTACTCGATTTTGGTTCCCATAGGTGTCACGTAACTTCTGGAATGTTTATTTACTCAGAAACGGAAAACAATGAGGAGAATGAGGAAAAACCTAGAAAAATGGTATAAATATTGTAACAGAAGGTTGTTAGAAGAACAAAATTTTATCAATTCTACAAATACATTACCGTTAGATTCCAAACGTGTCGAAAATTTTTATCAATTAACGTATATTCCTGTTTCCATGAGCACGTATTACCCTTTCCACGAAATAATTTGAACTTTTGCATAGTTTGGTGACTCATTCCCAGAAAATCTTTTTTCAACAGGCTTTTTTCTATGCATAATACTTTTAGATGCCTGGACTTTAACTGCTTAACCTCTCAGTTTACTTTCCTTTCCACATTATATTCAAACCTTCTGCATGATCATGACTAAACAAACTCCAATGTTTCTTAAAATATTGGTGTCATTTTAGCCTTCTCTTCACTACACAAATTTAAAACAATACAAAAGGGCGATTATTATATAGTATTTTAGTCAATTATTTACGGTGCAATATTAAAGAGGTATTTTACAAATACTTTTAATTTATTAGAAGACTTAAACATTAAAAATAGAAAACTAGTTCACTTTTCTCTTGCTCAACCCCCAGAAAGATTTTATCTTTAACCAATGCATTTAACGATCTACACCTACGTGGCTTGTTCCCAAAGTGAGGGAAGATATAACATGGCTACTTCTATTTCAGTACTCATTAAACGATAAATTTGACGCATGAGACAACATTTACAACAGTACAAACGAGTGACAATATGATCTCAGGGCATTTTGGATCAATATTTCTTCTATGCTGAAGTGAGAGGGTGCAAAGTGCAGCGAAGTGAATGTCCACCGGAAGGTAGCATTGAGTTTCCAAGGTTGCCATCGAGATATCGAGATTGCACTACTATTTCAGGACCCAATTGAGATGAGAGTATAAATAAGGAAGGAGACAAGTCTCTAACCCCCATCCCGGTAGATAGCCCTCTAAGAATAGTCGCCGAGGAAAGAATCTCTAAAAAGCGCTTTGCTCATTCTCCTAAAATTTAGGGTAAGTTGGCCATGATGTTGAGATGGTGATTTTCGGTCCATAAACATGGGTTTCCCGAGCTGGGAAGAGACTCCGTATCCAACCCATATATTAATCGGATAAGGGGTAAAGGCCAATCGTAATAGAAGTGAGGGAATTTGGGACCGATGGTAAAAGAAGGAAAACAAAAAAAAAGAACTTTGGAAAGGACTCTTCCAAAAATTTTTCTTCTGAACAGAATCCGTGAAATGGGGCTACTTCTGAGATAATACCCAAATTATTGCTTGTGCGATGAAGTTCTCACTCCACCATTTGTCTCCGCAGAAAAATAAGGAAATACGGAGAAATTAAATGTGTTCGAACACGATTTATTTCGGTTGATCATTCTGCAAATTCTTATATTAGATTTGATTATGAGCGCAACAGTTTCTTCTCTTATGTTTATATCAATTTTATATTTAAATAAGTCCTCAAATAAATACTATTTCGCTGTCTTTGCCACATTTGGGTCTATTAATTTTCCAAATCTTCAAATTTTTGAAGTTTTTATTGGGTTCTGCCTTTTTCTTGGAAATAGGACAATTAAATTCTTTATAAATTCTATCACTATTTATCTCATACGCCCATTAGGTGTCTGATTCTTTTCTCTAGATTTTTTTATTAGTTCTGAGGGTGAATTGTTGATTACTGCTCCCTCGTTCGTATATTTAGCTATTAGCCATTTGTGTCATTTTAAGAATTTTCCTGCTGAGTCAAAGTCAGACCTAAGAACAAAGTCTCCTTTCTCCTTATCATCGATGATAGTATCATGTTTCTCCATTCAAGCACCCATTTTTTCCCGTTATTAAGATTCTCCAAATAATTTGCTTTCTTATCTCGTTAGATTTTACCGAAAAAATGCTATCCAGAATTGTATTGATTGTACTCTGCGTTCAATAAAATGGTGCCTTATCCTTCAAAGAGCCCCTCCAACTTTTCCATTGGTAAGGACATGCTGTTATTGAACTTAGTCTTCATAGGCAACCGCAAACCATTGTTTTTTGGAAGATTTGTCTTTCCTCAGCCCTTGAGTTTCGTACTTATTAGAACCAGAACTTTATCCGTGATCTATGGCTTTCTTTTCACAGACTTCCTTCGGCAAATTGTTCTTCGCGGATTTTAGAAATGCTGTCTTCATTTCTTGCTATCTTTTTTCAATCCAACCTCATTTATTACGCATCCGTTTTTATTTTACGAGTTTCCGTTAGAAATTTAATCGTTGCTCAGTTTCCTCTAAGATAAGCTAATTTTTCTCTGAATATATACACATATTCCAGTTTGACCACTGAACCGCGTTTTTAATAGCGGGGCCCTTTCTCAAAATACAAATAGATATTAATATACCCTAAGAAATCCAGGAAGGACAAGAATAGTTGGAATGACAATGAGCCCAGCAGAGATCTCACAATCTGGCAAAAAGGCAAGCATGCACTCAATCTCTCTAACTTCTATTGAGTCTTCATTCTTTTCTTCATTAACTTGAAAAGCAAATGGAACTTCATAAACTCAAAATAGTCATTCCTGTCGATTTCTCCATTGACTCCTATATCTGTGCTTCACGGATATGTTTCCGGCTTGTTCCACCTGGTTTGTCTTATTGGGTGGATCAGAAAAATTCATCGCCAAGAGTAATTTTTAATTTTCTCGGAATTCCAAAAGCCTTTCTTCCCTTTAAATTAGTTTCTCAACGTTACAATTCCCTATTGTTTTATCCTTCATATGAATTAAATAAAAGAGATTCCAATTTTATGTTCCATTTTCCAATTCAGTTTTATTTTCCAAAATGACAGTATAAAATGAAATTACTTTAATCATAAAGAACTGCATAAAGTAATAGAGAAAAACAATAAATATCCATTTATCTGACCTTTTCTTAGTCCCGCGTTGATCAGAGTAATATCATTACATGATTAATCATAATGTCAAAGGGTTAGTCGAAAAATAGTTTAAGAAATCACAAAAGTTTCGCAATAAGGAGACGATTTTCTCTATGTAGGTTTAGTGTATACACTAATAGGTTAATTTCTGGACTATATTCTTTTATATGAATCACCGAGATACAGAGATAAATTTTCCAAATATAATCGCAAATTCAACAGAAAAGCTTCATTTATACTGCATCACTTACATACTTAGGTACCGGAAATTTTCACTGAAATTACAAAATCTGGTTCTTGTAAATTATGATATTTTATTATTCGGCCTTCCCAATTATTTCATCCAAGAACAGCTATTCTCTTAATGTAGAATACATTAAGCAGAAGGCTACTACTGCATGCAGCGCTTGATCATCAACACATGGTTCAAAAATCACCGCGCAATCGTGTTCGAAGCTGTGCGAGAATCACATAGCTAGTGTATTCACTCAGTCAACGTGCTCTAGAATATATCGAAATTTTTATCCCTGATGATTCACGGCCGAGAGCTATCAGTCGCGATAAACAGCACAGCCGTTAAGGTTGGTTCCGCAAACGAAAAAGGTTCCGCGAAACAATTCCGCTCCGAGCGTGGGAAACGTTCCGTCCGACATCGTCCCCTTCACAGAAGTGCCATTTTCATTCAATTATTCTACTTTCACGGATTTACGATGGTCGAGTCCGTCGCTTTGTCGAGCCCACCGAAAAGGGGGTCGAGGATGCAACATTCCCCCTTTTTTGAATAACAAATGACGGCAGGGAGTGCCGGAGGGGGGGTGGCATGGGAGAGCTGGGGGTGGGATGATGTTTCGGCCTCCGTAGCCAGAGGCAAGCGGGGAGGAGGAGCCGTGGATTGCCGGGTGAGGAGAGGGCGGGAAAGGGAGTGCAGGGTGAGTGAATTTCCATTCAACCAGGGCACATTGGAAAGAATAAAATCCAAAGAAATAAATCCACTAGGAATGCTCTAAAAAAAATTCTTACTCCACCCTTTGCCCCCCTCCGGCACAAACATTGAGCTGACTTTCTGCCTCTATGCAAGCGCCAGGTTCATACAGTCTTTTTTATTTCAGGCTGTTTAAAAATTCCCCAAGCTCTATTTTCCACTCTCGGCAACTCCTTACTCGGCCTATGAGACCGACCCTCTTTCGAAAGAACACGAGTTTGCGCTTCCAGCACCTTCGGTCATCTCGATGGGAGTTTCCCAATCTCAGACAATTTAATAGACGCCATTTTATTATACAAAATGAGATTGTGACATATTCCTAAAAAAATCAGATCATTGCTACATGTAGAGGATATGAAGCATCAGAATTTTAACACTATATACTTGGAAAATTGCCGAATATTTATGTTGGAGATGCATAAAATATTAAGTAGAAGATAGAAGTAGCTGATATAGGACTAGAATATTGCTGAACTGCTGTCAAAAAAATAGGGAAATTACCTTAGAGAAATTATTATTAAAGTATTAGAAAGGGTAAAAAATGGGCAATCCAAAATAATGTTATATCAGTATCAATCAAATAATGGCATTAATTCATTACCAAGAGAAACATAGAAGCAACTATTATTTAGCACTCAATACGTCATGAGAATATACAATGTTCGCATGCAACCATAAAGAAGAAAATACGCACATTAAAAGCGGAAAAATATTTGAATTAATTTATAGATCGTTTATTGGTGTATTCGACTTATTGACGTGCACTATATATTTGTATAATTGGTATTCACTGTAGAAACAGATAATATTTGAAAACTACACGTTGATGAAAAAATTGAAACTTATCAACAAAATCGATCAAAAAAGAACATATTCATTAAAATATTAAGGAGAATGACGGGACGTAGAAGTGAGTCAGCATTCAATGAACAAGACTTAAAGACTGTATGGGATAAAACTGAAACGTTTCTCCGAGGCGATGATACAGCGAAATAACAAGCAAACAAAATGTCATCATACCTTAACAGTGTATTCTTTTAGCAAAATATTCGCTGTGAAATTCTTTAGGTTTTGCCCAACTATATTTTTGAATAGTATCAGATAAACATGTCATATATATTATTTTACTAATCGGAGGAGTATGAGAATGAATTTAATTACTGTGGATTTTTATATTATGTCTTAAGGTTTTTAATTATTTTTTTATAATTGTACCTTACTGGACCATTATTATCAATTATAATATTTACTGAGCTGAAAATGTACCTTGCCCTCAAACAATCGGGAATATATTAAAATATTTTAGGAGCAACTTTAATTTGAGTTCCATTATCAGGACATATTTTACTTCTTCGGTGATTACCGAATTAGCATCAAAATTGGGAAATTTATCTTTTCTTACTATGGGTGAGCAAAATGTATTATTAATTCTCATCTATATCGAGAAATCATAAACCTGTTTGTGGGCTGGAAAAGCAGTTCTTCAGACTTTTCACATTTTCCTGAACCAGAATAAAATGAAACAAAGGTAGAAGGGGAACTCACTGAAAGTCTTTCATCACCCCTTCAAACCTCTTCCAATCCAGAAAGCTCCACGCCCGGCAGGAGCGGGCGACGTCCACTCTAGAGACGGCGTCGAGCAAAATTGCGCATTTTAATGGCTCCAGGGCGGTCTGAGGGAATAAATCGACTCAGCGCTCCGCAGATTGTACGCGGGAATTTTTTACTTAAAAAATGAAGCAATATAGACAATGGAAGGAGCATGTCTAATTCAGCCTCCTTTTGGCGTGAGAAAATATCAAAACTATGATAAGTTCTATGTGATAGCTACTCGTGACAGTCGATTCCTTAAAAGCTTACACGGAAGAAACATTGGTGTGAGTTAGTAAAAACCTTTTTCGAGAAAGTTATTTATTTTAATTACGATCGAATTGAAGTATTCTTGATTTCTCTCTGGTTTGATTCGGAAAGTTGGTTGTAAGCAAAAAATTACTAACTTGGGGAAAATCACTGCAAGAAGTGAACAGTAGTATAAATATTATTATTGAAGGTAATCTAACGATTAAGGTAGGTTTAGGATGGACACACACTAGAAATTAATTTTCATATCTCTTCCAACAAAACACAATCCAGCATCCTACTCTACAACAAAGTCCCTCTTCATCAATAAATATTGTAAATAAGTAATATTATAAAATAAATACCGTTAGAATCTATGAAAATTTTGACAATTTTAAAGGTATTTAACGTTTCCCTCAAAGCGGACGTCAAAAAACAAATTTAGGGGGATAAGAAAAGACAATAATGAAAACCATAAAAATAATAAAATAAAATTAATCGATATTAATAAAATTGGTAATTTAATATAATATAACTTTTTAGTGAATAATATTTAATAAAAGAATGTAATATAGTAGCTAATAGTATAATGGTTTCACAAAATTGAAAAATATAAGAATATGTTTTCATGAAATATAATACATGTATTACAAAAATAATTCAAAGTATTTCTATATTTTCTTATTACATGGTGAAAAATATATATGTAGGTATCATATTGTTATGAATATGCTTTTCGTTTAATTAATATTAAGTATTCATACGGATGATATAAATAAATTTCAAATTTTCATCATATCCTTCTCTCTGATAAAAAATGCGTATATTTGTAAGAGCTTCTACTTTTGCGATTTCAACCTTAAGTCATTATTATTAGGTAATCTACCGGTTAAGGTAGGTTTTCTGATGGACATAACTATCAAATAAATATTTTGTGACTCCTAAGAAAACCTACTCTATATCAGGTCCCCCTTCATCTCTGTGTACTTCTTTCCTCCCTTCATCCCATCCAACATCCCTATCCTGTTCCGGCCCTTACCTCGCTTGCCCAACATTCTCCACTCTATTACCTTCTTTAACATCCCACTACCGTTCAATATGCCTTTCATCCATCTTTCCTGCCTACATAGTATTTTTCTCAACAAGCCCCTCTCCTCACCCACCATCTCCAGTACTTCCTCATTTGTTTTTCTTTCACCTACATTTCACCTTCTCCATTCTTCTCCACACCCACATTTCAAAAGCCTCCAATCTACGTCTATCTCCCTATTTCAGCGACCACGTTAAGTCTTATAAAATAAAATTTACATTTTTGTAAGATACCTCCATTATAAACATGTTCACTTCAGTAACGGTTTTCATTCTTCTGCTCAATTAAGTTATGATATGATCACGTAAAATACGTGTAATCTCTCCTGTACTGTAAATGACTGAGTCCAATCCATGACACACAATTTTTCAATGGCTGCCAGAACATCATGCAAGTTATATATAAAGAAATCATTATTTCAAAATATCTTTAAAATCTGATGATAAGGATCTCCAATTAATTTCGTTTGAGTATGAGCATTAAGCTTAATAACCGTGCAGGTACATTGAACATCGCTGTGTGCAAGGGTATCTCCTATAGTGGTTGAGTACCCTGTGAGGTTTTACACTCAGCGTACCGTAATCCTTATCCTAACAAGCTGCATGAAAGGGGATCAATTTCACGACCTGATCTGCGAAAACTTTTACCGACGCACTGGATTCGGTGGGTTCGGATGGAGGGGCACGAGGAGATTCAAGGGTGTGAAGAACCACAGCATCAACACTTAACTTTCCTCGCATTGTTGAGTGCCTGAATTGAAGGCTCTCCGCCCTCCCAGATCCGCGGTCGTTCCAAGAAAAACATTCGAATCCATAACAGAAACATTGGGAACACCCCGGCATCACGTGGAGCCACAGTTGTAGATGGAGGGGAAACTTTTCTGATTCCGGAGAAATCCCGCTGAGAAAGAGAGAAAGACAAGGAGAGAGTTGCTCTTAGGGAAGAGACCTTTTCACTTCTTTCGCCCATCCCAATTCCTCAAAGGAGGAAAGGAGTCTGTCGCCCCCATCCACTCTTTTTCCCTCCACCTCTCCACGTGGCCGTGAGATCCCCCGCACCCCAAACAACCTCTTGCCTTCACCTACCCGAAAGTCAACTTTCTCGTCCACGCAGTCTCTCTCATTCACTGGGTTTCTCTCTCCACGGTGACATCCCTCCAATCCACCCTCTCACTCTTTCAACGTGCTTCGTCCCTTTCCTTTGCTTGTCTTTCCCCTGCCGTGCTCCTCATGGTCGAGTGTCCGGAGAGAGAAACATAAGGAAAAGGAAAAAGATCAATGAAGTCCTTAGTCCTTGATACGAAAGGTGTAAAAAATAATAAGTTTCGTGCTCTCGCCAAATGTGAGTGGAAGACCAAACGTTCCTAACGTTTGGCTGTTGTGTAACGAAATACTGTGATGAATTCATGTGGACGGTTTCCGAACGGTTTACAATGACACGCTAGAGCAGGAGATTAGTCTCTTATTCCTAGTGACAAGGATTGGACGACATGTGGATGGCATAAAAGTTCGAGTACTGTACCTGCCGTACAGTTTTCACATTACAGAAAACATTTTACTCAAGCGATGCAGAAGTAGTTCTCGGGCTGGGCTGCGTGAGAGACATTTTTGGCTCAACGTTTCTCTCCCGTTGCAGGGAGCGTCTTCAGGAGCGAAGTAACTTTACTCACTCTGTAACATTACTTCGCTCCTGAAGACGCTCCCTGCAACGGGAGAGAAACGTTGAGCCAAAAATGTCTCTCACGCAGCCCAGCCCGAGAACTACTTCTGCATCTCTCAACAGCTGCGAAAGCCTACGATCTACGATTTTACTCAAGCGTTACCAATTCTTTAAAAATGTTTACCAAATAGTTAGCTAGTGATTTGAAAGGATAAAAGTTCACGAGCACAATATTTAATCAAAACTAGTTTTAGAAATTCCTTCAATATTTATCAAATTTAATATATGCAATCGTTCACATTGTGCATCAATAGATTTATAGTGTTTTGCAAACTATTTTAATAAATTTTGTCTAATTCAGAAAACTTGAAAAATTGTCATAACATGAGATTCTCTCTCTAAAACAGTGCATATATTATTATTAGGTAATCTACTGGTTAAGGTAGGTTTTTGGATGGACGCAGCTATCTAATAAATATTTTGTAACTCCAAACAAAACCCAATCCAGCAACCTACTCTACATCATGTCTCTCTGAATCTCTGTGTACTTCCTTCCTCCCTTCATCCCGTCCAATATCCCTATCCTGTCCCTGCCCTTACCTCACTTTCCCAACATTCTCCCCTCTATTACCTTCTTCAACATTCCACTACCACTCAATACGCCTTTCATACATTTTTCCAGCCTCAATAGGATTTCTCTCAACAAAACCCTCTCCTCACCCACCATCTCCAGTACTTCCTCATTTGTTTTCCTTTCGGTCCATTTCACCTTCTCCATTCTTCTCCACACACATTTCAAAAGCCTCCAATCTACGTCTTTCCTCGTCTATGTCTCCTACGTCTATGTATATGGAAAAGGAAAATCTTCCTTTGTCTTTGTGCAGAGTTTAGTATGCAGCAGACTTAAGTATGAGTTTCCTTCTAGGATTCAACATTTTGCAACATGTGTTGAGATGTCGCTAATATGTTTGCCCGGAGATTTTATTCCGGTAGAGAAACTGATTTGAATTATTGGACATTATTTGACCAAGATTATAGCTAAATTATTATATTGTAATAGAGTTGAGGTAACAATGAGGTAACTAATATTCCGCCGGAGGGTAAAACGGGGCACTCTAGCTAGGAAAAGTAGGAGACTTTAACCCACATTGGACGGATTCCGGGTTTGATATTTAAATTCACTGGTTTTGTAGATTATGCGCACATTTTGAAATTTATAATTAATTGAACATAACACATCCATTGGGATATCTTCACTTGGAGGTAGCGGGCATATAAAATAACCAACGTCACTATAAAATTAGCATATTGTTTTATTTTTTAATATTTCGTTATAATATTGCACTAAATGACACCTAATTTTCACTAAATGTCCACTAAAGTGCACTAAATAGCACTATTATACAGATAAATTTTCAAATAATGACTTATAATTCATAGTTATTTCAAATAGTTAAAATCTAAGATGGATAGAATTCATAATAATTCTACAATTTTAAATTAATATCTAACAAAAAAGGTAAAATTTCCCATGTGATTTATTAAACTTATCTTAACTTCATTTCTCCTTCTCGTCAGTGCTCAAACCGAGAGCAGCGTGAAATTTACACACTCCCAAGCTCATTAGGCTTGCTTGTGTCCCTTTCTCACAGGGGCGCACTGTTTTCTTGATCCGTTTCTCGGACACTCAAAACCTCGGCTGGCTCTCTTCTAACCGTCCGACACCCCACCCGATCCATTTTCTCCACTTCTAAAGCCCCCTGCAATTCTCCGAGCCCCAAGAAGAAGGGACCAATCAGAACTCGGGTCAAACACACAGGTTTCCTCCATGCCCGAAACTTCTCCCATCTTATTTCGGAAGATATCCTACTCCCCCCTCTCTCCGTAAACCCGATCCTTTTGTTTGTCCTCCTCGAATGTAGTCGTTACCCTGGAGGACAACGGAAGTAGTGAAGAGATATATGTGTACATATATATATATATATATATATATATATATATATATATATATATATATATATACATATATATATATATATATATATATATATATATATATATAAAGAATGTTCCTTTTTAAGATCTTCCCTTTAAATCTCCAAACCGCCCCCCTTCCTCCAAGAAGCCTCCCTCGTGGTAAACTACGTCTGAAGCCGTGGTGAGCGCAATGGAGGTGACCCGGTTCAAAATTTAGCGAGAGAATTTATATGATAAAAGTAAGTTAAAATACATTGTTTTCTCCTTTCTGTAAGAAGAATATGTCTTTGTGCTAAATGCAATATCTCATGTTCAATTATAAGCTAATTGAAATCAGAGTTGGTGGATGCTCACGCAGTGTACGAGTGTTATTAATATTATTGGTACTCTACCGGTCAGGTTATGTTTCGGTACGTTTCACATCCTATAACATTGCGCAGCAAAATATTTCATCGACTCTACTGATAAAGAAATGCACCACGCGATAATGAAAAGGACTCGTAAAAACTTTGATATGGAGCGTAGCTGGGTATGGCGCAGAAACGTGGTCACTGAAGTAGATGGATAGACGTAGATTGCAGGCTTTTGAATTGTGGGTCTGTAGAAGAATGGAGAAGGTGAAATGGACCGAAAGAAAAACAAATGAGGAAACACTAGGGATGGTGGGTGAGGAGAGGGGTCTGTTGAGAGAAATTCTATGGAGGCAGGAAAAATGGATAAACGGCACATTGAAGATGGTAATAGAGGGGAGAATGTTTGGCAAACGAGAAAATGGCAGGGACAGGATATGAATGTTGGGCGAGATGAATGGAGGAAAGAAGTACACAGAGATGAAGAGGGACCTGATGTAGAGTATGTTGCTCGATTGTGTTTTGTTTGGAGTCACAAGATGTTTATTTGATAGCTGCGTCCAACCAAAAACCTACCTTAACCGGTAGATTACCTTGTAAAAAATACACACATTTATATCATAAGTGTTTCAATCCTAGGATTAGTTTACTGCAGCCCTGCTTTCTAATCTATTTAATGTCGATTTCCTAAATTCTTGATTTCTTCTGTTTTTTGCGTTATCCTTAATTTGTTCTTTGTACATATCTCTTGGTCTTCCTCGTGGAATCTTCCCTTCTATTTTTCCTTCTATTATATTCCTAATCAATCCATTGCTCATCAATGTAAGTCCAGTCCGTTTATTTTTTCGTTGCCGTAGATTTCTTTTGAAATAACTACTGATTTGAAAGGGAAAAACGTCGAATTATGGGTAATCCTTCGTTCAGCTCTGGTTTAGCTGACTTCTTGTTATTCCCGTTTATCAAGAAAAAATTGAGTGGCCAACGTATTTCGGCGCCTGAGGAAGCCGTTGATGTATTCAAAAACTATGTTTCGGAGGTACCTCAATCGGAGTGGAAAAGTGTTTCAAAAATTGGTTCGAGCGCATGCAAAAGTGTATTGATTATCATGGAGAGTACTTCTAAAAACAACGAAGCAATTTTCAACAATAAATTACTGTCTATATATATGTGTATAATATTTCCTCAGTCATATTTCCTCTTCCTCAGTCATATCTTATCTTCCGAAGAAGACGGAGCTCGAGTCCGTCGAAATTATCAAGATATTATTGTGAGTATTCTTTTTATGTGTTCTCGTGCTGTGTGTTACTGTCTAATTTTTTTATTCAACACTTCCGTGTTACTTCGAAGAAATCATCTATTAGTATATAATGTCTGTGTCCTGAATGATTGTTAGTGACAATAATTTGTTAGTGATAGCAGGTTTGCAGATTGTTAATAATATATTCTTACAGCCTCGTCTCAGTGAAAGCAGTAGTTGGTATTTTTTAAATAATATCTAAAATAGCGGCATTATATAATATTTTCCAATAAACGGCCGGATAAACTTAAAATGTCCCCAATGCTCCAAAGAATACTTTCAATGAGAGCGCCATTTTAAATGTCCATTTGGCCTACATTTACTTGTCTTTATAAAACTGGAACAAGGATACTTTAACCCTTAGGCGAGATAAGCTGGGCCAGCGAAACAATCAACACAAATAATGTATTTCCATTAACAGTCATTGTGATGAAGAAGTTTAAAAAGATAACAATGGTGCCATGAAAATAAAATAATGAATAGGAATAAAGCGTATGAATTATCTATTCAAAGACTCTTGCCTAAGGTGCAAACAGTAGTCAGTAAATGTTTACTTAAAAATCTAAATAATGAGTATGCAGCCTGAGGCCCGCGGTCATTTTACAGGCGAAAGCCTTTCAATGCCTAGAAAAGGTTCTCCGGGACTCCTAGAGAACCGATACTAAGCTAGAAATAAAATCAGCACAGCTAATAATAGCAAAGTTATGGTGTTTTTAAAGTTTGTTCCATGTTAGTTCATCAACTGTGGTAATTAATTAAACATCGAATATTTCCCAATAGGTAATTAATTTTTGTCCGCTGAAAGCTGTTGTGTGCTAAAAATATAAATATGATTAATAAAAAATTATTCAAGTTTAATTATCATAGAACTACTCTTTTCGCCCAAAAAAGCAATCACCACATATTTCGTATTATAAAATTGGTACCACACAAAACTAATCCCGTTAATACCACATATTATCCTACTTACACTAAGGTCGTTGAAGTCAGTTAACTGCGTTAATTTTTCTCAAATCCAAATTTTCACCTAGACTCAGCTAAAAATGTAAGTTCAACCAGTATTCATAAGGTTGAAATCATGATCCATTAAATCATTACTAAAGTAAGGCATAAAATATGCAGCTAATATTCATAGAATTTTCATCTACTTTTAGAACCCTCATGCCTGGGGAAATGCACAGTGCTAAACCTCAAATTACTATATCAACCAAATTGTCGAGTATTCATCCGAAAGACTTTAATATTATACGCACAGAGACTTATTTCTATGATAATATTAAAGCAATAGTGTTTTTAGGGGGTTTGTTCGACAGCTAGAATATTTGAGCTATTAGGTATAGATGGGTAATTTGGTCGTGGTAGGATATTAAGGAAATAATAATGAAGGATGGAAGACACACTGTTCATTACCGTGCTCTTTACGAAAGCCACCAAATCGTCACGCCATTTAACGTCCCATACGACGGACAGCCTATTCTATCACAATGACTCTCCACAGTGAGTCATATATAGGGATCGGTGTACCACTGAAATCTGGGATTCGAAGCCGGACCCTCGGAGCAGAATAGTAACATACTAGCCTAGCACTATCCCTAAAGCCGATAATAATTATATTTAGGAAATTTCGCAATGATTAAATGACTAGTGAAAAAATTACTGTTTCACACAACTTTGCTAAATATTAAAGTTTATATATTAATGAATTCATTGACTTTTTTTATATTATATTGAATTAAATGAAATAAATTTATACACTGTGGTAAAAAGATGTATGCACTACGTTCCCAAAGTCGTTATAGTGAAGTTAGGCAAAATGAAAATATGGTTTAAGAAGGATTACTAAATAATTAAGAAAAGTACCTATCTCAGGGGAATGGGTGTACTTAGTAACTTTATGGACTAAAATTACATGCAGATTGGTGTGAGTATATGTTCCAGTATATGTTACAGCTCGGAATTTATAGTTTCTCCTAATAACTCATAAATGTTTCCGCAGTGCAGTGCACAACGTTTGTGTTTTCCACATAAAAACCTGGAAAATAAATTCAAATTTTGAGTGTTTGGTAATTTTTGAGCTAAAAATTTTCTTCATTAGTCCGTTGATAGTTTTATCCATGCCTTCGCTACTTTAAACAACCTCTGATTTTTTCAGTCAAAATCGTAAGTGATAAAGAAATAAAAAATCTGGGTAGAATGTGATAACCCCCAAAAAGTTTACACTAAACACATCGTCAGGATGAGAATTTAGGTCTCCACTCAACTTTTGGAGCTGGCCCACCTCAGTCTGCTTCAAGAACCTAACCTGTGTCGCAAATATTGCATGTGCCCTAGGTTTAAACCTATATCCTTATATTTTGCAACTGTGTGCTTCTTGAGATTTACATAGAAAACGCGGACACTACATTTGCACCCACCACTTCCACAAGAGTGGTGACTAAAAAAATTCAACATTTTTTTATCTTTGCTTGAAATCGGCCACTTTAAAAAAATATATCTACATCGATATATTATTCGTTAAATAACTGCTAGTGTGTATAGTAGGTGGTGAATACACATCAGACAAGCAGCATGAAAGTTATTTTTCAGTAAATTTTACATAAAAATACATAAATCCTGTCAAGTACACCTATATGAAACACGGTGCCTAAGTGTAAGATAATTATGTAAGTATACAATACGAGCTGTTAGTAACAATAATCAAATTACGACGAAAAAATAAGGCAAATGATATCATTGATCTGTCAATCAAAAAGGTCTCCATGAAATACCACTCACTAAAACCTTATTGGAGAGAAATATAATCTTGATAAAGTACAATTCGCATATTCCTAACTCTGAATCCTCGCATGAACTTATACTGGTATTTAAAAATGGCAATGAAAGGAGGCGTTAATTTAGGAACTGTAATAAGTTCAAAGTGATTCGATGCCATTGCTAAAAATGTCTCCACCTGGAGGAAATTCACCCGTGGAGGAATTATTTTGGGACCCCCTTGATTAGCAAAGCTAGAAGGCAAGACTTTAGAATAGTACAACACACATGAGTTATCTTGGGATAGAAGTTATTAATATAAAAAATAATAAAATTGTTAGAGTCGACTACCAGGATAAACTATGAGAGCACCATCACAGACGTATTCAAGTACTTGTGCTTCCTTCGCACGATATGTAATCGAAACAAAATAAAGCTCGAGCACCCGGATACATTTAATTATTAATGATAAAAATACTTAATTACAGGCAACCAGTATTTCGCCAAATATAGCATTATGTATATTGGCATTTATGTGTGTGAGTTCTTAAGGGTTCATATAAATTATTTAATATGTCTTCAGATATATTTATGAAATAATATCTCTACAAGTATGGCTGATGCCCTCAAACCTCCGCCTCACGCACTTGTAGTGGTTAATGTGTAATGTTAATTAAAATTGCTTTAAATGAATCGTTTTCGAGGCTACAATTTTTATTACTCATACGGACGGTAAGGAAAATTTCAGCTCAATAATAGTTTGCCAAATCATTTACCATGGCAGAGAATTTGATCGAACAGATTGGTACGCCGTCGAGAAAATGTGACCCACCGTGGTTCAAACTAGTGGTTTCTACGCACAATTTTATGTGAGGAAAAATAAACCCTCGGGCGACGGGACAAGCAATAGAAGTAACTTCATTCCAGGTCAGGCGAGATAACGATTCCAGCAAGCAAACGAGCCACTTCCCTTGAAAACTCTTGCCGTCGATGGGACTTAAAAGTTCGAGTGGAGTAGCGGTGGGCCTTTTGTTTTTCAACAGGCAAGATGGGAAAAAAGATAAGCGCACGTTCGCGAGAGCTACACGTGAGTACGCGGACTTAGGAATGCAGGGAGCACCGCAACGGATCTGTTAAGAATTCACACTACACTGTCTGTCAATAGAGACTCACCATAGTGGGCCCTTACAGGGGATTATGAAGAGTAAGATACATATAAGGTTTAATAGGGCATAGCATCGAAGGCGGATTAATAAATGATATTACTTTGACTGATAATGTTTACGTAAAACTTTATCCACCTAAATTCTTTCAATCCCCCTTAATACTCCAGCAATAGGAGCGTCTTTAGAACGAGAAAGAGAGAAATGAGAAAAGATTAATTCGAAATAAAACAAAAGAGAGTGATATCTGGAACCTGGAAATCTTCCGGAAATCTGTGTCTAAAAAGTACCTATTGGCGACCTGATCTGACAGGCAAGTCTCTATCCAGAATAATTTCCTGGATAGAGGTTAGATTCGACCAGGAGCAATCTCACTGCTCATCAGACCCTTAAAGCCATCATTAGAGTTCTTAATACCGCAGCGGTTAAGAGAAGACACGAAAGAACACAGTGGTTGGGCAATACTCAAAAGCTCAAAAATCGCATAGAAACTTAAATTTAATGAAATTCAATTTAAAATAAAAGCAGGTGTAATTATAATGTTTACGGTTTCTATTAAAGCCAACGCTACCGGTGTCACGTTTGTGAAACTTCTTCCGGCAACTTGCTGAAGCAGAACTCGTAGAGTTCAATGTCTAGGGAAACATATTTTTTAAGGGGATCGAGATGGTGCGGTGGGTATCTTACTGGCTTCCTACTCAGAAGGCCCGGGTTCAAATCCCGGCGTCGAATATTTTTCAATTGTATCTCAATCCCTACTTGAGGTTCTTTGTTCAGGCACTTTGAGTGAGTCGGTCAAATGGGATATTAAGCTGCGGACTCCTTGTCGCCTTTCGTTATGGGTAGCCTAATGCCGACGCCGGGTTTCTCTCCACCCTTCATCCTTTCCTCTCCATCCCTAATGGCGCAATAAACCTTAGCTGTCGGTCGTCCCCCCGAAATACTACAACAAAGATGTATTTTAAACTTGATACATATTTAAAATAAAATCTGGAGAAAGGAAATAACAGTTGTGTCAGTTCTTCGATTCGCTACCACAAGGTTAACACTGAAACTATATTCATCTAATTGACTTTGTATACGCTGAGCACGAACTGCAATTAAATTCCTATTATAACAATCTACAAAGCCAAGAAACACACAACACGTTCACGCTGGATATTAGGTTCATTTTCGGGGACTCTTAAAAAGAGTAAATAAATATGCTGCTTAACTCAAGTATGTAACTTACGACTGAAGTAAAGGATATGGCAAAAGGCTCTTCTACTTTTTTGATTTGCCTCATTAATATATGTTCATATGATAACACGATAATTCCAGATAGATCCTTCTTTCATTTAACGGAATTACATAAGTTCGTGGTACATATAATGCAATTTACTATAAAACATTTTTGACGAATTAAAGTCTAAGGCATCAGAATTCGATGATAATCTGAACATTAATCAAATGGTAAAATATAGCTAGATTCAGTTATTGTTCACGAAAAACTGAGGAAACTGAAAACCTTCTCTTAACTGAGGCACCTCGTGGAGAAATACTGCAAGGAAGATCACTAAGAAGTATCTCATAATGAGATACGAAGATATATAGCAATTCAATTTAGACTACAATGGGATATTTTTGGCGAAATACGATAAATCTTACCGCCTTCTTATGTGAATTTATATACTTTCACGAATACTAACTTACGCTTACTTGAGGCTTAACAATGATATCATTTCAGATGGGTTATCAGAGAAATGAGGATTAGATGAAGAAGTCATTTAATAAAATGTAAGTTATTCTCTGGAAGAAAAATCATATGGCCCAATACGTAAATGTAAAAAAAGTTATTTTGGGCAAAAAAATCATAAGACCTCTCAATTCATCTAATGTGCCAATTTCAATATAAATGTTCACATATAATTTGATATTGATTTCGCAAAGAATTTTTCCGAGTTAGCATATTTAAACTTTAATGTTTGGAGTTAAACACAGTTTAAAAGAATTAATACTGCTGCTTGGTGTGACACAGGGTTACACCTAGCAGCACTATGTTATATTAATGTTTAGTCTGAAATTACTGTTTTCATCTCAGTCACCACAGCGGCGACGTCCTCTTTAACCAAAATGAAAGATATTTGTAATTCGATGGAGGGTACACTGGCAGTTAATATTTTTGTCATTAGAAACATAAAAATGCAATCGTCGGTATGTTTCTAATATCTAAAAAGAGAGATTAGAGCAACCATAGAGGCCAGAGATCCGTTAAACATATAAAGTTTTTTTTATTATTTTTTACCTCAAGAGATTACTACAGTGCAGATTTAGGTAAGAAATCCAAATGGGAAATGGGGAAGTAAATCATATAAGGGAAAAACAGCAGAAAAAAAGGGAAGGGAAGAATGAGATAATGAGATCCTCACGCAGATTACCGAATTAGGCCGCCTGCAGCGTAGATGACCTAATTTTGCAAACATCTTGTTATTATAAACTAATTAGCGCATATCAGGAAGATTTAGAAGAACGAAGATGAGAATCACTAACTGAGCAAAACTTAGAATTAGAGATTAAATCTTTTAAATTGATTGGAAGCAAGTCTCTTTAGCAAAGATGTTGAAAGGATATTATTAGTCCTATCATATTATGGTGGGAGGGATCATGACAGTAAGATTAGAAAGATAAATTGCAGAATCGGCAGGTTTAAGACGTTATATTTTTCGCAAAAGATAAGGTATCGGAAAACTATAAACGACGAGTTTGACGGGAAATTACTTTTTTATTCAGAGAATGTTTTCATTATTTGGTTTAACCTTTATTGTTCCCGTTGATACTAGCATCATATTTCGTTCGTGTAAAGGATTATTTAAGACCCATGCACCGCATCGAATGTATCTAGAGCATTTATTTCAAAATTTAACATGCTTACGATATACATTTGAGAAAAAGTCAAATTTCTTTTGGCATGTCTGGTGTTGAGTGAGCCTCCTTAGCGCTAGCCTTCAGGGTACCAAGAGATAACGATCTATAAAGAAAACAAAGTAAAAAACTAGGGACGAAGATGCTCGGTAGATAACCGTAGTGATTTCATTATTCTTAATTAAATCATTTAACGCGACAATTTAAGTGTGTAAAAATGATTTGCCTTGACCGGGATTAGAACCTGGATTTTTTCACGTCCGGATTTGAGTCCCGGTCAACACAAATGATTTCTGCGATCATAAATTGTTGCATTGTCATGCACATACAGCGGATGACTCCATTAATAGTTACGGTCGTCGCCTCTCCCGCAGTTTCTTGGAATAAATATCTTAAACTTAGATATAGCCATACCATGCTGTGATCGGACCCAATCATAAGATATTTTGTCTGTTCAAGAATCTGTATTGACTGAAATTAACAAATACCACAGCACAGCCTCACATTCTTTACGCCTACTTATGAAAAACATAACGGTAGTGGCACTGTCAGACACTTTTTTCAGGAGAACTAAAAGAACAATTTTGTGACGGTAGAATACATTTGCATAGTCATAAGGTAGTTTCACACGTCATAGATTGCCATCAAAGTAAAACAGTTCAATGAAAGAAAAAATCCCTAGCAGGCACAAATATAAGAACGACATTGCAGAAGGAAGATGCAGAAAACTCAGGAATATCCTTTTAAAACGTCTTACAAAAATAAATAAACCCCTCATTCTGGACTCACTAAGAGCCTGGTTAAAATATACTCCGCCCATCAATGCAATAGGGATTCCTTTCTTTTATGCGGAAGCATAAAGATGTGCAGAGCAGATGAGGCTTCAAAATGAGAACAGACTTTGATCTTTAATGCCAAGTTAAGCGAAACACCATGATCAATGGAAACGCTGAAAAATAAAGGCGGAGGACTCATGAAAGAGAACAGAGGGGCGGCTGTCTGGAAGACGAGAAAATATGAATTTGATGAATGAGTTGAATGAAATGGCTTCTTTGCCTCATTCTCTAACAATCACGAGATTTTTTCCCTGTCAAATATTGAAAGAAAAAATAGACTAAAGAAATAGGATGTCAACATTTGAATAATGTCTCTTCAGCATTTATATTTTTCAAGTAAATAGATAAAATATTTTTTAAGCCAATTCCTGATAAATCGTGTGGGTTTGCATACATAAAAATGTACATGTATATATATATATATATATCACAAAACATAACTCTCCGGAGTAATTGTCTAGAGTAACGTTCATGAAAATCAATACATATAACCCAACCGTGACATCACTGGCCATAAAAATTTACTATGATGCCAATTATATTATACTGGAAAATAAGTAAAATATATGTTTGAAAATTTTCGTTAATAAACTATTTTTACCCTAAAAATATCACGATTAGATAAATCGACTTTTTCCTTATGTTCCTAAAGAGACTAAGTAAATAATTGTTAAAAATGATGGACCGTGAGAAGATTTATGGAGAGAGATAAAAACCAAATATTAAAGGAAAAAACGACTTCGATTTTAAAATAAAATGAGAAAACAATCAAGTAAGAAAAAATAATCTTTTTTTAAACAGAACTATTTTTTTAATGGAACAAGCTGTCTGGAGGTATTTTTGAATCCTTTCCATCCAATTTTAGGAGTTTTAAGTATAAGAGTAGATTTTAAGTATAATATTATTTTTCCGTGATGTGGACGGCGTGAGAAGTTTTAATGCAAAAGGGAATGATGTGTTTACGGAGCGTGATTTTGAACGGTACATGAAATTGAAGAGTGCGTGTTTATGGACAGAGTCCGGCGATGGACGGTGCGTAGTATGTGTGGTGTGAACCTAGCTCAGGTGTAATGGTAAAGGTGCGGTTGTTAATCTTTTTTATGTGGCATTGTATATTAGAGCATTTTGTCTCATATCTGTTTACTTGTGTATGTATGTATGGTATGCGCATTGTAAGAGAGTTGACCAGATTTGAAACAATTGCCTATCTCCAGGACAATTGCCTATTTGCAACGAGATTCACATGATAATAATCAAATTGAATTCACTTCCGGCTACAGAGTAGAAAAATGGGAGTTTAATAAGGGTTATACAATCCGTGATTATTGTGAGAGAGAACTGAAAATACTGAGCAGAGATCTATTGTCCAAAATCACCAAATTTTTAAGAGTTAAATGATTCTTTCGGACTACGTCTGAACACATTAAAGCTGTGCCACTCTGTGATGCTGCCTGCGATGGGATGAACAGCCGTAGTTATTAATGTTAATGGAGCTTTTGAAAAGTGAACTCGATTCGATCTTTTACAATTTTAGACGCATTAGAAAAATAAAACATCTGTATTCTTTTGTAATCCTCGAAAACAAATATTCAGTTATCTGTCTATTAAGAAACTCAATCTTCCAGTTGCAGCACATTATTTTCGTTTTCCTTACAGGGAAATTCCGACGTCCACTGTATTTCCCGTTTAGCATGAATGGCTGACGTTAAAATAAAAACGCCCGTGCTGGGTATGTTCGCTTTCGCTCGATTTCCTCCGTTCCTTTATCCTCTGCCAAACGAAGAATACCTCCCGTGAAGCGACCTTACACTGCACTCTGGCAGGCCTGCGTCGAAGGTTCCAAGGCGACAATAAGGTCGCTCTGCGAGGATAACGGCTGCTCAGGCAGAGGCGGAAGTAGGTTTATGGCGACGGGTAAAAGGTCAGGGGCGAGGGTGGGGGATGGTGGGATTAGGAGGCGGGGGAACGAATATAGGAGTCGATTCTCAGGGCGATGCGCTGATGGCCCGGTAAGCAGGGACAGCGGCGAGCGGGACGATAGCTATAGGATATCCTCCTCCCTTTCCCACCCGTCCCACTCGGCTTCTCCCACCACGACTCAGAAGATTTTCCTTCTTTTTATAAGGGTCCCGGCAGGTGGCGCACTCTGTGCCCGTGTGTGCGAGGGCGAGCAAGAAGGAAGAGAAGGGGGCGAGAGGAGAACGCGGGCACTTTTAAGGGCTTAAGCTTGGGGTTAAAGGACAGGTTAGAAAACTGGAGAAGGGAGGATAAGGAAGGGACTTAAGGAACGAGGGAGGGGGAGGGCACCCACATTTATCCGGGTCGCAGGTCACGTGCTGTGTGTGCGTACGTATTCCCTAACCCGCCTGTGAGCGGGGAGCAAAAGAAAAATAAAGGGGGGGAAAAAGTAAGGTTGAAGGGGTTTATAGAAGGACCACGGCGGAGGGTGGCGTGGGAAATTAAGGACAGAGAAGCTGCGGAGTTTTTAGAGAAGCAAGCGTGGAATGTAAAAAAATTTGGTCGAAGTCTACAATTTAGGCCAGCAATAAAGTGCGTGGCGAGTTAAGTGACGGCGTTCTGGCACTTTTGTGAGGAGAAGGGAAAAGTGGTAAACGAAAATATGACTTAAATGGGAGCTTTCTCTTTGAAGTACAAACTTATTTGTGATGAAGCCACAATAAGCCGCTGTATGTGTACAACAAGACAACGCATTGATGATGAAGTCAATAACGGAATCATTGAATTTTTTCCCGGAAAATAAAATTTAGGTTTCATTCGGAATCATTGAGTAATGACTTGACTCAAGACTCGCAAATTAAGGTAACTAGTCTACAAGGAATTACTATTATTGGCCAATTGAAATATCAGAAGCGACTTCAGGTTAAGGTAAATTCTAGTGGCCGTATTTAACCCACAAAATACACAATGGAGCTTCAACCAGGCAGTATGTTATATAAATAAATTCAGCGTAACTCGACCATACAACAAGATTAAAGAAAACATTGGTTTACAATAAAAACTGCTTTAAGTGCATGCTCTGAAGCACATACAAAGGCAGTAATGAAACAGGGATGGCGATGGGGTAACGTCTAATTCCAATGGCCGGTTTTGCTTCATAATCTGATTTGTTGCTATTATAATGTAGGATTAATAACAATGAAAATCTGCATATCTACACACTACCTGTGTGGTTTCCATTTTCCCCAATTTCTCTAAAGAAAAGTGACAACGCACAATGATTAGGGTAAACTGGAGTGTGGCTACAGACGCTAGCGCTATAAATTACAAATACCTTATACTACTTCTGCGACGTTAGTATAATATCACTGAATTTATTAAAAGTAAACAAGTTACATTCTACAAACGTAATTAGACCGTTTAACTTCAAAAACGAATCTAAAAGCATTAAATAAATATAAATTGTGCAGATAAAAGGGGGTTAAATTGAGCTTAATTTTAGCTTAAAGAGTCTTATTTGTTAATGCGAAATAAATTACGGCCAAAGTACTCGCAAAAATGTTTACAGCTGTCAGAAGGTATGGTATTATGGTCCATAATATACATTTTTTCATGACCTGAGGCGTTGCAATATATTAAACTGATCTTGTTCAATTATTATTTATGTAACCAGTTGAGCGCTTGAGCGCTTATCTTGCATGTTTACCAGCTACCATTCCCACGGAATTAGATTAAAAGAATGCAATGTATGCGAATAATCATTCAATTGATCGAATCATAAAGTCAGCATTCGGAAGGAATCTCACCTTTCTGTACTTGAATTGCTGATCGCAGAAGAAAATGACGTTCCAGCAGAATATCCCCTAGCGACTTGCTATTCCGGATGACATTTCGTTTGGGTAAATGGCCACTTATCGGAGCTATGTCAAAATAACAGATCAAGAAGCTGATATAAGGCTTAGTTTGGTAATTTAAGAAGATCTGAGATAAGGACGAGAACACTAAAAAAATGAGAAGACGAGGTTCCCTACTAGGAAGAGCTCTGCGGTAGCACCATCTGGCATGCAAGGTAAAATCTATCGGCAATTTTCCGCATACTCGTAGCTAGAGCACCAGCAAAGTGCACTGCCCTCTGCTGAATAACGATAGCGAAAACAGAGACTTCAATTAGGGAATGGAATCGAGGATAATTCACCCAGGTGGATAGACATATTTGATCTGCAAAAGTTTTCTAACTTCAGTATTTGTTATCACCCCAATTTTGATCAATTTCATAGCGTTAAACAATTCGTATGGGAACTGAGAGAAACGTATATTATGAAGATGAATCCACTGAATTACGCTACACGATATATGTATCAAATTGAAACTTGAATTTTAACTCTACAAACCTGAGATAAATGCTACTGCATATCCATTGATTATTTTCATCACTTTTAGGGAGGCTAAAATTTTCTGTTTCCTGCTAACTTTTGCTTAATATAGGTGAGTAAAATAGTATTTTATGGACATTTTTATGCCTACGAAATATTCAAAGGAAAAATTACGTTCAAAACGAAAGATCAATAACGAAATGAAAACGCAACTATTAATATATTTACTAAATAAAAAGCACAGACGGAAGGAATGATAGAAAAGGATTTGATTGTAAAAACTCTAATACTCACCGACAAGTTCAATGTTAAAAGGCGTTTTGTCAAACAGCTATGGTGTTTACCTGAAATGAAATAAATACGTAATCAGGCAAAACGCAAACGTACCAAATTAGAACAATCAATGTCACGTTAATTAATACACTTGCATAAAATTGAACCTGAAACCGACAGATTCAAACCTAAGTTGAAAACTTGTAGACTGAAAAGAATATCAGAAGCCTTTTAGATGCATAATCCTTATCGTCAAGAATATTTTTCAGGTGTGCAAATCATTCAACAATTTCAAAACAGTACCTCAATTTTATCAGGAGTGACTTAAAGGCATGTGTTCTCAAAGATTTATTCAAAACTTATGAGGTGGTTCTAATGCAACCAAACACTTATTCCTAAGTGAATATGTTAAAATATGAAGGAAACAAAGACAAATAAACATACGAGGTGTGTTAAAAAATTAACGGGAATTTTAATAAATAATTTAATAAGTAAAAAAAAATTTAACTTCGGCATAAATTTGACCATAGCACAACTTCTCATATTCTTTCAAGTAATCAGAATGAAATAAACGTAAACGTTTTGTGAAATAATTAGATATTACCATATATTTAAACAAATGAATTCATTAAACAATAACTCCCAACCTTTATTAGTGGAGAGAAAATTTAAAACAATTCTGCATGTACGACTTGTGTTAAAAAATTAACGGGAAATTAAATTTTTAGGACAATAATCTTTATTTATTCTTATAGATTGATGTTGTCACCTTCAAAGTAGTCCCCATTGGAGATTATGCACTTGTGCCAGCGCTTCTTCCAATCCCCGAAACATTTCTCAAACGCGACATTTGAGATAGCCTTTAGTTATTTCAGCGATGCGCTTTTAATGTCATCTATGGGTGTAAAACGACGGCCCTTCAAGGTTCTCTTAATTTTTGGAAATAGTAAAAAGTCACAAGGAGCCATATCTGGCGAAAATGGAGGCTGGGGCATTGTTACAGAGTTGTTTTGGGCCAAAAATTCACTAACAAGCAATGAAGTGTGAACTGGTGCATTATCGTGGTGCAAAATGCATTTTGGAACGAATTTTGCTGCCACGCGTTTCATACCCAAAAAAAGGAAAAAATGTCATGGCATGATAAAATCGATACGCCAACACCATTATCGACCTTTCTAATTGTAATTGGGCTGTCATTCATAACCATTTCTTTAACTTTTTCCACGTTTTCATCGATTGTTGATTTGCTGGGGCGTTTGTCATCTACAAGGTCTTCAAGGCCTTCTTGGAAACGCTTATACCACTCATAGCGTCTTGATTTACTCATAGCAGACTCACCATAAGCCTTTATTAACATTCCGCACACTTTGCTACACTTAATATAATTTTTTACGCAAGATTTCATACAAATTCTTTGAACCATTTCTTTTAACAAACGAAAATCGCCGAGCTCATAAAACACGTCTAACCTTAGTGGCTGTCACGGACAAAGTCCGAAATGGAAACGGCTGAAAGTTTATCATACTTCAGGGGCATGTATACCAGCATAATGAAAAAATATTTTGACAATCGGACTCTCCAAACCCGCGAAATGAAAATATTACCGTTAATTTTTTAGCACACCTCGTATACCGTCATGATATCACAACGATCAACTGAAAAGTAACGGTAGGTGATGATCAGGAACAGAAGAAACTCAAGTCTCCAGTTCAACTCCTTCGAGTTATAATAGCTCTATTGAAGAAGGCTACGAAATCATGATGCCTGTGGCATCAGCTATGTTCTATTTTAGCTCAATAGTGAGCTTATATGACGTTTGCGAGGGGATCGCAAACACGTTAGTAGTAATCTCAGGTTATTTGCTGATGACACGGTGGTATAGGGGGAAATTAGGACCCAACTAGATCGCTAGCTACTTATAAAATGCGAACACCAGAGAGGTAGGGAAGGCGGAATCGAGCAGATCACAAGCGCAAAAATATTTCATTGGCCGGACCGAAACTACGGATCTTTCGACTTGTCGGGCCGATGTTCTTGTATATGTGTTCCTATTTATTTTTCTTTTATCTAGGTAGCTTATGGATACAATTATCTAGAGACCTAGACACAATCTCGGATTGGTACAAGAAATGGAGATTAATACTTAATACGACTCGTACAGACAAATGCGCAGTTTTGAAATTTTGGAGCAAAGGAAGTGGCAAACAGGATATAAACTACGAAATAGACGGTTCAGTACTAACTACGGCTAAACAAGTAAAATATCTGGGGGTAGTTCTAAAACCACGCGTTTCATGGGGAGCACACATCAGGACAATTTGCGGATCCGCTTTAAAGAAACTGGGCTTCATTAAACGGGTGTTGGGGAAATGTAATGAGAAAGTTAAAGAGAGGTGTTATTTTGCTCTAGTTAGACCACATTTGGAATATGCCGCAAGTATTTCGGATCCTTGGGAGAAAATCTGGCAAAAAAAACTAGATAAAGTCAAGAGAAAATCCACCAGATTCGTGAAAAATATATATGACAAGAACACAAGTGTTAAAGGGGATTTAGACTGGGAGCCCCTTGAAATACGAAGAGAACAAGCGAGACTTAAAACTTTTAGAAAGATTCAGAACCTGCGAGTTTAGCGATGACACTAAAGGAATAATAATGGCCCCACACTACTTAGGTAGATCAGACCACAAAGATAAAAAAGGGAGATAGATTCCAATACATATAGATTTAAATACTCATTCTTCCCCAGAACAATCAGAAATCATAATAGTAAGAATCCGAAGTCCATTTAAAAATATTAAAAACATTTAAGTTACAAGTCGGAACAAAATTTAAAATTCAAATATTATGCATGTGTATGTGTGTTGGTAGTTTGTGGGTTTGCATGTGAGTGGGGTGAAAGGGTTCTTGCATGAATACTTACCATGTTTGGTTTGTGGACTACAATTTTGTGGCTTCTGCATGCAGTTTTTTTCCTTTCTAAATTACGGGTGGTAACCTAACACCCCCCGCCACACGCCCTTGCGGCGGCTTTCGGGGTTTTGAGTAGATCTAGATAATGTAATTGGCTAATATCTGATAGGCAAAAAATAGACGGTTTGTAATATTTGTGATTGCACTGAACCAATCTGATTTTTAGTCATATTTATCCCTTTTGTTGTGACAGTTAATTTTAGCCTCTGGATAAACAATTAACAACTACGAGTATCAGTGTTGACGATGAAGAAATTAGAAGGCGTAGGGGATCTTTTGCTGTTCAACCATATTTTGAAATTTAACGAAAGCTATAATTTTCTACTCTTATGTTTTTAAAAATACTCCGATAAAATACACTATAAAGGAATTATTGCATATAAAATGTTTTTTATGCATCGCAATATAATTTGATGTAATAAGTCCATCATGGAATAAAATTAAAATAAATTAAATGTTCCACAAAACCAATTATTGGTTCTGACTACGATGCCGAATTCTTGTACCTCAATCAAGCTGTGTTGAATTAAAAGTGATCAGGTTTTATATTTTGAAAACAACATTGGAAAAGTCATGGAACAAAATAGGGTAAATATGCAATAAGGGCAACTGGTCGCAGGGGGGTTATGGTTTTATCTACCCCTCAGATTTTGATGCTTGCAAGGAATTACATATCAATAACAATATTGAAATTATTTTATAACAACAAAAATATATTTCAATATTAATTAAAGTAAATATGACCTAAAGTTAAATTATTAAATTAGTGAATTGCAGGAAATACAAGCAATATATTAAGTACCTCACTAACAGTAGCCTACCACTTAGAACCCTGGGAAGTGTACTCCGAGTAAAATTCTTTTGCGCTAAGAGACAAGACCGATTATATAAATAAATGTATGCCAATGACCAAGGATAAAAGGCTCGGAAGTGTCTCACTTGAATCCAAGCATTGTACCCCAGGAGAATCTAAGAGATGATAAATCCCATCAAGGTAAAGAATTTATCTCCTCATGATGCGGGAGATCAAGGAGGGCGGCTATTTTAACAGAAAAGTGTGCGTTGTGTAGGTGGCTGGCGGACAAACGTCTCACAGCACACTGGTCTCTTATTTTTTAGCAGAAATATTTAGTGGATAATTCGGAGGGAAATTATTACGAAGTTGATAGGGGCAATTATCCTACTGGGAACTCACAGTTCAAATAAATTTCAATGTATCCCATTTTATTTCCCCTCGTGAAGAAATCCTCCACACATACACGCCTCATTTGGGTCGGAATATTCCCCCTCCCACATCGTAATCGGATGGATTGAAGATAGGTGGGGAGGGGTGATAAGAATTGGTGCGCCACGTTGAAAAATATATTTATAAAACTCACCGATAAAACTTGCTTCTCCACTGGGACAAGAGTATGTCGAGGTGAAGGGGGACCATTAAACGCAAGTAAAAATTCACCATGTCGACCTGCAAAGTTTTCCTCAATATTTCTCCATATACCACGTGTTTTTTCCCAAATGTAAAAAGGGATTTTTGCTCGGGCAAAATATTCTAATACGTTCCACTCCATACATTTGTGCTTGTGTGTGTATGCACTCGCGCATATGGGCCAAGGGCAAGAAATATTTTTAAAAAACCAGGCAGTTTTTCTACCCGGGTCGTAGAAAAAATTTCGCTGGTGATAAAAATGAAATTTCCTCTGAATGCCAGATGATAAAAGGAATCCGGTATGAGAGGGTGTAAAAAGGAAGCCGTAGCAATGTGCAATATCTAGAAGTGAGAAAATAAATATTCATATATAAACTATGAGCGTTAAGGCTGGAAAGGAATGAAATAAATTTGTATGAAAAATACGAAGTAGACGGATAGAATGGCAGTGTCGGGTAACATAATAAAGGTTTCTCCAGATATGCGGCATTAGTGTGGTATAAGCAAACAAGCACGTATGAAGGAGGATAGAATGCATGCGGAATTGAGTTTAGTTTAGTTTAGCGTGGTGTGGTCGCTTTATGCGAGGCTAAGATATGCATTAGTGTACAGTTGCGTCTAACAAAAACCTACGTTAAAATATAATTCAGTCGTGTGTATATAAATAAATATATAAATAAATAAATAAATATATATATAAATAAATAAATAAATAAATAAATATATATATATATATATATATATATATATATATATATATATATATATATATATATATATATATATATATAATGGTTAGGAGGAAGGCCCTATATGGACTGATTCGTAGCATCTATGAAGAAGGAATCTGGCCGGAAGATTTTGTGAGATCGGTGTTAGTTCCTATTCCAAAAAATGTAAAGACTACATCATATGAGGATTGCAGAACAATAAGTTTGATATCCCACGCAGCTAAAGTTATTCACAGGATCATCAACAAAAGGATAGAGAGTAAGGCAAATGATTACTTAGGGGATGATCAGTTTGGGTTTAGGAAAGGAAGAGGTACGCGTGATGCCATTGCAGTAATGAGATCATTAATCGAGAGGAACATAGAATACAACCAGGACGTTTTTGCCCGTTTTGTAGATTTCGAAAAAGTGTTTGATAAAGTGAATTGGGAAAAATTAATACGTGTATTGCAGAAAATAGGAATGGATTGGAGGGGCAGGAGACTGATCCGCAACCTGTACATTTCTCAGACTGCTCAGGTGCGAATGGGGAACGGAGAGTCCGGATGGAAAGTGCTAGGAAGAGGTGTAAGGCAGGGTTGCCCATTGTCACCGGTGCTGTTCAACATATTTGTGGAGGAAATGATTAAAGAGGCATGGGAAGGACTGGAGGTAGGAATGAAAGTCGGAAGGGAATTCGTAAAATCGGTTAGGTTTGCTGATGACCAAGCATTAGTTGCTCAGTCAGCCAAGGGGTTGCAAGCATTGCTGAGTGAATTGGAGGTTCAGTGCGATAAATATGGGATGAGAATCAATATTAATAAAACAAAGATTATGCGATTTTCCAGAAAGAAAAAGGCTAAGCTAAATATTAAAATAGGCGGGGAAAAAATAGAGCAGGTAGAGCAGTTTACATATCTCAGAAGTGTTTTGGACCAATACGGTCAAAGTGGTAGGGACGTAAGGGGAAGAAATGCGCTAGGTAAGGAGGCTTTCTCAAGGAGGAGGGAGTTGATGACGGGGACGTTGAGTAGGGATGTTAAGACAAGACTCGTAAAAACTCTGATATGGAGCGTAGCTATGTACGGTGCGGAAACGTGGTCGCTGAAGCAGGAGGATAGACGTAGTTTGGAGGCTTTTGAAATGTGGGTGTGGAGATTTCAGGCGTGATATGGTGGAATAACATGATTAAATAAAATTGGAAATTTTCCACAAAAAATAGAAATTTATTGATACGACCGGTTTCGATGCAACTACATCATCATCTGGTAACAGTCATATTCTCGTTGTCTGCTATATATGTATGTGTGGAGAAGAATGGAGAAGGGGAAATGGACCGAAAGGAAAACAAATGAGGAAGTACTAGAGATGGTGGGTGAGGAGAGGGGTTTGTTGAGAGAAATCCTATGGAGGAAAGAAAATGGATGAAAGGCGTATTGAGCGGTAGTGGAATTTGAAGAAGGTAGTAAAGGGGAGAATGTTGGGCAAGCGAGGAAAGGGCAGGAAAAGGATAGGGATTTTGGACGGAATGAAGGGAGGAAAGAAGTACACCGAGATGAAGAGGGACCTGAAGTAGTCTAGGTTGCTGGATTGGGTTTTGTTTGGAGTTACAAAATATGTATTTGATAGTTGTGTCCATCCAAAAACCTACCTTAACCGGATGATTACCTTACCGGTTAGACAATGGTGCTTTGATTTTAAAAATGGACAAACAAATGTCCATGACGAAGAGCGAAGTGGTAGACCCAGTATTCTGACCGATGAAATTGTTTCGTAAGTGGAACAAAAACTGCGATGTGATCGTCGATTGACAATTGCCTGGCTGAATAATTTCCTCAACTTGGACGCACTACTGTCTACAATATTGTTACGGAAAACCTCGGATAACACACATTGCGTGCAAGGTGGGTACCGAAAATGCTCACCGACCACCACAAAGAGCAAAGAATGTCCAGTGGACGAGAGTTCTTGGGTCGTTGGGAACTCTTTAAACCACCCACCGTACAGTCTTGACCTTACACCCAGTGACTACTTCCGCTTATTGCACTTGGAACAGTGGTTCGGTGGACAACGTTTCGAAACCGAAGAGGAACTCAAGAATGCCGTTGTCGATTGGTTCAACCCTCAGACGGCGAGTTTCTATGCCGAGGGGTTAAAGAAGCTGGTGCAGCGGTACGAAAAATGCTTAGAAGTGAACGGTGATTATGTAGATAAGTGAAGTAGGTTTGTAGCTAACTAAAAGTGCCAATAGAATGTGTTTCATATGAGTATATTTTTCCTGTGACTAAACGGGCCTTACTTTATGAACACGCCTCGTATATGGACAAGAAATAGGAAAACATATAAAAGACGAACACAGGAGAGGAGGGGAAGGCGGAATTGAGCAGATCATAAGTGTAAAAATATTTCCTTTCATAAACATTCAAATTTTTGGTGATCAAGCCAACTTTTTCAAGGGAGATAAAGTAGGAACTGAGAAAAAAGACAAAAGGGCCCGGCAACCCTGGATGGAAGGGGAAGGTAGGGCAAGGTTTGTGAGGGGAAGGGTTGGCAAGGGCATTTTTAGATATGTGAGAATAGTATGGAAGCCTTTGGGAGCGGAGGGGTGATGAAAACATCTGAAGATTTGGGTAATTAATGCCTAATATTAATTACTGGTTAATTCCAGGAATAAAGGAGCCAGATAAACGCCTGCTCTACTGTTTTGATTTTGAGTGGAAGGACAGAGAGTTGAAGGCATGCTAAAATAGAGACACTAAAGCATTTATCAAAGGGTGTGGAGTATCTCATTAAGGGAAGAATTCTTGTATGAGGCCCGGTCGTAATTCCTTCTAATATGCATATTAGGCACTTCAGAAGGTAACCTACATTGCTGTATGCGTGAGGGAGACACGAGGAGTAGGAAATTGATGTGACAGGTATGGGGTTCAAGTCTTAAAATTAGGAAGTTTTGCATCTAGGTTTATTGAAGGGCATGGGAGTGGCTTTTGGACTGGGCGGAGATTTAATGAGTGAATTGGTTGATTTGAGGAGATCTGATAAGTTGGCGAGGCTTTTGAAAGTAACGGAGGAAAATTTGGGAATAGATATGGTGCTGGGGTTATCGCTTTTGAGGAAAGGGTCGAGGTTTTTAAGGATTGATCTCATAGACTCTGGGCCTGGGAAGTACGTGGTACAAATTGAAAGAGGGAGGATTTCTGCGGTGGAGGAAGATTAGGAAGTGTAAGCATTTCTTTGCATTCTTTTGTTAGGAGGGATTTAGAATAACCTCGTTGGAGGAGGGAATGGTGAAGATTCGAGAGAAATTCATCATGAAAGTCGGGGTGATTGGAGATTCAGTGTCCTCTCTGGGAAGGTAAATGAGCGTTTTGTGTGATATGGGAGGAAACTATTATAATGTAAGTATTGTTGTTTGTTGGTCCGTTTTATACGTACAGAAGTTCGGGATTTAAGGTATCTCTTGTTTGCCCGTCAGTCGCGGTTGTTCCCTCAATTTTTAAATAAGAGTAATACGCGCGGGGAAAATATGGAAGTGATGGAATAGGAAGGAAAATTCATCCATGAAAATGACTAACAATAATAGCGCCACTATCGTTTTCTCTTTTATGATTTCGTAAACCACATATATATTGATAAATATTCAATAATTTTTCTTATAATCCTCTTTCAATGCTTCTTGTCTTCTTCTATCTGTCCACTTTTCACTCTGGTTCTCATTACCCTTTTACCGACCTAGTTTTCGTCCAGTCTAAGGACGTCGCTCTACCACTGAAGTCTACATTGACTTGTCAGATACTAGAACGATTAGAGGGTTGATCTTCATAAATTGAATGCTTATTCTCTCTTTTCTACTAATATCTCTGTTATATCATAAAAATTATATTTCTTTGGCATACATTTGCATGTTGTGGATAGTTTTATTTTGCCAGCTTTCCCTGCCGTTAAGTATTATCGGTTTTAATATTAGTTTATGGATTCTGCACTTAAACTTCATCAGAAATCTGCAATAATATAGAGTAACTATATATAGTGTTATAATATGTAGGACGTCTGACACATGCCATCATTTTTAGTAAGGGGCAGAAATCCTTCCTTCGATGTCTCCGTCTTTATTACTAATATACACGTACTAGTACTATGGTAGTTCTCCACTATACAAGTACCATACCTCAAGTATTTACGCCAATTGCAGAAGTAGCGGTTATTCGTACCGTCGGTTCATAATCTGTACCAATGGGGTGTCGAAATGACACCCAAAATATTTCTTCTTACTCTCAATCAATCTAAGCCCGTACCTGCTAAACCCTTTTCCCCTGAAGCCTTCAAGGAAGTACACCTCGTATCTTACGAAGTGTACTCTACTCTCTCTCTACTCGTATGCTTAACTAAATGTCTTAATACTAGTATGATTTTCAAATTTTAAGTAACTATAGAAGCACAAAATCATCCAGGAATTCAGGATAATTAATAATAGATAATACTTCATCAACGCTATGAGGGAAGCACTACTTACAAGCCAACTCGTATTAGATATTTCTGAGGGTAGCTTTAATGAAAAGATTTTTTTATCCTAGGAGTAAGCTGAAGAAAATACTAGGCTTGGTTAAACATGATATTTTATCATCCACCAAAACATTTAAGTATGAGCAGTAGACCAATGATAATGTCTCACATAAATACATTTCCTATCAAACGTTGAGAAATATTTATTTATTACAAGCATCAATAACAAATATAACAGTATTTCTTGTGTTTCTCTAGTATGAAAAATCGTAATAATATGTGTAAAAACTCTAAACACAGTATTAAACCCAAAAGGTCAGTTTGGTTGGTGACTGTAGTGATACCCAGTACTAAGCCCGACGGCGAGTGAAATCCACTCATCAGGGTAGGGGGACCAATTCCTTTCCCTGGGCCGGTTATGGTTTCCCAGAAAAATCTAGTACCTAAAAAATGACATAGCGTGGGTAGAGCTGAGGGTGCCCAGAGTGACTTGCCCAGGAATCGAACCCGGGCCCTCCGGTCAGTAGTCCAACGCTCTACCCCCTGGAGTACTACGACCCACACTTTTATGTATATTATTTATTATTTGGTAAGCTACCGATTACGGCAGGTTTTTGTATGGACACAATTATCTAATAAATATTTTGTAACTCCAAACAAAACCCAATCCAGCAACCTACTCTACATCAGGTCCCTCTTCACCACTGTGCACTTATTTCCTCCCATCATACCGTCCAATATTCCTATCCTGTTCCTGCCCTTCCCTCGTTTGCCCAAAATTCTCCCCTCTATTACCTTATTCAACATTCCACTACCGCTCAATACGCCTTTCATACATTTTTTATGTATTTTTTAAAGGAAAATCTTCCTTTGTCTTTGTGCAGAGTTTATCGCTAATATGTTTGCTCGGAGATGTTATTCCGGTAGAGAAATTGAATTGAATTATTGGACATTATTTGACCAAGATTATAGCTAAATTTTTATATTGTAATAGAGTTGAGGTAACAATGAGGAAACTAATATACCGCCGGAGGGTAAAACGGGGCACTTTTGCTAGGAAAAGTAGGTGACTTTAACCCATATTGGACGGATTCTGCATTTGCTATTTAAATTCACTGGTTTTGTAGCTTATGCGCACATTTTGAAATTTCTAATTAATTGAACAAAGCACATCCATCCATTGGGATATCTTCACTTGGAGGTAACGGGCATGTATATACGAGGGTCATCCGGAAAGTAGTACCCGTTCGTGCCGCATGAAGTGCTGACGACGCGAGTAGCCGCTGGACGAGGTCAGATAGCTTCAGTGGCTTGTCTGCCTTCTCTGAGCCAGTTGAGTGACGCTAGCATTGCCTGTGTTGTTTCTGTGATTGTTTACAATGTTTAAAAAAATTGAGAACGCCGCCAGTTGTGAAGTGAGGGCAGTGATTAAATTCCTCAATGCGAGAAACGTTCGCCCATGTGATATTCATCGCCAATTAAAGGAGGTGTATGGAGACAATGTAATGGACGAGTCGTCTGTTCGGCGGTGGTGTCGAAACTTCAACATGGGGAGGGGGAACACACACGACGATGAGCGTTCGGGGAGACCGTCTGTCATTACAGATCAACTGGTGAGCTCAGTTGACGAATTCGTGAGGAACGATCGGCGCGTCACAATTGATGACATCTGTGAGCATTTTCCCAATGTTTCTCGAACAATTGTTCATGAAATTGTTAAACACCATCTGCATTATGCAAAAATTTGTGCAAGATGGCTCCCTCGCATGCTTACAGATGAGCACAAAACCAAGCGTATGGCTGCAGCACTGACGTTTTTGGGACGTTATTCTGATGAAGGAGACTCGCATAATTACTGGTGACGAAACATGGGTTTGTTATGCATCACCTGAGAGTAAACGACAGTCAATGGAGTGGCATCATGCTCATTCACCAAACAAACCAAAAAAATTCAAGACAGTTCTGTCCACCAGGAAACTCATGGCAACCATTTTCTGGGATCGACGAGGTGTATTGCTCATTGATTTTATGGCCCGTGGAGACACTATTAATGCCAATGCGTATTGTGAAACATTAAAGAAATTACGGCGGGCAATACAAAATCGGCGGCGAGGTCTATTGTCTACTGATGTCATTCTCGTTCATGACAATGCCAGGCCTCATGCAGCTGGGATAGCACAAAAACTTTTGCAGCAATTCAAATGGGAAACTTTCGACCATCCACCGTATAGCCCGGACTTGGCCCCTTCAGATTTTCATCTCTTTACAAAGCTTAAAGACTTTTTGGCAGGAAAAAGATTTGACAGCGATGAAGAACTTAAAGAAGGAGTGACCCTGTATCTCAATGAGCTGGCGGCGAAGGACTATGCAGCAGGAATACAGAAACTTGTCACACGTTATGACAAATGCCTTAATTTACTTGGAGATTATGTTGAGAAGTAGTTTAAAGTATCCTCTTTCAAATAAAATTTTTTATGTTTGTTAATATTTACTTTTGTGTCTTTATTTCACGAACGGGTACTACTTTCCGGATGACTCTCGTATAACCAACGTCGCTATGAAATTAGCATATTATTCTGCCATGATTGTCTTACTTCCTATTGGCCTGCGGGTACTGTGCGACGGGGAATATTTTGGAAGGGCAGTAACAGCTAGCATAAGATTTTCACACGCATAGCTTTGGGAGTAAAAAGAGAGCATGTGAGGAACGAAATTCGGAAATCCAGTAAGGAGAAATTTTTTTTCTTAAGGCTAGCCAAGAAATGGCTTCGTGTATTCCTCTGATGCACCTGAATGAAGAAAACATAAGCATTTCGCTCCGGTAAACTCCAAGCTATAGTAACGCATTAAGGGGCATCAAGAAAGGATTAGTTCGATGGGTAGTGTCTCACTGCTATTACTGAACGGCACAAGAAAAATATTTTCAAACACTGCCGTATTGTTGCTATGTTGAAATGACCACTTCTCCATTTTTAGTTTACCTGTATTTCATTTATAAAACAATATCTGATTTAGGTTTAAATAACCTTAATTAGTCCATTATTATAAATTCTTAACTCAAAATTCTTTAATTTCGTATATTTATAAATCTCTTTCAGCCTAAGAAGCGGAATAGTGTATATGAATGTTTCCCAAGCAAAGCAGAGCATTTTAAGCGGATAAGTAAGAAAATGTGCGGATATAATGGAATATCGTTATATAAATGGGCATATATTAGGTTCGCCATTCCATCCGATGGCGTTCTATATGTTTTAGATAATATAACATATCTGCGTATTCCGTTAAATAGCAATTAGAAACATTTTTAAAGAGTGAAAATATAAAGTCCATGATTATCTTCTATCATGATCATTACAACCAAGAAAAGTGTTTTAAAAACCACAATTTATTAATTTAGTCCTCGTCTGAAAACAGGACTCTTTGACCTTAACATCGGACTGTTAACAGTGAACACATTGGGGATGATTACAAACAACCCAAGCCCTAGGTGGGGGAAAACCCACCCAGGCGGGAATCGATCCCGCGGCCCTTGGATTAACAGACGAGGGCGTCACCCCGCCGCAACCAAGGCTGGCGAATTGCGCGTAAAAAAGGTTTGATTTTACATCACAATGAAATAGATTTGAAATAGCTATTTCAAATACTCGAGTTTATATGCAAAAGGTGCACTCTCTACTTCTTCGTACAGCGACATTATAAATAAATAAAATTATCACATAAAAAATTAAATTAGCTCTAGAGATGCAGACAAATTAATGAGATTAGAGATAGTATTTTTGGAAAAATAACATTAATTATCATGCACAGGAATTTAGTCATAACCCTGTGAAAACCATGTCCATAGAATAGGCACAAGTAAATTTAATCAGGGTAGAACGACAAGAAATGACCCAGAAGCAATAACACCACATGACATCCAACTCACAGGGAAGCGCTTATTTTCTCCCGATATTGAGGTGCACTAATCTTAGAAGAGATACTTGAGTTCCCCATGATGATATCAACATCTTATGACTTCATAAAGACCACCAGGACTACACACACTCTACGTAAAGAGGCTATAATTCTCTTTATGTATCCGAAATGAAAACGACTGACCCCTTCAAGCAATTTCCGCACGACAAATCGGTTGATGAATATAGGTGTTTCCATTGGTCGGAGTATCGTCTATCATGTTATATTTTCTCCTTTTAGAAAAATTATTCCGTTAACTTCCAAGCTGCACAATATAGCTTTGAAAATTAAAACACAATCACTCTTTTTTTAGAAACTTGCGAACAAATGCTAAATGCGCTATACTTTTGCAATTTCTGTAAAAGGTAACAAGAATGAAATGATTTATTATTTTATTTGACTTTATGGGGTCAAAAAGCCTACAAAATCGCCCTTTTATCACGCTCCCACAAATTGCCGGTCCGTTCCCCCATTCGCTCTACCTGCTACACGGTAGCCCTATTTCCCGGGAACCCTCCTGCTATGGATGTGGTTTGAGGTATAATGCGATCGAAATTTATAGGCCATTAAAAGTGACACTTGTTGAATAAATGGTGTTTCAAGGAAGTCCTAACCCACGGTATTGAGCCGTGATATTGACCTACATTCCCGTGATTTGCGTATTTTTACAGAAGAACAAACGGCGCTACCTACGCGGATCGTGGAAGTTCTATCTCTAGATGTATTAATAGAAGAAAAAGATAATTTAGTCAAATTTGCGAACCAAATTAATGCAATTGCCAAAATTAAAGTTACGGAAATCAATGAAATCATTAAAATAATAACAAAGACATCCTGATTCAGGATCTAAATAAAGCTATTCTGTTAATAATATTACTAAGTTCAGAAGCTCGTATATATATATATATATATATATATATATATATATATATATATAGTATGGATATAAATTCTTAAATAATCAATAATACTTGTTTGTTTTGCCTTACGTTTGTGACTTTTGTGCAGAAGGTTTGGTAAATTATGTTAATGTTCACGCAACGTAATCCATGAAGGTTTACGCCAGCATTAATAATAGAAGAGTGAAATTATATTGGGTTTTAAAATAAAACATGTGAAAGTCAATGCACGTAACCAATGCCGGGAAAATCATTTATTTATTACTGAAGATAAATTTTTCCTATGTCAATTAAATACGTCGCAAGCCACCCATGCGTGAGAAGGCGGATGCTGGGTCACCAACCACCCATGCAGAAATATGAGGTCAATTACGCATGTAAATTTCTCAGTGGCGAAGATGTGATTGTCTTTTTCCCAATATCCATGAAGAGATACTAATTAAATGTCTTTATTTGTCCGCTTTTTATACTATCAATAATTTCTGAGGACAGATAAATGAATAGCTCTCCTCATTATCAAGCGCAAGAAGCACATTTAGCATTAGGACTGAATGGATGAGTAAATTGGAATATTACTTGCTTATTATTGACTTGACGAAAATAAAGTTTGTCTGACGCTCACAAATCGTATGATAATGTAATGAAACAGTTGAAAGATTAAGATCGCCTTTAGGGCTTCATGGATGACTTGTGTAGTTTCCGAACCTAACGAAGCATTCAATGGCGTGACTGCCTTGCGGGATTGAGACCTTCCCCCCCCTTTACACTGCGTTTTGCGATTATTTAGATAAGTGTGCGATCAAGCGGATACAGTCTGGATTAGCTACTACGCTGAATTATACTCTACAAAAGCTAAAGATGATACAATTTGCTGTCAAAATACTACGACATGCGTTAAATTTTCATTACGCTAAACGGTATTTAGCGTATGGGAGTAAAATTATGCAGTAATTAAATATTAAAATTTAAAAAATTAGTTTAGCTGTAGATATTAATGGTATTAAATATTTTTTTCTCCTAACTTTGTGCGTTTGTATCCATAGGGTCTAAATTGAATTTTGGGGTAACAATAATTGAAAGTTCTAATTTAAGCCTACCTATGTTAAACAATCTGTAGTGTTCACTAAATAAGTCTATGATAATAATCATTTCAACATTTCAATTAAAGATGAACGCGATGATTACATGCAATAGTTTGCAGTAGTGCAAAGGCAAAATGAATATCTGCTTACTTTGAATGGAAGAAACTCTGGAAATAAAATTACAGAAGATTTGAAAAATTTTTTTTGCATCTTAATTCTACCTTTGAATGCTACTCAAAACAATGGATATTTTAAAAACGAAAACGTTAAAACCTTAGCAATGCCATCCAGTTGAAAATTTTTTTTGACGTTAGGTAAATTTCGGCTCGTTGGATGCTCATATATCGCCCTCTTAATACAATATATCGAGAATATTACGCTCAATATTCATTTGTACGACAGAGGGAATTAGGTTCCTTTTCAGGCCACATTTCAATTTGTTGACGCAGAATGTTTACGGTTAGGTTGAAAAAGATCAAATCCACGTTTTTAAAAATCAAATAAGCAAATAAAATTTGTATTATTTTTCATCGAAAAATATATTACGTAAGACATCTATATACACTATGCAAATCGACCACAAGAACCGTGCACGGTAAAAGATGAAATATCCGTCAAAAGTCGCTAGCTACAAAATAAAGAAACGTTCCTTTAACGTCACGGATTCATCTTTCTGATAGGATTTCGGTCTCACGGGGTAATAATGTGCCGCTCACAGTTTAAATTTATTTTATTTCTCTCGGCGTGGGAGATGATGCTCGTCTCATGGGATCTGAGAAAAAGCATAACCAGGATTGCATTTGATGGAAAGAGGATGAAAAGATCCCTGCTCTTAATACGTGGAAACTACGAACTGCCAAGCAAAGGGAATCAATACGAGAGTGGTCGAGCTAATATGAAGACGGAACATGTAAAATAAATTATTGATAGAAGCTGGGAAAATAAAGAGACCGTTGGGATATTTGGAAAATACACAATTACACAAAAAATTATTACATGTAATTTTCTTCAACGGTATATATTTGGAGTCAATGGATATACTCGTATATTTTCATTCAATGCGTATGCTGATTAGAATGGATTGAAATTTTAAAATGTCGTTCGCATAAATATAGCTGTTTTTACTATGTAAGGTTTCAATTATATGCACAGGTATGTATTTATGTGTAACCCGAAACGGCCTAAACGAAGAAAGGTAGATAAAATCTGTTTCACAAAGATACGCTCATCTGAGATGATGTGACAATGTGATTCACACAAGTTAAATTTATAAATTTGGTATCTAAGCCATTTGCGGATTACCTATCTATCAGCTAATATTAATTTCAAACAGTCTGTATCAGTCATACGAAAATAATCAAATATTCTAGTTTACATAAATATATTTCACTCAAGATAACTGAAAGTGTCCGTGTTAATCTTCGGGAAAAGATTTTTAATTTGCATGGTAAAGACGTATGGTAAAGATGTAACCCGATAGCCCGGGGGATAAGAGGAGTATTGCGGAAGCGAGACTATGTATAGCGTATGTTACATCGATTCACTTTTCAAGTGGATTTCTTCATCTACCTGTGCAGCAGCATAACATGGAATGGAAGAAGTTCTACCGACATCAAGCGAAGAATTGCCCAAGCTAAGAACGCATTCATGAAGAAGAAGCAATTAATATGTCCAAATAACATAACGCTGGAAACAAGGAAACAATTCGTCAAGACTTTCTTGTGGAGCATGGCACTCTATGGTTCTGAGACTTGGAACATTGGAAAAGTGGACCAGCAAAGAATAGAAGCATTTGAAACATGGTGCTGGAGGAGAATGCTGAAGACTAAATGGACAGACAAAAGTGAGGAACGAGGAAGTATATAGAAGAGCAGAAGAGGATAGAACCATATGGATAACTCTACGGCAAAGAAGCAACAGATGGACTGGACACACATTGAGATACAATGGATTGATTAGGAATATAACAGAAGGAAAAATAGAAGGAAAGATCACACGAAGAAGACCAAGAGACATGTACATAGGACAAATTAAGAAAGACGTAAAACAGAAAAGGTATCAGGGATTTGACAATAAATAGAGGCGAATTGAGGGCTGCAATAAACCAATCCTAGGATTAAAATGCTGATGATGATGATAAAGAACTTAGGCCAGCCAGGTTAGACATAGAAAGAGAATATGATTTGATACAGATTTCATAGGTCCAGGCATACTCGACTATGCGATAGAAAGGACATTAAGGGAAATGAAATCAAATAAGATAATAGAGGTAGGCAACATTATCGCAGAACTACTAACAGGTTTAGGAAAAGTGTGAGAGGATGATTCTATATGGACTGATTCATAATATTTATGAGGAAGGAATCTGGCCGGAAGAATTTTGTGAATTCAGTGATAGTTCCTATTTCGAAGAAAAGTAAAGCCTACATTATGCGAGGACTAAAGACCAATAAGTTTGATTTACCACTCGGCTAAAGTTGTCCTCAGGATTATCATCAAAAGGAAGAGAGTAGAGCAAATGATTACTTAGGGGATGCTCAGTTAGAATTTAGGAAGGGGAGAGGTACGCGTGATGCCATTGCAGTAATGAGATCACTAATCGAGAGAAATATAGAATACAATCGGAATATATATGCCAGTTCCTTAAATGTTGAAAATGCCTTTGACGAAGAAAATTGGGAAAAACTAATAAGTATATTGCAGAAAATAGGAATAGTTCGGAGGGACAGGAGGCTAATCCGCAAGCTGTACATGTCTCAGACTACTGCGATGCAAGTGGTGAGCGGAGAGTACGGATGGGCAGTGTTAGGAAAATATGTGAGGCAGGGTTGTCCATTGTGGCTGCTGCTGTTCAACTTATATGTGGAGGAAGTGATTGAAGAAGCATGAGAAGAATTGGATGCAGGAATGAAAGTTCGAATGGAATTGATAAAATTAGTTATGTTTGCTGTTGGCCAAGCTCTAGTTAGAATCTTCCTTAGATTAGTTCATCTAATCAAGTTAGTAGCTCTAGTTTTACTTCACTCTAGAGTGATTTGGAAATTTAGTACGATATATGTTGGATAAGAATCAATATAAATTAAAGAAAGACAATGATATTTCCCAGAAATAAAAAGCTTAACTTAAACATTAACATAGGAGGGCATCAACTAAGTGGAACAGTTTACGTATCTCGGAAGTGTTTTGGACAAACAAGGCTGAAGTAGTAAGGACGTAAGAAAAGGAATTACACTTGAAAAGGTGTTTTCACAAGGAGGAGAGATTGATGGCACGGACGTTGGGTAAGGATGTTAAGAAAAGGATCATCAAAATTTTTACATACAGGTTTACATACATGTATAGCGTAATTATATAAACGGCGCGGAAACAAGTTCACTGAAGCAGTATGGTAGACGTAGATTGGCGGCTTTTGAAATGTGGGTTCGGAGAAGGATGGAGAAGGTAACATGGAAAGGATAACAAATGATGAAGTGCTAGATATGGTGGACGAGAAGAGAGAATTGTTGAGAGATATTATAAGATGGCAGGAAAAATGGATGAAAAGTATATTGATCGGGAATGCGATAGTGAAGATTGTGATTGAGGGGATAATATTAGGAAATAAGGAAAGAGCAGGAATAGGATAGGGATATTGAACGGCATGAGGAGAGGGATAAAATATACTGAGTTAAAGAGGGGCATATTAAACAATTGAATATTGGGTTCTGTTTTGTTAGGAGAGGAAGAATATTTATTTGGTGATTGTGTCCATCCAAACTTACCCTAACCGGTAGATTATATAATAATAATCAAGCTTTATACGTTTTGATTACGGTTAGTTCATGCGAAACACTGAAATAATGTTTCTCTCGGCATCTAGATGCGGTATGCATTGATTTTATTTCTATTACAGAAAGAGATGACAGAAATAAATTATGGCAAAACACAACAAGCAAGCAAAATGATTGAACTACCAACATTTATGGTATCGCTCCGACAGAGTGGAGAAAAATAAAAGAAGAAATTATTTAACCGGGAGGTTTTTCAGGGAGAAGAGGAAACTGACGGCGTCAATATTCAGATATTGAAGCAATGAAAAAATGTAATTAAGAAGTTCTTCGGTTTAATTAAGTTTATCAGCTATTAGTTTAAAATAAAGTAATATTAAAACTGCCCCATGAGGTATTCATCATAAATTAATATATTTTATTAGTAAAATACCATTTTTACAGACTCCAGATAATTCGAGTGCCCACAATTATCGTGGCGTAAGTTCAGCAGGTGAGATCATATTGGCAAGGAAGCCGATATCTAGCACGTCGTAATAACAGCATAGCCAAAGCATAGGTTTGAATCCAAGCTTCATAATGTCGCGGTCATCAATCATTACGGCACTTCGATAGGCAAGGGTAGGACTCAACTCATCCCAAGCACTATTGCATATGAAATTTACACCGCTAAGGCAGTAAGGAATGAAGGAGCGAGATTCTATTCTGCATGACGCCTACACCCCGCCACATTGTTCTCGTGACTGAAATAGCAGACAGTATTCTTTTCACTTGGAATATCCATGTACGTAGTAGCTCCTGTGTGAACCCGAGGCCTTCCGAAGAGCAAAGAAATGATCCACGTGTATTATAGTACTACATCACTGAAATCGGATATTTTTCCGAATTGCAAAAAAGAATTTTCTTTGTTCCTTTTTAAAATAGGCTTTGTTAAAGTACATAGAAATATTTGTAATGACGCTGTCATCATTCGAAAGTTTTTAACTTCCGATTACATAATTCAAGTGTTGTCACATTGAACTATCTTAGTTATCTTTCTTCCTTAAACCACTAAAAGCAATGCAAATTTCAATGGGAAATTAAACATTGGTGATTCCCAATACCGAAATGAATTCGATCTCCGCCTAAATGCAAATATCTTGGTGAAGCAGGGTGGTGTGGTGAGTAGGGAGGCTTACTAGGTCATAAAGATAGCATATAAACATCAATACAGAGGACAGATTGGTTTATATTAACTTGTGGATAGATAAAAATAAATTATGAAGACAAATATTAATTGCTCCTAATTATTGAATAGAGGGTGAAGTCTGAGCATGAAATCGAATGAATAAATGAAAGAGACGGACATTTAAAGCCACACACTTATATAAATTTTAAGTTTTAAAATTTGTAATTTTTTCACAAAGTACTTATTTCAAGATCAATCAAATATTGCCAGGCTAAGTGGAAGCCAAATAATGTTTCTCAAAGACAAAAATTAGAATCTAAAATTGTGAACTGGATATGATGATTGATATTAAAGAAATATTGCCATGAAATGAGAAATCAAGGAAAATTTTTAAATATTATAATTAAAAACATCAACTAGGTTAATTTATAAAGTTGTTTTACATCGACCAATAAGTGGCAGTGTATCCAAAATAATAAAATCTTCGCTTAAGATGTGTATATTAAGAGTAATCATTTGTGTCTAATAGTATATTACTACGTCGCTAATGGATGATCAACTGCTGCGTAAAATTAAGATTACTGTTCAAATAATACTAGATTGATACATATGTTTCCTTCATATAAGTTTAGAAAAATCAATTAACTTTTTTAAAGGAAGCTAAAATATCACCATAAAATTTAGAATTCTATAAACCTTCTACACATGACTTTAGGACCGCATCTGAATTCTTTTTTAAAACTAAAATCCATTTCTGAAACAAGATTCCGAAGCATTGGTATAAGGTCATTTGACAGCCTGTAGTTCTGTCGTGCAAATGATATAGTATAGTAAGTGTTGAGACCGCTTGTTATCTATGCAACAGTATTGAGGTTGGAGGAAAGGGAAAAACGGAGAGAGAGGGATGGGAGAGAGTGGATTGACGTATAAATGAAGCGAGTAACCGTTCGACAGATAAGGTGAGATGATGGGCGCGGGATTGAGTCAGGAGAGAAGGGTAGAGAGAGTTTGACAGGTTCAGTGCACCAAAGTGAGGAGGAAGTGGACACATGAAATAAGAATGGGGTTGGGGCTGTAAGGACAAGCATGAAGAGAGTGTCAGGGGGACAGTGGTAAAGAAAACCACGCAGAAGAAGAAGAATGGCAGGGAGTTGGCGCTAGCGATAGCATGGGGCGGTCAAAATGAAGGAAAATGAGGGTGGGAAAATATTGAGTATAGATTTAGTGAGTGGCAGCTAAAGGTTATTGAAAGGAAAAGATGAAAGAGATTGCATTAGGTAAGAATAAGAAGGAAATATATTTGTCCTTATCGCTAATTTGTGCTGAAAAATGCATAAATAAATTTTGTAAACCATCTAAACTGGGAAAACAAGGAAACGTTCTACGGAGTTGCTACGAGAATAAACTTCAATATTACTGACGAGTAAATGAAAGTAGAAAAACTTTGTTACAATCCACCACTTTATTTTCGATACTACTAGTTTCGACCCCTCCCATGGACTACAACCTTGTCGTGGTGGAAGGGCTTATGTGTTCCGATGACCCCTAGAGCTGTGCTGGCGGGAGTAATAATAATTACTCCTGGAAGGGTCACCCATGCCAGATAGGTCGAAGGTTAGGAGCCAGACGAAAGGTAGTCCACGCAGCGTCTGTTCCTCAGTGAGGCGGCTGCAATGGCGTCTGACCCCAGTGGGGCGGCCATTAAGTGATGGTGTCACGTTAAAAACACTATTGAGGAAGGCAACGGGAAACCACCTCAATTATGATTCCCAAGAATATAATGATGGGCACTATAGATAATATGAGTCCTGGCAATTACGGGACTCGGCCCAAGAGGCCGTGTATCGTGCCCGGCAGCGGGAGAGGCAAGGCTTCCGCGGTCGTCATCCCACGAAACCCTTGCAGGGAAGAAATAACTTCAGCAGGACAGAAGACTCAGAAGAAGGCGAAAGTAGTTAGAATAGGAACCTGGAACGTCAGGACAATGTTGAGGAGAGGCAAATTAGAAAATATTAAGCGAGAGATGGAAAGAGGTAACATAGATGTTTTAGGCATCTGCGAGGTGAGATGGAACGATAGCGGGGATTACTGGAGTGCCAATTATAGAGTAATATACAGCGGCGGGGACGAGAGCCAACGAGGGGTTGCCGTAATTTTAAATAAAGGGGTAGGAAGAAGCGTAGTCAACATAGAGCAAGCGACAGATAGAATTTTACTCGTAGAGATTACAGCAGAGCCGACGAACTTGGTCATTATTCAGGTATACATGCCACCGAGCAACCACAAGGAGGAAGAAGTCGATAGGATGTATGATGAGTTAGAGGATATCATCGCGAGTGTTCCTACAGGGAAACATTTGATAGTGATGGGGGATTGGAATGCGACGGTAGGCGAAGGAAGAGATGGTGGTGAGGTGGGGGACTATGGGTTAGTCACGAGGAATGAACGCAGGGAGAAAGCAATTGAATTCTGCAGGAGACAGGGGTTAGTCATCACTAACACATGGTTTAGACACCACAAAAGGCGTAGGTATACATGGAAAATGCCAGGTGACTCAGAAAGGTATCAGTTAGATTATATTATGGTTAGGCACAGGTTTAGGAACAGTGTGATAAATTCGCACAGTTTCCCAGGAGCGGATGCGGACTCTGACCAAAATTTAGTTGTTATGAAATGTAATGTTCGTTTCAAGAAGATAAGGCAAGGGCGGCGGGTTAAAAAATGGAATTTAGAAGCAGTAAATGAATTAACGAGGAAGGAGTATCAGGAGACTGTAGAGAAAATGATGGATGATGGTAAAGAACTGAGTGCTATCGAAGAAAAATGGGAATGTATCAAGAAAGGGATATTGGAAGCCGCTAAAGACACTATAGGAACCGTTAACGGGAAAAGGATAAGGAAACCATGGGTAACGGATGAGATGATTGCAAAGATGGATGACAGAAGAAGATGGAAAAATGTAAACACAGAGTTAGGCAAAATGAAGTACAAAGAGTTAAACAATAAATTGAGAAGGGCCACAAATAAAGCAAAAGAAGAATGGTGGAAAACGCAATGCGAGGATATGGAAAGTTTACAGAAGAAGGGTAAAATTGGTGCTCTATACAGCAAGGTTAAGTTATTATCGGGAAGTAAGAAGGCAAGATCTGTGCTAACAATTAAAGATAAATGGGGTAAGATAATAGTTGAACCAGGAAAAATCCAAGAGAGATGGAAGGAATATATAGAAACACTGTATGGTAAAGAACTTAGGCCGACAAGGTTAGACATAGAAAAGGAACATGACGTAGAAGAAGATAGCTTAGGTCCAGGCATACTCGACGATGAAATAGAAAGGGCATTAAAGGAGATGAAAGCAAATAAGGCCGTGGGGGTGGACAATATTCCTGTAGAAATGTTGAAATGGTTAGGGAAAGGTGGGAAGAAGGCCATATATGGACTGATTCGTAGTATCTATGAGGAAGGAATCTGGCCGGAAGATTTTGTGAGATCGGTGTTAGTTCCTATTCCAAAAAAGGCAAAGGCTTCGTCATGTGAGGATTACAGAACAATAAGTTTGATGTCCCACGCAGCTAAATTTATTCTCAGGATCATCAACAAAAGGATAGAGAGTAAGGCAAATGATTACTTAGGGGATGATCAGTTTGGGTTCAGGAAAGGAAGAGGTACGCGTGATGCCATTGCAGTAATGAGATCACTAGTCGAGAGGAATATAGAATACAATCAGGACGTTTTTGCCTGTTTTGTAGATTTCGAAAAAGCGTTTGATAGAGTGAATTGGGAAAAATTAATGCGTGTATTGCAGAAAATAGGAATGGATTGGAGGGACAGGAGACTGATCCGCAACCTGTACATGTCTCAGACTGCTCAGGTGCGAGTGGGGAACGGAGAGTCCGGATGGGCAGTGTTAGGAAGAGGTGTAAGGCAGGGTTGCCCATTGTCACCGGTACTGTTCAACGTATATGTAGAGGAAATGATTAAAGAGGCATGGGAAGAACTGGAGGTAGGAATGAGAGTCGGAGGGGAATTCGTAAAATCGATTAGGTTTGCTGATGACCAAGCATTAGTTGCTCAGTCAGCCAAGGGGTTGCAAGCATTGCTGAGTGAATTGGAGGTTCAGTGCGATAAATATGGGATGAGAATCAATATTAATAAAAAAGATGGTTATGTGATTTTCCGGAAAGAAAAAGGCTAAGCTAAATATTAAAATACGCAGGGAAAGAATAGAGCAGGTAGAGCAGTTTACATATCTCGGAAGTGTTTTGGACCAATACGGTCAAAGTGGTAGGGACGTAAGGAGAAGAATTGCGCTAGGCAAGGAGGCTTTCTCAAGGAGGAGGGAGTTGATGACGGGGACGTTGAGTAGGGACGTTAAGACACGACTCGTAAAAACTCTGATATGGAGCGTAGCTATGTACGGCGCGGAAACGTGGTCGCTGAAGCAGGAGGATAGACGTAGATTGGAGGCTTTTGAAATGTGGGTGTGGAGAAGAATGGAGAAGGTGAAATGGACCGAAAGGAAAAAAAATGAGGAAGTACGAGAGATGGTGGGTGAGGAGAGGGATTTGTTGAGAGAAATCCTATGGAGGCAGGAAAAATGGATGAAAGGCGTATTGAGCGGTAGTGGAATGTTGAAGAGGGTAATAGAGGGGAGAATGTTGGGCAAGCGTGGTAAGGGTAGGAACAGGATAGGGATGTTGGACGGGATGAAGGGAGGAAGGAGGTACACCGAGATGAAGAGGGACCTTATGTAGATTAGTTTCCTAGGTGGGGAGTCACAAAATGTTTATTTGATAGTTGTGTCCATCCAAAAACCTACCTTAACCGGTAGATTACCTAATAATAACCAGTTTCGACGCTACGGCGTCATCCTCAGGTACAGAGGACGCCGTAGCGTCGAAACTAGTAGTATCGAAAATAAAGTGGTGGATTGTAACAAAGTTTTTCTACTTTCATTTATTAAAATGAACTTCCACAAAGTTGAGGCTGAAACTATTGAGATTACTGACGAGTGTGATGTCAAATTTTATGTAACAAAGACGATGGATTTAAAAAATGAAAAGTAAGAAACGGGAAAGAACGACAGAGTACCAAGAATCAAAGACAGCAGTAATAGTATATGTGTACAGATCTCCGGAAATTTGTGTATTTTTCTTCCAATTTTAAATATATAAAACTGGATTTACGTCACTAAATGGCGTAGGGTTATTTATAAACCATTCAATAAAATATAAAGCCAAAAATGAAATAATTAAAATTAGCAGTTTCTAATGAAAACATGGACACGGTGAGTTATTGATGCACTTACTCAGGATTCTTCATACGATGAAACATACTAATCAGCGAATACTCAGTCCAGTTCTCTCTATTAGAGTACAATCCAACTACTCATATTGCTTTCTTACATAATTTCTTTTCATCCAAAACTTCATACTCCTTATTCCTTATATTTTTCGTCCTATTAATGGTCAGCCTTTCTCCAAAGAACCTTGAATTCAAACACACTGGTCTCTTTAAGCCTAATTCAGCAATTTGTTGGCCATTTTCTATCTCATAAATGAAAATTTGCTGTACCAAATGGAAACTTCCCAACGCAACTACGGAGTATTCATACCCACAGAATGCAAAAATCTAATCCAATTTTGTAGCTCTGTGCTTAATTCATTTTGATGTATTTTCACCGAAGAGAAAGAGTACTTGTGGACAAATTTGACTGCGGGAAAGCTAAAAGAATCAGAATCCGAAGTGCAGCTGCGTGGTATCGCGCGTCTGATTTCATTTCGATTCTTTTTGTTTTTTTTTCCGATGCGAGGAGTTTGGCGCACTCAAGGGGGGACTTATTTTTTTTGTAAAGAAGATTGAGGGCAAGAACGACGTTTGAAATGAAAGAGGATGGGACGGCAACTGGTGGAGAATATGAGGAAGATGCCGGGATAGGAGGGATTGGCGGGAAGGAGCGGTAAAGGACATTGTGGTTGGTGGGGGGAGATGAAGCATTCCAGACGTGGAATGGAGCCGAAAGGCCAGAACGGAATGCGGGAGGGGATGGAGAATAGAGCGGGAGAGAATGAGGACGGAAACACAGGAAGAAGATGAGGAGAAGTGTGGAGAAAAAGCAAAAGTCGCCGAGTTAATGGAAAAAAGAGAAGGGTCCTCTTGTTGAAGGAAGATGTTCCATTCCTGACAAGCGGTCGGCGGGAATAGGGGGTAGGATAGTGGGTGGGGAAGGGGATTGGAAGAATGAGACATAGAGGGAGAGGGAAGGAGGAAAGAAGTGGAGTAGTCTGGAGGCGGTGGAAACGAAAGGGGAGATGTAAGAAAGCGAGGGCAAAAGAGAACTAAAGGAGTAAAAATCCGAGGGGAAAGAGAGTGAAGAGAAAATGGAATGGCAGTGACATAGGGGGAGAAAAACCCAAGGAGAAAGGGAGGATTAGGGAGTGAGTCTCAGGAAACAGGAATTGGGGGTGTATAATATCAGGGGCGAGATAACCGATTCCAGGATTAATAAAGCATGAAAGAAATTTAATTTGAAAGAAAGAAGTACGGTATTCCTTGGAATTTCTATTTTTCATTTTTGAAATAATGTATCAGGAATGTAAGGATAATTCGAAATGGATCGGTTAAGAGTGAAATGTGCCTATGAACTAATCCTACGTGGAACCGGTTAAATATTTAAAACATTCCAAAGAAAAAACAGCTTTTTATTAATAGCTCCAATATTATTAAAATATATTAACGAATACTTTTTATTCAGAAAAACAGTTAAAATTTATAGGAATAAATAGTAACATATTACATTACAGTTTCAATGAAACGAGCGTATTAACAAAAGGTTTATCTGGCCTACAGAAAGATTGCAATATGGCAGGGTAAACTTACGGTAGCAATAAAAAGCACCCTATTTTGCGTACTATATTATTACAAACAGTAATGTAAGGCATTAAAATAGAAAACCTGTGTAACGCATCCGTTGTTGAAGAGAATTGAAGGGGAACATGTCTTTGCATTAAGAAATTCTGAATTCTGAATTCACATTTTCAGCGCTGTGCACAGTCTTTTGACATTAGCTCAAATAATGCTGCCTAACACAAAATTAATAGCATTCGTTTTATATGATGTGTGAAATGAAACTTGTTGGCAAAATATAAAACATTTAAATGGTGTGGGAGATCCATTTATTTTTAGATTAATTCTAAAACAACTCATTACTATCTCCTTACAGGACCACACTGTTGTTTTGAACAATATTATTAATATTGAGTACATTATGGTTTTGTGTATAGACTCTGCCATGAGTCACAAAATGTAGAAAATATATAGCCGTTAATTACACAAAAGTTTCTCTAAGTGGGGCAGAAGTTTGAATTAGTTGGTTAAAAGACTATTGGGGAACGTGGAGGGTGAGCAGGGTTCAGGGATGAGAAGAAGACCCACTGGGAAAGCAACGGCGAGTCTCGAATTAGGGTGAAAGGTAGAGGGGGTCTGAGGTTTGGAAATGTTCCGCGGAAGTGGATGTTGTGCAGAGGGAAATTTTGAAAAAAAATACCATTCGCCAGATGTCCTGTTTTGCAAATTTTCCTTATCTCTAGCAGCTTCCAAGCGTCCATACTCCGACCATTTCGCACCAGGTGCATGTATGTATTATCTCGGAAAAAGAGTCACTATCGTGGTTGCCCTCCAACTAAGTATTTGGACAAGTACCATAGGATATATTTGCATTAACGGAACAACGCATGCCTACGTCCTTCCCCGCCCTTTCTTTCTGTCCCATTCATAGGGCATCATCACAACCCCTAAAATGGTGTCTTAAGTACACCTTATTTTAATGTCGCCTAATTTCTTCTTTGATATTTCCCATTTCTTATTTATTTTCAAAAGAAAGCCTTAATTTTTATCATGGATATTTATAGCTCCTTGCAAGACTATCACCGTAAAATGGGAGTTTACGACTGATTTTGTTTTTCTTTTTCACTATCTAAAGGATTTGTTATTTTCTATAAGATTCTTCTGGAGCATTTTATAGATGCAGTCAATAACATTGGCATTTCAACCCGCATCCCTTGAAAATAACTTTACGGCATTAAAGTCTGTGTTACTATTCATGAAAATTCGTCATAGAGAGGTGGACGATTACTGAGACTACATGGGTCAATCAATGTGAAATAACATTTTCTCATCTCCTAAGATTTATTAGAACTGGCAGGATATGCAAATATCATTAAAAATAATCAGAAAGTTGTTCCCAACACACCGTGCGAATCAACTCAAGCAATGCTTTAGCGCTGAATTTGACGTTTGCAAAGATTTCGTAGAGGTATTTTGACGCATCCAATCATGACTTGCTCGAGCAAAAGTTACAATTGAACTAAAAAAATTAATATGGCCAAAAGGAAAATCTATAGAAATGTATCTGTGAATGATAAATTCTTTTATAGAAATTTTGAAGTGGAAATTACTTGAAATAGTAAAAAATATGAAATAGCGTTTTTTTACGAAACCTTCACTTTTTAACAAATTTATCTTCTACATTACACTGAATACTTAGATTATTTTAGTTTACTGCAATTTAGTTCTCTTAAATTGTTAAGATTACGTATCATTTAGCTGTTAGAAAGTGAGAGTGTTATGCATAGTAAACATAAGTTTCGTACAAAGCAAAGCCTCAAAATGCATACCAGTTCATATCCTAGGGTTCCTTAAAATCATTAATCACACCGTCTCGAGAACATCAGATAGGCTTTATCACTCCCATTGTGGCACACTGGATGCTAGATCCACCCCTTTTTAGATTCGCGCCATTACCTACGAGCAATTAATTTTTATTCATAAAAAGTAATTTAAAATAATGATGTTTTTAGAGTAAATTATATTGAGTTTCTTCTTGAGGAAAGGTAATTTTATATTAATATATAGCTTACCTATTCAAAATGATTTCTTTTGTAAATACATAACACCAATAACCGCTAAACTTTCGTGTTTCTGTACATTCAGCATATACAGCATGCACTACAGCATTTACCCTTGATTCCAAATACGAGCACGATATTTTTACGACATAGGCAAGTCAGTTGATGGAAAAATATTTTTCGCAGAGTTGGTGTGACAGCAACTATGGCCAAAATTCATTTGCTTCGGAATTATGATAAAAACTTCAAAGTAAACTTTTAAGCTTTGATAAAATTTCCCATTTTATATGATTCGGTACCCTTTGAGAGTTTCATTGTTTTATTTCTATTTTATGTATTCCATTACTTGGATTTTGATTGATAGTTCTTTTACCCCGGAATGAAGCTTTTCACATTCTGAATTTGAAATATTTCAGAACTTCAAAGAACAAATTCCGACTCAGCAACTCCTTTCCGTAGGATCTGTGAATAAAGTGAACGTTTCTTACGATGAAATTCCAATTAATTTCATCATTTTTGCTTTCAAAATTATTATTCTTTTTACAAATAAATAGTTAAACGAATACAATTAGAGAAAATAACTCTTTCACAAAACTTAGAATAATTAGCAAATGTATTAATACCAAAAAAGGGCGAATTTCGCGAATTTATTTTTAAAAATATTAAAGATCATTCAAACAAATATTAGACAATAATAAACAAAAATAACCGAGTTCCCAAGAATCTATATGGTTTCGGAAGAATGTTAGATAAGTCTTCCATTCTACGAACTATTTCTCCTAATTTCGCCCGCAACTAGAAGGACTCTCAGTGTCATTAAAAAAACAAATGAGGGGGTTGCTTGATTACTTAGGGAATTAGCAGTTTGTGTCCAGGAAGAGGAGAGCCTCTTGCCCTAATGAGATGAATTAATCAAGAGGAATATACGAGGAGTATTCTTAAAGTAAGTACCGATTGCTTATATTTAAATATTGGCGCTTCAGAACACAGTTTGGCTCCTGCAGCGCGATCTACTGATTCATTGAGAAGCTATTGCAGCATTTTTTTTGTTTCAGAAGTCGTTTGCTTGTCCGTGCATGCAAACAACAATGTCCGCGACAATCGTTGATCCCGCCAGCTGTGAAGTGCGTTCTGTCATACGATTCTTGTATGCAAAAGGATTGTCGGCTGCTGAAATTCATCGAGAATTATGCCTAGTTTATAAACCTACAGTTATGAGTGAAGGAAAGATTAGACAATGGTGAAGTGATTTTAAAAATGGACGAACAAATGTCCATGACGAAGAGAGAAGTGGTAGGCCCAGTATTCTGACCGATGAAATTGTTTCGCAAGTGGAAAAAAACTGCAATGTGATCGTCGATTGACAATTGCCTGGCTGAACAATTTCCTCAACTTGGACGCACTACTGTCTACAATATTGTTACGGAAAACCTCGGATAACACACATTGCGTGCAAGGTGGGTACCGAAAATGCTCACCGACCACCACAAAGAGCAAAGAATGTCCAGTGGACGAGAGTTTTTGGGTCGTTGGGAACTCTTTAAACCACCCATCGTACAGTCCTGACCTTACATCCAGCGACTACTTCCTCTTCTTGCACTTGAAACAGTGGTTCGGTGGACAACGTTTCGAAACCGAAGAGGAACTCAAGAATGGCGTTGTCGATTGGTTCAACCCTCAGGCGGCGAGTTTCTATGCAGAGGGGTTAAAGAAGCTGATGCAGCGGTACGAAAAATGCTTAGAAGTGAACGGCGATTATGTAGATAAGTGAAGTAGGTTTGTAGCTAACTAAAAGTGCCAATAAAATGTGTTTCATAAGAGTATATTTTTTCCTGTGACCAAACGGGCCTTACTTTATGAACAGGCCTCGTAGAATACAAACAGTGCGTGTTTGCCAGTTTCAGTAGTAGTTCAGTTCAGTGCAGTAAATGTAATAGCTGCAGTAAACCAATCCTAGGATTGAAATACTGACGATGATGATGAATACCTATTTCGTAGATTTTGAAACGAAGTTTGATAGAGTAGGTTGAGAAAAACTAATGAGTATATGCTGTATTGCAGAAAATAGGAATAGATTGGAGGGACAGAAAGCTAATCCGCAACCTGTACATGTCTCAGACTGCTCAGGTGTGAGTGGGGGATGGAAAGTCCGAATGAGCAGTGTTAGAAAGAGGTGCAAGGCAGGGTTGTTCATTTTGGCCGGTGCTGTTCAACATCAGTGTATATGGAGGAAATGTTTAAATGGGCATGGGAATAAATTAGCATGGGATTGAAAGTTGGTGCGGACTTTGTAGAATTAGTTAGGTTTACTGATGATGCTGCCAAGCATTAGTTGCTCAGTCTGATGTATGATTAGTTGCTCAGGAATCTGGCCGGAAGATTTTGTGAGATCGGTGTTAGTTCCTATTCCAAAAAATGTAAAGACTACATCATATGAGGATTGCAGAACAATAAGTTTGATACCCCACGCCGCAAAAGTTATTACAGTTATAATCAAGATGTATTTGCCTGTTTCGTAGTTTTCGAAAAAGCGTTTGATAGAGTAAATTGGGAAAAATTAATGCGTGTATTGCGGAAAATAGCGATGGATTGGAGGGATAGGAGACTGATCTGCAACCTATACATGTCTCAGACTGCTCAGGTGCGAGTGGGGAACGGAGAGTCCGGATGGGCAGTGTTAGGAAGAGGGGTAAGTCAGGGTTGCCCATTGTCACCGGTGCTGTTTAACGTATATGTGGTGGAAATGATTGAAGAGGCATGGGAAGAAGTGTAGGTAGGAATGAAATTCGGCGGGGAATTCGTAGTATCTATTAGGTTTATTGATCATAAAGCTATATTTTGTCAGCCAATCAAGGGGAAGCACGTATTGCTGAGTGAATTGGAAATTCAGTCCGATAAATATGAGATGAGAATCAATAATAATAAAACAAAGGTTATGCGATTTTCCAAAAAAATGGCTACGTTGACTGTAATAGAGGAGACAATGTTAGGCTAACGAGGAAGGAGCAGAATTAGGATGGAGATGTTGGACAGAATCGAGGGAGAAAGGATTAATAGAGAAATGAATAGGTAGAGAGTAGAATGTTGAATTGGGCTTTGTAAGGAAAAGCTTGAGGACTATGAGGTTGTTATTTTCATCAAAAACCAAGCTAAACTGAAAGATTATCTCTGATTATTATTTTCTGTAAAGGATTCAATTTCCGTAAGACCTATAGATTAATGAGAAAATGATAGATACTTAAAATACCACACTCGTATACATATATCGTGTACTCATATTAAATGTCTTAACCTCTCTGAATTGAAATTGATGACTGATATGTTAGTAAATTTTATCATAAGCTTTTCTGTAATAGGACTAGGAATTCCTGGTAACTCCGGGTGTCTAATGAAAAAATATATAATATCAAAGGTAAAAAAAAGATTCTATCTTATTTAACGCTGAATAACTTAGTTGTTAGCGAAATATTTTAAACTGAGGAAAATTTGGGGAATATAACCTGATTGAAAACACAAAGTTAGAAAATGTAATTGCGTGCACAAGCTTAATATTGCAGAATATTGTTTCAAAGAGAGTGAGAGAAGTTTTAAAATACAATGAAATAATTCATATTGTAGATATATACATGAAAACTATGTCAAAACGGACATCATTTGTTGGCAAACGCAGATTTTACAACAGAATAAAACAAAAATATTGGAATAATCGTACGACGATATTGCTGGCGTTACACATAACTTAAAAAAAGATAAAACTATTAAAACCATGATTTATAGAATTACGGATATTTCATTCCAATAAAATATAATGGTCTAGGCTCACGATATATAGGAGGGAGGGTTGAAGGTTTATCGGAATTCTGAAATAAATTGAAATATGTGGAGACAAAAATTCAACTTCAAATCACCTCCAAGAAAAAAACCCGGATGTATATTGGTGGGTACGAGCATACGAAATACTTTAAATACGAGAAAACGGAATAAAGGGAGATATTGAAGAAACTAGATGTGGGGAGAGATATTGACTGTAACCACGTGACATCCAATATCCGTCCCCACGAAATGAAACTCTAGAACAGAAGAAACCAATGAAGCAACTAAGGCAGTTAGAACGACTACTAAATATAAAGGACAGTATTCATTTCATAATAATCAACAATAGAAAACTCACTGAAAAGTAGCGCGGAAAATTGAGAATATATATATACACGATTCCCTACAAGCTTCCACTTCCGTGTGTGGCAAAAGGTTATTCAACAACAGTTACGCTACAACAAAACTACAGTTTTTCTTAATTACTGTTTTTTGCTTTTACTAATATTTGACTGAAATACGTACAAACGTAAAATATTTTAAATAATGTAGATGATGACATTGTGCGTATCTGTAGGTATCTACGAGGTAGGCAATGCGGTATCTATGTCTGAATTACTTCTTCTTGCTGCTAGCAACAAAAGCCATGTACAAAGGTTAAATGAAATCATTACGTCATTCTACGCTACTTTAATAAATTAAAATATATATTCCCTAGCACGGTCGTTGACAGTATTTTGACTCACATCGGCGGTGGAAACAAATAACATCTTAAATTATACGGTTTCAAACTTGATTTAATCTTACAATAGAAAGATGAATCCAGTAACAAATTTTTAACATCATCACTAGAAACCGACTCTCAATAAATGCAATTGATTTGATCTTTTGTTAAAAGATAGGAAATAGAAATCATATAAGGAGTGAGTGATGCACATTAAGTTCTATTACGTAACTTTGAAAACACGTTTCAAAAATATTTTTTAAAGACCAGAAGACTAAACTTGTCAAGAAAAACTAGAAATGAGACACGTTTGACTAGATGACGGTTGGAATATGGATTATTAACGCCATAAAATTGGTTCTCAAAGCCCACATCTCGGTCACCTGGATATATGTTTGACACACAGACATTCACAAAACAAAGGAACCTGCTTATTCTGTAACCTTTTTCCTGGGCATTAAAAAAACTATAAAGACTTGTGGAGACGGATATTAAATGAATGAATAAACTAGTGAATGAAAGGGGAGAATTTTTAATTAAAACGGATGCTTTTCTCGTCGGAATAAATCTAGGGGTGGAACGAGGAAGTGGGAAAGTTCGACGGAATAGTCAAGAGAAAAATATTGGAATAGAATTTGAAGAGACGGCAAAGATATTAAGTGAGAAGGAGAGGTACATACAGACATATAACATAGCCTAAAAAGAGGAAAGGGGGGAGAGAGAGAAGGGGGGGGGCGGACTGAGAGATGAAAGGTAAGCAAGGGATGAGTAGGAAGAGGATTCAACGGAGAGCATGAGAAGGGAGGGTGAAGAGGGGGTGGTTTAGTGAGGAGGAGGGTGAGAAGGGGACAGGGTGAGGGAAAACACATCAGAGGCAGAGAGAAAGAAAAAAATGTGTGTGGCTTTCTCTCACCTTTTTTTACGGAGAAAAACGTTAGAGACGGAATTGGTGAGAGGGAAACGGATAGGAAAACGAGGTGAGAGGTTTTTGGTGGGAGGGCTGAGGAGGTAGGCGCTGGCGGAGTGGTTTGGGGTGGGGCGGTGAAGGATGTCGCGGGGAAGAAGGGCGTGGCGAGAAGCATCGTGGGGGTATAAAGGGAGGGGGTGTGAGGGAAGAGGAGACTAGGAGGAGCGGGTCACGGGGAGAGAGTGAGATGGGGGAGGTAAAGAGAGGCTTTGTGAAAAATGGGACGAAAGAGAAGGTTTTGCAGTTGGAAGTGGCTCGCAAAGCAGAAGAGCAAGAGGTTTAACTCGGAGAGAGAAGCGAAAAAATCCTTACAGAGATGGGTTGGGTGTACTCGGGGGGCCGGGGGGGGGGAGGAAAGTGCAGGTCGGTGAAAGGAATGTGAGATAAAAAAAAGTGGAACGACCGGAATCGGGAAAGCTCTAATCTTAAGGAATGGAAAAAAGTCTCATGTTGGGTATAGGTAGGGTCACTACCGAAGGGAATAGACGGCGTTAGAATTTATAATTTCAATTTGCAACAAATAATTGCAAGAGTAAGGGGTAGCTATTCATTTAGCCAAACCGTTACCAATAGGCAAAATATCATCTTTTCATCTCGAGAAACAAATTAATTTTCAATTGATGACAGTCAGAAAAATGACGTTATGATTACAGGGTGTCCGTAGCTAGCGGTGTATTGTTATCTGGAAGTTAACGTTTTAAAAGCAAAAACTTTATTAAATTATTATGAATTACCAAAAGTAAAATCACGGATCACAACTATGGCTGATGTGAAAAAACGTTTACTGTAGAATAGCACATTATGACCTGATAAAGTATTTTAGATCACTTCGTTAGCTTTGTGGATAATACGCACGCCAGTTAGCTCGAAATCCTCCGGTTTGAATCCCGGCCTTAGTCTAGAGTTATGTGTAATCCTCAGATGTTTTGACATCGAAAGATCCAATGAAAAATGTATACATATTGAGATTCCAGGCTCACATAATCCCAGTTGCTTCAGAAACGCAAGAGGCTTCATGGTCGATAACATTGGAGATGTTAGAGCGCTCACCATAGCCGCTCTGTATTTATTTTAATGATTATTAAATTTTAAAGTTATTGCAGCAAAAAAGTGAAGGATATAATGTGCTTTTTCATATGGTTATGTCTTTATAAGAATGGCTTATATTGCAAATTGTCTCTTCCTAGTAATGTCCACACATTCTAATTTATTTAATATAGAATCACTACATATTAATAAAGATAAGTAATCCAAATTTTTACTGATACTAAATTGTAATAAATCAAAAGATAAAATAATGTTATTGGCACAGCAATGAATTAAAATAAGTAATTTTGCCGTTGTAAAATGTCTGCCTTCAAGAGAGGTAAGCAATATGGTAGTCATAAGTATATTAGGTCGCTATGTAACTGTAAGTAACTTAAATAATTATCACTATTACAGATCGTGTATTGTGCAGGTTTCAGTTATTTACCGGTACTTCGTTACTAAATAAATTTTATGGGAAATAAGTGGGTGTCATATATCGAAGTGAATGCTATTTTCTTCGATCTGTCACTATAGCTAAACATGGTTTGCTGGCCTGAGAGTTTTTGTCCTCCGTGTAATGCCACTTTATCTGCGGTGTTTCAGCGCTCCGCGGTTATTCCACGGGTTGTTTGTCCTAATGCGAAAGATTCCACAAGAGACACTACTGCATTTATCACAGGACTGTCCTTTTTGTTAATGCAGGTGAACCGCCTTTCCTCTCGTCGCTCGCATTAACAGCTTTTAAGCCTCTTGCTACGGCGCTGACGCAAGGTTTTCTGCAATGAAGAAACCTACGTCTACCCATTTACTTCGCTAGGGTACTGAGAACACATATCTTAGGGCTATATCCAACCTTCCCAGTTTCTTCTTCCCAAAAGAAGTACGTCTTATATTTACGCCGCAGCCATATTTTCCCAATTGCAGCCCCGCGTAATATAGAGTAGAGGATAGTTGGGTCCCGCAGTGCGGTTAGCGATGCGAGGAAAACGATAGAATATAGTATGTGTGAATTCAAGTACGAATAACATCGTAATTCCCGAGGAAGTCGTAGTACATGAAGAGATGGAATTAATATCAGTTTAAAAAGTGCATCGGCATTATTGGATAGACAAATTCGTGAAAATATGATAACATGCCTCTTATTATCTCCCTCTTACTTTGTCACATGTGCCAAAATAAATGTAACAACAGTTGGAATTAAATTAATACTCTTTTCTAGAATTTAGTTTTCGGTTCGGATAAAAATAGGTAATTCATGGGTTGGCTATGAGCTGTAAATGGATGATCAGAACAGGAGGCAAAGAAAGGAGATGTGGAAGGATAAATTGAGCTAAACATTTCAAGAAAGCTATAAGATAGGTACCATATCAGCGTAATCCCTTAAGCTTCATTGTAAATAGAACAAGGATAGAGTGTTCAGCCTCCAGGCCTAATGGACCTTCGGACGACAGCCTTAGTCTGAGTTAGTTTTTTTAAAGTTATGTTGGGGAGGCGACCAACAGCTAAGGTCATTTGCGCCATTAGTGATGGATTGGAAAGGAAGGGTGGAGAGAAACCCGGCATCGGCATTAACCTGCTCTTGTCGAAAGGTGTCAAGTGGTCCGCAGTTTAACGTCCCATCCGACGGACGGCGTACTCACTCAAAGTGCTCTCCACAAAGCACCTAAAGTAGAGCTCTGGATACCACTGAAAAATATTTGTTGTCTCCAGGATTTGAAACCGAGCCTTCGCGGTGGGGAGCCTGTACGCTAGTCTCCGAAACATCCCGATCCCCTTTCCCCGCCTTGTCGGATCGGTAAAGCACAGGCAGCATTTCCGAACCCGAATATCAAAACCAAAGCACGTCAGACTCCGTTACAAGAGTACTGAATCATTGGAGATTGTACATTTTAGATATTTACAAAAATATAAGCAGTTAAGAGTATTTAATTATATATTAATTCAGGAAAAACCCACACCAAAATGAATGGCTACTGTTGATTCTGTAGACATGATAAACATCATAGAAAAAATTCGGCTAGTTTATCAATTTACAAAATAATTTCGTTCATTTTATTTACTATTGGTCAATCCTTGAAATATAAATCTGATGTTATACTTAAGAAATAGGGAAAAGAACTGGATTAGGATTGATGAATGGTAGGTACGCTAGATAAAAACGCCCTCAAAGAAAAAAAGCTGGAAACATAAAATGTCTTATCCTAGGTTCCACTTAAAGGCAGTCTGTACAAAGACCTATTTTTTAGTAAATTACTAACAGCGTTTATCAACGCATACCGTCCAGTAATTTTTCATCTCCCCACCTTAGAGCGCTGTGAAGAGATAATTAAACTAATTGTGTTTAACAAAATCTGATGCCCATTGATTTCTTAAAACTCACCTTGGACTACATAAGAAATGAATTACGTAATTTTTAATGAGTCACACATACTTATACATCATGCTCAAGAGTTTGGCATAGGTGGGTATTGGTCGGCAATTATTGGAATTTTATCTATTTACCCCTTAATATATGGTAGCGATGTCGTCCATTTTGAAGTTTTGTGGCATCTTAAAATCCGATAAGGACGAGTTACTTGTATATTTTCCAGCAGTAAAATTAAATATTTTGACACTCGAGTCCAAAAAAACACGATTCTGAGAATTTATTACCGCAAATGAACCCAAGGGTTGAATTATAGAATTCAACATTTTATTATTAGATCAGTCCATTTTTTTACATCAGTCCACTTGGGATGCTATTCGATTGGTCAAGATTCATAGATTTTTTTCTCCAATCCAAAATACTTTCATAGCAATTTTTTTTTATTTACACTCATCATGGTTATTTCGCCATTTTTTTAGAATAATGACAGTAAAATTATTTATTCATTGGTGAATTACATAGTGTTAAACCGAAATACGTTTCGATATTGTATTCCATTAATCCCAGGAGTGTTTTATCATTAAAACGTAAATACGTTACAATGTTGGCAACATCTTTCCGTCTTTCCCTCATTATTAGATTAGAAGGGGTTTTAGAACAGGCAATGTGATTTTCTTTTCCCCACCAAAATCCGTGTTACGGCAACGTTGGATTACTGAAGTCAATTTTAAGGTGACCGTTACAAAATCTTTATCCCCATGGCGTGGAGTGTTAAAAATAAATTTAATGCTCATCAACGGCCCATAACATTTAAGGTAACAAGATTTCCTTCAATAAATTATCTGTTTATCTATTCAATCTCTTCAAATTTCAAGCTGTTAATCTGTCCAATTTTTTTCACTACTTAATGTAACTCTCATGTTCTTTTCATTATTTGACTAACTCTTCATAGTATGAGTAAGGTTCCAATGCCCGGATTCTAGGAGTCAATATTAATATATGAAAGTTCCAAGTCATCACCGATTATAATTATAGTTTTCTTTAAATATTGCCAATATTTAAGTTTAGAGCTGAATAATTAGGCGATCGATTGGTGCGGTGGCTAGTGCATCGGCTCCTAAAACCAAGCGCCCAGATATGAATCCCAGCGGTTGAAGTGTTTGTTCAGGGTAATCCTGATCCCTGCTTGGGATGCTATGCGGAGAGCACTTTCAAGTGCCGCCGCCGTTCGTGAGAATGAAACGTTACATTTTAAACCCATTCACGACTTCTCTCAAGAGTACGCGAAACGCTTGATTTCACCCTATCGTCTCACCTTGAAATATCCTGCCCTTTCCAAATTGCGCAAATAACCTGAGCTGCCGGGCGCCTTACCTGTTTTTTTGCTAATACTTCAGATTAATAACTTCTACGTCATAAATAGGTAATATACAGAAGCCAAGAATAATATTATAACATGTTTTCACCTTTTTCATTCCTTTTCGGTGCACATTTTCTATCTCTAGGTTACTGAAACATTCCGTGAATGTATTTGATTGAACTGCTGCAAAAATACTGTCTCCGGACTTGGCCATACATTTTAAAATACAATAAAAATACAAAACCCTCTTTGGTTTCGTAAATTAGCGACCATCAATCAAAAATTTGTTGGAAGTCCAGGAAATCGAGCTCAATGCCAGCATGCTTAATTTTTATTATGTCAATAAATACGTATTACGCAAGAGACTGATTTTCGATGGCCCTTATCTACTTTTGGCTACCAGTACTTTCTTTTCATCCCATTCGAATTGCGCAATTTTATCCTTCTTTAATTTACATACTATGTTTCCTATACTTACCCTCAATCATACATAATACCAAATACCTGAAATTAAATAGTAACCCTTACCTGTAATAACCCAAAATACATGCATTACTACATATAAAATCGCACTAACATCTGTACTCATTCACAGTATAGTGGAGACCTTAACAGCTGAGGAGTGCCCTGTTCTATCTGACTACCAAGTGAAGGTCCACGATGTGTGCCCCAATGCCCATGCAAAAGATCGAAGGCCTCTGACTCAGACCTGCCACCCTATTTCCAACCAGATGACCGCGTTGCGCCTGAGGCAAATTTCCGCAGATGGATAAACACACACAGATGCCCACGATTCCCCAGGTCGTACCTCGGAGTTAAGGTCCCGAGCGAAGCTAATAATCTCCTCCCTACCGCGCTCTGATGCGTCGTTGTTTCCGACATGTGGCAACAACCGAGGCCCTGATCATTCTCCCCTCCCGACCGCAGGCGTTCTACGTCACCATACGGTTCAGCCCACATGCACGAAGCGGTCACCCTATCTTTAACTCCCTCAATCTATTCCCTTCTAAGTAAAGGACCCATCACAGCCCAGAACTTGTAGATCCATATCGCTATTATTCGCTCCGTTTCTCCACTACCTACATCGACGCGGCGGGACAAGGATATGAAGCATCATATGTCCTCGCATTGGTCCTCGCAAAATATTCCGTAAACATTTTCCAGATGGCGTCAGCTAAATTCTGGGGTCGTACTCACCCTTCAATCTTCCGACTTCCGTATGGAATACGTAAAAATTTTTTATTACCTTAACCAAAATAACAATCCACTTCCCTTGCAGACTCAGTAAGATCCCTCATCATAACTCTCGACAGCGGTATTTTATTAACCGTACGCATTGACCATGGCATATTGACCATTTCTCAGACAGTCCAACGAGAACGTAGCGTCGAGCACAGTAAGGTATTGGGCATAACTGAGCCACCAAGCTCTCACAAGACCCTCACAAGAATAGCTGGAGCATTTCTGCCTTTCGAAGGATCCCAAATTCCTTCTGTTTTGGATAGGAGTGGATAACAAACTGCTGCTACTAGTGATAGAGTAGACCTCACATTAGCAGCAACTTGGAGGACACAAGCAGAGGTTCTAATAAAAGTCATATCAAATAATTATCTCTAGCCTCTAAAAACTGTGTGAAAAACAAAATATGAGTTAGTTTGTCTTTTACAGAGGATTTTCACAAAGAGTGGTTTAATTGGCAAATTAAAATAATTTTAGTACTTAGTGTGCAATACTTGATGGATGTAAATTATTTAATTGTATTAGAATCATCTAAGTAATTATGAATACTGTATTTATTGCAGTTTAGTTAATTTTATATTAAATTTTATATTACCATATACATAAAATATTTAAAATGTATTAATTTATCTAATAAATTTTTGTTTAATTTGCTTTCAGGTAAGATCCACGTTGTTGCATATCTGCATGAATTTAACATCAGCTACCAGGTAAAAAACTCCCAGTTATCTTTATATTTGGTTGTTATAGTCAGGTGGTAATTTTATAAAGTGATAACTTTAGGTTACGAAATTTTAGTTTTACACTTACTGTGTCGTAAATCCACCCCCTTCACTTCACTTCACGGAATAACGTTGCTCTAAATTCAGATTCATTTTGTTTTTCGACGCGGACAAAAAACTTGCTTCACTAAAAACGGTGTTCTCACATAACGACACCCCGCAGGCGACTGAGGTTGGTGTCGGTCTGTTGCTAAGAGCCCCCTCCACCTTACCCGTCCGGTAGGGTAAGAGCCCCCTCCACCGCTTGGTAAGAGCCCCCTCCACCGTTCGTGCCAGAGAAAATCAGTCCTACCACTTTTGGGTACGACCCTGTATTTATTTCAATTTTTATGAAGGCAGCCACCCTCGAACTAACAGCTGTAAACTCTAGAATAATTTAGAATCTCCTAAAAATCGGGAACTTTCTAATCTTTACGGAAACTTTACTCATCAAGTATTTCAGTTATTGTCCCGAAGATAATGCAGAAATGAATCAAGAAAAATTAATGATTTTCAAGATTGGATTTGTAGGAATATGGTATGGGCTCCGCCAGAAGAGCATGCTAAAGTATCGAACAATCTTACGTGTTAAAGGAAATTAAGTTCTTGCGAGTAAATATAAACGCTCTTGGAAGAATTTATAAACCATCTCCTCGCCTTAATTAATATCTCAAATCCAACACCCTCTTTCTGGTTCTTTTCCTCACCCGTTGTATACAAAAAATATGCACAGGAAATTCAATTTTTGACTATGGTGGCGAAACAAATTAGTTTTTAAAGGAAGTACAAGATGGTATAGCGTTTTTCATTTTGTCAATGACCTCAAAATGACTAGTAATATGGTAGTAGTAATGGCCAGTAATAGACCGTAGTAGGTAATATTCAAATTGATAACATAATTAAATAGCAGCTAAAGCATTTTATTATCACATATATGAACACTAATTAAATAGAAATGGAAGAAATCGATCAAAAGATGGATACAGAGAACTACTCACTTTAAATTAAAGACTTTCGATACTTAAGACGATGATTCAAGACGGTTGATTCTCGATTAGAATTAGTAGTTAAAGTGACGACATACATTTTGCGACCTTTAATAACAAAATAAAGGCGTTAGGTAGGCTACGAAATTGGTACACAAAAATTATTGTCATATTCATAGTATGGCAACAGAACTGCGTGAAAATTGGCCACTAATTATGCCTTTAATCTGTTTGCTGACGCACTCAAACCCATTCCTACTTCATGGAATTAATACCATTCATCTTCGGTGGGTTCAAGAAAATTCAAGGCACACCATGATGTAATTCGACCTGTCTCGGTTCTTAAGCATAACTTGGAAGGCGTCGTAAGCACCATCGCATGTGTCGCTAACTTAGACCAAATTGCTAAAACTTTGTATGACCTGAGAAATCTCATGATAGAGCAAATTTTCCTAAACGAATTTGCACCCCAAGTAACAAATTTTGAGTGAAGATTAATTTTGACTCAAAAAGAAATATTTTTTCTATCTGCACTATTGGAAAGTAATGAGGCTTCATTTAATTGGAAATAGTAATTTTATTTTCAGAATATTATTGATTTTTTCATACTCATGAGCCATTATCATTATCCGCTATGCTTGAAACGGGATCCATCTTATTTCATACAGCACAGTTTAAGAAACTGAATTTGGATATTTTTTTCATTCCCTATTACTTCCTTTTGCATTTTGATAGTCATTTTCATCATCACCCATATTTCACAGAACAAGAGGGAGATGTTTTCGACTGACTCTCTGTTGCTAAGTCCTTAACTACCTCTCCCGTTCCATTGACTTTTCCATTTCTCTTAATTCGCAAACCTGTATCATGCTCAGCTATTTCACACACCTCTCCCAAACTAAAACCTTTCTCTTCTCTTCACATCGCCGAGGGCTCTTCACCTCATTTATCCTGAACCGCTTCATTCCCCATCTCCTCTTCTCTCCATGAATTGCTGCATCCCTACTCATTTTCCTAGCAACCCATCATCCCAGCCTTACGATATGCCTATAAGAGGTTAGCACCCCCTGCTTTTATGCCACCTACGTTCCAATAAAAGGGTTCAATCCATTCCTGAAGATTTAAGTCTATGGAAACGTTTCCTCAGATGCCCAGTCGGGAAGATAAAGAGTGCGGAGGAAAACACAACCTTTTTTGACCGCACTTTCTCCCGATTTGCCCACTTTCAAGCTGCTCCCACTAAATTACAGATCCATCTTGTACTTTGGAAATTAATATAAACAATGTGGCACTCTATCATGTCCTCTTTTTGTTCTTGCTTTTTACGCTGCCCCTTGACCTACGAGGAGACGTAAGTCTCCATTTCGCTTCCATTTTCAGCCGTTATCTCTTCTAAGGTCAATTTGGGTAGGTGAATATTTTTTCCCTGGTGTTTCATGGAAATAAACAACTTCTTCCCGGTGACTATTCCACTAAACGTAAGGAAAGGTCGTCAGGTGGAGAAAAATTTCCCAAATAAAAGAATAAATGATGATAAAACTCTCATGATTTTTTTTACCATAAATATAAATAAGAGGACATTATTTTAACGTAATGCATGCTTCCCAAAAAGTGCTTCGTAAATTCAACATCCGTTCCCGTTATCAATAATTCAGACGCTTTTAACTTCTAAAAGTCGCCATATTCTTAAGCATGAGTTCTTCTCGATATATATAAAGTAAAAGTAAACCCAAAAGTTAACTTTGATAGGTGACGAGAGAACTGTTCTCAGCTAAGCTATATGACTGAGCACAGGTATTTTAAGTATTCTTCAGGGTGGGGTCAGTTTCTTTCCTTGAGCTATTCAGTTATTCTCAGGAGGTCCATATAGATACAACGCTGTATCTTCTTTAGATTTGTCCAGACAAATTATTCGTGAGTAGAATTTGGAGCCCTTCCAGTTAGTATCTCATTGCATTGCACTACTTTATCTCGCTGTTTGATCCGTGACACATAACACAGAAGGAATCACTTTGAAAACCCAATTGATAAGGACTAGTTCATAAATATTTTAACTATACCCACAAAAAATAAAAATATTGAATGATCTTGACAAAACTGTTATAATTATTCAGTCATGATCGTATTTACTTCAACTTAAACTTTGGGAATACTGGAACACACTAATGCATAATGTTTTGAACGAAGCCTGCATTTTAGCCAAAATAACATTTTATGGTTTATATTTTTTACAAGATTATTTTCTCTAAGATAGGTGCACAACCACAACTAGATATCCACAGTGTGAATTTAAGAGTATTTCATACCTATGTGGATTCAAGCATTTTTTTTCCTCACACAGCTTCATACCTTCCATGCATTGCGTTATATTGTACATTAAAGGAACCTGATAGTAAATATTTCAGAGGGAGTGTATTAAAACAGAATTTAAATAAAAGTGAATATCTTCCAAAAGTATTAGATTTTGGCTACATATGCTTTATTTTTCCATTGAATGATGAAATAAAGTAGGCAATTTCCATAACAAAATCTCCTCTGATAAAAAATTCCAAAAATCAATGAAAATTAATTAAATTTTATTGATTTTTTGCAATTTTTCAACATAGAAAGAGAGATATATTTGTTTTCTCATTGCAAAAACATGAATTAACCTGAAATAAATTTTCTGACTCATTTTTATATCTTGAAGAGATTTTATGTAATTCTTTTTAACTTAAAACCCTCGACTATTTTCCAAACTGGTGTTCTGTTTTTCTCAGATGGTCGTATGTGAAGTGATATGAAGAAGTAATCGTATTTTGGTAGAATTAGGACCCAAATACACTCGTTTGCTAGAAAATAAGAGCAGATATATCTCCACTTCAACGAAAGAGCGGAGATTAGCGGTTATCTGCTTTTGTTGCATAATTGAATGCCGCGACTCTCCGAGGAGTCTGCGGGTTTACGATAAAGCGTAAAATAGTAGAAAGAGAATAAATGACACTATTTCATTTTTTCCGCAGGCAGTTTATTTTAATTGTTCTTCAATAGAATTGTTATATTTCAACTACTAATTTAAATCACAAAATTTAATTATCGGATTTTCAATTTAATAAATATGAAAGATAGCCATTTAATTTGGTCAAGTCAAGAGAATTGACGAAAAAATAATATAATTAATCAACTGGAACGAGAATAGTAATTGTTTGAAATTTGGGATGGACCGTAAATTCATGGTCAAATAATGTAGAAAATATTCTACGAATGGAGAATACTTTAACAAGCCATGGAAAAATAATAGCATAAATGAAACAGTTTTGAACGTAAGAAGTATTGAAACATTAGAAAAAAGTATTAAAGAGTGAGGAGTACTGAAGATTGTAATTAAAGAGTCAACTTACTATCACTTAAAGTCAGGTTACCGTTCGCGAAGCCCATACCGGAAAGAAAATGTGTGAATATATGTATATGATGTGTATATGTTTTAAGAAAACTAATATATTCTATAGGGATACTTATTATAATTTATTTGGGTTAATGGGATATTCAATTGAACATTATATAACTCTTTTCCTTAAGAAACTGGAAACATTAAGTAAAATACTTATTATTAGGAGTTATGAGCAAGCGGAAGGATATGCCTGAAAAAATATGGTTCCAAATGCGACGCTAAGAAAGCTTCCTACCAACTCCTGGCCCTCCTCCAAGTCCCACTCCCAAGGTGACATGATTTATGCCGCACGACGCTTTACTTATAGGCAACAAACCTCTTCTTCACGTATGTTTAAATACAATTTTTTTCTTTCCATATATAGTAATCAGAATGTTTTAATAATTGAAAATGAAGGTTTGCATTTAGTTTTTATTACGTATCAAGTTAGATTTGATGCAGAACTCAAAAAAGCAGACACCATAACTACCTGACAACACTATAAACACAGAAATCAACCGTAAGATCGATTTAGTAGGTGATGGTAGAGTTTACCGAGGACTAAACCCGACGCCGTGTAAAATTCAGGCATTAGGGCAGGGGGGCCAGTTTCTTTCCCTGTGCCGGTTACAGTTTCTAAGAGAAATCTGGTTCCTGAAAAATCACATAGCGTGGTTGGAGATATGGAATCCCTGAGAGGTTTGCCCCGGAATCGATACCGGGCCCTGCGGTCAGTAGTCTCTATCCCTGGACTACCGTGACCCACCATACCTACCCATTAGAAAATTATCAAATCTTTTTCCTTGACAAACATAAACTACCTCAAAAATCTTTCGCAGTTGTCAAACATAGTACTATTACCGTTCATCATATTAATGAAAGGTATTTCATAATTCAGTCAAAAAACCCTGACAATTGCGATACATTTCACAATAGAAATTACAATTTTGCAGAACAATTGCTTCTGCCCTCGACTATAAGGGTATCTCTTCAACACACTGCGTCTTGCAATCCGGACCCCCACCCCTACGAAAATCAATCTGCCAGCTAATAACTACCACTAGCATCTCTGTGCCTAGATTTAAGGATAAAACTATTCATTGTAATTTCTTCAACGTACTGGAAAATATCGAATTCAAGAAATACTTATTTTGCCACTGCCTCCGACATTTTCTAATTATGAATAAACAGTAATGACTAATACGGCCGTATGAATATTATGAGAAAAGTTCAAACCCAGCCGTACTCTTAATGGAGGGCAAACTATATGAATATGAACTGAGGGAATATTCAGAAAAAAATAATTAGGACAGAACAACTGATTAAATAAAATGCGATAACAAAACCCACTCTAGCTAAGGTGTTATTCTTTCATAGCAGAATGTAGGCTAACAGTTACCTAATTTTCTGCAAAAATTTCACACACTTTGTAAGAGAACTGTGAGTTTTTTTCATTCTTGGTTAAATATACTAATTTATAATAAACACTAGGTTAAAAGTTTAGCGGTATATTATTTTATAGGATAAATGAAGAGAAAAGCGTGGTATTTCCGCATTAGGTTTACTCATCACCAAAATTCTAGGTCAATAATTCTCATGAAAAGTGTGTGATTGCCTAATGAGGAAGGAAATGACTGCACAAAATGCTTTGATTCTTTTCCCGGCGGCGTCCTGAAAGAATAACGTTTAAAATTACAGATTTACTGGTTGCCAGAACCTCGTAGAAAACTTCATGGGGCACTAGGAACAGAAATGGGCTACATGCTTTGAGCGAAAAATTTTCAAATACCGTATTTCGAAATTACTTGTACTCAAAAGAGCGAAAAAGCAGTGTTGCCGATTGCTATGATTTTGTCTTTTTAATAATATTACGTTTTACATAATTAATAGACAAAAATTCTATGACAAAAGGTAAATGATGCTTAATGGTGGAATTCACCTGCGTAAATCGAACACACCGACTCAAATTTCTAAAACATTCTCAATAATGATCCCACTGGACGAATTGATCGTCGACTTCTGCTTCACTAGAAATAAAATTAGCCTTGATACATAATAATACATATTTTATTATCTACCGTTAAAGGTAGGTGTTACTAAGACACCAAATAAATATCTCCCAAGAAAACTCAACTAGATATCATACTCTGAAAAAAATCCCTCTTCATTTCTGTGTACTTCCTTCCCCCTTTGATCCCGTTCAATAACCACATCCTGTCCTTACCCTTTCCTCCTTTGCCTAACACTCTCCACTATATTATAGTCTTCAACATCCCACTGCCAATGAATATGCTTTTCATCTATTTGTCTCTGCCTTCTTATTATATCACCCAACAATCCCCTCTCCCCGCCCACCATACCTAGCACCTCATCGTTTGTTTCCCTTTAGGTCCACTTCAATTTTTCCAGCCTTCTCCACACCCACATTTCAAAAGCCTTCAATCTAATTCTTTCATTCTGCTACGGCGACTTTGTTTCTGCACCGTACAAAACAACCCTCCATATCACAGTTTTCACAAGTCTTTCCTTAACAACATTACTCAACGTTCCTGCCATTAATTCCTTCCTCATTGGGAAAACCTCTTTGCCTAGCCCAATTCTTCTCTTTAGGTTTTTTCCTATTTCCAAAAATGAAGAGAACCTTGAAGAGCCGTCGTTTTACAGCCATAGATGACATTAAAACGCATCGCAGAATAAACTAAAGGCTATTTCAAACATCAAGTTTAAGAAGTGTTTCGGGGATTGAAAGAAGTGCTGGCACAAGTGCATAATCTCCAATGGGGACTACTTTGAAGGTTACAACATCAGTGCATACGAATAAATAATTGTTATTGTCCGAAAAATTAAAATTCTCATTATTTTTTTAACACACTTCGTATACACGATATATATATCTTTATATAAAAATATTCATTCATTCAAACAGAAATTGGTATAAGGAAAGGGGATAGGAAAACACATAATAGGCGAAGACAGGACATGTGGGGAAGGCGGTTTTTGAGCAGATCACGAAAGTAAAAATATTTCCCTATCCGGGATAATAGGGAAATATTTTTACTTTCGTGATCTGCTCAAAAACCGCCTTCCCCACATGTCCTGTCTTCGCCTATTATGTGTTTTCCTATCCCCTTTCCTTATACCAATTTCTGTTTGAATGAATGAATATTTGTGCGCCGTATGGCGGGATTTTCAAGTTTGAATATTTATATAAAAATATATATTTAAATATATCACCGTTCCAAGACGCCCAGGTAGGCAGGATCAAGAGCGAAAAGTAACAAAATGGATGCGCTCCATGTTAATGGTTTGCAGCTAGTATTATCGCCTGCAGTTATTTTGTTGATTAGTAATAATCAATTTTGTTTGGGTCTTTGGGATATATCACGTGGAAAATATCAAATTAAATTTATTAATGAAAAATAAAATGTAATATAAATTTACAAAACTTACAAAATTAAAATATTCATTTTCGTTAAACTTAGGACAGAACAAAAAGTAAAACTTGAAATATGAACCTAGTTTAAATAGTATAGAAACATAATTATGAGGAAAACTAAGAATCGGGTCACTTATGAAGGTGTTAAAAATTGATTAACCATGTAAAGTAATTGTAAAGTTTAATCTCTTGATAATGCTTGAATTGAAGCTATTGGAAAAAAATTATTATAAATATTGGATGATGGAATTACAGTGAAAATGTTGATAAAATACATCATATAGACAAACGACCAAAGTGAACATTAGACAACAAGATTATTTGTAAATAATTTCTGCCGTTTTTAAGACGACTGCTGTAATTTTTAATTAGAATAGTAAAAATATGTTGTTCATAATTGTTTGAAGTGGAAATTGCAGGATCGCTTCTTTAATTAATCTCTTATTTACCATATTACATTTTTCTACAGATTAAATAGCACATGATGACCAGAATGAATTCTAAATAAATTAACTCATAGAAATTTTATACATCACAATGGCTTTCGTAAAATTTATATTCCGAGGATTTAACAAATTATGTGTGCTTACGCGCACCAAACCAAGTTTAAATGCCACATTCAATTTTACAATGGCATTTAAAAGGGATAAAGGGACGCCTAATGGAGCATGGCTGACAAAGAACGCATTTCGTTTGTTTCACCTCATTAACAAAAGATCGATTTTAGTCCAAGCATGCGATTTACCAACAGTGTGTGTAGAATTTTAAAGGTTTCGGAACTTTAAGAAATTAGATCCCGGCCATGCTAGTATTTTTTTTGGGTTGCCCTTCCGCCCTCTTGGGCATGAAAGTTTAGTCATTAAAAGTGCTCCGTCAGCCAGATCCGTGTCCTGTCTCGTGTGCAATCGGTTCCCAACTTGGGATAATTCCCCGGTCAATTGAAGTTCTCAAACGGTTTAAAAGCGTAGCACCAGGAACGATTTAACCTGTTCTTCTCATGAAACACCTACCACACGTATAACCACCAAAGTGGGACGCCCCTGGTGGGGCCAAGGGGAAGTTCCTGAAACAGTATTGGCTTTGTAAGCAATCGAGGGCAAAATGTAAGATAAGAGAAGCTTTGCTGTATAAATGGCTCCTGGACGGAAACCATAGAAAGCCGAAAAGCTAAGTGAAAATCGGCTTGTTTACTGGTGCGTCGATGATAGTTTAAACAAATGTGATACGGACGATAAGTGTCAGGTGTGTATGAAAACCCTAAGAGATTGAATCTCTGCGTGCAAAACAGGTGATTTCACCAATAGACTTCAAAGGATGTACTTAGCTGGATTTGAGGGGAAATATTTTTGAAAATAACTCAAAACCATCCCAAGTAATATTAGAGGATGTTAATCCAACTAAATTAAAGCACTTTAAACAAAAACTCAATGCAAAAACTGTGTACTACCTTAACTTTTTGTTTTTTTTTCGATATTATTCATTGTATCTAATCTTATTTCACATTTGTAATTACCATTTACCGTATGACCTTAAGATTATTTCTTGTTATATACCTGTATGATTTGCTATTATCAGAGAAAGGGTTTTTTAAATGAAGAAATGCGAAACTTACTTAAATGATAAATTATCCTGAATGTTCCGTCAAATTTACATTTTAAGTGACATCTTGCAAGTTTTAAATTAATTGTGGCCCCATGAATAGAAGAATGCTACAAAGATAGACTACGGTTATGCGATTAAATTCACTGCTTGCTCTATGAAAGGAATGGAAAAGCAGAAATCAAATCATATGACACCTGCAAATACTTAGGCACGCAATTCTCGCAAAGTCAACACCTGTGTAATAGGTACGAATTCGCTGAATATCAAAAGTTCTATCACTGAATGTCAAAAGCATGTCAACTATATAAAAAGAGAGTAAAAACTATATTCGAAAATGAATTAGAGAATCTGGTTATTGACATACCTAATCCTTAAGAATAACTTAGAATTGACACGGTCATACATTCAAGAGCATCAATGGATAACGAGTAGCAAATTATTTAATTTTATACAGTTTCAAGCAATCCACCTATTTTTCGAAGATAATGATGAATGAAGGCAATAATAACGTACCACAGAAATTAGTTTGAGATTATTCTCAACATATACCATAGTATTTTGAATGATTTTTTTCTATTTTAATCCGCATTTACATAAATAATAAATAAGTTCAACAGATTCAGGCTTAAGGTCGTGGAAGTTCTTCATAATGAATATAAGTAGAGTTGGCACTTTTCCACAGATTTATTATCGCGTACGACGCGTTTCAAATCACAGAGTTATCATCAGGTACAAGGCATCTTGTACCTGATGATGACTCTGTGAGTTGAAACGCGTCGTACGCTATAATAAATCTGTGGAAAAGTGCAAACTCTCCTTACATTCATTATATAATAAATCTTTATGTAACAGTTACCTAAATGGACAAAGATAAACAAAATAATCCAAATGGGCAAATTCTGCTACTAATTTTAGATTCTGACGCCGGATGATAAATATTATTCTTTTATGTCTTATCTAAGAATTACATCTATCCCAAGTCTTTTTTCACGTATGGTATAATGTTTTCATTGACTTCGTGAGAATAAATACTGTCGTAAAACACTGAGTGCGTTTAGGAAAAGAGAAACTGATTTAATATTAATTTATTCATTATAGGAGGAGACATATAGCAGAAATGAATTAACAAGTTCTAGAATTGTTAAATTTAAACGTGGAAAGTATCTTCGGCTTTCATCGTAAAAGGAAACATTTTTGTAAATTAATTTCATGATATTCGAAACCGGTTCCAAAAGAGGGGTAAACTTCTTTTACAGATAGGAAATTTACCCCCTTATCGGAACTGATAAAAAATGTTACCTTTTAAATTTGAATATAATAAAATAAATGGAAAATTATTATATTATTACCAATCAGTCATCGGTTACTTAAGGATAAATGCTTCTTTCGTTAAACAGTCAGGTGGTGTTTTATATATTTATATTGGTAACGTGGATCCAATATACATACAAAACTAATACTTGGCCCGTGAAATGTCCACCTAAATAGATAGAAAGAACATCATTCACATTTTACTGCTAGCATCTTTATATACATGTGCTAATATATTTTCCCTGTAATATCTAATAATATAAAAACACGTGCACATATAACATATTTCAATGAAAACCGGTCAAAAAGTTACCGTCAACTGAAAAAATGTCCCGATCAAATTCTCTGTTTTTCCTAGTTCATTCTGATAGCCTTTGAGTTTCATGAAATTCCAATTACAAGCAAATCGAATTACTTGCTTGCGTGTGATTCCCGTTATTTTTGTCACTCCAAATTCAAAACCTCAATGGATTTTTCAAAAAAGGGACACATCCAAATAATAACGCATTAAAGTATAAGCATGATCAGTTTCCTTATTATTCCAAAAAAACTTCAGACTTCCCACTAAATTTCCTTCAACGTCAAAATAAAACCTGAATGTTATGAACGCCATTATTTTTAAACAAAAATTGCTAAAACCCTATGTCTCGATAAAAATTGTCAGTTGAGGAATTTATGCTAGACCGTTCATGGACACTGAAACTAAAAACAACTCTATTCCAAAGCTCTAAATAACGTGACTAGAAATATCATTTAAATCCACACTAAATTTTAAAATTATTCATTAATTAAATCTGAATACTTTCTTATTTCGATTCTCACCTCTCAACATTTTTCTCTCCATAACCGTCCTCAGTATTTCACTGCCTCTCATCATCTCCTGCATCCATTTCTGCCTTCGTATTTCTTCCATAAATATTCTCTCTTTTCCTACCATTCTTTTTCTTCGTTTATTTTCCTTCGCAATCATTTTGATTTTTCTATTGTTTCCATACCCACCTCTCGAAAGCTGTACAACTCACTAAGGTATAGTCTAGAAATGTATTAATTAGTAATATATGAGATTATTACCATAATATATTGAGAGAACGACGTGAATAATAATAAGTCACGAAGCATTTTTTAGATAACTGAACGAACTGAAAATATACACGATACGTAGGCCATGTGTAAATATGTCTATCGTTGATTACAGACAATTCTGCTAGCTACTTTGAAAGAAATGAGAACTAATGGTGGAGGGAAGGACGTGCAAACAAGGGAGAACAGTATCGCGCAATCCGTCCAAATTCCTTTCTTCAGCGTTTCATGCGACTCTCCCGTCTCCCTCAACACGTAGAAGCGGTAACTCATGCCTCATCCCCGGGAATGGTGAATCAAATTAAGGGTTTTCAATCCTTAGCGGAGGAAAACAAAACGGTCCGCAATCACTGTAACGTACTAACGGCAAGACGCTCGTAAGAATTACGACTTCCTCGAGAAAGTCCGTGCACCTCCGTGTCGGTTACGAAATTTGAGTGAGTTTATACGCCCCAAGCCTCCGTTAAAACATGGCCACATCGGCCTTTAATCTTCTATCTCCACCGAGTTAAAGGGAGAACGGCAAAGGCGTATTTTTAAGGCATAAAGACGTGGCTGAGTGAATATAGGCGTCCATACTGGTTTAAGTAACATAACGAGCGTTTTAGAATATCTAAGGAATATCTAAACGGGAGCAAACGTTTCTATGGAATGTAAATGCAAAGGTTTGTAAGAATGGTTTGAATAATAGTTACCGTATTTCGGTAACCATTATTCAAACCATTACGTACGCTTTAAGGGTTGGAGTACTAGTAAATGTGTTTACCATAACTTTAATGGTCCCGAAATTTTCTCAACCAAATATTTGTATATTAGAATTGGCGATCATATGAGGCCATTAATGCTTGGCTGAAGGTAGAATAGTTCTAGTTTCTTTTACGGAAAAAGAATGAACTCATTCTTAAATACAATGATCAGCTTAAGGATTCAGAAAATAATCTACCACACCACCACCTCTTCTTGATCGAATATGCATGGTATGTGCGGAAATAGCTTAAGATTTGTCAATGAACATTATGAAGTTTATCTCAAGGAAGAGTGGAATACATCACACCTGCAAATAATTCCTGAGCAAAATATAAACTAGAGCTATGCCTTAATATTTTTTTATCTTTGAAATATTTAAAATACCTGAAAAGAAGGAAAGAAAATTCTTAACAAAACCTATTTCTTAGTTAATTGTTACGTCGTCTAAAAATATATAATTAAAAATTGCTTTCGAATAATATTTTGTAACTTAAATTATTTTCCCTTTTTTATAGTTAATATCAGTAAAATTGATGGTCAAATCATCGTCAAAAGTGCATGAAAATTACTCAGTCTAAGTATTAATACTTAAAAATTATTTCACATTATAATTATGGTGAAAACTATTTTTAGCAGTCAATTTTATATTGCAAAAATATTGATCAAATTTGTACTATTTACAAAATACATATAATATTACTTATAGAAATAGGCGTACACATTGAGCAAACTTTCCTCTGATCTATCCCAAACGAAACGCGAAGTAATAGAAGCCATTCATTTTTACGTTCCTCTAACTGCTGTTGTACCATAAACTCGACGAAGTAAAGCCATTAAACCTATATGTGAAAACTAAGACGTGAGTAAAGCCACAGGGATGCAATCATCGAACTTGCGTGTAGAGTTATCTAGGGAGCAAATTATCAACAGAATGACCTCAGAATAAATACGAAGGCAGTCCGAAAACTTAACATTTGTGACGCCAAGTGAATATGAACAACTATTTAGAAAAGAATAGTATCTGCTAAATGACCAACGGCTTTAAACAGAGAGTAAATTACAGGATAATAATACAACTTTAAAATAGTTATTAACATTGATATTTCAGCAAACAACTGAATTAGTATCGTTCCATTATTCATCAAATAACCCTATTCGTCATCATAAAATGAGATCCTTTCAATTAACAACACGACTTCCGCAAAATATACGCTACAAACATTATCAGCAAACATGGGAAAAGATAGTATTAAAGCAATAATATTACTCCAACCTTTTCCTACCTTAAACTACTCTACATGTAGAAAAGAAAAACTATATTACCCCTAAATAAACATAGGTACTGAAATAGCGTAAGGAGAAGAAGATAATCTAGTGCAGTAACAGTTTGAATATAAAAAAATATTCTTGTTACAGAGAATACCTGTTTTTTGGTAAACATTCAGAGGGATGCAATCATACAAGAAAGAAGGACTACTCCAAACACTAGTTCATCTTCTTGAATTGCAAAAATCTTTTCAAAAGAAAAGTTCATACGCTTGCAATAAAAATTTTAAAATTACAAACACTAAAAAAATATTGCCTCAGGTGGTATAAGGCAAATAATTGCTTTTTGAGGCACTCTAGAAAATTTACAACGGATGAAATCTTAAACTTTTTACGACCGTGTAAAGTGTAAAGCATGGTGAGTTATTGTTAAGATCTATTGTGTATGTATAGAAATGTGTATGAGTGCCTATATATATATATATATATATATATATATATATATATATATATATATATATATCCCTCCCATACATATATCCTCCCATGGACTACAACCCTGTCGTGGTGGATGGGCTTGTGTGTTCCGATGACCCCTAGAGCTGTGCTGGCGGGAGTATAATAATTACTCCTGGAAGGGTCACCCATGCCAGATAGGTCGAAGGTTAGGAGCCAGACGAAAGGTAGTCCACGCAGCGTCTGTTCCTCAGTGAGGCGGCTGCAATGGCGTCTGACCCCAGTGGGGCGGCCATTAAGTGATGGTGTCACGTTAAAAACACTATTGAGGAAAGCAACGGGAAACCACCTCAATTATGATTCCCAAGAATATAATGATGGGAACTAAAGATAATATGAGTCCTGGCAACTACGGAACTCGGCCCAAGAGGCCGGGTGTCGTGCCCGGCAGCGGGAGAGGCAAGGCTTCCGCGGTCGTCATCCCACGAAACCCTTGCAAGGAAGAAATAACTGCAGCAGGACAGAAGACTCAGAAGAAGGCGAAAGTAGTTAGAATAGGAACCTGGAACGTCAGGACAATGTTGAGGAGAGGCAAATTAGAAAATATTAAGCGAGAGATGGAAAGAAGTAATATAGATGTTTTAGGCCTCTGCGAGGTGAGATGGAAGGATAGCGGGGATTACTGGAGTGACAATTATAGAGTGATATACAGCGGCGGGGACGTGAGCCAAGGAGGGGTTGCCGTAAGTAGACCCTTAAACGGTAGATTACCTTAAAAAAAATATATATATATATATTTTTTAAGGTAATCTACCGTTTAAGGTAGGTTTTTCGATGGACACAACTATCAAATAAACATTTTGTGACTCCCCACCTAGCAAACTAATCTATATCAGGTCCCTCTTCATCTCGGTGTACTTCTTTCCTCCCTTCATCCCGTCCTGTTCCTACCCTTACCTCGCTTGCCCACCATTCTCCCCTCTATTATCTTCTTCAATATCCATTTTTATATTCAATATCTTTCATCCATTTTTCCTGCCTCCATAGGATTTCTCTCAACAAACCCCTCTCCTCCCCCACATGAAATGGACGTTGAGTATGAATGTTAGGAAAAGGCACGTGAAAACATTGATATGGAGTGTAGTCATGTACGGCGTGGAAACATGGTTACTGAAGCAGGAGGATAGACGCAGATTGGAGGCTTTTGAAATGTGGCTGTGGAGAAAGAAATAGAAGGTGAAATGGGCAAAAATGAAAACAAATGAGTGAGTGCTAGGTATGGGGAGCAAGGATAGGGGATAACTGCGAGAAATCGTAGCGAACAAGGAAAAAATAATGAAAAGCATATTGATCGGCAGTCGGATATTGGAGAGTGTAATAGAGGGGAGAATATTAGGCAAACGAAAAAGGGGTAGGAATGGACGGGATGAATTCAGGGTGGAAACATGCGGTGATGAAGAGGGTCTTGTTGTAAAGTAGGATGTCGGGTTGGGGTTTATTAGGACATACAAATTGTTTATTAGGTAGTTGTGACCATCAAAAACCTGCCTAAACGTACGCAGACGTAGATTCTAATAGAGGAGGAACGAGGACAGTAAAAGAACCTAAGCGTAATACTGAGGCAGAATTAAACCTTTTAACTCCTAAGAAATAACTCATAGGAAGAAAAAACGGCTGAATATTGAAGAAAATATAAGACAGCATTTTTGCTGGGCAAAGGTAAAAATACAGATGTATTCTGGTTGGAATTCTACCTGAAGGAAAGAATATTTCTCGACGTGAACGGTAATACGAAGGTATGGGAAGAATAAGGACTGTCGGGCATGGCCTCAGGAGGACGACACGGAGAGGGAAGAAATAAAGCAGAAATTTCCTGAAGGAAGAGAGTGGACGGTGCAAAAGAGGGCGCAAACAAAATGAGAACCGGGAAAATTTGAATAATAAAATATACACGCCCTTGGCGTTTAGTCTGAAGGATGGAAGGGTAGTCGGAAGGAGATAGAAAGAAATGTTTATGGGAGGACTGGGGGAAAGAAAGGTGCAGGAGAATAGGAGCGGGGGAAGAACGTAACAGCTTTGCTTTGGTCTGAGGACTCCGTTGCCATGGCCGCAAAATGAAGGAGTGGAAACCGAAGTAGTTGGGACAGGTGAAGAGAGATGAGAATATTGGCGTGAAAACTTTGACGTGAAGAACCTAATAAAGAGGAAGATGGCAGGTCCGGGGATTGTGAAGGAGACACTGGGTTGAAAGAGGGCAGTAACAATGACAAAAAAAAACCCTCACGCCTACCTCACTCAGTCCATTTTTCCCCTTTCTCATTCGCGGTATCATTTCATGGAAAAACTCACTGAGGTATGGTATTCATACTGAGGATGGAGGTTAAAGAGGAGATGGGGTTAAGGGAACGAAGATTGGCTGTGAACGGATGAAAGGGTAGGTAGAGTACATAGTTGGCTTGCTTGAATGAGAGCGAGTGCGAATAAAGGATGAAAAATAAAAGGAATAAAGGAGTCTTTCCCGCGCACATATATTGTCCGAGGTTTGCTGAAAAATTTCGCCGCACTCTAATCTCCGGGGCTGGGCCTTAGTCGGTGGCGTGACATAGTCGCTCTCACCCGAAAATTCCGATAAAAAATGCTGGTGGCAAAAGTTACATCCCCAAATTCATCCAGCGAGTGAGATTTGGCTTAATTGACGAAAAATATATGCATACGCAATCTAAATCCAATTCTGAGCCAAATTAAATGCATCTAATAAAATATTAATGCTAAAAATTATGATGAAAATCACTGTGAAGAAGACTTGAGGTCCCCTTGGGAAATTTATCTATTCAGAAACCTCGAAAGAAAAAAGGAAAATCGATACATAAGATATTTTCGTATTTAACCATTAATACACATACATTGCTGAACAATCCCATAGACTGAAAAAAGTAGATTTTTTATTGAAATTATTAGTATATTCAGAGTTAACAACAAGTACCTCGTACTTAGAATTTCACCCACTTATCTTATTTTAGTACAATTTCAAAAGACGAGGAATTCTGAGTGAACAAAAATGGAATGATAAATAAAAATTAACTTCCTAAATCATAAACACAAACATTTTAGATCACGAAAACGTCTCACAAAATGTGCTTGTCTAAAGCAGCCAAAATTCTAATCTACCTGAAAAAACTTAGTTTCTCATTCACTATTAACGGTGCAACGATAGAATTAACGTAATTTCAAATTAATTTAATTCTAGCTATTACCTATTAAGAGGATAAATCGTCGTATCTCTGGAATTAAAAACTATGATGAAAAATGAATTTTTTCGACGAAATTTCGTAGAGTATCAGGTTACATCTAAAAAAAATATGGGTCATGCCCGGTAAAGGGTGATATTGTATTGGCAATGTGTATTTTCTAAATGCACATAAAGTGATGGCAATCATTCTTATTTACTGACACGAGAACGTTGAAGCAATTTTTTTCTCTGTCAGAAAATGTTTTTGATTGAGTAATTTGTACTTTTATAAAAGAATTTTAATTTTGTACAAAAATTTTAATAATACCATAACGTAGATGGTTGTAACATTGAAGGAAAAAGTGCTTCACACTACAAAATATATTACTCATCAAAATAGCTACAATTACTTTTCTATCACACCACAAAAGGCTAATATTATTCCTTATAAAACGTTAATAGCTTCATTCGAGAAATATGGACAAAATACAAGAGAGGAGCTAATGGTAATATCATTAGGGTAGAAAGTTTTGGCATAGAAAGAATTTATTATGCATATCGGGAAGACTAATGAGCAGGACTTGATTACGAGATAGATGTGTCATTTAGAAAAGTTAAAAAAAACTATGGTCGTGGATAAAGATAATATTCTAGCAGAATGACTGAAGGATAATGAAAATATGGATGGAAAAATAGGTTAATTGGCAGCATTTCCGAACGTGGAATTTGGCCGAAAGATATCGTTTGATCATTATTAGCTCCCCAACAAAAAAAGAGAAAATCAGCGTATTTGAGAACAACAGGAAAACATAGTTTGATTTTACAATCAGCAAAATAGATAGGATAATCCATTAAAGAGTGTAAAAAGGGGAATATTGATCGCTTGGGAGATAATTACGAGAAGGAGAAAGGTGTACGTAATTCCACTGCAATATAGAGACCATTATCAGAAAGAAACACAGAAGTTTAATCAGGATAAATTGTTTGAACTGTAGATTTCAATTGGTGGTTTGCATTGAGTAAATAAGGTAGAATTAATGAATGTATAACCAAAAATAGTGGTAGATTGGAGAGATGGGTAACTTATTCTTAACCTGTAGATACCTTGGACGGCTCAGGAGGGAGGACACGTTTAATGGAGAGTCCAGATAGTCAGTGTTAGGAAGGGAAATAAGACTGGTATGTCCAATATCACCGGTACTTTTTAATCAATGTTTAGAAAATATGGTACAAGTGGAAATAGGGAGAAAGTGTAAATAGGAATAAAAGTTGGTAAAATATCATTAAATGAGTGATTTTTGAGATGGCCAGGTCTTAGCTAACCAGTCAGTCAAGAGTTTGAAAGCATTTCGGCAAGCATTACCAATTCGAATGATGGATATGGAATGGGAATCATTGTTAGAAACGCAAAGGTTATGATGTTTTTAATGACGTTTGAATCAAGGAAAAAGTTTAAATTGTGGAGTAAAAACTACAGCAGGTGAAACAGTTCACGTACCAAGTGTCTTGGATCAGGATAAACTTAGAAGTAGGAAAAAAGAAAAAGGAGCATGTTAGGTAAAGAAGCTTTCACAATAAAAAGAAAATTGATGTCAGGAATATTATCTAAAGATGCTAACAAAAGACGAAGTAAAACTTGGATAACAAACGTGACTTTGTGAGGCTCGAAAACATGTTCATTGAGGCAGTATGAGAGGTGTATTATTGGAGGCTTTGATATGTGGGTGTATAGGAGACAAGGTGCAATGGACAGAAAAGAAAACGAGGATAAGTTAAGCATGGTGAGGGAGAAGAGAGGATTGTTTGGAGAAATCCATAAAAGGCATGGATAGATGGATGCATAGCATTTTAACTCAAAATACAAGTTTCAATGGGATGTTGAAAAGTTTGATAAGATATCAGGAAGAGAGACAAGCAAGTTAAGGATGGGAACGTTGATCGGACTGACGAGAGGTCTATTGCTTTCGAAATTGAAGAGCAGTTTAATGTAGTTTGGAGTATTCAAATTGTCTTGTTATACAAGGCAAAATCCAACGGTGTGCAGTCTGCTCTCAATTAAAACCTGCCATAATCCTTGGACTACCAAACAATAATAATTAAACTTTGTATTTAATGACACATGTGAGCAAATGTTTCTCACCTCTTTTTCAGAAATACAACTACTAATTAATCATAATGAAAGATGTTTTTATTAATTATAACTAATTACTAGTTTTAGTGGGATATTCTACAAAAAATCTTAAACGAAGCGTTTCCCCAAACAACTCAATAGAAAACAATATGATTACAATGTACGATGAAAAAACTTTTTACAATAAAACTCATAAGAAAACCCACGTGGGTGCTGGAAACGATTCATACGGAGGACAGTAATGGATGTAGGATATGGAAAATGAGAACGCAATGTCACTAAAATGTTTCATTTTATTCATGATATTCTTTTACTTATTACCAAAATTTTCAGTACAAGGAGGGATTGAAGAAAAGAACAAAGTACGTCCAAGGTCAAAAAGTGTCGGCTACTGAAATGTGCTTAATCTACAGGCATATGACCAAGAACACGGTACTCAGCTGTGGGCACCTATAGGCTACTTGTGTACTAAACATACTTTGGGACTCCTGAAACCTTTCTCCATAAAATTAATAGCAGAGTATGGAGCTATTCCTTGAATAAATGCCCTCGAGCCAATACTATTGGTTCGTTGAACGAACCAGCTTCCTTCAAACGAAAGAAGAGGAGGAAAGGAAGTATATCGATTGAATCGAGAAAAAAATATGGAATTCCTTAGTGATGGACGAATGGAAAATGAGGTAGGGGATCTGACGCAAAAAAACCGTAGGAAGAAAAAGAGATATTTGGATAGGGAAGGGAATATGAAAGAAATGGCAATAGTGTGAATGCAGCCGTATTATTGGAATCTAAGAAACTGGAATGTGAAAGGAAATCATGCAGATGCAGAAAGAGAAGATAAAATGATTTTAATATATATATATATATATATATATATATATATATATATATATATATATATATATATATATATATATGTGTACACACGCGTGCACACATGCATAGATATGATACAAATATACATTTGTAAACCATCAAAACTGTCAAGAGTTTTCGTCATTAGAAATCCTTTGCAATGAAAACACAGACATGTATATATTCCTAGAGAGACGTAGCTTCGTAACAATATCAGTTGAGAGCACTCGAAATAACTAATTAATTGTAAATTGATACTTCTAATGATAAGTCTTTAATACTTTTCCCAATATTTTACAGATCAACAACTATATTAATTTACGGGTTCGCATTCTGGAAATTCCTGTCCACGTGCTGATGACGCTAAAAAAGTTTCAAATTCAAAAAATGGACTCACCAGAATAAATATCAATTAGAATGTAAATCCGTTCGGTTCTTGAAATATGTGATTTAGCATCGGTAATACTGGAGCCACCGTTAAAATATTACGTCATCTATTGCTCCCTTACGTCCCTTGACAATTGCACATACCATCATGACACGTTCTAAGTTTTTCTTACGAGGATGAAATAAATTACGTATCCATTGTTTGTGGTTACTATAGCAACCAACCCCGGTATTACTACTCGAAAGACGGATTCTTCAAGAAGTCGCTGTTGAATCGCTCCAAATACATTAAATATGTTACGATACATATTATAGTATCTGTTAAGTTTACTTGTTTTATTAACAGAATACATTTTATTTAAACGAGAGTAACTGGGATAGCACAATTATTTCCGTGAAATAGCAAAAAATTCCGTAACGCTGTCTCGGCAGTGAAATTGAGAATATACTTAGATGCTCCCGGACAGATCACCAAATGAGACGGCGGCCGAGGGGAGTACCCCGACATCGGGAATAGAAAGGGAGCGCGGGTGGAGAGGATGAGGATATTGAAAGCAGCCTTTCCCTTATGAGGCTCTTCTGCCGGAAGAACATTGGAACCTCCAAATCCAAATAAGAGGCGGAAAGGAGAGGCGTCATCCACTGAGGAAATTCCGGGGGATCCTCCCAGAGCATATGGAAGGGCGGCCGGAGGCGCGGGGAAGTGGGAGGCGAGAGTGAGGGCTTTCGGGTGGGCGGAGTTGAGCCCTCCTCTCCCTTACGTCCCGGTGAGGGAGAGAGGAAAAGATCATTCCCTTTTTTTGCTGGAAGATGGGGGGAAGTGAAGGAAAAACGAAGCGAAGCGAATCCAGTAGTCGGGGAGGAAGGAGAGAGGGAGAGGGCGGAGATCGAATGCGAGGAGGCTGGAGTGAGAGGAAGGTGAGGATGAACTAAAAAAAAGCGAGTGACATTGGGAATGAGAGAGGGAGGAGAAAAGGATGGATAGATGGAAGGTAAGGGGGGAGGGCGGAAGTTGTGGACGACTGGACGAACTTTGCTGGGGAATTTAGGGACCCGAGGTAGGAATGGTCGACGGCGGTCATTAGAAATGCCATCGCTGTGACGGAGTGTTGAAGGGTAGGGAAGGACAGAATGGGTGGAGGCTGAAATGGGGAGGTGGGGATTGAGACGGAAAGAGAAAGATCGGACAGGAGTGGGAGGGGGGAGACATATGGGGAAAAGAGAAGAGAGCACACTATGCCGATCTCGTTCACTCACCATCTCACCCGTGTTTTCATTCGGGCTGCCCCCTTCTCGGTCCCGCCTGCCTAGTTCCCCCCTACCTCACTGCGCCTCTCCCAGAATCATATTTCCACTCCTCCGCAGACGGTCTTTGTGTCGGAAAACTTTAATATCCTCTTAAATTTGACGAAAGACAAAGGTATCATCCCCTCGTCTCCTGTCACAATCAAAGAAAATGATGATTTTTTTTCTAATTTAGGCTGTGACTCGTCACGGCGGTTTGGTTTATTATTTTTTCCACCATTTCCTCGGAGGGAAGAAGGACAACGTTGGAATGGAGTTAATTATGAATTTCTTCGCATGCGCCCGTACCTTTGCTGTTCATGGAGGCATGAGACGTTCCCGGACGGCTAATCCATGCCAAATTACGCCAAAAAAATATTCACGGAAAAATTCTGACTTATCATTATGAAGGTAAGAAAAAAACCAAAATGAGGAAAACACTCCCGCGAAGAGGCAGAGGCAGCAGAAGACAAAATAATGTCCGAAAAAAGAGCGAGTCTATGATTGCCATCATATTTAGGGAAAAAACCAACAAATTTGGTCCATATACACCTGAGCGAGTAAGTAAAATACGTGGATAGCAAAATTTTACATTCTACATCGATGAATACCTAGTAAACATCAATTCATAGAAAAGAAGAGGGAATTTTATAACGCATGAATACTAAATTAATGAGGGCATGGGGACATTTATGCGCAATTTGAACATGCTTGATACGACATACCTCCACCAAAATGTTAATTGTTTTTGGGCAATTAAATAGAGATTTCGAAAAAGCGTTTGATAGAGTGAATTGGGAAAAATTAATGCGTGTATTGCAGAAAATAGGAATGGATTGGAGGGACAGGAGACTGATCCGCAACCTGTACATGTCTCAGACTGCTCAGGTGCGAGTGGGGAACGGAGAGTCCGGATGGGCAGTGTTAGGAAGAGGTGTAAGGCAGGGTTGCCCATTGTCACCGGTACTGTTCAACGTATATGTAGAGGAAATGATTAAAGAGGCATGGGAAGAACTGGAGGTAGGAATGAAAGTCGGAGGGGAATTCGTAAAATCGGTTAGGTTTGCTGATGACCAAGCATTAGTTGCTCAGTCAGCCAAGGGGTTGCAAGCATTGTTGAGTGAATTGGAGGTTCAGTGCGATAAATATGGGATTAGAATCAATATTAATAAAACAAAGGTTATGCGATTTTCCAGAAAGAAAAAGGTTAAGCTAAATATTAAAATAGGCGGGGAAAGAATAGAGCAGGTAGAGCAGTTTACATATCTCGGAAGTGTTTTGGACCAACACGGTCAAAGTGGTAGGGACGTAAGGAGAAGAATTGCGCTAGGCAAGGAGGCTTTCTCAAAGAGGAGGGAGTTGATGACGGGGACGTTGAGTAGGGATGTTAAGACAAGACTCGTAAAAACTCTGATATGGAGCGTTGCTATGTACGGCGCGGAAACGTGGTCGCTGAAGCAGGAGGATAGACGTAGATTGGAGGATTTTGAAATGTGGGTGTGGAGAAGAATGGAGAAGGTGAAATGGACCGAAAGGAAAACAAATGAGGAAGTACTAGAAATGGTGGGGGAGGAGAGGGGTTTGTTGAAAGAAATCCTATGGAGGCAGGAAAAATGGATGAAAGGCGTATTGAGCGGTAGTGGAATGTTGAAGAGGGTAATAGAGGGGAGAATGTTGGGCAAGCGTGGTAAGGGTAGGAACAGGATAGGGATGTTGGACGGGATGAAGGGAGGAAAGAAGTACACCGAGATGAAGAGGGACCTGATATAGATTAGTTTGCTAGGTGGGGAGTTACAAAATGTTTATTTGATAGTTGTGTCCATCCAAAAACCTACCTTAACCGGTAGATTACCTAATAATAATAAAATAGACGCATCACTTCTATATGATTCGAGGGGATAAAATGTTGAAGAATTCACCCTTAAAATGGTCATGCTATCCCACCGACTATTTTTTGCTCGTATTTCAAGGGTGTTTTATTATAATTTTACTATAAAAATGATTAACACCGCGCGGTCGTCATTTTTTATTTAAGTAAACCTCAGGATAGACGCAATAAAAATTATTAAAAATGAATTCTTCCTTAATTTTGTTGCAATTGCATCGACCCATCATAAAGGCACAGAGAAGTGCACCAAAGAATTTTCAATGGCAAAAAAATTAGTACCCACCAACCTATTAGATATTGTTACACAAAAATTATGAACTATTTTTGAAATCAACTTTCCCTCTGTTCCTCCAACGACATAAATATATTCTATACCACTCTACCTTCTTTTTACCAGATTATGCCACATCACGGTGAAACGCGCTGTGCCAATGAATGTTGTGAAAAAAGTATGATACTCCTTCCTAAAATATGGAAATCATAATTAGGTTGAATAAAAATTGGCAATTTTTATTAATTATGATATTTCACCATATCACGCCTGAAACGTCTCGTTTTATTTATAATTATGTTGAATTTAGCAGAGAGAAACCTCGAATTAATAACTGAAACTGTTTGAAGTCCACACTCGTCGAAGGAAAAATGGTAGCATAGTAGTTTAATAAGAGGGAGTGATCGTGGATAGGGTTCGGGTTTTTTCCCTTACAAGCAACTCAGTTGCAATTCATTCAATCCGCATTCCTTAACGGTTCCTTCCTCGCACCACCTTTCTACCTCGAAGTCTATGTAGCCTTTCCACGGTGTCTAACTTCTTAATATTATGTGAGGTTTCCTCTACCGTGTCTTCAAATCCTTCCCTTCTCCGGCTTCGTTCTCCAACAACCAGACCACCATTTCGACCTCACTTCTTTTCTCTCCATGGATCCGGGATTTTTTTCCGCATAATGTCTTCTCAAGTCCTTTTCGTGGACCTACCACTCCCCTCAGTCTCCCAGAACTCCTCCCCTTTCTCCCGCTTGAATCCCCTTTTTTCCCATCTGGACCTCGGGATGATTATTTACCCTAAGGGATGTGAGGAAGGAACGGAAAGAAAGGGTTGGGACAACGAGCCAGCGGCAGGGTGGGGACCGGGGAGCAATAAGGGATGCCTCAATGTAGCCAACCACTGGCGATGATGCTCAAATGGAGGTGAATCGGAGAGCAGTTCACTCCACATTTATAGCCCTGACGAAAACATTCACCCATTGTACCAAGGCACATGCCTTTTTTTACTAGTAAGAGAGGGAGCAAAATTAATTTAAATCAAATCGACTTACTGCAAACCACTCCTTAGATACACAGGTGTTTTTGATGGCAACAGGTGTCAATTGAAGGTAAAACAACCGTCGGACGCATGTAAACGAATAATAAAATAATAATTATTATAAGTTAACGCCTCAATATCGTCGGTGTCAATTGCAAATTGGAACTTTCATTTAATACCGTAAAAAAAAATTGTCTCCTGTGAGCTGTCCTACAATATTGGAGATACTTCCTCTCCAGTTTCACTGCCCTCTGGTTTGATAACAAATGTGCCATTTCAGATTCACCCGAGCTGCAAGAAACATTCATACTTCGTATATCTATCTCTAAGGTTAATAACTCTCTTTTAGTTTAATTGGCTTGGTATTACCAATAATTATTTCTCGCAAAAATACTTGGTTATAAATGCTGCTGGACTGTTGGATTCATATTTTAAATATTTCGCAAACTTATCTAGGGGATACAAGCATCAGCTTTCTGATACTCCATTGGAGAGGATCCTAAATAGTATGAGAACAAATAAACTGTTAAATTTCCCATTATATGTCTTAAAACAATATGTGATAACAATCGATATTTATCTAAACTATCGGGAAGTGAACTGCTGATCAATATAGGTTCTGATGGAAGTAGGAGGTCACACGCATGCATACATCCTAAATCTCCTGGAAACCGTTCATCTGACGTTCATTATTAAAACACCCAAACATTGACAATTCAACCTGATTTGTATTAGGACATATGAGGAATCAAAAATAAAATCAAAGAACACCCTGGAGTATTTCCATCACAAATGCTGTCAAATTTATGGAAAGAATAGCGGACCTAACCTCAAATATGTTTTCCTCGTACGCACATGAGTTTCTGCGGAATCGAGACCATAAATGAAAACTTGAAAAAAAATCTTTACTTTTAACAACAAAATATGATGTAATTCACTGATTGAGATCAATTCCTCCAACAGCATTAGAAGCATATTCACTATAATGAAATGGAAAAATACAGTATTTATTGCATAAACGCGAGGGGAAAATATGCCTTGAATTTTCTTTGATAAGTGAAACTTTCATCAATTGTTCAATGCAATCTTTACACGAACCACACACAAATTCGCGGGCGATTGGCAATACCGCACGCATTACGAGATTACATTTGCCAACACCTACGCTGAGCCCCTCCCCTCTAACCACCAAGGTTCCATGGGATCTCTTGGGTGTTCTCCTCCCAAACCTCCATCCCTACCCAACCAACTATCCCTTTCTCAGTTCTGCCCCCTCTTTCCTTCCGACCACCATGTGTTCCCCACGGCACTGCAATCTGCGACGTGGTAAGAGCTTAATTCCTACCGGTCAACACCTATCCCAATTCCACGTTCTTTCCAGTTCTTCTATTTTCAGCTCTTTTTTCTTTAACGATATGTTCATTCTTAGGAAAGAGAGAGGTGAAAGAAAATAAGAATGTAAGGTCTGAAAAGTTTCCGACCTAACAAATATTCACGAAATTTTTTCTGAAATTTTCTGAGTCGGAAACCTACCCACGTATTTGTATAAGACGCACTCTTGCAAGCAGTGTGAATATACGTTATACCATATTGACCTAGGTAGTTAAAAGTATAAAATAAATTGCACTACTTTGTAAAATTCCCTCGCAAATATTCACAATTCTATCACCCATCAATGTTCCTCAACTCTATGCGCTTTTATCCCATAACAATACGTGCCCAATTATTACAATAAGTCCGCATGCTTGAACTTTTAGTTGACAAATTAATCTTCAATAAAACATAGACACCAGTGAGAACATGTGCTAACTTAATGGGATTAGAAATGCCGCTCAATTGAGTATTTTTTGCATTTGAATGGCCAATGATCAACCCGATGAACGAAATGAAGAGAAAATAGAAGTGTGTGGAATTGAAGAGGGACTTAATGTAGTGCCCGATGTTAGGTTGTGGGTTTTGTTAGGAAAGGCCAGTAAATATTTCGTGCTGCAATTTTTCAGGCTATGAATATCCCAACTAGTAGTATAGCAATATTGATAAGAAACGCTTAACTTATTTTGATTTATTTCCATTTTGAATATAAAGACCGCAGAAGTGACGGAGACTTGTAGAAACAGCAAATTGAGCACTGCTGCATTTATGAATAGTTCTTTTTTTTCCCTCAATAGCTCTTGTAGTACCTACTCTACTACCTACTACTACTAGATAATTTTATACTACATTTCGAAGATTAAAGAAATTAAAACTTAAAATGACATTAATTTTAGAAAAGATATCATCTCGAGTTATATTGGGCTAGCTACTTATATTAGGCCTAGTTCCCTTATGTTCTGAGACATGGTTGGTGAATTGGAACCCATACATATTTACCGTAAGGAAACACGGAACTTAGTTTAATTAGGTATATTGATAAGAGTTTAATCTTTTACCCATGATAGAACATGACGCCATATGAGAATTAAATTTGACCTTAACACAGTATAATCTTTCTTTTGGAAGGTTAGTTTCTTAATAAGCGATTTATCATCTACCAATGCATTGTTCGAGATGAAGACAGTAATAGCAGACCACCATCTGTGACCGGTATCACTCACGCGCCGGTCATTACGGAGACTTCGAAATTTATTTGGCCGCAACAACTACCAGTGTGACGAACAAGAAAACACTTGTTAAATAATAGTCCTAGTACTAGTCGAGATGACGTGCAACAATATGAGAAATGTAGGCCCATGTTAAGTACTAAATGCCGAATATCCCCAAAAAAAATCCTAGCAGTGTCTACTTGAGGTCTATTAGTAGGAACAATGACCTCAGCAATTACTCGCCAATTATTGCGGGAAGTATCAAATGTGATTATTGTTTTCTAAGAAACACTATTTAGAATCAATCCCATGACTCACAAAGGGTAAATGAGGTCTAATTAGGATTTTCATGCCATCCTTGCGGGTTATTATGCAAGTAGGCGTTTAAAATTTGTGCTGAAATTTGTACTTACACAATTACGAAAGGCCTGTAATTCTTGATGCCCTTCTATTCTCAAGAAGCAAGACAATACGCAGATATGTTTTAGATCTATGTTCCTGGACCTAACCGTCGAAACATTTGCAATCAACATTTGCTTAAATCATGTGACTACCATGCAGTTAAATACCGTCAAATAACACCGAGAACCCTCTTGGATTCAAATGTATATATAATGAGCCTCCAGTGACCCGGTACGGCATTGGGTTTGCGCTAATTATTAGATCAATGACTGTCATCGAGCTAATACTTACATTTGAATACGTATTCGCATGGGTGTAATTACTCTAATGTGGGTTTTGCCTTTCTGCAAAATGAAAATATATATCCCTCTAGGGCATATATCTCATTAAGGTGACATGACAGTCCTATATGTCGTTACTCATTCGGTTATTTTTTAAAAAACACGGCCAAGAAAGGTTGCTATTTATATTTTCAGCCTTGAAAACACTAAATGCTTTAGACGCCATCTGACGTTGCCATCTGAAAGCTTGACCCAGTTAACGTTATCTTTCTGCAGAACATTTTGTCGTTTGATTATAACTTGTGTTGTTTACAGTGAATCGAAAATTTTTTCTCAGCGAAAAAATAAAATTAATCCGTGAACACTTTCGTGCGATGATTTTTTAACGAATTTCCACGTGGATTATCAAGGCAGGAGTTCTTCGATCAACTTTTTTCCACCTTTGGCGATGAGGCCCCATTCTTTGACACTGTTAAACGCTGGTATAACGAATTCCATCAAGGCCGCCGTTCGCTCAGCGACGAAGGTTATGAAGGCCGTTCAAATTCAGTTGTTGTGCCAGAAAACTGTGCAAACACTAGTACAGAAAGATCGCCATGAGACTTATCGTGAGACTGAGGCATCCTTTGGGAATCGTATGACGAGCATCAATAAGATACTGCATGAACATTGAAAGCTGTGAAAAAAATTTGTTCGCGTTGGATACCGCATGATTTGACAAACGCTCAAAAAGATTCTCGTGTCAATTGGTGCAAAGAAATGCTCGACAAATACAATCACGGTGAATCAAAAGCTGTGTATAACATCTACGCAAGCGTCGAATCTTGGATCTATGAATCCTGTACACCTGAAACAAAACAGCAATCCTCTGTATGGCTCTTCCAAGACGAGCCAAATCCGACAAAAGTGATTCGTAACGAAGCACATCGAAGCAAATCATCGCCTGTTTCTTCGGAATAACTGTAAATGTGGCAACTGCATCATTAGAGCAACATAGAACCGTAAATTTTGAATAGAATACAGGCATTTGTTTGCCAGAACTGTTTGGTGAAAAACGGATAAAAACGGCAACGAAGGATCATTCTTCATCATGTCAATTCAAGCTCACACAGATCGGCTGAAACAACCTATTTGACTGGCCGAAACGTCGAATTGGTGGATAATCCCCTATACAGCCATGATTAAATTACTTCTTTAAATTCTCGGTAATCAAGTAAAAAGTGCAGGTATAACGTTTTTCGACGCTTGAAGAAGCTGTTGATGCATTTAAAAATCATGTTTTGAAGGTATCTCAATCGGAGAGGAAAATTTGTTATGAAAATTGGTTCTAGCGCATGCATAAGTGTGTTGATTATCATGGAGAATACTTCGAAAAACAATAAATTACTGTCTTTACATTATTAAACTAAAAATAGAATCGAGAACCCTCGTTTCAGGGTATTTTGAAATTCCAGTCAATTGTAAATCCTCCGTGTCGGGCCGATTATATAGCAAACGTGGCGAAGCATAAATATTTCCTCCTGCCACATTCACTTGGTTAATTAAAGCGGTAATATTGGTATACAAGTTAACTATGGCACAACAATAATAAATACTACGCACCATTTTTCATCGTTTGCGTGGCGTGGAATGTCGACAACTAAGTTGGAAGGGTGAATGTTAAGCGAGCTAGAGGCAGAAAAAATATATTCGACGGATTGTAGGGAGGCAGGATGTACATGTATGTGGAGTTTGATTAATATTTGTTTTAATGAAGGATTCAGAGTATTTGTAAGAGAAGCCTTCATAAAGCATTAAGGTTTAAGATGAGGCTAAGAAATATAGCAGTGATTTTTGATGGATCTACAAAATAAACATCTAACTAGTTTTAATAATAATAACTTCAAGTAAACTGGAATTAATTCAAACGTTAACGCAGTAATAGGCAAATTTACAAGAGTACGCCTCTTGTCCATTCGAATGCATGCACAAATGCAAATTTCGGATTTAAATTTTCACCAACCTTAAACCAAAAAACCACCAGCGCCATAAATCATACAGAATTCCGCGACTTGGTTATGGTTTTTCCCATTACATAATCTCCGTTGCAATATATTGGCCAAAGCTCACAGCGAGGGGCCGCGAAAAGAATGCATAAAATTACACAGCTGCTCACTTTGCATAAAGCCTCGCAACTTTATCGCCCTGCCTTCCCAGTGACACTGATGACCTACGGGCATTTTCCTGCTGGCGAAGCCAACCACCGCGTCCGTTCAGGACCATCAGCGAAGTTCTCCCGCAATTAAAAGCAAACCTCTCCCGTTCCCGAATTCCTGGTCGCGGCCGCCTGATCTTGCTTCCCCAAACCCTATTTCATTCGCGTCGTCCCTCCACAACGGCACTCATTACCGCTCCTCCCCATTCCCGACGTCCATACGACCATTTCCCACTTGCATCCACCTACCCACCCCCTCTCCCGTACTTGTCAGCCCTCATGTGCTTCCATTCGGATCTCGTTCCATTCACATTTCCTCCCTTTTTGCCATCTCTTCGTTTTCCCGACCATCACCTTCGGGAACGCGTTCCTCAAGTTCTCACGCAGTAATTATTACACCCGCCACCCTCCCTTGGCGAATCCTTCATAATTATCGTTGGCCCTCGCAGCAGCTTCCCCGCTTTTCAATTCCTCTCTCTCCGTCTCGCTCAACCCATTTCCCTCCCTGCCCTTCCTCCCCATTCGTCATCCGCCCCTATCTCGTCCCGCCTTTGTCGCCATCACGCCTGAGTCTACGCTGGAATAGGAAATGATGGAGTTTCACAGATGATGTTCATACCTCTGATTCTGGAGACACCGATTTGAATGGTATTCGCAAAAATATGATATATGAGAAAATACTTCCTGAAAAATATTTACTTGAATTCTTTCTGCTTGCTTCTGGTGAAAACTCTGGAAATGTTTTTTCAAATTATCCATAGCTTTAACATAACTTTCATAGAATGTTATAATTCAACCGATCCTTGTTGAAACGCCTTATCTCAAACGCCTCGCGAAAATTGATGACATATTATTTCTAAACAAGGAGTCAATTACATTACACAGTGAAAATATTGCCGTGATTCATTACTGACTGTTGATCATTTTTTATGAATTATTTTATTAAAAAACATTATATTAATTGCTATTTTTTAATAAAATAAAAAATAATTTTATAATAAAGACGAAAATTCAAGTAACACATTTAAATGAAACTAAACGTTTTAAAAATGTATTGTTTTAACTATGAGTTCAGATCAAGATAATTTTTCATCTCTTACAATATAATTTTAATCATAATTAAAAATTAATTCCAAAATAAGATATAAATGGAGAGTATTTAAGGTTAAAGTTTACACAAAAAATAATATGTTTTGCTTGGTTTGAGTTAATCAATCTCAACAATGGTGTAATATAGTATTTTCAAAATGGAAATAAAAAATATATAACTTACAGCGAAATGTCATACAGAGTACACCTAACTTAAATGATATTTTCATATTTCATGATAAAATCATTCAATGCTTAACAACTTCACACTTGCAGTAGGGGCATATGCCAAGATTAGCAATATCGTCGAATGAAAATAGAAAAATCTTAATTAAAACATGCAGGTAAATTGCAACTTTAGTCAATACAAAATATATATTATAAAAAATAAAATACGGATATTAATTGATTATAAGATTGAAGAGATATTACTCAGGAAAAATTTGAATTTACGATTGACTCCTTTATGTATTAACTCAAATGACTATAGGAAACGTATAGGCCTGCAAGATTCAGAAACAATCATTGTGCGGCTTTCTTTCTAAATTCAGGAATGACATGGTATTTAATATAAACCAACCATGTTTTAGGAAAGAGTTAAACATAAAGACAAATGAGACTGTTGAATGAAGTACCTATTAATCCTTTATGACCACTAAATTTCCCCACTCTCTACTGTAATGAATATATTATTGCTGTTATTAATAACAAGACTATAAAGACCCCCATGGTAGTATTATTTCCATTAACTCCTCACAACTTGTTATTTCTAATGAATTTTCATTCACCCACCCGACAGAGGGACGTGAATTCGCATGACGATAATCGCTTAATAGTCGAGATGTGGAATGCAAACACAATTTAATGACCAACCACTTCGTTCCCATTCCAACTTTTACAAGTTACTGCTTCTTCATCCAAAATCGTTTATTATCTTGAAGCAACCACTTCTTGATTTTTTGGCGTCGGTGCTGGCTTCCAAGTCTCGAAGGAAATTGGGTGGGATTCCAATAAATTTTCATTAACGAGCTAGGACGGTGAAACGCCAACTAAAAGTTTCGAATTGGCGAAATGTTTTAACTCCGTGGAGGGATTCCATTTCGTCTCTCGCGGAGAAATGGCGGTGAGAGGAAAAACGACTACCAGTGATTCATTCCAAAAGACGGCCATGGAATATAAACCTGTAAAGTTCCTTATAAGGAAAATATACTTTTTTGTTATTTTCATTTCGGTCTATGCATAGCGTCTCCATAATTATATTTTTTCTCGCCGTGTTCTATTATTCGAGAAATTTTCCTGGTTTTTTTTACATTAAGGTTCTTGTTGAAATCAATATTTAATTATGTTAAACTTTTGGGTTCATATGTATTGAAACCTTCAAGAATGTAAATATAATGGACTTTTATCGATTCGGCTTCACATTTTTCTGGAAATTCTGCGTAAAATAGCCTTTAAATAAAATAAAAGGTATTTCAGCTTGTTCATATTTAACGACATCTTAGATATTCCTCAATCGTGGAATAAAAGATTGGAATGAGTTACCTGAGGATATCTTTAAGTCCTTACCTTATTCATTAAATAAATTTAAAACGAGGTGTATGCTCGCCTTAAAAACGTGTGAGTGAGAAATAAAACCGTATGTACTTGTGCTATGAATAATGTGTTAACGGGACGCGATTTTGAACGGTATATGAAATTGAAGAGTACGTGATTACGGACGAAGTGTGGCGATGGACGGTGCGTAGTATGTACTCGTGTGGTGTACACCTAATCCTTGTGTGATGGTAAAGGAGAGGTCGGTAATCTTAAAAGTGTCATTGAATATACGAGCATTTTGTCTCATATCTGTTCTTCTTGTGTGTGTATGTATGTGCATTGTAAGAGTGACCAGTGATCACACTGGACCGTTGCCACCAGGAAAATTGCCTAATTGCAACGAAGTATGTAAATAAATAAATATTTTATATTAGCCGAACGTTTCATCCACCGAGCTAGTATCCGTCCTAAATGTCATCATGTTTGACTAACAATGCAGAGGTATACATTTTTTTATAATAGAATTTTTAGAGAACTTTTGAAAACACATTTTTCTTTATATGATGAAATCATATTTTTAATCAATCCCTTACATGCGAAATGCTATTCCTTAAGGTAAGGGAAGGCAAGAAGAAGGTTTTTTTCTAGAGATATTTCATATCATGCTTACTATTAATGAGGAATCCTGGAGAATTGTTATGTGGCATGGAACTACAGTCGTGTAGCTAAAAAGTTCTTGTTTTTTCATGATATTTTCATGATCATATGGAATTCAACAAAAGGGAAACTAGTATAAATTTTTAAAATACTCATTCCAGAAGAACTCACTCAAGACTTAACGATGTCGATATCTGTTTTTGTAGAAATTTTCTTCGCCTACAAACAAATAACTTATGCCATATCATTAACTAGTAAATATTCAATGAACCTTGTCGGTTTGGAAATAATTACAGTGTCAAAGCGCTTAGCAAATAATTTATTACATCATCACTAGTCCCTGCATTTGTGTGAAGTATTGATACAATATAAAGTTTCATCTTAATTTTAGTGAACCGCAAATATAAAAAAAAATTCAGAATGTACATTAACCTCATATTCCGCTTATTCTTTTAAATTTTCATGGGAAAAACAATCTTTTACCAAATAAAAGAAAAATAGCTTCTTGGCACCAATGATTTTTTTATCCAGTACAATTTTTTTCGAATTTTCCCAAGAATTATCGTGTTTCAAGTTTTTCCCAATTTCAAAAATGTAGGTTCGCTGACCACTCCGTTAAATCCCTTAAATCCTCGTTCACCCCGCTTGGGAAAATTCCGGCGGGAATGACCGTTGGCCAACTGCAAGAGGAACGTCCGCGGGAAAGTATGGAATTGAACATTTCCGGGTAGATAATGGCTGAGGTCCACTTGCCTCTCCTACGAAGATGGAACTGTGGGTGAAATAAAAAGAAGGGAGCATAAAAAAGAGCCTCCGCACTAAAGTATTGGTCCAACTCCAGGGACAATGACGAAATGCAACACTGGAACATGGCCGGAGACTCTTTCCCTTCTGGGATATAAGTACATCTATAGGATTCCGATGACAAATCCTCTTCCTCCTGCAAGCATCCCTAAGATTCGTAATAAATACAATGCACTCCAAGCCGATGAGGTCGTTTTGATGTTCATTGAGATTTCTCTGTATTCCTAGTAACCGTCCCCGCCTTCCAAATTTTTCCAGACAAAAATAATACAAGAACACCGCATAAAAGTCAGTAGAAACTTAACGTGAAGACAGCGAACTATTGCATTTCTGAGATTCCGATGTTATGAAGCCTATTAATACTGGTATCACAAATTAAAACATAAGGTTATGAAATTATAAACATTTCCGAAGAATATTTTCTGACAACATGACGAAAGTGAGTATGACCTATTCCACTTTGTGATCAACACAGATTTCATTCCGTCATTATCTAGACATGTTGATAAACCAATTCATATGGCTTCTTTAAATGTCTCTCAAAATCGCTTATTTTCTAAATAAGACGTGAAGAACTGACCAGAAAGGGCCTTGGCCATTTGTCAGATCTATATGCAAACTAGTACTAATGAAGAGGAAGAATCAGATGAGGCATACAGGCCTGTATGTTCAATTAGAGGAAATAATGCGCGTATTCATGAAGGAGAACAGTTGATAGCAATGGAGGATTGGACCGTGGCGGTGGGCGAAAAAAAGGATGTGAGTGAAGTAATGGGACTATGGTTTTGGCAAAAATGGGGGGAAATAGGTAGGTTTTGATGAATGAAAAAAATGAAAAATAGATGAATGAGGTTTTAGAACAGGTTCAATAAAATAAAATAGTAAATAGAATGTAGAGGCATTCGCAATAGAAAATGAGAAACGGAAAGGCCTAGAAGTAGGAGTGAGTGCAGGTGGTGTATTCATGAAAAACATTGGAAATTGTAGATGCTAGATCTTTAGTTTAACAGCCATTAAAAGGGGTAGATCATTACTAAGCAAGTTAAAAATTAGTTTGATAGGTGATTGAAAATAGAAAAGATAAATATGGGATGAGAATAAATATTAATAAAACAAAGGTTATGTGATTTTCCAGAAAGAAAAAGGCTAAGCTAAATATTAAAATAGGCGGGGAAAAAATAGAGCAGGTAGAACAGTTTACATATCTCGGAAGTGTTTTGGACCAACACGGTCAAAGTGGTAGGGACGTAAGGAGAAGAATTGCGCTAGGCAAGGAGGCTTTCTCAAGGAGGAGGGAGTTGATGACGGGGACGTTGAGTAGGGATGTTAAGACAAGACTCGTAAAAACTCTGATATGGAGCGTAGCTATGTACGGCGCGGAAACGTGGTCGCTGAAGCAGGAGGATAGACGTAGATTGGAGGATTTTGAAATGTGGGTGTGGAGAAGAATGGAAAAGGTGAAATGGACCGAAAGGAAAACAAATGAGGAAGTACTAGAAATGGTGGGGGAGGAGAGGGGTTTGTTGAGAGAAATCCTATGGAGGCAGGAAAAATGGATGAAGGGCGTATTGAGCGGTAGTGGAATGTTGAAGAGGGTAATAGAGGGAAGAATGTTGGGCAAGCGAGGTAAGGGTAGGAACAGGATAGGGATGTTGGACGAGATGAAGGGAGGAAAGAAGTACACCGAGATGAAGAGGGACCTGATATAGATTAGTTTGCTAGTTCGGGAGTCACAAAATGTTTATTTGATAGTTGGGTCCATCCAAAAACCTACCTTAACCGGTAGATTACTTAAAAAAAAAGGTGATTGATAAAAAAGGTTAAAGACGATACTAAATTTTCCAGGGGAAAAGCTTGAGTAGGTATTTTTTTTAAATTTAGAGTTTACATATCTAGGATGCCTTCGGGACGAAGATCATGGAAGTCGTATGAATATAAGGAAAAGAAACAAGTTAGGCAAATAAGCTTTTGCAAGAAAAAATGAGTTAATAACCTAAATATGAATTTTAAGGAAAGATTATTGGACACTGGTATGGAGTGTATTTTGGTGCAGCGCGGAAAATTCATTCATAATTTAAGCTAAATTATAAGCGTAAATTAGAAGTTTTTCAGATGTAGACGTGGGAGAGGATGTAAAAGGTGATACGGACAAAGAAAAACACATGAGACATCTTGGGGCAGGAGAAGTATTTATTGTGAAATATAAAAAAGAAGGCAGTAAATATAGACGAAGGGCAATTTAAAATGGGTTGCAATGTTGAATTCTGTTTTAGAGTGGAGAATAAGCGTGGGGGAAGAATTAAAACAATAGTCATTGTGGACGGCAACAAGGGACAGAGAAAATATGCGGAATTGTCGATAGGGTTATTCTTCACATTGAGTGCGGTGTCCTTAAGTGTAAGCATTATTATGTAATAGGAAATATAGAGATGTTAAGTTGGTTTCCGCCCACAACCTACGATATCCCATCGAACAATGTTATTCACGTCATAATACATAATATAGGCTTTTGTTACAAAAGAGTTGAACATTCAAGGTTTTATGTAAGCATGCTATATGAGGTATCTCTAATTTATTAAAAAATACGCGAAAACTTGTGTAAAAAATAACGATTTAGTTCTTGCTCACAATTTTCATAAATAACTTGTGAATAATGATACTCTCATTGAATCCTCATTGATGTATTAGAATCTGCCAATTAATACGCGTATACTTGCATACTAGGAAACAGAATTTTAAATATCAACTCTAACACAGTCATAACCCTTTCAGCAACGCATTCGAGCGGCTTAACTTAGTTGCTTTTATGTTTTTCAAAATATAGGTAATAATTATTGAAATGGTAATACAGTACATCTATATTTCTATAACCATGGAAGTAAGTGTATTTTTTTGTTATAAAGATTTAAATTGCTGAAAAACGAATGAATAATGCCCCTATATAATTATACTTAAGGGTTGTCTTTCATACAGGAAAAGGGCCATCGATTGGGAAATTTGAAAATTATGACTCCATTTAGGCCTGCTACTTTTATCTAGGGCATTCCAGGTCACGCAACCCATAACATGGGTGATTGTTCAGAGTGGATGGGCTCTTTATGAAGTTGCCATGATTCGAGCTGGGTGTCAGTACTGGGAGTGTTGTACTTTGGCAGAGGAAGTGGTTTCCCAACTAAATGTTTCGTGGAGATTGCATGTTTAGCTTAAACTGGAATTGAATTCCGGATCGTTAGACAAGAGGGCTTATTACCACGAATCCAAACGGCTATTTGTTATAAATACCTTCACTTCCGTACAATTAATCAATGCAATCAGGCCAGAAATTCTTAGGTCAGAAACTTCAATTTTTTTATAAACTTGATATTTCATTAATTAAACATTACTTGTATGATATTTAATAAACTTAATTATTTGATTCATGCCTAAAATATGTCGACACTTTTATGTCACTCGAAAATATGTACTATAAAGCTTTGAAATAGGATAACTATTTATTCCTAAAATTGTTAATTTATATCATATTGTTCAATATAAAGGGAGAGAACAATAAGTAATCGGTATTTGAGTGAGTGCCGTGTTAATATTATTAGTCAGCGAAAAGACCCTATCAGAGGATCTAACATCCGTGCACCATTTTATATACTCGGTTTCAAGAATGAGTTTTATGTCGATTTTTCGCAAACAAATCATTCTTGGCACCATAAATTCACTACAGTTCTAATAGATACCAAAATAAACAGCAGTCCCTTACTCAGAAATAGGTTTAATGGATTTTACCAAGCATGAGTGATCTCAATATCCCTTTTCTTGTAATTATCAATTGGTATATAATCATTATTAAATAAAAAAGAAAGTAAATACACACGAACTGCGTGACGTTCAAAGCTTTTTGATATCCTATATAATTCCTTTACGAATGACATATAAATTTAACCCTATTGCGCACAGCGGTCTTACTGTTGAAGTCCAGTGCAGGGTTCCATTAAGGTCACCCCCATTAAGTCTTAGGAGTTTTTTAAGGCTGGCAGTTTAAGTTTTTCGCGCAGTGAGAGCTCTCCTAGTTCCACGCCATTCCAACCGTGCATGTCCGTGAAAACGTCTATCGTACCGAGGTTTTGCTGAGACGTGACTAAAAACCTAGAAAAAATAAAAACTAGGATGGGAAACTCTGTGACCCGAATCCGAAATACCATGAAATCAGGTTCATAAGAACATTCAGAGCTATAAACTGGGACAGGGAAGTAAACGACAATAATTCTAAGCATTTCAACACGATCTCTATCATATCGTTGTAATGTTTTCATAAAGTATGTGTCACTCATTACTTCATTCCCAGATTTATAATAACGATTGCCAAACAAAATGCCCAATGTGAACGACAGGTAAACTATTAGTATGCCATGTGTAATATAACTTTTTCTAGGTTTGCTCTTGGACTTTGATGGGAAAAATACTAAATTTACCCAAGAATTTTTCAGTTGAATTTCAACACGATCGTCAATGACATTGATAGAGGGCACTACTTAATCCTTTAAAGATTCATGGTATTTTTTCTATTTCACTCAATAATTAAAAAAATATTGAAGAAATAATCATTAAAAACTGTCTGAATTGATATATATCTTAAATATTTTATACAAATTAATTGGTTAGATTTTAACTGCAATAAGACTTCTTGCGCATTCATACCAGAAAAAGTATCAATAAATACGTAATAACTAACTTAGTAGGACTGATTTACATAATTGCCATAGATATGAATGGTAAGGATAACGATCTGTAACACGAAAAACGTTTTTGAGAAACATATTTTCCGAAAAACAAATTGTCCTTACAGTGTGGGCCCGTTTGGCGAATTTCGTCAATGGGGTTAATATGTGTGGAATTCTAAATTTAGAAGACGGAAAAACTCTGGACGTCAAAGATTAATTATGGAATCTTCTGGCATAATCCTGACGTTGACCACAAAGTAGTGACGGGATAATTCCCATAAACGCAATGCGCGGTGCTTTTAATTATGTTATATCGCGCTTTGAAATATTATTTCTTCATTTTAGTTTTCGAGGTGATGCGGCAGCTAACGTACTGCCTTCCCACCCAGAGGGCCCGGGTACGAATTCTGGCTGAGAGTTACTTGAGGTGCTTGTGTGGAGGGCACTTGGAGTGACTACGCTGTCCGTCGGATGGGACGTTAAGCTGCAGAACCCTTGGCGCCTTTCGTTAGGAGTAGCCCGATGCCGACGCCGGGTTTCTCTCCACCCTGCATCCTTTCCTGTTCATCCCTAATAGCGCAAATGTCCCTAACCTGTCGGTCGCCTCCTATAAATACTATTACTACCTTTCATTTATGTTTAAACACCCCTCGCCTTCATCACCAAGCCAACAATATTACTCGTAACTGGCCACTTCCCCATACGTATTTCAAAAATAAAAATTGTAGCTCTAAAAACGATAATTCATCAATATTCTTTCTAATAAGTACTGCTTTCTATACGCTAATACCTTATCTGTATTCTCTTTAACAAAAATGTCTAAAAGTATAAATTACTCTCCTTCTACCAAACATTTTACCCCACCTTTTGTCTACACAGAGTCAAGAAGTCGCACAAAAACAGGAATATCTGAAGTACATAAAATACATATACGCCTTCAAAAAAGACTTAATACCAACTGAAGTACATACTTTCTCAGAGCAATTCTGGACACCCCTGACCCTCTTCCCACGAAAGCACCCAACGGAAGAAACTTTATTCCCTCCATCCTCTAATGAAGAGGGCGAGTTCGATTCGCGTCAGGCACCTAAGAAGAAAGGAGACTGACTTAAAAGGGTCAAACGAGTGAGACCTTTAAGGATGAAAGAAAGAAACCTGTAGCGAGATCGAGCACAATGGCAAAAAATGATAACCCGCTCGGGATTGATCCACTGCGTGGAGAAGAGTAAGTAACTCAGTGATCCATGTGGTTCCCCTCTTTCTGTTATCATTGGAAGGTCGACGGGGATCAGAGGAAGAAGAGGGTGATCGTAGTGCGTAGAGGTTTTCAGCGAATAAAAAGGCAGCAAAAGATCAGGTGAAAAATTAAGGTCATTCGCCAAAATATCACATAAATTTTATCGGAAATGAGGCGCATAAAATGTTGCCAAAAATATGTTAGCAGAACTTTCTAAAAGTCAACAAGAATTTGGATCCTTTTGTGGAAATTTTGCATCGTAAAATTACAGAGGTTTTAAATCAAATAATTTCCACCAGAATATCAAAGTACTATGTAGATAATATTCTCAGTGCTAGTAATTCTGTTAGAAAAATATTATACGAGTTAAATTGTGCCATTAATTAATCAACAAGAAAAATATTCCAATATATATCGAAACGAAACAATATTTAAAGGCTCCATTATTTGACGTATGCATTCCACAAATTTTGAGAATATATGTGGACTTAACCTACATTTACATGGCTCATCTATCAGAAAAAAATGGATAACATTTGTAGATATGAGTCTCCCATGAACATATGTAACCTTATGTTATCTTTTAAAAAAATTTCTTTTCAAATGAGAAAAACTGACAGAAGTTAACATCATATGAATTTCATGTGGAGAGAAAACCCGTGGAACTGTATGCGGATGTAGTTTACCTAGCAATCCGAAGGAAAATGTTTCACATTACGCTAAAGTTATAAATAATATGTTTTACTTGTTGGAATTTTAGTTTATTCTATAGTATATTATATTATCGGTTTAATATATTATATTATTGGTATAATGTATTATATTATCAATTATTATCGTTTAAAGGAAAACAAAAGAGGAAGTACTGGAGATGGTGGGTGAGGAGAAGGGTTTGTTGAGAGAAATCCTATGGAGGCAGGAAAAATGGATGAAAGGCGTATTGAGCGGTAGTGAAATGTTGAAGAAGGTAATAGAGGGGAGAATGTTGGGCAAGCGAGGAAAAAGTAGGAACAGGATAGGGATATTGGATGGGATGAGGGGAGGAAAGAAGTATACAGAGATGAAGAGGGACCTGATATAGATTAATTTCAAGAAACTGTAACAGTAACTTTAACGGAGTCACTCGCTATGTGTGCATTATAATGCAACTCCGTTAAAGTTATTGTTACAGTTTCTTGAAATTTGTCTAAGGTATGAACAGCCTAAGTGTTTGAAATTGGCTTTATTAACATCGTGGACTGTGGCGCGTCGCGCACGACTACGAATGCCTGTGACATTGTATGTACGGTATTTCGTCATAACATCTTGTTCCTTTAAAGCCCCCAAAATTTCATAGTGTAATAGGACGTCTCGGTAGCTTAACTGGTTAAAGCACTCGGCCGGATATCGAGGGATCCGGGTTCGAATCCCGGTCAAGGCTAATGATTTTTACTCTCTGAAATTGTTGCATTATACTGATACAGATTAGTTTGCTAGGTGGGGAGTCACAAAATGTTTATTTGATAGTTGTGTCCATCCAAAAAAACCTACCTTAAACGGTAGATTACCTAATAATATATTATCGTTTATCGTATCGTACAGTAGCCAGTGGCGGATGTCTCGTCCATATATTGTTTTTCTGTATCTTCGAAGTTATACCAAAAAATAAGTCATTAGATTCTGTGGGTAAGCATTTTTTTTTGTCCGACGGATGGTTTTAGTGTGATGATCATGGTTTATATGCCACCAGGTATTACTTTTCTTTATACTATAATTTATACAAAATCCAGTGACAGAATTTTAGTTTATTTAGACAGAATACAGCAGCGAGACGTTAAATTTCTCGATAAAACAAACATAACAAAAATAATTATAATTACAAAAATATTTCTTAAGACTGGATTATTACCAGAAAAAGCACAGTCTCATGAATTGATTATCGGAAAGATGAACAGACAAAAGTTGCGTGAGTTCTATAAGAGAATACTTATTACAGCAGGATAAAAATACCCTAAAACTTCTTCATCCGTAGAGTGCAATAATGGACTGATAAACTTCCAGTATTCCCCGGTTAAATTGAGGTGTCGTATGTATGCGGAGGCAAAAATTCTGCCATTATCACCTCAAAGAACGTGTCGTTAAACTGTCCCGCCGGCAAAGGTTCCAGTGAATAATGGTACATAAAACTGCGATGTTATTACGATTGCTCGAGTCAACGCCTTCGAACTGCCAATTACGTCCCTTCAAAAACGTGGGGCTCGCGGCGTTCTTTACTTGCACGAATATTATTTTTACGTCGACGTGCTCTCTCGTCGAGAGGGAGATTGCAGCGGAGGAGGTAGGCTGGGAGGAGAGGGGAGGGAAGGGAGAAAAACTACGGGAATTGGGAGCGGAGACGGCGCGGACGAACTCCGTGTAGCCGATTTTCTGAAATTTCGCGTCTTAACTATGGGACCTCCCACGATCCTTTTTCCCTCCTCCCTGAGATTACCACTTATCCGGGGAAAATTGGACTTAAAATCTAGAAAGTATCCGAGGCCCACACGCTGAGGTCATCCTGATGGAAGAAATGGGAATGGCTCAGCCCTTCCCCCCGCCCCTGATCCACGCTCCTTGCCCCTCGCTCCGCCCCGCAGACCCCTTTCCCCAAGTCACAGCACACAGCGGATAGCGGTGGCGGGCGAGGGAGAAATAGCTGGCTTCTGGAATATGGCGCGGATGAATAAGTAAAGGGGAAGCCCGGGAGAGAAGAAGGGAGTAAGAGAAAAAGGGAGAGGTCGGGAGTGGCGGGGAAGCGTAGAGACGGAGGGCGCAATGGATTGAGTTGTCTCACAGAATACGAGAAAAGGGTTCTGTCAATTTCCCAAGGAGCGTTTTCCGGATGGTTTCCAGAAGCACTATCCAAACTATTTAGGAATAACAAACTTTCATTTTTACCATAATGGAAATTTAATGACTAGAGTCTCCCGCATTAAAACTGTACTTTTCACCCAAAATGAGGAGTTGCAAGTGTAATAACACTTCCCCTGGTCAAAAGAAAGAGAGACCTACATCTCTAAGCAAGAAAGATTCAGATAAGATTGGCTGTCCAGTATAAAAGAAGATTATATACGAGCACAGGGTTTAAAAACTTGATAGCGGCGAACGCCTAAAATTATACATCTAATGTCCCAAGTGTTTCATCTTCCATTTTATACCGAGAAAAAATAAGCTCCATTATGTTCCTTTGTCATAATTCCCAAGTCAGGCTCTTGAAATGTTTTGAGACGGACCTGAGGACGTTGGTAATAACTTCGATAGAACGCAAACTGTTAAAGTAATGTAGTTCTCTTGAATTACTGTTGCCTTGTCCTAAATTTGTATTATAAACTGACATATCGGAGAGATGTGAGCTCAGATATGGAAGCATCTGGAAAACCATATCTAGCAGAGGATCTTCACACCATTTCTACCATTAGTCTGTCATGCCGATGTAAAAAAGAAATTAACTATGATATTAGGACGATAAAATTGCCGTTAAGGCATGAGTAAAAAAGTAAATAATTAGGCCATTTTGAGATAAAAAATTTATTTTATCAAATTCATATACTTTAAAGACGCACACTTTTATTAACTCTTCCAAGTCTTAGCATATATTAATTAAAATCTTAACTTGGACTTCGATTGATACACCGTTTAAAGAATAGTTTTTCCTACGAAAAAATTAAAATGTTATGCACATCACGTAAATGATGGGTAAAGTTATGTTTCATTGTTTCCCAGAACTTTTTTCTACTTTCCTCTTCCAAAAATTAATAGTCCAATACGTAAATTTCCAATCAAACAAATGACTCACTATCCTACATTGTAGGTTTTTGATGAACGCTCACTGAATACAACTATATTTCTTGAATTCAACTGACTAGACATAGGCTGAAACTCCAAACTAAATTAAACTGCTCCTAAATTCCGTTTTCTATCTTCCTCCCATTATACGGTCCAACATGCTCATCCTTTCCCTCCCCCTTCCACTACCTCTCCTTCCAATTGCTATCCACCCTATCATAGTTTTTAATATTTCATCTCCAATTAAAATGGCCAGCATCTACCGCCTTCAAAAATCTCGTGCATTTCTCCCGGCATTCTATTCCCATTAGGGACAAAAATATGTCTATTCGACCGGCCCACATATTCTGAAGGGAAATTCATAAAGCAACTTGCTTATCTCACTCCAAATTTTTCAGTTTCCTGCAATTTGCGCAAAATACGGAATACATGCGTAGGCGCCTCCTACTTTTTTTTAAAACACACATGATGATACAAGGAGTCAATTTAGCAGTCAGTTACAAATCAGAGAGAACCGCCCCCCATGTAAAGGTGATGCCACACTTCATGTGGGAACAAAGTTGAGTGATTTCTATTCCACGGAATACCAGGTCAACAGGAAAACAGAAAGGCGGTTTAGGGAAAGAATAATTTCGAATTTAGAACCATTAAATAATGGTGACTGAAATGCATAAATAAATACGAGTACATGAATTTCATGCATCCAAATGTTAACACTGGATGAGCGCTATCCAAACTCTATACAAGTAAACTATCAATATGAAGAATAATAAAAACATTTTGTATATTTAACATAAAAAGTGTTAAATTTGTCGGAATACTTGCCTTATATTGGCAAAAGGAACTGTATTTTGATTACGTGAGCTCAGTTATATGTTTCTATTCGTATAACAAAAAATGCGAGGTTAATGAGATCATAAAATAGTATTTGCTTTTAATCAAACATTCATTCCAGCTTAATCACCATTCGTTAATGAAGTAGAAAGGCTCCAAATGTTAACAATGTCACCTTTAGGAATATATGTCTTCATTAATAGACGTATTTTAAAGCATTTGTATTACTACGTATTGCGCCCACACTCTTCCAAATAATTTACGATACATTTTGTGCAGTGAAATAAAGGCATTCGGTGTCTCACCCAAAAATACTCCTTGTACGAGCTTCTAAAACCCATTGTTTGAGGAACGGAAAAGAGAAGAAATAGTTTCCACTGCAATTATTTCCTTCGCTTTTATTTGATTTTATTGGGAAGATCAAAGAAAGGTTTTTCCCCAGCAAAGTTGTACGCAATAATATGAGAAATTATATATTATGTTACTTGAGAGAAAGAAGGGAATCGCTCTGCCCACTCGCCCTGCGTCTCACAATTGTGCCTAGATGTCTTCTTTAAACTTATCGCTTGCTGTCCCCTTGCTGTTCGTCTGAGCAGTCATCCATTTGGCCTCCAATTCTCCTAGGTTGGAAACGGATGTACTCTTGAGCGTACATTTGAACGGCGAATGGTTGTTTTTTACATGTGACCCCCATTGAGCGATGATTTTCCTGCCCGCACGCTTTTTCGGTTCGCCAAACGTTTTTTTTCTCTTCAAACCCAAAGGAACACTATGCGTGACAGCCATTTGACTCCATCATAGGACACAGGATCTTCAACCTCCTAGTCCTTCGTATTCGCATGCTTAAATTGATGAAAATTCGAAGAAGATGAACCGGCAATAACTTCTAGAGATTCGTTGTCGTGATAACTAATATTTGCATTCGCTGATTTGTGCATGATACAATAGGTAGCTGCGATTACCAAGCTGTATTCGATCCGTCACCTTGAAAAAACTCTAGTTTAGCCCGCTTTATATATTGTATTAAATGACTGGGTTTACGTAAAATGTTTTTTTCGACTTATTTCCATGTACTACATCATATGCAAGGCTTGAAACTGGATGACATTAAACAGGTCAGAATCAGAAGGTTTGTCTTCAATAACTACCTTTTCATCGAACGTCTTATAATTGGTAAATTTTCAATTTATTCATTGAAAAGGTAAATAAAGCTTAATGATTAATATGAAAACTAAGGTCTTGTATTAAAACAATCTTTGATGTCAATTTATGTGTTTGCCATTTCAAAATAAACGAAATACCAAACAATGACAGATGACGGGCTGCTTATACACGCATAATGACGGACTGCTAAATTAGCTGTTTGTTGTTAGCAGTCCTAACTAATTTTCCGAGGAAGACGGAGCTCAATTCCGTCGAAATTATCAAGAAATAATAAGAGAGTGTTCCTTTTATGTGTTCTCATATTGTGTGTTGCTGTCTAAGTTTTATAAATAAATAAATAAATAAATATCCAAGTGCAAAGACAATCGAATAAATATTCATTGATGCATAAATTAAACACTTTTTCCCCCAATTTCCCTAGCACTGCAAAAAAAGACATTCACGATATTAACGAGTCGAAAAGGGTGATTTTAGTGTGGTGCTATATTCATTCGTCGAGATGATGTATTGAAAAGTCATACAAAAAAGTTCAATTGTGACAAATTTCTGCATGTCGGCATTTATATTGCTTTCCGTGAATGTCGCGCTTGAACAGCCATAATTACAATCTTCGAAGAAATTTTGAACTGAAAGCCCTTCTCTCAAGTGACTTCTCTAGCAATGGAAATTTAATTTAGCCGAGTGAATATAACTTCAATATTAAACTCTAGAACACGCTAACGAGATCGCAATTATTACATCACTGACGGGTATGGACTTTATTTAGTCTTTAATTGTAAAGCATCTCATTCTGAATGCCCAAATGCATGTTGCAATTAACTTTCACCAAGAAAATATCATTAATTGAGATGTCACGACGCCCTGGTTCATAACATTTAATCGATAAAGTGTGTTAAATTAAATTGGAATGCTTCTAGCTTTCGCGTAACATCTAAGCCTAGCAATGAATCACCGTCATGCAAATTGAACCCCGAACGCGTAATCGCTTTTGTGCTGTTCTTGAGGCCACACCCCACGGCGTTCTAAATCACTTTGAAACTTAGGAACACGATGGTTGGCGGCGTTTACCAGGTCCACCGTAATACCGGGCCAAAGTTCAACTTGCGTTTTCGGAATAAGCCATTCCAAATTTTCTTGAGAAAAGCAGACCACTCAAATTCCGACCCTTTTGGGCGCAACAGGAGACTTAAGATCGTGACCTAAACACGAGTCACCTGCAGCGTTAATAACTCATGCTGCATGACTTGAATATAATCACAAAGAAATTATAAAGTTACAAGATTTCACTCTCAGTTTATACTCTTAGACATTGGCAAGGACCGAAAAATGGACTAGGGATTAAATGATTAGCTTTTACTAACTGTGAAAGGAATACGGTCCCATTTCTTCCGTGAATAATTGATCCATTTTTCCATACCGTTCAAGTTGTTCTGCCTATTAAACGTAGGTATTTTACTCTGTTGACCACTGCGTGAGTGTCCTATTATTTTCTCTACAATATTTCCGCCAATTCCTAATGCCACTATGAGGTTAAAAGGACCTATTTTCTTCCTCTACTTAGCTCTCCTACGTGACACCATTGATATCTTAACCCTAAAACCTGATTTTGGAAGGTGACAACCGTGTATCAGAATCACCAGAGAATACACAACTTAGTCAAACAGTTTATTCACAAAGAAGATTCACACAAATCTTTATGCAATTGGAATATTAATATCTATTCAAATCTCATCTCAACCATGATACATTACGCCCAACTCCATAATGTCCCTCATTTCCTCATAGCAATCTCCTATTCTTCCTCCAATACTTCAGCTTTCTTATATTTCTACGGAGCGCGTCTCTCGTGACGCTCTTCTTACATGTTTATTCCTCCCACTGGCCCTGCAATTCATTCCCATGTACCCCAGTTAGCTCATCGTTGAGTCCTCCAAATGTCGCCCACCCAGGTTAACTTTTTCCATTTCTAACGCGTCAATTTGCTCGTCGACGAGCTTCTTTTGTCTCCACATCATTCCCCAGTGTGTTAGTTACAAACACGGGAGTTGAGCATATTTTTTTCTTTACTCTCTCAGTTCAGGATTCTGCGTTTCGAAAATGTTTGTTTTGGCCTTGCACACTTTAACCTGTCTTTGCGTTAATACTGCCAACTTTATGGTGGTACAGTTTTGGTTCATCTCCCAGAAGGTGAATTCGACTCGATAGATATTACAATACCTATCGCCTTTAAAAACACAAAATTTGATGTTTCTAATGTGAAGACTGCCTATTCGGTTTTGCTAAATCTGTTCTTATATCAATTAACTGCATTGCTGAGTGAATTGGAGGTTCAGTGCGATAAATATGGGATGAGAATCAAAATTAATAAAACAAAGGTTATGCGATTTTCCAGAAAGAAAAAGGCTAGGCTAAATATTGAAATAGGCGGGGAAAAAATAGAGCAGTTTACATATCTCGGAAGTGTTTTGGACCAATACGGTCAAAGTGGTAGGGATATAAGGAGAAGAATTGCGCTAAGCAAGGAGGCTTTCTCAAGGAAGAGGGAGTTGATGACGGGGACGTTGAGTAGGGATGTTAAGAAAAGACTCGTAAAAACTCTGATATGGAGCGTAGCTATGTACGGCGCGGAAACGTGTTCACTGAAGCAGGAGGATAGACGTAGATTGGAGGATTTTGAAATGTGGGTGTGGAGAAGAATGGAGAAGGTGAAATGGACCGAAAGGAAAACAAATGAGGAAGTACTAGAGATGATGGGTGAGGAGAGGGGTTTGTTGAGAGAAATCCTATGGAGGCAGGAAAAATGGATGAAAGGCGTATTGAGCGGTAGTGGAATGTTGAAGAGGGTAATAGAGGGGAGAATGTTGGGAAAGCGAGGTAAGGGCAGGAACAGGATAGGGATGTTGGACGGGATGAAGGGAGGAAAGAAGTACACCGAGATGAATAGGGGCCTGATATAGATTAGTTTAATAGGTGGGGAGTCACAAAATGTTTATTTGATAGTTGTGTCCATCCAAAAAACCTACCTTAACCGGTAGATTACCTAATAATAATATAATCAATTAACTAAAAAAATACCATTATTAGGGAGGTTACCTGCCTACTAGGACTGCTATGTGTTTTAATTACATAGAGTCCACATATAAGCATGTAAATAAAAGTTTACAGTGACGCATGGATGTTCATAATTTATTTTGCAGCTTCATTTCTAATACATAAATATATGAAAGACAACAATATTTAATAAATTATTATGATCAATAATACTTTTTATTGAATTAATTTACAAAGAAACAAGCTTAAAATTTGGAAAATGAAGAAAAAAAATCATTTATCCACAGACCATTTTATGGTTTTTAATATCTGAAAAAGTTTATCGGAACGTATTTTAGAGAACTGACATTTTTGAAAAGGCTACATAAGTAACGTATGAAATAATAACATACTTTACTTGTAAGAACATCAACGAACTGAAAATATTGGTTGAATAAGCAATACTATACGCTGCCTACATAAAATATCAGTTGTATCGCTACCAAAAAAGAAAATCTTGCCACAATTTTTCGTTCGAGAGTTATTGTCAACTAAGTTTTAACATACGTACATAACCTTCAGCTGCCGCTTAGTTTGGACCAACTCTTAGATAAAGCATAACATTTCATCTCTTCATTTCCGATTTACATGGAAATATCTTTGCAATTTAGCTATGAGTACAGATTATTATATATACGGATATTTTTATTAAAAAAATGAAATGGAATTGCTTGTCAAGTGAAAATTACTCTGCAATATAATAATCTGTTATTGTTCCACATGTATGCTTAATATGAATCATATTATTTCCCATTATTACCCTTGAAAGCTTGAAAGGATAATACGCACAGTATTCAAGTAAGTTTGAGGGCAACGCTTAAAATATATTCAGTATCTTCAGACGTATCAAAACGAAAGAAAAGAAAATTCTACCAAATCACGCGAATAAGACAGTCCATGAGGTTTCATGCACGAGTGATTGAAAGCGAAAAACTTCCAGTGGCTCGTTCTTGTACCTCACAGATCTTTTATCTCGTCGACTTGAAATGCATTCCTTGACGAAATTGCCACGCTTTGGTGCATTCCTATGGTGCACCGCTCCCAATACAAGGGGCCTCCGCGAAATAGGAAGCCTCTCTCTCGAATCCGCTGCTGGTACAGACTTCTGCGCAATTCATCCTCATTCCCGCTTCCTTGGAACACCTCGAAAAGTGCAGGCTAACTAACCTGAAACCCTCCTGGATGTGGGTCACGGTCAGTGGTGACACTTGTTCCGCGCAAAAGTCCGTGAGGAAAAAGGACCATTGAGCGGGTCTACTCATATAAAATATGCCGGGTCTACATATTTCTCAAATACATGGCGCTAATTTATTAATTACATTTCATCAATCGCAAAATCAATAATTTTAACTAGAACCCAACGAGGATACAAGCCAAGCGTTGGGAATGCTCAGATGACTAAGAGGATATTCCAAAGGAAACTTACGTTGCATAAGATACAAAATGAATATCTCTTTCATTCGTTAATCTACGTAATTACAAGAAACCCTGGAGTTGCAAAAACGAGAGAAAAAGGATTTTTTAAAAGGAATTACGATGTCACATCATTTATTTTATATGAATTCCAGACTTTCCTTGCTAATTTCATCCAGGAGAAATGAGAGATTCTCTGATATTTTTATAAGCTGTCAGAGCGTAGAGGTGGGTCGCGGTAGTCCAGGGGGTAGAGGGTTGGACTACTAACCGGAGGGCCCCGTGTTCGATTACCGGGCAATATGGGAACCTGCAGCTCCACCCAAGCTATGTGATTTTTTCAGATACCAGATTTTCCTGGGAACCGGCCCCCCTACTCTGATGTGTGAGTTTCACACGCCGTCGGGCTTAAAACAGGGTAAACTCTACCATCACCTACCAAACTGACCTTCGGATTGAATACTTTTTTTATGGTTTTTAGAGCATAGAGGGAGAGCAGACTATGTGAAACATATCTCAGATTTTGAAATAGTGAATACGAGCCCCAATATCGTACATTGGATTTTGTTATAAAATAACTTGATAATTGATACCAATCACATGCCCATGAAAAACTGTCATCATGGAAATGGTTATATATATTCAACAATAAAAGTAGAGGCGAATAAACAATGGAGGATTGGCGAAAAAATGGCTAAAAAAGAGCCTTGGATTTTTATTTGGTTTGATATATTTAAGATGGGCACGGACTGAACACTTTTGAATTTTTGCACTCGGCTAATAAGAAAAAAAGGTAACTCACACAAAAGTAAACTGTTCTAAAACCTCGTAAAAATATTTCCTTACGTACAACACCCCCATTCCTTTCCTTCCTCACTTTCGCTAGCCTAACATCCTCCATTCTTTCACAGTCTTCAGCATACCCTTTTGGATGAAAATACTCTGCAGCCTAAATTTCTGGCTTCTTGTGTTTACCTCAGCAAAGCTCCCTTCACCTCCTCCAAGGCTAGCACTTTGCTTTATTTCCAATAGGTCCTTTATACTATCTCCATCCTTCTCCCGGCCCTGTCCTCAAATACACTTATGCTATAATCTTGTTCCAACCAGCATTTTCCGAACCGTAAGGAAACAGGACCCACACCACATAAATCGTCTTCTCTTAATATTTTAACTTATCGTCCCTGTCATCAAATGTCTCCTTCATGAGAAAACGCCGTCTAATGTATTTCCTCTTCTTGCACCTTACTATCCTGACTATTTCGGTCCAATAAACTTCTTAGAGACGTTTATTGATCCTCCAGCTAAATTTTTCCCTCGTATTTGGAAGTTTTTGGCTCCCCTATTTCTCGAATAACACATTAAATTTATTTTACTTACGTTTTATTCCACCCCTTACCTAACACAAAGATTTCCGGTAATGACTACAACTCTTTGTGTGACTAGTTAACTAAAGCTTCATTACCAGCTACTTATCTGATTTAATGAAGTCCTAAACAAATTTCTTTATTACCTCCCAAGACACTTTTACCATATCTTATACCTTGATTTGACAAACACCCTAGATATTGGACACCCGTCTTATCATTCTTTTTAATACTTCCCAACCCGATTCTTTATCTGCCACTTGACTCTGAAAAATTTACCATATTTACAGGTCACGGTAGAACATCTATCCCACCAACTCACTCCTATTTTCTCTATTACAGTTATTAATTCTACCTAAGGCACAATATTATACTAGTACACTTCTATTCCCTCTTTGGGGTGTACTAATGATGGAATTAATGAATTAACATTGATCTAAGAGCTAGTTCTTCGAAGGATCAAAGATTATCTTAAGTATGTAAAACTGGCCCAAACAACCTTAACAACAAAGTCCCTAGAAAAATGTTAAAACCCTATTATTTTTTAAAGTACCAGCTTAATGAGTACAAACAACATGATGTTGCATGGTGACAAAAGAGAAAATATCTTTTAGTAGGATTCAAATTTTTTTTTTAATTATATACAAGATAAGATGAATATGACCATAAAAATGTGTTTAGAAGACATATCCAAAATAAGTATAAATTAAAAATGTTTGAGGTTTAGGAGCTGTCGCATTCATCCCGTTTCACAGTCAGAAAATTCAGTATTTTTCCTTGATTTTCCATGCGAGGCAAAACATTTCGGGACATAAATCTGAGGAGGCTATCAGGAATTTCTGAATTCTTAGGCGATTTTGATCTACATATGAGCCAGGTTTTAAATCCTGGAGGCACCCTTAAAGCCCCAAAACTATGGCATAAATAACTTTTTCAGCGAGATTAAGAGCCATACAAATAAACATACGTAGAAAACCTTGAATGTTAAAAGCTGAATTACTCCTAACCAAAATTAGCCAACTGACACGCCTACTCTATCTGGACTATTTTGGTGACTAAAGTAAGCCATGCATACATTCCAGTTAGGTTCATTATGATGGTATTCAGGATTTTGAGAAAATTTTTTGACTCAGTGGAAATTAGTGGTATGAGATGAAATGAAATAATTTGTCCATACTCACTCGCTGTATTTCAGATCTTCGTTAAGAACCTCAATAATCCAGTTATGGATGACCTACCTGTGAAAGGAAAATGAACAATATTATTAAAATTCTCACAAAATCACGTTCATGGTTCATATCTAGAGCAATGGCACTTCGCAAAAAAAATGAAAACCACTAAAAAAATTGAGCTGGCGAGTTTGAAAGATTGAATGATCGTTTTTATCAAACAAGAATTGTTCAAAGTACGCAAATATTCATTAGCAATAACAGGATAATTTAATATAAAATTAACGGCTTGAAAACTTGAATATTCATTTATATCCAATACATTTGACATGAATATGCTTAAAAGTACTTATAAATGAACTAATAGTAACAACTAATGTCATATAAAGCTTGTATGCACCGAGAAACTCAAGAATAATAGATCTAAAAGAATTTATCATAATAAGTTTTATATGTGGAGGCTAATTCACTATCAAAACAAATTATCAACATCAACTGCATAGGAAGCATACCCAATGGCCCACGAGGTGATAGGAACCTAAGTATTGGCTCAAAAATGCAAATACTATTTTCCGACTAAGGAACTGAAGGGAATTAAAAATTACTGTGAGGTAAAGGGATTGCAAAATATACCATATATGCAGGATTAAATATAATAACCGCATTTTGGCGCGGTATTCATATAGACTTTTCAATCGGTTAAAACTGAAAGACAATAATATCAAAAGGGACATTTGAATAAGAAAATCTCGTGAAGACTCTCATATAAGTGTCAGATACTGACAGAATTATTTACTCAAGGCGACGCTTTCATACCTTTCCCTGAGCAAATTCTCCGCCTTTAGTACAAGCTTCCGAGTTCTCAAAACATAATATTATCAAATTGCTTCTGCTAAATCGAGTACCTATCAGGAATGCGTAACAAAAATTTATATGAACTGAGTTAAATCAAAGAATCACAATAGTTTAAACCTAAAGTAATATTAACCGATCATAAAATATTATGAAGTCAATTTAAAATTCTACACTTTACTCTTACACTTTAAGACCAAATGCTTCTCTTGATCTTTATAAAATATTTCCGAAAGTAGTAAATGCTGCGTTTTGAAAGGAATCATACAAAGTACTTTCTTTCTTATAGTTTAATATTAATTTACAACTTTTGTTCCATTAGGAAATATTTATCTACTAAATATTTAGTTTTTCCAATGGATTACCTTGTATTTGAAGTCAATTTCGAAGGACAAATAAAGAACATTGCTGGTTACTTACTTTCCCTTTTCCTTTAAAACAAATAAAATTATCTTTTTCCGTAGAGAGGAAAAATATAAATATTTGTTCACGCACCCTCTTAAGGTTCTATCTTGATAATGATTTTTGGAAAAATTATGACTATAAATTATTTTAATTGCTGAAAATACGTAAATTTGAATTTTTTCCTTTAACATGCACTGCCTATCCCTACCTAATTCATTTTAGACCTAAATAATTTCCTCTTGGAAAATCGATGGTAAACTACGGATTTTTTAATAATTCCAAGGAGTGCATGAACCACCGGAAACGTTCGTATAGGCAAAATATAACTTTATTTGGTCACATAAATGACTTTTTAGTAAATGGGACTTTCAAACAGGTATTTACAAAGAGTATATAATTGTACTGATTATTTTTCTTTCATCAAGATTTAAATACATTGAATTTTAAAAAAATAGAAACCATGGTCCGCTTTTAGTTTTAAGATTGGCGAGAAAACTAAATTATTTTCTGATTGTATATTTAAATCATTTCCATTTCATTGTCATCATGAAAATATGTATAAACTCTGACCATGCATAAAACGGCCACATGAACACACAATAATAAAGTATAGGTAACGATCAAGCCTTAACAAATCTTATTAGTTCTTCTATATATCAGGCAAGGAGAATAAAATGGATAAAGAGACGATTTTAACGGATAGAAATAATTTTTCGTATTCATTTATTTAATCGGCTCAATTCAAGTAGTATCAATAGGTTCAGATTACCTTTTCAGTATATTCAGCAATAATTCGAGCCGGGTTAGGACTTGGTAGCGGATTTAGTGGGTAAAATGAGAACAATCATTTTCAATAAATTTCGAATTCATTCAAGAGACTTTGAAGATTATAAAAAAATGAATATTCCCGGGAAATAAAAAGGATGAAAAGGGCTTTGAACGGAAAAGTGAAATGGGCATAAAGTGGAGCAGAAATTCTATATGTATTCATGCGGTGCCGGATAACGGATAAAAATGAGCTACCATCTTTATATCCTCAAATGCACAAAGTGAAGTTTATCAAAAAAAATTGAATAAATATATGTGCCCGCGTAGTTCCTTCCGTTCCTGATGCCAAACCTTCCCGACGCTCGATTTTCACCTCCTTTTATCCCCTAATGAATGAATGAGTAGGTCTCCCCTTTCATATTCCATTCATTTCCTAATGCCATGACGCTGGAACGAAACTGGCCTCCTCCACTTGCCTCCCACCACGGTCCCTCATAACTACTCTGTCCTTCCCACCCATGCTTTCCCCTACATTTTTCCCTTCTCGAAATCTCACTTCCCTCACCCTTTAAGACTGAGCCTACAACTCCAACCCACCACTTACACAGACACTCACGAGCACTCACCCTTTACTCTTTTAGCTTTCTCGTTAATGAGAGCAGTTTCCGTCCCGAACCCAAGCTCGTTCACCACCCCTTCCTTGCTCTTCGTTCCCCTTCGTCTCTGCCATCCAACCCCCTCATCCTTCCGCCCCTTAATCTCTTCCTAACTCTTTTCTCACTGCCACCGCTCCCAACCCCTGAGAGAGAGCACAGGGGGCGACCGACCCCCAACAATCCTGTCTTAAATTCATCTTTCCTATCGCCTTTTGGATGAACCCAAGAATTCAGTCACGTGAGATAAATGGTGCTAAAACACGAATGTACGAAATTCGGACTTTGAAAAAACCAGTTTCCATACTTCAGGAACTGTACATGGAGTTGAACACGCATCTGATAACTCGTAAGTCTTAGTCATCAAAAGAATAACCATTTCCCTGCTAAGAATCAGAATCCAGATTTTCTGAATGCCTGAAGGCGGAATCAACAGATTATGCCGCCTTGAATCGTGGCAAATTTCCGAGAATCCATCAGCCCATGACGCCTGATCATGTTTTTTTTTAATTTTCACACATCTATTAATCCGTCTCTTGCTTACCAGTATGCAGAATCGAAGTTGTGTCAAATAAGTTGTTGTGTCGTTTGATTTGCATATAAAAATATATTAAACGATTTCGTTATTTTCTCATTTTCACCTCCGTTACTCATTTTTTCAGTTAATCCTACTCCTGAAAAAATCCCTTCTTTTTCCCATTTCTCAATTCCAACTGATCTTGAGTATCCTTTTCGTCATGTCATAGCCTAATCTAATTTCACCTACGCGTGGTAGAGGGAATCACGCTGTCTCTCTCTCCCTCTCTTTTCCTCCGGCGTTGTAATGCCTCTACGTGTCGGCGCCATGTCACTCGTGTGTCTTGAGCTAGAGTGCATCACACTAAAGTGATCCAGCCAATCCTGCTCATCCTTTTCCTTTACCTCGTTCCCACCGTTGGTGGTATATAATGTACCTTTGATGTGTAGCTTTGACGCGACCAAGTACCTTGCTGAATGATAACAAGCTTGAAGTCATTTTTTTTATTAAACATTAAAATCTTTTTATAATAATTAATATAAGAAAAAAATGCGACTGTTTATGGGACTGTCATGGAATATTATTAATCTATTATCTTAAAAAACGTAACAGGAAAGTATGAAGCTTCATTATTTGACAAGATTATGGAAAAAACAACCGAAATAACGACTGAATTTGCGAAAGAAGAGAGTGCTTTTTCATCAGGACAACGATCTTGCCAATTCCTTGGCGCTCGCAATGGCTGAAATTCACCAATCGCTTTTTGAATTGGTTGACCATACACCATATTCAACAGATATGACCCTCAGTGACTATTTCCTGTTTCCAAAAATTTAAGTTTTCCTTAGAGGATAGAATTTCCTTGGACGAGTAGATTATCGGTACGTAAATTCCTAATACGCGGAGAAATACATCAACTTCGGAAGGATTAAAGAAGTTAGATCATTATTCGAAAAATAAAATCTACTCTAAAGGAGACTATAAGGAGAAATAAAGATAAATTTGAATACAAAATTTCTCGTGAATTTTTTACGTCGGAAAGCTTTCAGTCTACCCCCGTACTTTCTTCCACGCTTCAATAGCAATGTATTTTGATACTTCAAGCGTAGTTGGCTTTAAGCCTATGCTATGAAAGTTTGAACCTTAACTAAGTAAAATTCCGCTGAAATTGGCTCTTTCATACGAAAATCTGAAATATTTAATGTATTGGCATTTAACCAGATACCTTGAAGTCTAGTGGACAACGACCAACAGCCGCTGTTAAACAATATGCTGTTGTTCAAACTACTGTTATCATTTGATTTATTCCATGATAAGATACATTGAAATATATACAATCTTCTAGTGGTACTCACTCGTTTGTCTCTTTCCAAGGACACATAAGATGATGAAAGGACAAATCCGATGAAAGAAGGAAGGAAAACAATAATTAGGAAGAAATAAAAAATTGTTTCAGTGTAGGAACATTTTTAGTCACACCGCATCGAAATGGACCTAGTACTTTAATTTTAAAAGGGAAAAAGATTTAAGTGCAAGGAAACTGGGCTTCAACTCGTCACAGAAGATTAATTTGATTCAAGTCGGTTTCCCAAAATACAATTAAATCCTGATCATCTATAATTTAATGCCACCGTAAAACGGTTTTCCTCAAGGAAAAATTCGACTAAGATACAAATCTTAAAAATTATTCCCATTAATCTTTTCAGAAGATTGCTCGGATTTTATTCCTTTTGAACTCCGTCAAGTTAAAAATTTAATATAGCATCGGATTATTGGAAAAAATTTAAAAAGCTAACACAAAGAATGGAAAAAATCTTTCTTCTTATTTTACAATATTTAACGTCATCATCTCATACTTCATTCGCAATTTTAGTATAATGGAATAAAAATAAATGCCACTTACTTAATTAGTGTACCCAACTTGTAATACGCCAGATAGGTTCATTTTTAATATAATTTACTTTTATTCGTAAATGAGAATGTAGGATTTGGACCTTAAATGCAGAAATGTTATCTTAGCCTACATATTCTAAGGTAGAATTTCTAACCTTAAACTCGCTGTTTATGCTCGCCAAAGATATGGTCTAAAAACAGGACTGTTCCACCTGTATATGCACGATTTTTGTGCAATGCTTTAATAAAATCAGTAAAATGAAACTTTTGGTATAATACCCGATATATTTTAAGACGGATTGCCAAATGTTTGCATTTGAAAAAACACGAATCTAATAATTACTTTATGCCGAATAAGGATGACATCACATCATAACCATACTCCTTTTATCAGTATTTCTCTATGACAAACTTTCTATCAAACATTTTGAAATCAAAGTAAAACTCTTCCTTTTACGAACCCCTTAATTTCATTTCACCCCACCGAACATCTGACGCAAAATATAATTATCTGTTGCCAAATTTTGACGCTCGTAAAGAATGTGAATAGGTGTGGATCAGCCTGAAAACCCTTTCTTCAGACCCTTTCAACATGTTTCAATTTAGCTTAGTAGGAAGAGGTTTCCCTGGCGTAAAATTTCAAAAGGTGACATAGGTATCGATTTAAAAAATGAATTGGAGCTAGGAACTTTTCATATATATTTATAAAAAGCGTGGTTTACAGGCAATGATGTCCAATAGATGATATTCAATTTCCAATCACATCAACTGAAAAATATGAGATTAATAAAATGAATGTTTCGATATTAACATTGAGAAAGAAAAACACATAAAAAAACAATACTTGTTTCAAAGATGATTCCATAGATCTCCTGATAAAACCAACGACGATTACATTCCACACCTAGACATAAATGCATTTCTCATATTGCTCATGGCCTTCTTATAATAGACATTTTAATAGTAAGCGTCTGATCATATCACCCAGAATACCTACATTGTTTGGGTTGTCAAAAGTATCACTCAGTTTTTACAGGTGCGTACCCCCAGGGCTTCCGCGGAGTTGGCCTTTTTTCCCTAGAAATGCTTCCATAAATCTTTGCAGGCGCGTATAAGCCATTTTAAGGGCAAACAAGCCAATCTGAACGTTTTTGAAGCATCCCATAAATCAAATCTTCTGGTGGATTGCATATTAATCTGCTGCACATATCAACAAGAATAGAATACTCTCTATAGATTTTCGGAAAATAATCCATAAATGTATAAATATCTCGAAACATATTTTTTCCGGTTGCATTCAAATATTAATACAGCTGGTAAGAATAATTTTTATTAAATTTCCGTGGGTTTCAACTGCCAATTACTTTAATAATGGTAGACAAAAAACTGAGGAGACCTTGATTTATTAGTAGAACATATAATAGAGTGCCATATCATTTATTTTAAATACAACGTACAGCAATGCCTATACTTACCTGAAGAGATTGATTAATCTCATGAACCTAGAGCCGATTTTACGATTCATGTATATAACCTAAGTGAAATCTACAAGGCTTCTTCGTTAAAACTGAATATTTTGGTGAAAATGCATGGAGCTGTTCCTCATCAAAGTGTTTATTTTCGACTCCGCCGTAGTCAATATTAGGTGGCGTTATCAGAGGTCCTCTATTAACATGTTAAACCCATACAAATTCATATGAAGTGGAGCTTTTATATTTGAGGAGTAACTAACCTATCAAAAAAATTAAAACTATTCTGATGACTTGAAATGGCAAAAAAGGCAATGCTGGAGTTCGAAATATATTTCCATTAAATTATTGCTAGTGTGATCTAAAAAAACATTTTTTTTACTTTGAACTTGAATATATTGCAAAGATAAAAGTATTTAAAATCTCTTGGATGCCAATTTCGACAGCTTTATTTTAATAAAAGTTCGTAGATATACTTAAGTAGTTTATTGGCATTAGCTATATTTGTTTAGATGGTTTGTAAAGAATATACAGACATTACATAATTGCAACATGTTTAAATAAATCCAGATGTTCGCATTACGTACGGGTACGTGGCTAAATCTTAATCAGCCTTTTATTTAAAATGAACAATATAGGTCACATCGTTGTAATGGTGGCAGCACTTCAAACAATGTTCTTGTGCAATAACTAAAATACATTTATTTACGCTAGGTGACCAGTTAACAGTTTCTGTTTTCACTTGTACAGCACCAAAGATTATTTCGAGAATGAAAAAAAAACATTCCGCTGTGAAATTTCACTCTTTCTCAATTACGATTCTCGGCGTCGCTTCGTCCGTTGGCCACCCCCACACCAACGCCCTGTGTTCCTGTGTTACCCCTTCCCGTCCTTGCGAGCGGACGCGTATCGCTTCACCCTTCGCATTCGAAGTTCCCATTTCCTGTCTCCCTCGCCAGTACAACCCTTTCGTGGACACTTACCATCCTGATTGCAGCAAACCGATCCGCCTCGACCTTAAGCTTTCTTTTTATATTGTTCAAAATAGCCTGACATAACTGTTTTTATCCCCACCTCTCCTCCAATCATTGTATTTTTCCTCTAAAGCACTTTTGTGGTTCTCGTTTCGATACACTTAGTTCTTTTCCCACAAGAGAACGATATCAATTTAACCATGGCAATATCAATCCAACAATAGCGGTAGCTATTACAGCCAACTCCAACCTTCCCAGTTTTATTTCGAATTTGATACGCCTCCGACGGTTTTGATCTATGATGATAAGGTCTTAGAAAAGATTTCATAACCTTCATCACAAAGTTTGACTGCAAATAAAAGCGGGATCAAAAAATGTCTGCAGTGCTACGCTCCTAATCAAGCTCATTATATTAAGTATAGGCAAATGAATTTTTACGTCTTTCGACCTGTCTGATCATTTTACAAAACAGACACATTTTGTCTCAGATCGTTACACCAACACACGACATTACCTAGACGGGATTTAAACAGGCCACATTAGGATCTAATCGGAATGACTAAATCCGCCGCTTATTATTTTTAAAACTCTTATATATAGTAACAAATTTGTATACCCAATGAAAGGCATGCCATGCAAAGCAGCAAACAATAATTGGAAAAGGTATTGTATGGTGATGAGTGCCATATAGCAAATCTGAATGCCTCAGTGTAGATGGAAAAATACTTTTTTGTATTTTTGGACTTAATATTCTCAATTGTAAAATTGCGGTGGTAAGATTCAACAAAACGTTTGTTAAACCAGAAAAACTGCATAAGTATCAAAAGTGTAAATGTATACCCCATATAGCAACAAATATTAGACAATACAACAAATGATATTACTCCTACATACATAGCTTGAACCCTTCCATGGGTTACAAACCTTGTAGAGTTTCACCAATAAATAGTGTTTGATTAGTGTTAGTTCCCATCCCGATAAACGTAAAGGCTACGTAATGTGAGGACTACAAAAAAATAAGCTTGATATACCAAGCAGCTAAGGTTGTTCTCGGGATCATAAACAAAAAGATAGAGAGTAGGGCAAATGGTTACTTAGGTGATGATCAGCTTGGATTTAGGAAGGGGAAAGGTACGCGTGATGCCATTGCAGTAATGAGATCACTATTCGAGAGGAATATATGATACAATCTGGACGTATTTCCTGTTTAGATGATTTCGAAAAAGTGTTTGATAGAGTGAATTGGGAAAAACTAATGCGTACATTGCAAAAAATAGGAATAGGTTGGAGGGACAGGAGACTAATCCGCAACATGTACATGTCTCAGACTACCCAGGTGAGAGTGGGGAACGTAGAGTCCGGAAGGGCAGTGTTACGAAGAGGTGTGAGGCAGGGTTGCCCATTAACACTGGTGCTGTTCAATATATATGTGGAAGAAATGATTAAAGCGACATGGGAAGAACTGGAGGTAGAAATGAAAGTCGGGGGGGAATGAGTCAAATCAGTTCGGTTTGCTGATGACCAAGCATTAGTTGCTCAGTCAGCCAAGGGGTTGCAAGAATTTCTGAGTGCACTGGAAATTCATTTGGATAGATATGGGGTAAGAATCAATACAAATAAGTAAGGTTTTGAGATTTTCCCGAAAGACAAGGGCCAAGGTTAAAATTATAATATAAGGGCAAAAAATCGATCAAGTGGAACGTCTTATGTATCTCTGTAGTGTTTTGGACCGACATGGTCCAAAACCAAATAGTGGAGAATAATTGCACTAGCTAAGGAGAGCTACAAAAGGACGAGGGAGATGATGACAGGGATTGAGTAAAGATGTTAAGAAAAGGCTCGTCAAAAATTTGATACGAAGCGTAGTTATTTACAACGCAAGAACAACAAGGTCAATGAAGCACGCGGCTAGACGTATTTGGAGGCTTTAAAATGTGTGCGTGGAGAAGAATGGAGAAGGTGAAATAGACCGAAAGGAAAACAAATGTTGAAGTACTAGGAATAAAGATCGAGGAGAGGTTATTTTTGGTAATTAATTGGTATTGATAATTTATAATATATTATATTATAAAAACAGAAGAAAAGCATATAGATTGGCAGTGGGATGCTGAAAATTGTAATAGAGGGGAGAACGTTAGGAAAACGAGAAAAGGGTTGGGACTGGATAGGGATACTGGACCGGATAAAGGTAGGATGGAAGTACTCAGAAAGGAAGAGAGATTTGTTGAGTAAGATGTTGGGTTGTGTTTTTTAGGAGAAATTAAATATTTTTTGGTGTTTTGGTAGTTGTATCCATCCAAAACTTAAATTAACAAATAGATTATTTAATAAAAATAAGATCAGACGTTGCCCTGGTGACAGCGTATATTTTCCCAAAAGATTGTTCCCAGAAATTCACGGTTTTCCCGTTATGGTACACCTTTACTATCAATTGACCTGTATACACGTGATATGGCATTTTCTAATATTATTTTAACCGTTTGATACTCTATTCTCCCTAATAGCTAATCCTAATAGAATTGACTCAAAAAAGCGTTCACTACCAGTGATAGGTTTGGATCAACTCTGATGATTCCTCTTCTGCGATACATGGAGCTAATTTAATACTGCCTCGATCAATTTATATTGCACTACATTTTTTTCAAGGTTATGGGACATATAGTTGCTCGTTTGAGACACCTAGATAATCAGACTTTATAATGACAAATAAGCAGGGTTTCCGAAAAGGTAGATCCTCCGAGACACAACTTGCGCTTTTTGTTAATGATATTCTTATTTCAGGAGAGAGCAATGTTCTAGTGGACGCAATTTTTCTATATATTTAGAAAGCCTCGACAATGTAACTCATAGTAAACTACTCGTAAAGCTAGAAGCATATGGCATAAATAAAAATATCCGTGGTTGGATTAAAGAATATTTAAATGGTCGGTTACAAAGAGTAGTGATATGTGGAGTTAGCTCAAATGCAGTAGAAGTTACTTCAGATGTTCCCCATGGAAGTATTATCGGGCCTATAGAATGTGTAGAAACAATTAAATACCTTGATGGTACCCTCACTCACGATCTCTCCTGGGTGAAATGCACACTGGGAATATGTGGATAAGCTAATAAAAAAATATGAGACCTTAGAAGAGCACTTGTGAATAAGGTACCTGGTAAATGTGATGAAAACATCAAACAGAAATGTTATCTGACGTTGGTTTGTCCTTATTTAGAATACATATGCTGCAAGTAGATGGTATCCTCACGAAGCGGGATTGGCTGTCCCATTGGTTCTCGTGCAGCGTAGAAGAACTAGATTTGTAAAACGTTGTTATGATAAACTTAAAAGTGCATCCAAGACATTATTACAACTAGGCTGGGTATCACTCACGGAGCAAAGTTTAAATTACAGATTGAATCACTTGCATAAATTGGAAGGTGGTCACTTTAGCATTGATATTAAAAATTTATTATTACCCCCATCGTACTATGGTAGGAGAGATCATCTTAATAAAATTAGAAAGATGAAATGTAGAGAAGATAGATTTAAGATGTCATTTTTTCCATGAACAATAGGGGAACATAATAACATTGTTCGACCGCGGTAGAGTCATGCTCGGGTAAAATCATTCTGGTTTGTATTCACCCCCTGTCACACACCCTGGGTATATGTAAATAAAATCAAATGCTCAAGTATCAAATTTACGTAAAACATAAATTGTCAATACTTAACACATAAATGCTATCTACAACATAAATACGACCTTTTTTGAGTGATTGTTCTATACTTATGGTAGCAGTACTTATTACATAACAATTACAGTCAATATTTTCAATTTAGAAGGGATGGAGAAAGAAAAAGGTCTGTTAGACGGAATGAATGGAGAAACTAAGCAAGCGAAATTTGAAGAAGGGTTTATTGCAGAGTCGGCGGTCGGAGAAACTTTAGTTTGGAGAAGGTAAGAAATGCATCCATGTGCAATCTGTGTGCCGGATTGGAATCCTGATGCCACCTCTGGGCATTCCTAACTTCACCCAGGCTTTCATCAAGTGATTTCTCGATATTCGTATCTTCCAAGGTAACCATTGGCGATATTTGGAAAGAAGGAAATCCCCATCCTGATGAGGGTGGTTTCCTTCTTTCATCCGATGTCAAACTAACCCACATGTGAATCACGCTGTCAATCACGCTGGGTTAAACCCATTGATGTGGCTTAAGTGCGCTCTGCCCTCATATATCAAACGAAACGGGTCGGTAACAGTAGTAGTTAATGATAATTCAATCACTTTCGTAATTGAATTTATCCAAAAATGTGGGTTTGTGGCTAACCTATATTCCATACACGAGTAAAACCGTGGTTAAAAGGTTAAAAATGGAGTAAAATGGTTTTCATTTTAATTGTGCAAAACGAACGCAAATTACATGATAACCAAATTACAGAGCGATATAAGCAACGAAAGAAAACAATAGCAGCGAAAGGTTAGTTCTGGGTATTAACATTACAATATTACACGTTATATTATTAATTTCTTTTTATTATAGTACCGTGTAATCCGATGCTAGGGTGTGTGGTAGGCGGTGAATACACACCAGACTAATTTTTACCCGAACATGACCCTACAATATTATCAATTTTAACATCATGATCACTCCTACCGTAGTACGATGGGGGTAAAAAAGTTATTTTCATCATCACTGTTAACGAGACCTCCTTCCAATCAATGCCAGTGCTTCAATCTGTAATTTAATCTTCGCTCCACGAGTGATTCTCAGCCTAGTTCCTCTAATATATTGGATATGGTACTAAGTTTATAATAACGTTTTACAAATCTTTCTCAACGCTGCACGTGATCTCATTAGGCAATTAATCCGACTCAGTGAGGATCCCATATACTTACAGCATATTCTAAATGTGGCCTAACCCACGAACAATAACATTTCTGCTTGACCTTTTCATCACATTTACCCAGTACTCTTCTAATTAATCCTAATTTTTGGTTTGCGTGTCCACGAATGTGTTTCACTAATGAGAGGTCGAAAGTGAGGGTAAAGCCTAGATATTTTGTTCAGTCTAAACATTAAAAATATTCAAAAAGGAAAGAAGGCAGTGACATTTAATATTTTAGCTGTCGGTTAAACGACGAATGAACTTAATTATGAATCCGTTAAGTCGAAAATAGCATGTAAATGAACAGGTGAGAAGCATTTTCCAGACCATTGGTATTTCTTGCAAATCCTCTAGAGAATTAGATTCAATTTTATTAGATCATATTTGGCATGGGAGGATAGTCAACGCACGAGGAAATAATCAAAGACTTTTGCGCTTCCACAAGAATGAATTTATTGTGTCGACTAGTTTTACTACACTGTAGCGTCATTTAGACTGGTTACAAAAAAACAGTTATTAATTGTGTGGACTAGCTACGTTGCACTGTTGCGGAACTAGTCCGCACAATAAATTCTTTCCTGTGGAAACGCTAAGTCATTGATTCGTTCTTCGTGCATCACACCTGGATTTTCACAAAGTATCAGCTTCAACAATCTCTCAAGAGAGTCGTTGACATGACTATAAATTCGCATGACGCTCAAATCAAAGAGGGAGAAGTTTTTATCAGGATCCAATCACCAAACTGATGAATGCACGTATTCTAGCGTAGGTAATATTATTCAATGGAGCAAAAGACAAATTCAACCCAAAGACAATAGAAGCTACAGTTTGAAGAAATCATCGAGAAAAATTTAATTATTTAGAGATGGATATTTTTACAAAAGAATGCAGACTCCCTTTAAAGTTCAAAGAGCATGATGAATCTCAGATGGTAAATGATAAATCCAGCTTCACCGGTACGCTTATTTTACTAACAGCTGTGTCCACAAACTTATCTAGAAACATGCAACTGCGTATATAGTCCCTTTATCCAAAGCAATTATCCCAGAATTTTTTATCGACGTATTTTAACGCTATAAAATGCTCATTTTATTATCCGTATATCATTTAATAGAATGAGTGGAACTTTAAATGCCGTAGGTTGTTCATTTGTCCTTCGGTTCCTTGGTACCAATATTTTGGTCCAGTCAAAATATGCAATTTTAGAAACTATTTCATTGACCCAAAAATATTCGCCAAATTAATTTTCATTAAGTATTGGATTTAAAGAGAATAGGTGTATGGGGAACTGTAAGAATAAAAATATTGAGTTCACTGAGCAGAGTAACAAAAATGAAGGCAACCACGCACCACGATCCGCAACCACGAACATGCAACGAACGAAGAAATCATTTCCCACCATAAATTCATGGGTGACGTCCCATTTTGCAAGAAGACCATTTCCATGAATGGGTAGACCATTTACGAAATGCAAATAGATACATATGTATTGGTCTCCAATAAACATTCACGCCAAGTTGACTTGTACTCTATAATACGAGGCGATTCGGTTTTGTTCTGCAGCAATTAATTCTGCCTCTGTGAAGATGAACTGACGGGATGCCAACGCTGCCGGAGTAATTAAAACACATTTTATCAAACTCGACAATGGCTGGCTCTCACCCGTACGCTGTGCCCAAAAACCGCACGCTAAACAGCATTACGATGGTGCACGATCGCACTCCGAAACACACATACACACACGATCCATGCGTGTTTGTGTGTGTGTGGTTTGCCCGAAGCTCCGCCTTCCCACCTCCGCGTTCCCATGGTCGCACACCCCCACAAGTTTCTCAAACAAAGATGGGTGGGTGGACGCATCTGCCGCATGGGGCCGTAAAACTGAAATGGAATGAAATAAATGAGGGAAACGCCGCAAAGCCGACTTCACCTCTACTTTAAAGCGCTGGTCGGCTCCTTACTCTGCCGCGCCACTTCATAGGTGGATAGGGTGATTAGGTGACGGCAATTCCATCTGGTTGGTGGGAAGGGAACTGGCGCGCGGGCGGGTGGGTAGAAGGGAAAAGGGAGAGGGCGAATAAAATTCTCCCGGTTCCACCTATCATTAACTTGTTCCTTCTCCGAGCCACCACGGTCGTAGGGAGGAGGCGAATAGGTGGTAGGAATGAAATCTTCAACCTCTCCCGAGCTCTTTTCTTCTTCTTTCTCCAAATGCAATCGAGGCTCTTAAAATGAAATTGTGATGCAGAAAATTTATTTTTACCCCCAAAGTCCCACGGCAGGAGAGTTCATGCTAATATAATTAGAGAGATTAAGGTATTAAGAAAACAGATAGATCGAAGTTGTAATTTTTTTCACGAAGGATAGGGGATCATAATAACATTGCTCGACCGCAGTAGGATCAAGTTCGGGTAAATTATTCTGGTATTTACACCCTGCCACACACCCTAGCGGTGGCTTGACGGGTACATATAGATAAATAAATAAAATTAAAATAAAATAACGAAACTCCGGAAGAAAAGGTCGATAAAAACCGGTGACGGAGCTCCAAACTTTTGCTCTTCTGCCGTCATAATCGATTTACCTCTCCTTCCACTGGATATCAATGGAATGCGATACGCCGCATCCGCTTCCCCGGGTGCCGAAACCTGAAATCCCGCGTCCACGACCTGCTGCATTGGCCTTCCTCTCCTGCAGTTTGATCATACGTTACAATTCACAGCCCATCTGAGCGCGGAAACACCGCAGAATTGGGCTTGCGCAAAACGATTACAACAAAGATCCTACTCTGTGAAACGTTTATATCTTAATATACACTCAACATGCAAACAATTAACATGATGGTCCTAGTGAGCTGTGGACTCGTAAATAATATTACAGGAAATGGTAAATAAATTTTTCTGATTAAAAATTAGTTTAATCGTTGAGAAAATTACTGTCGATAAATACATACAGGGATTGGATTGGTGCAATAGGTAGTGAACTGCTTAACTATCCGGAGGGCTTGAGTTTTTATTCACGTGACGGAAGGCTTTATCAAAGGTGTCCAGATTCCTAACTGACTTTCGTGGAAAGAACATTTCATATGCAGAACGCCATCTGTCGAATGAGAGGCTAAAATGTGGACCCAACAGTGCCTTTCGTCAAGAGTAGACTAATGACGACACCGATTTTCCCGCCTACCCTAATAATCGCTACTACTGGAAACACTTGACTGTGTATAGATAATCAGCTTGAAAATCTTTTCTTTTTTAAAACGAAAGGTTAATGTTCAAACTTAGGTACGAATACCTCAAATCAATGTACTTCATAATTCTTATTTTGAATGAATCGGACAGATGATCGGACAGATGATGATTGAGTGGCTAGAATTAATGTTTTCTGATTCTGCAGTAAGATATTAGAAACTGATAATGCTACGATTTGAATGCATTTTTAATTACTGTCATATCTAAAGCCAACAGCCCATGCCTATTTTGAATAGTCTTATAACGCACCCACTCTCACAAATAATATTTTATTATATTTGTATTATATTTATATACGCTGCAAGCCACCGCCAGGGTGTGTGGCAAGGGATGGATACAAACATGAATAATTTTACCCGAACATGACCCTATGCGATCAATGTTATTATGTTCCCTAACGTTCATGGAAAAAATGACATCTTAAATATATCTTTTCTGCAATTAATCTCTCTAATTTTACTAGTATAATCTCTCCTACCATAGTACGATGGGGTAGTAATACATTTTCAACATCAATGCTAAAGGTACATTCCAATTTATGCAAGAGTTTCAATCTGTAATATAACCTTTGCTCCGTTAGTGATCCCCAGCCTAGCTGCTCTAATATTTTGGATACTCTACAAAGTTTATCATAACAAGATTTTACAATTATAGCTCCTCTACGCTGCAGGCGATCCAATTCGGCAGCTAATCTAACTTCGAGAGGATCCCATATACTTTCATTAATTTCTAAATGAGGCCTAATCAATGACAAACATTTCTCTTTGGTCTTTTCATCACATTTACCAAGTGCTCTTCTAACGTCTCCTAATTTTTTGATAGCTTGTCCACATATTTCCCGTATGTGTTTCACCCAGGAGAGATGGTGAGCGATGGTAACGCCTAGATATTTAATGGAGTCAACACATTCAAATTCGGTATTTCCAATGCAGTAGGCGTTCAGGTGGGAATTTACGTTTTCTCCAAAAAATAATAACTGCCCACCTAAAAATTCTTTAATCCAACCCCTGATATTTTTATCAATGCCATATGCTTCTAGCTTTGTGAGTAGTTTACTAGGAGGTACTCTGTCGAAGGCTTTCTCAAAATATAGAAAAATCGCGTCCACTGGAACATTGCTCTTTCCCCATATAAGAATATTATGAAAAAAGCACCAGTTTTGTCTCGCAGGATCTACCTTTTCAAAAACCCTGATGATTTTTATTGATAAAATCTCACTGCCTCATCGAAACAGCATATATATTACATAGTCTTGCACGAAATGGATGTGAGGGGAATAATTCTGCAATTACTCGATTACCCTATGTCTCCTTTTTTAAATATTGGTGTTAGATCAGCCGTTTTCTGATCTCCGGGAATCTTTTGAGGATCCAGCGACTTCTCAAATATTCGAGGTGTGTACAAAACATAACGAGAATTTTTTTCATTTTTATTCAAAAGTCTATTTGAGTACCGAGCCAAAACGAGGTTATTATATTTAATCCTGGAAAATGGTATTTTTGCAATTCCTTTACCACACAGGGATTTTTAATTCTCTTCAGTTCATTAGTCGGAAAATAGTATTTGCATTTTTTGAGCCATTACTTAGTTAACTATCACCTCGTGGGCCATTGTGTATGCTTCCTATGCAGTTGATGTTGATAATTTGTTTTGATAGTGAATTAGCCTCCACATATAAAACTTATTATGATAAATTCTTTTAGATCTATTATTCTTGAATTTCTCCGTGCATACAAGCTTTGTGTGATATTACTTGTTATTATTAGTTCATAAACGAGGTGTGTTAAAAAATTAACGGGAAATTTTTCATTTTTGCGAGCTTGGAGAGTCCGATTGTCAAACTTTATTTTATTATGTTGGTATACATGCCCCTGAAGTACAATAAAACTTTCAGCTGTTTTCATTGTGGACTTTGTCTGTGAGATCCACTAAGGTTAGACGTGTTTTATGAGCTCGGCGATTTTCGTTTGTTCAAAGAAATGAATCAAAGAATTTGTATCAAATTTTGCGTAAAAAATGTAATAAAGTGTAACAAAGTGTGTTAAATGATAACAAAGGCCTATGGTGAGTCTGCTATGAGTAAATCAAGAGTTTACGAGTGGTATAAGCGTTTCCAAAAAGGCCGTAAAGACCTTGAAGATGACGAACACCCTGGACGCCCCAGCACATCAACAATCGATGAAAACGTGGAAAACGTGTAAGAAATGTTTATGAACGATCGCCGAATCACAATTAGAGAGGTCGTTGATGATGCTGGCATATCGATTGGATCATGTCATGACATTTTTTTCCAATTTTTTGGGTATGAAACGCGTGGTAGCAAAATTGTTGAATTTTGAACAAAAACAGCGGCGAATGGAAGTTGCTCAGGAGTCACTAAATGAAGTAAACGACGATGCAGAATTACTGAAACGTATTATAACAGGTGAGGAAACATGGGTTTATGGATATGACGTTGAAACTAAGGCTCAATCATCCCAGTGGCCATTCTGGCTCGCCAAGACCGAAAAAGGCTCGAGAAGTGCGGTCGAACGTGATGGTTATGGATATGGATAGATGGACGTACGATCAGTTTCATCAGAGTATATATTTGTGGGTCCTTTGGAAAATAAACATTTGAAAACTATGGAGGAGTGGAACCCAACCGTAGGTGGAAGGATAGATGCTAGTGTGTTCAGAGGAGTACTGTTAAGAAATAAAGACTGATCACGGGGCGAAAGCACGAGAGTTAAGCAGGAGAAAAGGTTCAACCATAACAAAGAATCGCTAGAGACTATATGAGTGTATGTAATGTAGTTCCCTTTAATTGGAATATAAAATATCACCAGATGGAACTAGATAAATAATGAGTAAAAAGAGAGTGAAATACTATGAGGATAGAGATAGGCGATTGATCCGCAAACTGTGCATACCTCGGAATGCTCAGGTCCAAAGCGGTGGATTTAGTGTCGGATGGGCGGTGTTAGAAAGAGGAGTAAAACTGGAATGTCCATTATCACTTGTGATAATCAAAGCATAGGCAAAAAATGTAAAAATGGCAAGGGAGATATTGGATATCAGAATGAAAGAATTACCAATGATAACAAAAACTAATTTAGCATTTCCCAGAGTAGTATCACTCATACAGTTTCTAAACATTAACACCTAGCGTTTTATGAAAAGGTATTTATTTATACATTTATCAAATAGTTGCGAGGAATAATCATGATCGAAATAATAAATAAAATACTTTTTCATTTCATCCACGTCATGGAAAGAATATATTGAAATAACTGCGTCTAAATATTTCATTTTTCAAAATGTTGTTTCACAGATTATTGATTGAATTGTGAAATAAATATTTATAACTTCGGGATTGCCATAAATATATAATCGAAACTTAGTGAAACATTCTTAATCATATGTATTCAATTTCAGTTGGCATATGCTTCTGTGAGAGCGAGAAATCAAATTACGCAAGTGAGGTAGCGCTTAATTAATCCTTGATAGGGCTTCATTTTAATGTTAAATAAGCGAAACTTTAGATTATCTAGATTTTACGTAATTATTTTGAATATATTTTTATCATAAAACATACAAAAAATGGCATCAAAATTTCGTTAAAGCAGCCAGAATGCAAAGCTTTGGGACGACGGAATGAGATGTCTCGACTTCAACCCTGAATTACGATTGAATTTTTAAGCAAAATAATAAAATAGCACACTGAAGATTTTGATCACTTTTGGATCAATTTAAAATATCTGGGATATTTCCTGTAATTCATCACAAAACTGTTTGTACATAAATCATCTGTTAGCAATATAATCAACTTTCCCTGAAACTATTATTCCCTACATTTTCTTGTGTATCCTCATGTATGTTCTCTCCATTTAATTAAAATACGTTTACTTGCTCTTTTCATTTACTTGATTCACTCCCTTCAATCACAGCTTTTAACATCCCTTACCCCTTCAAATTTCCTCATATAACTTCCTCTTTTCCCTAAACCTTTCAGCAACTTCTTTTGTCTTCCCCTCCACTAACTTGAACACATTAGTTACCTCTTCATCAAGAGCGATTTATTAACATAGTCCATTGTGAGCGCCATGCCCGTCGAACTGCTGGCATTATTATCATTTGAATTCCTCATACTTGAGGGGAGGAGATATTCTTACCCCTGTCCGGAAAACTAATTTGTTCTCTTGTCTCTCTCCTCCCTCACTCAACACACACCCACATTTCTTCCCTTCCGAAACATCCAGCCATCCGGACGCGTAAGTATGGCCCCGTTCACTCACCCCACCGCCACCAAGTTTCTCGCTCTTCCTCCACCTCCACGCTTCCCGGCACAAAGCCTAAAAGCGGCGTCAAGACACGCATTCGTTTCCGCGGCGGCGCCACCTCTCTCTCCTTCCCTCTCACCCCCCGTGCAGTGGCCGCAGCCACTGACGTTAACGTTCATTTGTTTGTGTGCTGACGCCTTTTAATTTGCGCGGGAAACAACGAAATCATTGTCGAAAGCCATTACGAAACCGCGCGCTCTCTCTCTCTGCTGCGGTCCCCACTCGTTATTTCTCGTTTTCCGATGTAAAACTTCGCCATGACTAGCAACTGTGTGTAAAAGTTCAGGGGGTTAAGTGGGGTAGGGAGGGTTTTACCACATTTAAAAACACACGGAGACGCTGTAATATCCCTCGATAAACACGATGAACATCATATAGCTGTTATTGGTAATTTACCAATTAGGTAGGCTTTAGATTTTGACAGCCTGAAAAACGATTCATTATTTGCTTCTCTTAACAAAACACAAGGGGATTAGGATGGTCCGGGGGCTAACCTACTGGCTTTCCATTCAAAGAAAACCATAACGCTAGCCCCCTCCCTCTTGCTCCTAAAAACTCATCAAATTTTGGTATAGTAAAGAAATACTAAACTGTCACATGCAATTTCATATCTTAATTTCAATACACTCCAGAAATAAACATGAAAATGTATGTAAAAAGAAAACACGCTGAGGCTCGAAGGGTTGACATTGACCCTCTAGGGTTGTAGCCTAGATTTAGTAATTTTTATACATAGTATTAATGGGTCCATATTAATACTGTAAAAGGTGGGTTCGCCACAGGAACTGTACTCTTGTGGTAATATAGTATTACTGACTAATATTAGGATGAATTTTCTATGAGGTATGGGGATATGACTTGAGTTAGCCTCTTAATAATGGGCATTTATTGCAGCTGCGAGGATTATTTTTTCAGCTATGTCCATTTGGTCATTAACTATGTATTAGTTACAACTGGTTTTTTTAGACTGTTTAAAATTCCTATACGTCTACTTGACTGTTTAAAATATTCGCCGTTCACTTTGAAGCAGTTTTCGTAAATCTCCACAAGCTTATGCAGTCCCTTAACATAGAAGTTTACCGATTGGGAATTTAACCAGTTGCCAAAAGTGGTTATGAGTTCCTATTCAAAGCATTGTTTCAAGTGCAGGGAGAGTGTATTGCCTCTAGGTTTATGTCATAGTCACCGCCGTCTTGTCCCAAAATGCTCGTCCACTCTTTGTGTTGGGGGTGAGCAATTACGGTACCCACCTTGCAAGCAATGTGTTATCCTAGCTTTTCCGTAACAATTAGTGGTCCATTAACTAGAAGATATTCATCATCCAGAACAAATTGTCAATGTTAGACCATATCGCAGTTAGCGGGCAACTTGTTATACGATTTCATCGGTCTAGTTGCTGAGCTTGTCACTCCCTTCTGATCATGCAACTTTTTGCGGTCATTTTTATATTCTCGACACCATTGTCTAAAATTGCATTCACTCATTACAGCAGATCAATATACTAGACTTAACACCGAATGCATTCGGTATGCTGATAAATCTTTTGCACACAAAAATCGAACCACAGCACTCACGTCGCAACACGAGGGAGCAAAGTTTTTCGCGGACATCGTTATCTGCATTTACCGTCGAGAAAATGACTCTTGTATCAAACTTTAGAGGCTTTTGAAACAATCAACGAATGATTCTAAATGGGAACAACTTTATTCTGACGCGCCATTCTTTAAATCTAAGAAAACGCCTCCCACCCGTTGAATATTTCTCATTCATTTTCTTAAAAAAATACACGTATTGCCCCAACATGTAAAAAAAGGTATTTTTATTTTTTCGTCATAACAATGCAAATATCCTTCTTGTTACAAACGGCTCCTCTCTTATGCTTTCTAATGTCTAAGTACAGTTCTCTTTCGATAGTGGATAGGCACCTTAACTTATAATATGTAGAGACAATAATACGCAAATCACATATTTCTTCAATATTGTACCTGATAGCCAATAAATACAGAGTTTCCTCAATTTTTTTTCAAGTGTGTTTATCCTTCATCGATATCATAACGTCTTTGACCCCCTCCATTGATCCACTTCCATGCAGTTAGCCCTATGCGTACCCTAAATTGTCGTACAAAAAATCTAACTATGAAAATGACTTAAAAAATTACAAGATTATTTATATAGTCTGCATTCATTCAGCTTTCATAAAATAACTTCATGATAAACCATTTAGCATTGTAAATAACCACTGGCTTTTACGCGAAAAATCTACCGTCAAAACTTAATTTACGGCAATAATAAGAGGTCATTCAGTGGATTCCCTTTGATGTTGAGGCTACTGAATGTTAATTTTAAGCCTACGTCAAACTGACCTACTTTCTAACAAAGCCTTTATATATGATGAAAGGTGAATTACTACAATAGAAAATATACATTTTTTATCGTCTAAAAATATCGTCTAAGTAAATATCTATATTGCACTAAAGAACTCAATGCTGGAGGATAAATGAACCTATGATTTGATTTTCAACGGGGTATTTACTGCACCAGATTGCCTGGAAAAAAGGCCGAACTATATTAACTGGAATGACGGTGAGATGTATACATAATACATTTCATGAAAACGAAATATGATATTAACGAAAATCTTAAAAAAAACGATATCACCTTATTTTATGGTAAATGAGGTTCGAGTAATAATACTTGTACTTATTAAACAAACTAAAAGGGTTAAATCGTGATTTAAATAGGTAGTCGGTGGATCTTAGAACTGGCAGAGTTATAATCAGAGAAATTTGGAGTGATTTTCACACATGTTTTATGAATACGAATTCATGATTATACATACATTAAGGACAACAGGGGCACTTTGGAGGAATGGGGAACCTATCCACTATTTGTACTTTCCTCAGACTACTCACATGTGAGTGGAGGGTGGACAGGCGGGAAAAACACTGTAAAGGAGAGGGGTGTTCATATCAGTTGAACTCCTCAACGTACATATGCAGGATATCTTAAAAGAGCAAGAGGAAGCATGAGGTACTCGATGGTGAGTTCATAAAATCAGGTTTGCGTGTTTGTATTTCAATAATAAAAAAATTTCATTAGTTAATAAATGAATATTTAGCTAGCCTGTTATCAAAAGTGATTATAATCATTTCCGAGCACATTAGGAAATCAGTTTGATGTACGTAGATACCTGTGTATAAAAACTGATATTCTATGATATTCTTTCTGATTTAATGGGTTAAGGAAAAATCTAAACAGAGCAAGGGTTACGAGGTTTTTGATAATAATCAATATAGGAGGGCGAGTATTAAAATGTGGAACAATTTACTTTACCATATTTATTAAAAATCTTTTAAACAAAGATGATAAGTAAAAAGAAAATGGGAGATAAATTGCGCTTGCCGAAGGACATTCCACAAGGAACAGAAAATTGACTAAAGACTAGGGATGTTCAGAAAAAGCTCGTAACAATTTTAAATGGAGCGTGATTCAGTTCAGTACAGGAATATGGTTGTTGACGCAAAATATTAGGCGTTGATTTTAGGTATTGGAGATGTTGATACGGAGAAGGATTTAGAGATAAAAATGGACAGAAAGAGAAGCTAACAGCAGAGACAATACGGGGGAAGAGTGGGCATTTAGGAGCTATCGCAAGAAAGTAGGAAAGGTTAATGCATAGGATTATGTATCCAGATAGAGTGCTGAAGTTTTTTAAAAAAAGAAAAAATCCATGATATACATTATGAAATGAATTAATTGGAATAGACCAAGGCACACCTAATACAGCTTTCCTTTTTTATGCAGGATAAAATATGTTATAATGGACGAAAGGGAAAAGTGTAGCATTTTTAACTATTTTTGAGAAATTTCAAGCAAATGCGGGTGATGCCGCAACAGTAACTTTTAACGGAGTCATCCGCTAACATGCATTTCATTGAAACAATTAATAGTGTAAAAATCATTAATCCCGGTCAAAGCGAATGTTTACTACACTCTGAAATTGTTGCAATATTTTTGAGAATGTATCGAGTACCAAGAGAGACATAGAGAAAGAACTAACTCTTACCGGGAAAAACGGATTAGTGTGTAAAGTAGCAAACGCCGACATGTGTAAAGAATTAGTTCATACATTGCACTAGCTGTTTGCGAGTGTAATGTATAAACCCAGTATGACTGACTATGTTACTATAAAGAAGTCTATTTTAAAGATGGAGAAACATTGTTTTTGAGATCCATAATGTGCGAAAGATAAGGTGGTTCTGAATAAATAGCGAGACCAGTATGAAGGGTACCGGAAGTACGAGATGAAGACAAACAACCAAACGACAAGTAACCAACATACATGTATGGTCATTTTTAGACGGAATATTCGGGAATACAGGATTTTCTCCCAATATATTTCTCTTTAACTCTCATTACGAAGATGCATAGACTTTATCAAAGTATGACCGAAAAATAAACCAATATTAGTGAAAAAGGATGACCAGTTTTTCTCAGCTGTAAAGCGTCTCATGACAAATTGATAAAATGCATGATGTGCTCCGAATACCATTAACGGATCTTAGGGTCCTCTCTTAAAATTAAATAATTTAAAAAATCAAAATTACGGAACGGAACTTTGCTGCGAATGGTAATCAAAAAAGGATGCTTTATGTTCGATGAAAATTATTGGTATTTAATTTTTACATTGCTCCCGCCATGCGTAAACTCAGAACAAATATTCATATTTATGAAATAAATAACGTAATATCACCATTTGAACATATTTATATTGAATTACGTCAACATTCAGAAAGATATATCTTTATTAAATCATTACTCGTAATTTTTGTCATCACTTCTGTCACAAGCTGAGTGTAAAGGTTCGCATTTTCAAAATAAAATACGACAAACATTAATTTATCAATCATATTAATTATTTTTAATATGAACTCCAAAGTGTACATTAGTAAAGAATTTTTATTTTACAGAAAATTCTGACTTAAAAAAATTTGACTTCAATTAAACATATGACAGGTTTTTAACGATGTCAACAAATTATTTCAAATATCTCAACCCTAAAGATTCAATGTTTAGTTTACTGCTACTGACGCAGCGTTTTATTTTATAAAAACTGCAAGACATGGCTGCAAGAAAATATATTGGTCAATTCTGAGTGACGTTAAAATTAATTGCTTTATTAAAGACTAAAGGTTTTATAATCAATTAAGTACGTTCAAAAATTTAGCAAAATATTTACACCAGCTCATGGTTTGGACACCTATTTGAATTGAAACATCTAAATGACATATATGGGTCAAACAATTTACTTTCCCCATGACAGAAAACATGAAGAAATTTTAACAGACAATACTTCATATGTGAAGAAAGCTATTACTTAAAAAATATAACAAAACTTTATCAATACTTAAATGTTATTTAACGAAAATATATCCATATTAATGAAGTATTTACGCAAAAGTCGAAGATGCCCAGATTTGCCTATAAGCTGCGTCCTTAAACTGATTACTAGAAGGTCCAAATCCCAGCAAATGCCTGTGAATAATTTCAGCTATCAGAAAAGCAACTTTCATGTCAATATGAATTATGTGAGATACCAGATCAGAGTGCAGGAATAGGTGCAGTGTTTCCTGAATTCGTTAATTTCGCACAAATTATGCCTTGGTTCAAGGAGAGATCTATCCTCACAGATCATACCCAGCATTTGGATTGATGCATCGTACATGTAAGTAGACTGTGGTAGAGTCTATTATGTGGAAATTAAACGTCTCACGAAATTTTTAAAAATTATCATTTTTTCAGCAATTCATTGTGAACATCGGTGACAATGAATCATCTCCAGGTACTAATAACATAAATTTTAAAAAAATCCCGAATTGATTTATGAATATGAGCAAAATGGAGGGTATACGGGAAAAATTAACAACGAAGGAAGCCATTTCTGCCAATAGATAAATGCTCCATATGTTGAAAAACAAATCCTAATTCCGTTTATTATCTTTCATATGTATGACAACATACAAAATTGCAAAGTCTTTTTCGAAACTAAGCAGTCAAGGTACCATCTTAACGCTTTTCTACGCCGTCAAAACCATTAAAAACTACATACAAATATTACGAGGAAAACTGAAGTGGTGTACCGGTTTAAACATGAGACTTATGATAAATTGGACAGAGGTTACTCGGTATAATAAGGCAACTTGTGAGTACCACAGTCGGGTTCAAATGTATCACGTAAACATTTATTGTAGCATCTAAAGCAGTCATTTAATTCGACCGAGTTTGAGCCGGAAATTATCAATTTTGAATCTAAAGACAACTGACTCAATGCGAGAAGACAACTGCAAATGGTTTGGTACAATTGAGAAGAGAGGCTCGGGAATGACCTAACAGTTGATAAACATTCATCCCTCTTTGGAGGGAGCTGACTCCGATAACTCATCATTTTAAACGCAACAACCCAACAATACATAAGTATAAGCGCCTCCGATGAGTATAGATTCGCTAGCGATGTTCTATTGGACATCGCGACTCGTAGGGTCTCGTCTTAAAGCAATACATTTCATTTAATGCTGTCGCAGGAGAATAATATCATATGTTCTCATGGAAAATTAGACACGAAGATTATGCCTGATAAAACCGTTATTCTGAAGTTTAATTCCAACTCTTCAGTTTTTTCATTTGTCTGAATTTCATTCGTTGCAGCGGGATGTGAGGAAGCGACCAAAATCTGAAGTCATCTCAGCTTTTAAGCCAGCCAAATATGAATAATTTGGTAGAGATAAGATGTTCAGTGAAGAGGGTAGAAGCAGACAGTAATTCGGCGTCATTATTAACCTATTATAATCAAATGAGACGCAATTATTGAAAAATATAAAGTCAATACAGTAAATCAAACAGATGGCTTACTCTCCACATCCCTCCTAAAGTAGTAATCAAAATATTACCGAGGATTCTGCAACTGTCGGCATTGTAACCTCGGCTACAAGGATAGGAAACCAGTGCACCAGGGACCATATAAACCAGATCCCCAATGTTATTCGAATAGGAAGAATAGTGACACGTCCTCATTATCAGGTCATATTCAACTTGTACTTAGCATTATAAAATGCTTAGCCGCGCCACACAATGGCGTACTGTGGCGATGCTGACAACGAGGAAATGCCACCCGCAAGTGCCACCAAGTGGCCGCGTCACAAGGCGCCCTGATGCCCTTCCTAATCATACTACCATCCTATGCCTCTCCAAATAACCCGCTCCCTACTTTCCTACCCAGCGAAAATTTTTCCCTTATATGCATCACTCCGGAATTTAAAAAACCCTCAATTTTGTACTTAATAGTGAAGAATACCCTTTGAAAAAAATGGGATTTCTTCAATTCATAGTAATTTATTCTGTCCGTCAAAATGTCTTTAATGCGTACTTTTGTCTTTCCAATACCCCGCTTACCCTTATCCTTCAATCAAGTTAGTTTTGCTGAATTAAGCCTATCATCATTTTTCTCTTAATATTAGCCATATTGTTATAGGGTCCTTCCAATACGAAAACTACCAAATCGAGAGCTGCCCCTGATTCACATATATTTTTTTGTCTTTTTAGTATATTCCATAATGAATAAAGTCAAAGAAAGTTTATAAACAGAAAAGAGGCTATCCCCTGGCGGCTTACTTATATATTTTTAGCATAAAGGATCCAAATTACATAAAACTCGCTCTTCGGTTTAGGTTTTATTGATTTTTTGGTTTAACTATGGAATTATTAAATATAGTAGCGGAGTATGATACTTTTCATATATTTTATTAATGTTAAAATAATTAAGTCGACAATCTCCTAGCAAATACATTCTTTTCTCCCCGCAACACGCGTCCGCATCACTGTTTCCAGCACAGCTAGATTTTGGCTGTGTATTTTAATTTTCAGCCTACAATGACCGGTAAAGGTGAGATTTAATCACCGGGACAGTTTATACTTGCCCGTTTCGGCAGTCAATGAACATTTTGTCTGGCTGCACTTCACAACTAGCACATTTCTGAGTCATAAATTAAACTAAAATAGCTAAGATTAAGTGATATGTCTTCGATGAACTGACAGAGTACTTCATATTCTACGCTTTTTTGGAATTTATACTACAAAACATAACAGTTTCAGGTTTTGACATTTACAGTATTTTTTACTCTCCTTAATACGAAAAGCCATGGACTCATTGTTATCGTGATTTTGTCAAAGTTAAATAAAATAAAGTGGAAATTTCGAATAGAAAATTTGAAAAAAAAGTTTTCGTACTTTATTTATATCCATCAAAAGAAAAGAAATAAGATTACAAATTTAGTCCCACACTTAATACTCCACAAGCAAAGTTCGAGATTTCAAAAATGAACAAAATGGTCGTATGGGAAGAGAGACTCAAAGAATCTGTACACTATCCCTTCATGAAAGGTGGAGGCGATTGGTCTCAGAAGCGAAATACGTCAAAGAAGAACTTCCGAAAAGGTCTGTTCGTGTTCCAATTAAATATAAACTCTTAATGAGGAAATAAACTGATCAAATAAATAAGTGATGAAAAAATAAAATCGAAAATTCCATGAGTTTTGAATTAATTATGGACCCAACGTCATTAAAATACGCTAAGAATCAAGTTGCCAGATAGGTACATGTAATTCCTAGGATCCCTTTAGCTATGTACCTCATTAATGATAGAAATATAACATATGAGTCAACTTTTAGGCCAAATTATTAGTTACACAATAATTATGAGCGGTCAGACTAAATGGCAAGCATCTTCTAAAAAAATCGTTTCCTTCAGTTTACAATGGGAACAAAGTTTTAAGATTAAAGTAGTAAAAACCTTTGTCTTAATATTAAACCTAATGTAAGCATGTTACGTGGCAGGGCAGAGAAAATCTAAATCTTGGCACAGAGGACAAATACAATACGCACACGCAATATTAATGCCTTATACATGGCGATAGAAATTTTAAAACTATTATTTAATTTCACTATATACGACAATTATTGAATTCTAGAATATGGATACCAAAATGCACTATGTGTGTTCTTGAAATTAGTATTGATCAGAAATAAGAAAAAATTTCTTTTTATGGGGAATGAGGCAAAAATATGTATTTTAATACTTTGAATTTTATGGGGAAAAGAGAGTTGCAGTCAACAGCCAGTCCTTTTGATTAACTCAGAATGAAATAAATTATATGCTTTAAAACACCTTATGAATATATAAATATGATTAACGATTCAAAGTAACAATAGAACATACATTTCAATGAATCCTATGGTTTTAGGCTCAACTTGATGGAGCTTCAGATTAAAAGTGAATAATACCAACTTTGTAAGTTCCACTGATTTTCATTTAAAAAACGACCGCTTCTGTCGAATACTCGACATCATCAGGTACAACATAGAGGACATTGTGAATTTGTATAAGCATGGATGTAGGTATTTATACAGGGCTGACGGGAAGATGAGAGAATAGAAGACATTTGAGAATAGAAGTGAAGAACACAAACTGTGCTTCCCAACGGCAAATATTTCACAATTCTTCTTTGCCAAACACTTGTGGAAAGAAGGACATACGAGCAATTTCACCCCCAAAACCCTCCATAGTGAAATCAACGGCCGATGAATGGACATCTTAGAACAACTGGAGATAAGGAAAACCATTGGAAATGGTTTCCTGGTCAATGATAATGTGTTTCCCTTACATTCCCTCTCCTTTATGTCCCTTACAAGCGATAGTTTATTCTCAAATGTCTCAGACACAGGAATATGTCCCGTGTTGGCTGCTGCCACTGATAAATAAATCACTTGACGCGCCAACAACGCCAGGGCTTCAACTAGATTTCTTTCAAAAATTATGGGCAGCAGACTGAGTGAAATATTGATACTGTATCATTTTTATTCATTGAAAATTTTTTTTACCGCATAAAATACCAATACGTAATAGTTAAGCCCTGAAGATTTCTGTAGTGTTATTCATGCTCTTCAAACAAGGGTAGGGGTACACATCGTTTAAACTAGCTATTTACGACCATCGTACCATCAATTCGATTTTTCATTCCACACGAAACATGAACGTGCAGCAGAATAAATTTTTATCATGAAATCTCCAAAAGGATCCGGTAGGTAATTAAATTAAATATAATGCAATCAAATTATTGAAAAGGCAAGAATACCGTAAGCAATTCATGAAGGTAGGCAGAAAGTATGAAGTGCTAGATTAGGAAATAATGGAAGACACTGTGTTCGTGTCCTGCTCGTAAGTATTTCACGTACTTGCTACAATGGATATGTATTATTTTTCAATAGAATGGCATAACAAAATAAACCTTTAATCAGCAGCAGGCTGCCAATGGTAAACATTTCAGAATCCTGAATGAGACGTTGTCGAAATATTTATCAGATAGAGATTCCCAACTCGGGGCCGTCGGATATACTCGTACTTCAAAATTAAAGGCCATGTTCGCCCGACGATGCCTCCAAACCTTGCAGTCAAGAAATCTTGAGTTGCCAAGAGCCTAAAAGGATGTATTATTCCGAAGCCGTCGTGAGTTTCAGAAGTCGAACTGCAAGTGCTAAACTGGATTGATAGGCGAGGAGGGCGAGAGTCACCTCGAGAAAACGAGGTGATGAATAAGTAAAAGGCAGAGGAAGGGCCAAAGATATTGCAGCCTAATTTCAAATGAAGGCGTGGCTGGGAGTTGTGGAGGGAAGCGGAGGTGCACTGGCGGATGGAAGGTCAGGCCAAAGAGGTGGCCGACTAGATAACGGCTGTTAGCAAGTTAGCAAAGAGCCGTTTTGGTTCCGATTGCCACGGGAGCTTGAAGAAGCAATAAACGAAGCTCCAACATACCTACTCTAGAGCAAGCCTTTGGTAGAATTTCGCTGAAGATAAGGAACAGCAAAATAAGTGCGGACTATGCGATTATTAATACCAAACATAGGCGGCTATGTAGGCAGACAGCTGTTTGTGAGGAAATGTTGCATTTGCATAATTCATTAAAGAGAAAAAGAATAGATTGAGGTACGAGCCAGTAAGTATTGCTCTTCTCCTTTTCGTTACTTACTAAATTTATTCACATATAAGTATTTAAAAATCAATTCAATAAAGGGCTATGGAGAATTCAAACAATTCATATCTTACAAAACCCTAGTCTGTAATTAACTTTGCGAAAAATTGAAACCACCAATATATACAGGTAAAATGAAAACTGATCCGCATAAGAAAATGCACACAAATACTATTTTAATACTAAAATAAAAGAAAATAAATACGTTATATATATATATATATGTGTATATATATATATATATATGTATATATATATATATATATATATATATATATATATATATATAACTTTTGGACGGCACAATAGAACACAGAATAAAACAGATAACACGTAAAAGGACACTCACACTGTAGATGATTTAAGCTTTCGGCCTACTCCGAGGCCTTCTTCAGGTCAGACTGTCTTCTCAGTCTGACCTGAAGAAGGCCTCGGAGTAGGCCGAAAGCTTAAATCATCTACAGTGTGAGTGTCCTTTTACGTGTTATATGTTTTATTCTGTGTTCTATTGTGCCGTCCAAAAGTTATATTGCTCTCGTGAGTGCTTCCGCATCATCTATATATATATATACATATATATATATATATATATATATATATATATATATATATATATATATATATATATATATATATAATTTTATATATATATATATGTATATTAGGGAGGCATGGAAGGAACTGGAAGTAGGAATGAGAGTCGGGGGGGAATTCATGAAATCGGTTGGGGTTGCTGATGACCAAGCATTGGTTGCTCAGTCAACCAAGGGATTGCAAGCATTGCTGAGTGAATTGGAGGATCGGTGGGATGGATGTTGGATGGGAATCGATGTTAATAAGACAAAGGTTGTGCGATTTTCCAGAAAGAGGAAGGCTGAGCTAACAATTAAATTAGGAGGGGAAAAGGTAGAGCGGATGGAACAGTTTATATGTCTCGGAAGTGTTTTGGACCAATGCGGTCAGGGTGGTAGGGACGTGGGGAGACTAGTTGTCCCAGGCAAGGAGGCTTTCTCAAGGAGGAGGGAGTTGATGACGGGGACGTTGAGTAGGGAGTTAAGACAAGACTCGTAAAAACTCTGATATGGAGCGTACGGTGCGGAAACGTGGTCGCTGAAGCAGGAGGATAGACGTAGATTGGAGGCTTTTGAAATGTGGGTGTGGAGAAGAATGGAGAAGATGAAATGGACCGAAAGGAAAACAAATGAGGAAGTACTGGAGATGGTGGGTGAGGAGAGGGGTTGGTTGAGAGAAATCCTATGGAGGCAGGAAAAATGGATTAAAGGCGTATTGAGCGGTAGTGGAATGTTGAAGAAGGTAATAGAAGGGAGAATGTTGGGCAAGCGAGGAAAGGGCAGGAACTGGATAGGGATGTTGGACGGGATGAAGGGAGGAGGGAGGTACACAGAGACGAGGAGGGACCTGATGTGGAGTGGATTTTCATGGGAGTCACAAAATATTTATTTGATAGTAATGTCCATCCGAAAACCTACCTTAACTGGTAGATTACCAAATAAATAAATAAATATATATATCGCGTGCTATACGTACGACGTTACATATACACTAAATCTAGGCACATTTAGCAAAACAAAAAAATCTGTTTTATGAAATGAGACAACCCAAGTACAAAGTATTTATTTCGCATTTTTTAATTCACGGAATTTTTAACCTGATTCATTATTAAGTCTGTTCTTCGTGGCTTAGTAATATTTCGGTATTTGAATAAATACCACAATTTGGGGTGGAATTCTAAATTGTTCGTTCGCAAAATAATGGCTACCTTACCCTGTGAACTTTAAAATCATCATAAAGATATGCATAAGTCTCCCAGATTTGCCTTTACGGAACAAAAGATACCTCAGCTTATCATCATTATTATTTCAATCGTAGGGTTTGTTTACTGCAACCCCCATTTTATTTTAATGAAAGGCTAGATATTTCTGGGAGAATAATGTGGTGATTTTCCGTTGACTTCCACATCGCAGCACTGCGGCCTATATTGAGTACGTCTCTCACGCCCGCAGCTGTAGCAGCTGATCCCGGGCCGACCCATTCGGTCTGCGCCATCAGTGCCTAATGGTGAAATTACTGCCTTTAGCCATGGGTTCAGGGTAGCTTTTTGGTAGGATATTATTTTCCTCATTTTTTCGTTCCGAAAAACCTGTCATAGTTTTTCCTAAGCCGAAAAATTTTCGTTGTTCCCGGTAATCGAATCAGCGACATTCGACTACACAGGAAAACACGACATATCTGGTCTACCCTCCACCAGTTGTATAAACTTAGATGGCGAATCCTCGCCCCCTAACTTGGGTAACAACTGGTGAAATGGAATAAATAGTGTCCCATATATAAATATTGATATCACATAGAATCCATAAATTTTTATGTTAGTTATACCACATGAAACCATATAATAAACACTTATTTTTCTATGAGTTAAACACAGAAAAATCTGCATCCCGTACAACCCCTTTTTCCAGAGTAAACTAGAGCAGCCAGAACAGTTTACCATACCTGAATGTGTATTGGACTGAATTCTCAAAGTAGCAGGGATATTACAGGAAGAATGTCGTTAGGACAAGAGTTTTTCACAAGAAAGTAATTGTTTACAAGGACGTTGAGTTAGGATGCTAAGAATAGGCTAGTCACAAATTTTATACAGGTATTTCTTGGTTTTTGCACGGCGCGGAATCATGGTGGTTGAAGCATGACGATACGAGTACACTGGATGATTTTGAAAGATGTGTGTACAGAGGAATGTAAATTGTGAAGTGGACAAAAATGAAAAAAAATATACGTAAATTGTCACAAAAAGGACAGTTTTAGGCAAAGGAGAAAGGGGTAGGGGAAGATAGGAATGATGGGAAGAATAAAGGGAGGAAGGAAGCAGTAAGCAAAATTGTAATAAGATTTTCTCCAACGTTGGATGTCAGAATTGGTTTCCTTAAGAGAGGCAAAGAAATCCGTCATTACCCATTCTGTAACAACCTTCGACGATAGAATGTTTTTTTTTAATATACTCTTTTGCTTGAGTCAAAATGGCAATAGTAAATCATTGACTTGATGCATCAATATTTACAACGGGAAAGGGGAGGGACATGGTTGCGAGAATAAGAACTATTTTCACACTGAACTCCTTGCAAGGAAATATTTGATTACGTGAATATGGCACAGTTTTAACAAAATATATTTTACGAAGATAAAATCAATTAAATGGCCAATTAGGTTTGTTGGAAATACCATTTCAATTGTCACCAGACCCATCGAAGAAGCTGATGGACGGATAGAAATATAGTAATGTGTTTCTCACTGAGAACTTGTTATTTACACTAAAATTGTCTCGATTGAATATTTGGAATAATCACTTCCCTGGGGGAATTTTCTAATAAAAAATCACTTTTGACAGATGAATCGGATAAAGATATAGGAACATGCTCATCAAAACTACGCCTTCATGACAGAGCCATAGAGGTGTTATTCAAAGAAAATCATTATTCCTTGAAAAAAGTTTTTCCTTCCACCTAAGCAACGGAAAGTCCGTAGGTTAGGCAAACTGTTATGTTACAATTGAATACCAATTCAAGGTGCCCGTATGGGCCGACAATGAACGCTTGGAACGTTATAAATAGGCACGAACGGTTACATCGTGTGGTTTTATTTTTTTTAAACAGCTAATTTTAAGTTGAATGCTCCGTTTATTTAGTAACTCATCTCCGCTTCCTCTAATCCTACATGTCCAGTTTCCAACGCGCAAATCCCGAATACCTTCCCAAAACTCCCCCATGATTTTCCAGCATCATCCACGCAAGTCCCCCTTCCAAGCAGCCAGTTGCTCCTTCATTCGAATGGATGGTCGTGGTCCCCCCCAAATTGAATGATGGGGAGGCAAACAGGTCTCTCGCGGCAAGATCCCCCACGACTCGTTCAATTTCCCGGAAAGAGATATTTGGGACGTTGAGTGGGGCGGGGACTTGAGGGTGTTAAGGGGAATTGGGAGTAGGAGGAAGGGAAGAGAAGGGGGGATTTGGGTCTGGTTTCCCCATCTGTTGTGCATGCCCCTCGTTCTCTTCCTTGCTCTGTTTCGAGAATCCCTAAACATATTCCCCCGTATTCCATTTTCGCCGGAACGAATTTTCTCTAAATAACAATAGTCCTCACGCAATAAACAAGTCATTCGTGAATCACGTAAAATTGGGAAAAACTGAGAGAAATTATACAATTGGAGTGCTTCTTTGATCATCTGAGCTATATAAAATATATGCACGTTTATAATTTCTATATTTCATAGTAATAATATTTATGGAAGGTTCACGCTAACGATACCATCCAAAAAATTGAAGTGCTAATACTTTGTTTGAAATGTAGTCAGTACTAAAGAAAATTTGTAAAACATGATGATTTCATACTGATAGTTACATGCAACGGTTTGTATTGCTTTCCCTAAAATATACCCACCATCTGTAAAAATGCTTTCCAACTATGAAAAGTCGCATATCATGTTCATATTATAATTTATTATTACACATAATGAAGTTATAGTCCTGATTTAATGTTAAAATTAAAATTATAAGAAATAACAATAATTTTAAAAGCACACCATCTTGTCTATGAGGCAGTTCTTTCTTTCAACAGAGTCTATTCTCAAATTTATGAAAGAAATGACAACTACTCCCGTTAGGATCATGCATACCAGTCCTAGTAGCGTCTGTTCCTAAGTGAGGCGGATGCAGAAGGCGTTTGGCCATAGTGGTGCGACCATTTCAAGATATTATAAAAGATACAAGTAATGAGTCTTGGCAACTATGAGACTCGGCCCACTTGGTCGTGTGACGTGCCCGGCAGGAGAGAAGTAAGACAGTCGCGGTCGTCATCCAAAGAAATCCCCGCAAAGCGAAAGCGACAGCAGAAGCATAAAGGAAAGAGAAGAAAACCCAACCACTCAGAAGGTATATATGGCATATTAAGTGGTATACAAAGGCATTTCAGTGATATATTTCAACTTATATACATTTTCTCAAGAATTAATTTTTTGCCGGTTCCCATTCCGTGTATATGGAATTATTGGCTTGTCCTGGTTTACTGTTAAAAATGCAATCACATTTCATTAAAAAAATATCGTTATGAATGAAAGACAAAATTATGAATTGTGTTTCTCCTTGAGGATTTAACGGTTCTTTTGCATCCACAAACGGGAACCGAAAGATGGTAATGGGAAAGAAACTAGCCCCCTTTTCTCTGATGTTTGAACTTCTCTAGCCATATGGCTTAGCACATGATGAGTTCTCCCCTTATATAATATACTAATCTTTGAATTATTAACACTGGAGGATATTGTGTCAACATCTGTTCACAAATAAAAACTAAAAAAAATACCTGTACAACATACGAAGGCAAAAAATGTGCGATCACTATCCTGTAATCATTCCTCTAATAAAAACTGCTGTAAGGAAACAAATATTGAAAAAACTATATACAATGCCATTTAAAGTTTTGCAGTAATGTAATTTTACGAATAATGCAAGAGGATTTCAAAGCCGAAGTGTAGAGCAAGCACAAAAAGTCAATTTGTTTGCCATATCAAACAAATGCATTTCATCTCGTGTGTCATGATCTCTTCCAAAATATTTTGCGGGGATCTCCACGAAAGTAACTGAAGAAAACTAAAAGAGAACTAAAGAAAACTTGATATAATTATACCCTTATTTATACAGTTCTCAAAAAGAACAAGTGAATAAATAAATTTGGAAACCTTTGAACATTCATTTTAGTTGTACATCTGCATCCGTTGCAAACAGCCAAGCCCTTTCGCCCACGATAACACTCCTTTACGGATTCTTTCCCTTTTTTTAGCTAATGGAGAAAAGGGAAGTGAGGATTTGAATTGTTCCGAGGGAAGAAGACCGCTAAGGGATAGAAGTAAAATGAGATGCCATGAGAGAGGGGAGTCGAAGAGCCGGAGAAGATTTCATGCATTTAAATGCTAAGAAAGAGGAAAATGTGCGGAGGAGATAACGGGTGGTGTTATCCAAAGGAGAGGAGAAGAACAAGAATATAATAAGGAAAGCAGAAAAGGGAAAACATTTGGCCATGGAGATAAAACAAAGATAAGAAGATGGGCGACCTAAAAAAGCGGAAAGGGAATATAATTTGTTGCAGAATGCTTAGTAGAACTGAACCGAAATGTGGAAGAACACGACGGGGGAAGACTTGATTGGGTTACCCGAAAGCTACTGCCAAAAGGCAGCAAGTTTAAGCAAAACTAAATTGTCTGGTAAAATATTCTGTTAGATTACAAATGAATGCTGAAAACATATGGAAGAGTGGTGAGAAATTTTAAATCCTTATAGCAAGGCACCTTATGACCGATTTATTCGATAATTATTTCAGTCCTGAAAATGTTCAGTACTTTCATGTTATTTAACGTTTAATATGTGATAACCGTATTAGATTAGCTGAACTTGATTTTTCGTAGTGAAAACATGAATAAATACAACGCTTATTTTCTTTCCGATTTTTTAATTCAAATATCAATCAGAAATGAACAAAGATCGTTTGAGGAGACTACTGATTGTGGCTCTGGTATCCATATTCATTTCGTAAGAAGATAGTTTTCGCAATCTTCCAGTGAAGATTCTCCTGCAAAATCAACTTCTTTCCAGGATTTAACTTTCCAATATGGCAAACGTTTTGTATTTAACATTTTCCCTTAATAAAACAGCCATTTCCTCGTCATGACTATGGAACGATTCAGAAATGGGTACTACCTAAATGCTTGTTGGAATTGAAGTGTAAATACCTGTGTCTCCCGAAAACACGAAACAAAAGTTCTTGCGCGAGTACAAAAGTCGAAATGAGAGTTGAGCCTTGTAAAAGGTGAGACAGAACGAATTTCGTATGGAATATTGAGCATTTATACCACAGCAGTGATATGCGTAACTGAAGTATGCGTCTTTGGAAACGGCCTTTAGAACTGCTCCGAGAGAAAACTTTAAATTAAGACACCGACCTTAGCGCTTCGCGACTAGGTTCTGCCTCAAACTTATGGCTGTAGAGGAAGGAAACAAATAATCATTATCATGTCATCATCTACAATCATATATATTAGGATTTCAGCATGGTCCGAATCCTAAACTTCTGGAATGGCGGTCCTTCATAGGTTCTCACACATTTAGTTTACCACAAGATTCACATTGAAGAACTTCCCTTGGAAATCCTTATTTCTCCATCTTTTTTCTATGGTCCTTTCATTATACACTACTTTCTATTATTTTCTTGATTCTATCTTGAATTTTAAATTCTTCCCCAATGCTTGTATACCTTACCTTTTCCCATCTGGTCAAACCTCTAAATGATAAAAAAAAATATTGCATATTTGCTGCTTGAAACCCGAGTCCTTTTTTATTGCTTTTAATTCATCAATCAGAATTATACTAGTATACTTGATTAGATGAGTTCGAGTTGTCATTGATTTATAAAATTATTTTTTAGTTTATTCAAATCTTCAGTAAATTTATAATTATTTAATTTATTACCTATAATATTTGCTTTATCATGCGTAATGTATTTCCCAAATATAGATAATTTGACAAGGCATATATTATGGTTTTTAATTCTAATTTTATCATCACTGGGTAGTTTCATTATATGCCTTTGCTTTTATCATTTTTTGACGTAAGTAAATAGCCATCAGAGTTTATGAAGTTGAAAAACTGAAATTTGAAGATAATTTAATTTTTTTGAATACTGAGTTGGTCATCGGTTAATGGCAGATTGTAAATTGTTTTATTAGATGCGTTTCTTATTCCAAGACCATCGGCTAGCTTCAAGTTTCAGATTAAGTTGAAAAAAGAGTAGGCAACTTCCCCATTTTACCTCTAAATTAATTTCCTATTATTTTTTAGAGCAAATAATAAAAATAACAAAAAAAACATATAAATTCAAAGCGTCAAATATTACAATTTTCACTTTTCAGGCGATATATTCCCAATTGGTATAAGAAATATAACTTGAATCGAGTAATGTAAAGGTGACAGAAACGCAGCAGAGGGAATAATTAGCGTATAAAAGCCTATAAAATACCTAGAATACGTGAAGCCATTCAAAAATGATTTACGGTAGTCATACGGTTATGCAGGTAAAAATTGTTTTCCTTTAACGAAGCTTTACGTCTAGCAAGTGGCGTTATATTTTTCTGTGTTTCGCGGAAAGGTGGGCGCACCGTTCTGTTGATGATTCTAGCAAAGAGGAAGTCGCGAAAACTAACTAAATGGACTTATATTAACAAATTAAATGAATTTACAAATTTAAGACCGTTTAATTTTAGAGCGTTTACGGTTAGTTGCGAAGACGATTTTGTTTCAACTATTATTTAGGTTCCTGCTTTGTTGGCCCCCTTTCAGTTTTGTTGATTTAAATGAACCTCTACATTTGTACTACTTGTCACTATCATTTTATTTTCCATTACTGGCTAAAATTTTACCCACCCCATTCAGATAAAAATAACCCGACACGCGAGGATGACTCGTTGCATTCCTATTAGGTGGCACTACCAAGTATTACAGACTTGTCATATTCTGTGGGAAAATTCTCTGCTGCTATGTAAAGCCAGTAACTAAATTCCACTGAACTACTAAATGATTGGAACCGTTTAGTTTTTCATCGTTTAACGTAATGTTTACTACTAACAGGGAAAATACAGGCTGAGAAATGACGTAATCAATAATCTGACGAGTATTCAAGAATGATTGAACTCGATAACATAATAATAAGCGATCATAAAAAAATATATATATGAGCAGATAACCTTAAATAATGTAGCTGAACGATTTTAGACAAGCAAAAATTGACTCATGCAAACATGACTCATTAAAGCAAACACTGAGAAAATATGAGTGTATATAAATAAATATATATTTCTATATAATTATTATTAGTACTCCTTCACTTTAATCAGTTTAGAAAGAAGTCCAACATCATCAACATCTAGTTCTAAAAAAGTAATGATATTCTTTTGAAGGAAATGAATATTGTGAGAGTTGACATAATTCATAGCTCCAATTTTTGCTTAGAATGAAAGAATTTTTTATGGCATTTGTCAGACCATATGGTAAACCAGTTGTTTTTCGTTATAATTTTATTAAAAAAATAGGAAAGACTTTTGGAAGATAAATGAACTTTTAACACGTTTCAGGAATTGTTTACTGATATTTCGTCATATTTTATGCCTCTCTTGAATAAGCATTATTACGTAATGCCTTTGTATTATAAATGAATGCAACGTATCCTTAAGGAATTAAAAGAAAATTATAGCAGTCATATTTCTACTCAATATCCTTGTTCATAAAACATATTGATAAATAGAACTTGGTGACAGTATTATACAATATTTAGGGCCATGTCATTAATGTGAACAAAATGCTAATTCAATTAAAAATTGAATATTATTATTCCAATTGATTTGTCCAGTTAATCGTTTTATTCTTTCATTGCTGGTAATGCAGAAAATATGAGAATGGAAAAATATATAGTATGATAAAAATGCGGAATACACTGTAAAACCAATACTTTAATTTGACATCCAAACGGAAAATAATACCTGTCTATACCTCTCTCTTCCTTCTTCCCTTTTAGTTCCCATATCAATGTATGTAAATAGTTACAATCTACGAAAGAAATCAGAATTATTCTTATTTGAATGTATTAAAAAAACCTGATTGAAAAAATATTAATTATTAAAAATAACTAAGCACGTTGCCCCATTTATGAATATTTACTGTAAAAAACAAGTAAATTGTATACAATAAAAAATTAAAAACATTAATTGAAATATAATATTGATCTATTTATGAATGTTCAGTCAAAATCTATTCATACGAATCGGGATTGGATCGTTGATACAAATTAAAAAAAACACTGCGAATGATAAACTGTTCAGTATTAAAGCGTCAAAAACCTGAACCCATACTCACAAACTTAAAACAGTGCTCAACATTAAGGGGAATGAAAAAATCACCATTATCTTTACCTGCATGAATGTATGAAAACAGAGAATAATTAAGATGTTCGCCATTATGGAAGTCTGCAAGCGGGGGTACGTTCTTGAGTCCGCAAATGATATTCATATAGAGCGAAAATAATAATTTCATATAACCAGAATGCAGCACCAAAGTTAAAAAAGGGCACGTGAATGTAAAATTTCAGGGAAAAAGACAAAAGAATGGAGGATGGGGTTTAACAAAGCAAACATGAGACTTATGAAATGAAAGAAGTTTTCGGAAAAGAGGACATAACGAGATGTACGTACGCGAAAATCAAGGAGTGTGAGAACAAAGGTGGGAGTTGAAGAGAATGTGAACGTTACATAATGAAATTAAAGTGACAGGTGTGGGAAAATAAGCGGGGAATAGAAATGACACATAGCGATTCGACTCATTTTAAACATCGCTTTCTTCACTACTATATTTCCACGTTTTTACCACTAATACCCGGAATTCGGATACGATCCTTACCTCTCTTATTCATAACAATAATCACTTCAAAGTTGATTTTAATCGATGAACCCAGTTCTGACTCAAATTACCTTATTTCGGCGAGAACTGATTTCTCCGAAGCATCGGAAATGTGGCAACTATTAGCACTCCACATATCAACCAAATCTTCAGCATCTACGAACTGTTCCTACTGTTATCTGAAAATTATTATCAATTTCCTGTACCCGTATTATTCAATATCCAGCATTTTTATTCATAATCCATTATTTTCTATATTCGTTTTCCACATATGCAATACAAATATAGTTCTTTTTAATACACGTAATCTCTACTGGAATTATTAATTGAATTAAATATCCATTTTGTTTGTTGTCATTTCCCATCTGTTATTCATTTATTTTACTTATTATCTTTTCATCTTTAAACTTCTATCAGCTAGTACGTCTAAATATTTCCATTCAGTGCCTACTTTTAATAATGAAAAGGCGTGACATTGTTTGGTGAATCGATCCACACCACGAAAAAATTATCGATTTATACTGTTAAACCCATTCCCACATCGCGGAACGGGTAAGAAAAAGACGGAGAGTAAAAAGGAGAGAGAAGGTAGAGAAAGAAATGATGGCAGAGTAAGAGTTGATGACGAAAAAGGGGACGCGAAATGTCGAGAGTGAATCCCCGAGAATAAGCGGGCGGAGCGTAGAGCGAGAAATGCTCGACGAGAGCGTGAGCACGAAAGGAAGACGGTGGCAGAATGGAGGCGGAGGGGAGGAGCGTGATGGGCGGGGCCTGAATCCGGAGGAGTTGCATAAAAAGGAATGCGATCCAAACCCCTCAATGAGAGAGATAGATGACGGAGATAATGAAGGTATGACAAGAGAAAGCCTCATCCGGCGCGCGGAGCTGCTCGTTTCCATGTAGAAATTTTGACAGAAAACCAATCCCTTCAGGCAGGAAAACTTCAAGGTACAATGTAATGGCGTTATTTAAAGGGCGACTTTTTTACTCTGAAGACCCGGTGGAAAAAATACTAGTTTGCGCAAGCTCATCGTAGGAAACAGCGAATGGTGTCCTTAAGTTACTCTTAACAAAACGTGTAACTACATTTTTGCACTTAAAGTTACAAAAATGTCGAGCAGTAAAATTTCTCATCATTGTCCATATGAAAGTGTGCCAACTTTCCAAGACGCATAAAAAAATAATATTACAATAGACAATTCCGGAAAACGCGGAAAATACTGAAGTTTAATTTTATTAGAAATAAGATACCTTGCTTATGGTATCCACGGAATTTAACTAACAGGAAAATAAGCACACCTGATTAATAAGCTCTAAAACATTAGTTCGTTTATTTTCCTCTTCTAAAGCGAAGGACATGGCAGCCCAATCTATTTATTACTCATCTTATACTCTATAAATATTTTATACCCCTGTAAACATATTACAAAAGTCATAGGCATATTTCAAAGGGCAGGTGATATTTAGAGGCGAAGGTATTTTGAAAAATCACGTTTAGGTCAAACGGCTCCGATGCCAGTACTTTCACGATCATCTAAAATAAATTTCATGGATACTACAGGATAAATCCGGACTGGTGTAGATTAGGTATGACAGTACCAAACATCAATATCTGTTGACTAAATTACTTCTTCATTCATTCCATATTAACTTCAGACTCATATGTACGCAACTATATGATGTTATCACTGATGTTGATTTTCCTAACTCTTAGGGGTAAATTATCTTTTAATCGACATCAACGAATGACATTGCGCGGTTTATACAATATTATGCACAGCATCACTCTGCCATAGTTTTTAACGCTCATGATGATAGAAAAACAGCTATTTTACCACTGTCAAAAAAGTAATGGAATACGGAATTAAAAACATGTATTCTTCTCATTCACAAGATATTGACACATTTGTCAAAAGGACATTCACTTGCTTTTAAAATGTCAAAATATTAGAATTATTCTATTACCATTAAACCTTTACGGATCCTTGACTACAGTATACCCTGTGTTGATATATTTTTCAAATAAGAAAAAATAAAATTTAATAATAATATTTAATTTTTCAAATAAGAAAATTAATAAATTCAGAAAATTTGTTACACAATTTGTCAAAAGTTAAACATGGGGCATTAGACTTAACACTAAATGGGATTGTAAACTTAGCACTAAATGTGCGCATTGGCATCTCTAAGCTTTCTACCGCAAATTTTTGCATCTAAGGCTGGGACCATTCTTAGAGAAGTTCACAGAAATAACACAGTCTTACATAGTCAACGTAAATACCAGATTTATCCTATGGGTTTCTAGCATATGTTACTCTTATTTTGGTACTGAAATTGAGGTAATCATTACATTTATATAGTAAGAAATAGATAAAATATCCAAATATTATACAGGTGGTAATAAGAGTTGGTAATAAAATTAGCGTGACACTGCGTTGGTATATTATGTACATCATGTCATCATGCTAGCATGCTTCATTTACTCACAACCGTTTGAGGTAATACGTATATACCCGTAGGTATGTTTTGCAGTAGTGATTCGGGAATATTGTTATTTATCGATAGATTTTTTATTAATCCATGATATGCTTTAAAAATAAGAAAGCCCCTTGGGTAGATAATTTGAGACTGTTATATGTGCAGAAAGAACTTTCAAAAAATGAAATTACTGATTACATTAAGAAATACAAAATTTAATACATCCTCCCGTTCTTCTATAAGAAATGGCACCCCTAGAGATGATCACGACGGCAATTTCACGTTCCGCACGCCCAAAAATTGCACATTTCACGCACTATTAACACCATCTACATCTAGTTATCCATCGAGTCAGACATATTTTTTTTCAGACGGATTTCACGGAGAGAAGAAAGGGAAGGAACAGAGAGAGAGAGAGAGATGGGTTGTTAGGAGCTGAGGCGATGGAAACTGGGGATGATGTATATGAAGGACAGGGAACGGGAGGGAGCACGACGGAAGGAGTGAGTGAAATTCGGGTACCCGGTAGCGACAGGGAGGCGGGGGTTAACAGGAGTGAATGTGGGGGGGTTGTATGAGGAGGCGCGGAAAGAGCGGGGAAGGTGGAAAGATAAGGGTGCTAAGGGAGATAAGAGGGATGATGGGACATGCCCTCCTCCGAGCTTCCTTCTCCGAGGGTGAGAGAGGTAAGGATCGAGAGCAATGCGCGCCACCCGATGCGTGAAATAAGGTGGAGCCATGAGAACGGGGCGCGTCTTGGCGAGGCGCTTGTGAAGCAGACACGAATGGGTGGGTTGGGTGTTTGGGGGTGGAGCAAGCGGGAGTCGGCGAGAGGAGAGGGTATCGTGTGGGATAGGAGGACATGTAGGGACGTTGAATTCGCCACCGATATCGTCCAAAAAATGTTCCATACCACCACAATGCAATAAAACTGAAATACACTGCTTTACTATCTCAATCTAATTGATAAAGAACTGTACTACACAAGTTTGAGAATTGTTTTTAAAATTCTGTAAGAGACTTTTATCCACCATGTTCAAAGTCAAACCAAAAGATTCGCAATGATTTTTCATTATTTGTCGTACAATTGATGGAACAAAATTGGTCGATATATGTAAGTTCAATAGATACTGGAATCAATATTTCATACAAGGACTTGTATTTATTATTCGTAAACCAGAGTACTCTCCCAAATCTTCAATAAAATAAATCTTGAGTGTTAATGGTGGAATGACAGTTTCGGTAAAATCTCATTTTATCTGACATGGTTAAATGCGGTGTTTACTGAAGAAAAGCGCGAGAATAACATCGCACATTTTATCCCATTGAAAATATGAAGGTTATCGTTCTATGTATACGTAGATTCAATATAATCGAAAAAAATTATTTTCAATTCAGATTTGGGTAAAATAACATATTACTAAAAGAGGCACAACCACTTGCCTAATTTAGATGCATTATTTACCATGCATCATTTCACAGGGAAAAATGGATTTTCATTCTAGATGAAAAGTTATAACTTTTATTTTTATGCAATTAATAACACACAAGTATTATCGGTGAATTAGGTTATGTAGTGTTAACCCAAGAGTATCTCTGAATTACCATTGCATTATCAACTATACCCATATAACTGATTTCGAAGCTCCTCAAATTAAAGAGAACTCCTGTTGAAAGCATTATTTGTTTTAATTCTTACACCCAATAATATATTCAATAAATCGCGTTTAAGTTAAAAACCTACATATTTAAAATACATTACGAAGACTATTATACCATTCGATGTATATGTATTTATGTAACTATAACACCTTGCTCCCACTGGCGGTAGGAAGCGGCGAAATTATAAACGCGATGGAAGGCATACTAGCAGTCTATAAATTGAGATATTTGGTATTGAGTATTGAGAGTATTTGGCGAGCTCACGTTTATTTTTTGATCCACTGTAGACATTACTTTACTGGCCAAAATATTTTACGTAGGTACAATTAGCGTAAAGAAAAGAAACATTTCCCATTTGTCACTCACAGCCCAAATAATGACTACCTCAACGTATTACAAAAAATACCACCCCAAACCAGAGTAAGATACTTAAAAATAATTCAAATAAACAGTATAATTATTTAAAGAGGAGTTGGTACCAAACGAAATCAATCTTTTCATTAAATCTGATAAAAGACCAAAAAATTAAAATTTGCAAGTTAGAATTTCAAGCGGAATAAAAAAATAAAATTTTAATCGAAATAACACAAAATTACTGGAGCAAAAAAATATTTCGTTTAGGATGAGATTGTCTATATTTTATGATGCTGTGGTAATTGCCACTTACAGCTCTTAGTTTGCATTCAAAAAACGATGAAAAGTCGCATGAGCTAATGGAATTGAATGAATCCACGAATTGCTGAAGGATTGACTATTCATTTGGCTGTCTTCAATTCAGGAATAAGACGAAAATCAGTTTGTAAAAAAAAACAAAAAATTATAGTCTTTCAAATGAAATAGAACAGTATTTTACGGTTTTGTTTACATGTAATTCTTTTTAAATTTTCTGTCTATGAACGTATATATATTAGTATTCAACAGAAACCTTAGCAGTGGATGGTCCTGTTACATATTGTGATAAAATTACCAAGAGTGAGAAATTTTCCAAAACCAGTTCTATTGAATGAAATTGTGAAAAATTAGTTCGTTGGAACTGATGATTCGTATCCCATCAATAATATTTTTAATCATCAGAGAATTGAAAAAATAATATTATTAATATCCTTATCAGGTAGTTGTTTAACATGACTTTACTTATTTCATTTCAGGTAAGAACGAGTAGCTGCCTTTCCGTATTGTTGGTTGCTGATTGGACTAGAAATTCTACATTTCCCTTGGCGATAAACTTCACCTGAGAACCAATTAATCTATGGATAACTCATTCCTTACTCAAGTATGGTACTCTTAAAACGTTAATTCACATGCATGAACTATTTTTCTATTGCTACAGAACGAAGAATAATATAGTTTTCAAGTCTTCATATCCCGAAATTGTCCCTTAGGAAACTGATCATGTGAGGTTTTCTCATATGAAAAGCATAACGCTAGTGATGGATGTGTAAAATGATTCCACAGTCTTACACTATTTCTAAAATAAGTCATTGAAGTTATCATTGCATACTAACCAGTTAGGGGAAAATCTATAAAATTATACAAAAGACGATCTTTGCACTTCATGAAATCGTCATTTTCATTCTTTGTCTCGGACATTTTCATCATGATAAAGTTATTAAGCACTCGTTATGCAAGACATAATGAAAATTACGATAATCAACTTCAAAAACTATAAAGACCATTCTCAAAACAATATACCTATAAACAGTGAGTTCACTAACTTTGGAAACATTAATATTTAGAATAAATTGCGATTTAGGAACACCAAGACGCTATCCTCTTGTACGGAATTTACTATATAAAAATCAATTTAAGAATCAGGTAAACACCAGAGTTACTACATTATTTATAAAAAACTATGATAAATCCCTAAACAATCCATGAGGCAGACAACATTCCTGTAAATGGTTCAGTTAGGAAGTATTATACGTAGTAGTAATTTTGAAAAAGCCTCAAGCCGAGAAATCATATCCTTGAAAAGGAATCCATGTGTAAAAGTAAGAAGGTAAAATGAAGCAACTACCTACCCACCTGCTAAACTTTAAATCATGTGGAAAATATTGAAATATTAACGAATTTGTTAGCCATTATAATTATAACATTAAGAGAAAATACATATCTATCATTTCTCATCAACTCAGGGGATCAAGTAAAATACTTCTTTCATGGGTACAATGCTACATTTAATGAAGTCTAAACGCTTATTCGCCAGTATCAACGGTAATGATATGTTAATCATAATCAAACATAATATTAAGTGCAGCAACAGTATGAAAATAGATTTTATTTGAAAAGAAGTCCCTTAGGTGAACAAGATCACTGGGTGAATTTTAAGAACAAATGCTAACCTGAAATCACCAGAGATTTGTTTGAGACTCAAAAAAACGTAAGTTTAGATCAGAGTACACTAGCTTCTATCATCAGCGAGGGTCAATCAGAAAGCAACCGCACGTCAACACGCCGGATTTATAGAGTTATATTCGTTTATTTGTTAAATATTTGGGCTTTTTATTTAAACATATAGTAGAAAATTTTCGAAAGTAAATAAAAACAGTGTCGCTCAGATTTTCATCAAAAACGACGGACCGCGAGAAAAATAAAATACAATTCAATTGTTTAAAATTACAAAAGCTACATCAAAAAACAAAGCTCAAACACTCCCGGATTTCAGTTAATGATGATTATTTTCAGGTGGTTTCGGCAGGTGCCTTTATACTCGGTATTTATTACGGTCGGGGAGAGTCCAAACTTTGCTTTTCAATTATTATTTTGCGAGAAAGGGAATCGCGCAGCAGAGTTCAATAGAAAAACCGAAATAGGTTAGCTATGAAATGTACGTATATAATAAATGTAACGGATAACCATTCCAAGGCATGTTATCCCTCATTGCGATATCTACTGTAACATTGAACGACAAGGCTTCAATTTACTGAAACTAATCATGGGCAATATATCTAAGCATAAGCGTGAAATCAAAGAAAATTGTGACAGACCCCCCACCAAACGCGGATATATTTTCTTCGATCAATTTTTTTATTATCGTTCAATTGGATGCGTCGGATAGGGCCAAAAAAATCACATATAAAAAATGTACCTGTATAATATACACCGATGGTTGGATATCATAAAGCACATACAGTAATTAGTGTAACTAGCTAGTAAAATTAGTATTTCCGAAAGAGCAAAAATATACATTGAGCTTTATAAAACAATAAATTCTACCATACCATGAAAATAAATCCAAATAAAAATTAATAACGGTGAGTAATATATATGTAATTGATTAATAAGTTGAGAGTAAAAATTTTGATTTCGATTCATCTTTGACCATCCCTCATGCGCTCGCACATTAGGATTTTCACAAACCAAGCAAAAACCGGGGAGTACACATACCTTTAATTTTCAGAGAAAAAATATAGCAAAAGCAAAGATATGAGTGAATGAACGGCCGCTTAGTTAAATTCTTTTTTACGAAACTACAGGCATAAGTTAAGAGCGTTAAGAATATATCGGGAAAGAGAATGTCATCAACGTCAAGAGTGAAAGCACGTTTATCCGGCGGTAAAATGTACATTAGAGACGAGTGAAGTTCAAATATTAGATCTACGAACAACCTGAAGCAAAAGGAAAGAGAAGAGAAGCTCTTGAAGGAACGGCTTTTGTGCCGTCAACCTCCCGGCTTACAAAATTTTACTCGCATGTAATCCGTTAAGTGCAAGCCTCCCGCGAAGGCCTATATGCACGGATAGACGTGCGTCAAAGAAAGGAAAATAGAGAGAAGGAATACAGCATACAGGCGAACGGAAGAAAGAAACCAAAAAAATAACAATGATACTCCCATGTCACCCCTTCACTGCGCAGGGTAAGCAACCATGAAAAAAATCTTTGTGCCGGAGTTGAAGAGGGAGAGAGGGACAAGAAAAAGAAGTCCTCCGTAGCTTTTTCAGGGTGAAGGAAGGAGAGAAAATTTATAATAAAAAATTCCTCCCAGAGGCGAAAAAAATGAAAAAAAGTGAGGTATGCTGGATGGCATTATGAGGACGGAGATGGGAACGAGTAGGATGAGGAGGTTTTTCGCGGGTCCGTGCTGGAGGAGGAAGAGTTTGTTTCTATAAATAGGCTCCCTACATTGAGATGCGAAGGTGGAAGAAATAAGACGAAGGCGTGGATGAGATATGTAGGCGGTCTCTCTTTTTGCAACCAACCGCCGTCCCCCACCATACCCTTTGCTCGCTCGTCCGACACCCCACACCTTTTCTCCCACCTTATATATAAAAAAAATATCTCCCTTTCGCCCACCGCCGCCCAGCACCCACTCCTTTTACTGGCACCCGCAACCCATCCCCGCCCGGAACGCCCCGACGGCACCCCACAGAAAATCTCCCCTCTATCTCTTCCTATCTCTCTCTCTCCGTCATCTCTTTTCCCGCATCCACCTTCCCTCATTCCGTAGCTTCGGCAACGGCGCTGGCTCCTACCTGCTGCCCCTATCCCACCGCTCTCTTGCGGTCGGGAGCCTTGCGAAGAAGGGTTTGTGGGAGTGGGGGGAGGGGAGGCTCAGCCGAGGGTAAGAGGAGGAGGAGAGAGCAGGTGGGATGGATGGTTTCGCTCACTTAGCATCTCTGAATTATTCATAAGGGCCTCCCGGTCAGCACATATCTCCACGGGTGAAAAAGGGGTCCAAACAAGACCGGGACATGTTCGAATGTGCCCGTCATCTTCCTCGGAAAACCCTGGGTTCGCAACCCGGCTCATGAAGACGGCATACGGTCGTTCCCATGAGACTTGAGATGTTTCTTATTTTTTTAACCCCGCATACGAATCCAGGGTTCTAGAGGAAGCAGTAATTGGACTGCCTCGGGTTTGATTTCTAGAACATTGCCCTCACTATATTTTCAATTTTTATCCAGGTACACGTTCCTTAACAAGGGTTTCGCATGAGATGGTATACTTAAGATAGTACGTGCATCATAGATTTTTCATGGAATTGGCTTCAAATAGCATTACATTTTTGTCCGCACGCATGAATTATTTTCATCCAAGTGAAATCTAGAGTTATATTTCCACAGTATTCACTCTCAATTCAAAGTAAAAATATCAATCATTGAAGACTGCAATTTTCGCTACTATTAACCATTTTTCTGAGGTAAATCCAAGTAGCTATTAAAGTCTTATCAAAATGTATGCGAAATGTCTTAAATGATACTCAATATTATACTAAGTAATTATTTAGGGAAGGGATAGAAATGTATTTTGGTGGGAATTAAAGGAGTTGGATTGAAAAAGGGTTCATTGCAGAAGATGTCACGTTTGTCTTGTAACGTAAATATTACAAAATATAGCATTATTTAGTCGTAGAGCATACAAGACCTTACATAAATTGTAAATCAATAAAATAAATAATATGTGAAAATGTTGGATCATTTCAATTAATGCTATAGCAAAAAAGATACTTTCTTAGAAATTATTTTATCTCGGAACAAAATCGAGGAAATAATTCAATTTCCTGTGCCCAGCTGCTCACCTGTCCGCCGCCTCCCATAAAAACTACAACTACTACTGAAGGACGAACATAATACTTTTTCTCATGACTGTATAATAATATTAACCTCATTTTTTTTTGAATGAGTTTTAGCACATACGAAATCGGCCATATTCTGGTGATCGAAGATTTAAAATGCAAAAGGCACAGAATTCTAAAGAGACAAGGTTTAAATACGAATACGGTAAACTTTGTTGAATAACCACAATAGAGAAGGCATACAGAAAATATGCCCGGGAGTTCATAATTCTAACAGTCGGGTATTATTATGGTTAGACGTTGATGAAGGAGAAGAGTGATCAATTCGCACACTGACTAGGAAGCGGATACGGACTCAGTCTCAAAACTGAATGATAAAGTAAGGGATATTAGCGGGCGGTGAAGAAAATTGTGAGTGATAACGGTGATACCGGTCTAAAAAAAAATTTGGCAACACCAAAAACTTGATCTCGAAACCTGTACCCTGAGGAAAAGGTAGAGTAAATAGAAAACAAATAAGAAAGACAGAGATTGTAGGTGAGGTGATTAGGAAAATGAGAGAAGGAAATAGAAGAATGATAACACAGAATTTTACGAAAATAACGGAAAGCGCAAGAAAATGAATAATAAAATGTAGCTGTAAACTACGTCATTGTGTGACAGAATAGTAGTGACTGCTTAATTATAAGGCAGTAATTTAGCCTAATCTTGGATTATCAAAAGGAGAATGAAGAGGAGGGAAGATTACCATTTTGGATTCAAGAAAGGGAAAAGCCGCGTCATTTCATAGCATGAGTATAGTAAATAATGTAGAAGAAATATGGAACACAAACGGGATGTATGTATTTGTCTAGTTCGTAGATTCCGAGAAGGCCTTCGATAGAACGACTTGGATGAATTCTTTGCCATTCTTCTCCACACCAACATTTCAAAACCCTCCAATGTACTCCTATCATCATGGACATGGAAGAGGTATGATAAGATTAGATTGGAGGATATTGAAATATGGGAGTGTAGAAGGATGGAAAAGGTGAAATGGACATAAAGAAAAACAAGTGAGGTGCAAGGCGTCGTGAGGGAAGAGAGGGGATTATTGGCAGAAATCCAAAGGACGAAGAAAAGATGCATACAAAGATTTTGATTGGCAATGGGATACAGAAGATTGTGTTATAGTGGAAAACGAGGAAAAGATAGGAAAACGATAAGCATGTTTCACGGTATAACAGGATTAAGGAAGTGTAAAGAATTAAAGAAGGGTGAATTGTTAAGTCGCTTGTCAAGCTGGTCTTGGAGAGAAAGGCAAAGAGAGATATCGTTGTTCAGTCCGTTTCCATCTAAAATCTATTCTAATCAGTATGATACCAAAAAATAAACAAAACCCCGACACGGTTATCAACATGAAGGTTTTAGTAGTTTAGGTAGAGCTCACATAGAACTCTAGAACTAAGGCCAACGGTGTGTGAAAGTCAAATTTATATCTGGTAGGAGGTCCAGTTCCTTGCACTGAACTACCCTTTGTTCCCTAAGAAAGTATGGTGCTCGAGAAATCTCAAAGCTTGCGTAAAACTGAACACTAATAATAATAGGGATAATTTACAATTCAATCGCATTTCACACTATTCAATCTAAAGCTAATGTTTTAAGGCTCTTTCATGAATACACATCTATATAAAATTAATGTGAAAGAAAAGAGCAAGAAAACAAGAGATGAAATGTTTACTATATTAATACTTGTGGAGATTTGACACTACAATACTTAGGAATTTGGATGAAAATTTGATCACAATTACTTGGCTCTAAGCTTACAAATCAATTTCCTATTCATAGATAACCGACGATGGTGACCGTCAATGAAAAGCTAATCAGGCATAAAAATATACCGTTTCTTGCGGCAATGATTAAAAATGCCTTATGCATTCCAGGATTTAGAAGGGTACTGTTTAAATAAGGTCGCTAATGAATATGGCCGGGTTTTCTCTACAAGGTAAATCAAAATGAAAAACTTTAGCACTAACTCATCTCATACACTGATAATACTATCTTGTACAGTTCAAAAATCACCCTATAGTATGATTTTAATTATTAACTTTATTTATTAACATTAAATTAATTATTTTAATTATTAACATTAATTTAATTAATGTATTCACTTGAATAACGTAGGCGTAAAATTTTTTGGAGGGTAACGTTACCGTGTCGTATGTACGGCATTTTGCCACAACATCATGTTCCTTTGAAGCACGCAAAATTTCAGGATTTTAAGGTAAGCTTCGATAGCTAGCTTAACTGACTAAAACACTTGGCCGGATATCGAGGGATCCGGGATCCAATCTCAGTCAAGCAGAATGATTCTTTCACTCTGAAACTGTTGAAGTTTAATACACACCTATCGGATGATTCCGTCAAAAGTTTCTGAAACATCATCTACCGCAGGTTCTTCGAATTCGTAATGGTAATGTCTGCGCAATCCGGAATTCTATTTTTCCTGTCAAGAATTTCGATTAAACTTAAAATATCATTACTGAATTAAATATTATTGCTTTTAAACATCACAATAGATGACTAATTATACAAAGATAAATAGAGTTATGTGTAGAAAATCAATGCCGTTAGGTCGCAATATATTTGCTGCCATATTCTAAGGTTATTCATAGTATCTATGAGGAAGGAATCTGGCCAGAAAACTTTGTCAGATAAGTGTTAGTTCCTAAAAGCTAAAGGCTATGTCATGTGAGGATTACAGAACAATAAGTTTGATATCCCACGCTGTTAAAGTGGTTCTCAGGATCATCAACAAAAGGATAGAGAGTAAGCCAAATGATTACTTAGGGGATGATCAGTTTGGGTTTAGGAAAGGAAGAGGTACGCGTGATGCCATTGCAGTATTGAGATCACTAAACGAGAGGAATATAGAATACAATCAAAATGTATTTGCCTGTTTCGTAGATTTCGAAAAAGCGTTTGATAGAGTGAATTGGGAAAACTAATGCGTGTATTGCAGAAAAAATAATGGACTGGAGAGACAGGAGACTGATCCGAAACCTGTACATGTCTCAGACTGCTCAGGTGCGAGTGGGGAACGGAGAGTCCGGATGGGCAGTGTTAGGAAGAGGGGTAAGGCAGGGTTGCCCATTGTCACCGGTGCAATTCAACGTATATGTGGAGGAAATGATTAAAGAGGCATGGAAAGAGATGGAGGTGGGAGTAAAAGTCGGAGGGGAGTTCGTAAAATCAGGTTTGCTGATGACCAGGCTTTGGTTCCTCAGTCGGCCAAGGTGTTGCCAGAATTGCTGAGTGAATTGGAAGTTCAGTGCGATAAATATGGGATTAGAATCAATATTAATAACACAAAGTTTATGCGATTTTCCAGAAAGAAAAAGGCTAAGCTAAATATTAAAATAGGCGGGGAAAAAATAGAGCAGGTAGAACAGTTTACGTTGCTCGGAAGTGCATGGGAGCAACATGGTCAAAGTAGTTGAAAGTAGTTCAAATTGCGCTAGCCAAGGAGGCTTTCACAAGGAGGAGGGAGTTGATGACGGGGACGTTGAGTAGGGAGTTAAGACAAGACTCGTAAAAACTCTGATATGGAGCGTAGCTATGTACGGTGCGGAAACGTGGTCGCTGAAGCAGGAGGATAGACGTAGATTGGAGGCTTTTGAAATGTGGGTGTGGAGAAGAATGGAGAGGGTGAAATGGACCGAAAGGAAAACAAATGAGGAAGTACTAGAAATGGTGGGGGAGGAGAGGGGTTTGTTGAGAAAAATCCTATGGAGGCAGGAAAAATTGGATGAAAGGCATATTGAGCGGTAGTGGGATTTTGAAGAAGGTAATAGAGGGGAGGATGTTTGGCAAATGAGGAAAGGGCAGGAACAGGATAGGGATGTTGGACGGGATGAAGTGAGGAAAGAAGAACACAGAGATGAAGAGGGACTTGATGTAGAGTAGGTCGCTGGGTTGTGTTTTGTTAGGAGTCACGAAATATTTATTTGGTAGTTGTACCCATCCAAAAACCTGCCTTAACCGTTAATCCACCTAATAATAATAATAACTCTGCATCACATAATAATAATTCTAAGACTAGATAGGAAACTTTTGAGTCTTTCGAGTTCTGTTACACACTCTCTGAGAACTTAATTTTATAATGTATTTCTCCCTGGATATAGCCACATTCTATTCAACAAAATATACCTTGTTTTTTTCTGGATAAGAGAAAGATTCTCTTGAATTAATAAAGCAAATAAGTAAGGTATCTTGTCTTTTAGAATATTTTAAAATAACCACTATACGTATACTTTTACACTCATCATTATAAATGTGTAAAACAGTGAAGTGATATTTGCCAGTTGAGAATTTGATAGCGATGCATGATCTTTGAATTTGGGACCTTTATTAAATAAATTAAAGAAAAAAATCACCACTAACTAAAACATTCAATGATGCACCTTAAATGGATTTACATGTTTTTAACGCTTTCCGTCTCTGTAGTATATTTTATAGAGACAATTAAAGTTTTACTTATCGTTTGGCAGTGGAACTAGAGGAAAACACAAAGTAGCAGTTGGTTAGAAATGAATACAGAAGATACGACATACGAAAAAAGAAAATTATCCGTGTCTCGTCATTCAGTGACACAATTTTCTCTGATTTGCAGGCATCTCACTGTGAGGCAAAGGTCACACAGTGGCCCTTTCTCCGCTCTCTAAAACCCGGACATATAGTATATCACGAAAATTTGGAAACAAGTGTTTTCTATGAGAAGGATTCAAATAGGCTGCTTTATAAATTTTTTTATGTGGAATTAACGCAGCTAAATACATATTCGTATTTTAATTTCTATCTCTTCCCAATAAGTCAGCAAGGGAGATGCGCGTAAATTAATTAACCGCAGTCAAAAAAATCATACTTGGCGATGTAATTTATACAAACATGTATACATATACACATACTGGCTGAAGCTGACCGTTAGGGTCACATGTGGAGACCCACGAAGGCACACGCAATCACAGTGACACACAAACTCCCACACGCACACGGACTCACAAACCGACCACTTTTCGCCTCATTCAAAAGCAATGGTGGGGAACAGAGCCAGGAAATTCGACAAATGCATACTGGTACCATAAAGCTGTCCTGCCTACCACAATGGTTTATTCTCTTCCCACGCCCCTATCTCTCCAAAAACCCTAACCCCGACTCCACTTTCCGAACACCTCCCCCCAAACACCCCTATCCCTCTCATTTCGTACCGTCTAGACTCTCTCTTCCTTGCCCTAATGCCGACCCGTTATCCCTGTTATTCTCTTTTCCCTGCCACTCTTCTCTCTACTATCCTCGCTCTCTCTCTCTAACTTTCTCTAACCCTCTCCCACCCTTTCCTCCCGTGTTATTTATCTCAGCAGCCCTCATCCCTTCCAAGGCATTAACTGAGTTTTCGGATACATTTCCAAATATCCCCTTGCAAGGGGTGCCTTCCTTTTACCCTATCTGCCACACGCTTTACCTAGATATCCCTCTTTCATCCCCACCCATTCTCCCTCTCATTTGCTATCTTTCCACCCTCTTCATTCTGTAAATTTTCCTCAGGGTCTTCCACATGACCCCTTTTCGGCGATCTCGTCCCTCCCCTCTACCCTTGCCTATGTTCAACGTTAAAGTGGATAAGCCATTTTGTTTTTCTTACTTTATGAAAAGGGTTTCACCCTTTGGAAAAGGGTTACTTCAAGATCCCAGGCCGCTCGAGTTCCTTTTCCGTTTGGGTTTTACCTGAGAAGTTGAGAATGCACACGGGCTCACTGGCAACGCAAGATTGTATACAACAAATCGAAAAATGAAAATATATTTTCATTCTTCGGCTCATTGTATACAAACTGAAGCAATAATTTTTTCTATTATGACAAATGTTTTTTAAAAAGCCTTCACTCAAAATAGGACTAGAGGACTCTTCTCTCAGATTTTTTAGACACTGGAAACCGGTTCTTTGAATAACTGGCGCTTGGTTGTGTTAAATACCTTGCATGCAAGATGAAATGGACACATTAAAATATACACAGAGGTCACAAAAAAACATAACAAAGTCGTATTGTGGGAGTAATACGTTAAGACACTTCTGTCAGCGATTGATATTTGAAAATTTTTCCTTTGGCATTGGATATATTTGAAAACAATTTAAACAGGGGCTAAAGAATGAAATCTGTGATTGTTAAACACAGATTTAAAACGGTGAAAAATCACAATTATTCAGTAATATCCCCTTCCAGCTATTACTATGGCAGTCGAAGTGGAGAGAGGCGCAGCCGTTTTTTGAATCAAAATTCTGTCGAAAAACAATTTGGATTTTTAAACCCGCGATTATATTGTCAGATTTGCGTTACAGTTAATTTTTTGAAGGACACGGGCAGGATAAAGAAACACTTTATTTGACAAACAAAACACCACTTGACACAATACATTAAAAAAACGTTTCTCTATTTCCGCATACATTCTTCCTCCTTTTATTCCATTCGACTTACCTATCTTTTTCCTTCTTATTTTCAATATCCTATAACCCTACCATCCCACCTAGCCAATCCATCCGTCTGCATACCAAATTTCGAAAGCTTCCGATTGACGCCTGTCTTAATTTTTCAATGACTATATTTCTGCATCGTTCAAAGGCGTAACCTAATTAATAGTTTTCACTTGTACTTTTTCACATCCTCACTCAACGTCACAATTTTTAATTAAAACTCTTGCATGGCACGTAGACTATTCCATCTGCTTCAGTTATTGCATTCTAATCTTAACGTTTGAAGCTTTCTAGTATATCGAAAACAACGTATCTATAGTTTTGTTGGTATGAACTTTTTTCTCATAGGGCATATCACGCTGACTTTGTAAATCTCTGATAAATTTTTGCAATTCTTAGAGTGTATAAATAATAAAATCTTAATCATTTAAATTAACATGACGCTAAATAGTTGTCAGAAGTATAGAAAATTCGGTGTTAAAACGGAAAAAAACAAACCACAAAAACAAACAGTTTTCAACCATGATTCGTTTAAAATAACGTTCCTTACACCAAAAATATGTGTGCTTAGTGTTAGTGTATTATTTTAAATGTTGCATGAATAGAATATTATTCTTAAACGCTCATTTAAATATTACGTAAATAGTATAAGTATGTTTGGCATGGAGTTACTGAAGAACACACAGCTCTAATTGCTTCCAGAATGATGCATTTGTAAAGGAGATTGCAATACAAGAACGCGGAGAAACACATACTTAAGTAATGATACCTCGAGAATAGACTCGAATGAAATATGTTAGAGTAAAAGCTCTAAAAAGTGAACCTAATCCCAACTCTTGAGTTACCCATAAGTTTATATATAACCAACAAAAAGATAACTTATTAATCTATTCAATGTATACATAAGGATGTGACAAATTCGTCTATGTTTAATAATACCATGATATTCACTAAAATCATAGAAAATATAGTAATTCAAGTACAAGTTATAGGATTATTCTATCGCGATTTAGAAATGATGAAATGAGCTGCTTACAATCAAATATAAACAATATAGATCAATGGTAAAAAATATATAGAGAATAGTGCAAATTGAATCAATAAATTATTTCGGCTCACTTGATATATCCCAACACACGAAACCTATAAATGTGTTTACATGTACACAGACGTACTTGAATGCATAATCACTCTACCAACTTCAGGATTTGTTCACAACTTCGTTTCGCGTTGCTTTTGGCATATTCCTCGAACATCATCACTATCTGTTCAACAGATCTTTCTCGATTTCGTCGATTTTGGTTACATTAAATACCCGCATTAAATCCATAACCCAACTTTAGTTTTCTCCAGGAACGACGCTGCTTTAAGACCTTTCATCCAGCACTATCTACCGTATTATTTCATCTGCGTGTATTTTTTTAGCCCAGGAACAATTAAATGTAATGCTTTGCGTGCTCTATCGGTCGCAGTTGCCCTTATTCCAACAACTGTTTCCATAACTGTTTCTTCCTCTGTTGCCGCATTTTCCCCCGCAGTTTGCCAACACAAGAACGCATTTGGCTTGGTGATATGACTTTGTATATGTCGCTGGATTTCAGAGAATTTTCTTTACTCGCCAACACCTTATAGGGAGAACAAGTAAATATTTTTTTTGAAAATGGAATTTCGTTCGAAAAGCATCATTATATTCATTTAGTATTTTTCTCCTCTCAAATCACAAACTTTAGGTTATTCTTCCAATTTTAAATTTCCTCTGTTTCATGATTTCTCATTTTCCTCAAAATTACCACATTTATTCTCCATAGATTTTTGATACCGCTCATAAATGAAAAAAATCCGATTCGATTTTAAGGAACCGTCCGTAATATTTGGTTGCATGGTGGCGTAAGGCCTGCTTCAGGATTCGTTTTGGAAGTTAAATTCCTCGTGAACGAACTTATCTAGGGAAATATTAAAAAAATAACATATTGAAAAAGTTGGACACCTTTTTAAATGGTTGTTTTAATAAAATTTTAACTAAAAACTAATATTCCAGCTTTATAATCATAATGAACTTACTTCACTTCCTCATAATAGATAGCCCTGATAAAAATTGATTTTGCTGGTCACAATAATAAGATAGCGATTTGATCATTTACGGCAAAAATATGCAGTCTTAGCAAAAAAATTATTGCCTCACAACACATTCACGGCTATTCTGAGAAGAAAGTATCATTACAATTACGAATACGTTACAGCATTTAATAGATATATCTCAAAGTAATTTACTACTTAAGGAACATCGATTATTGTTTAATATTAAACGGAGTGAAACGATGTACTGCCAACAAAATATGTACTACAGGCATCCAAAGCTAATAAAATTATTTTAAACTTTACTTTCTTTAAAATGTCCTCGATAAAACTATACCAATAAATTCCGCAAAATCATCAAAAATGGTATTTAAAAACGTTAAAAAAAATTAAATACGAATTATTTATCTTAAGCTTAAACCGGTATAAATGTTTAACATAAAAAGAATAAAATTTTCAATTATAACATTAGTTTTCAAAAACAAGAGAATTATTTTTATTGAATTTACTTGGTTCTTCATTGGGTGGTATCTCTCAATTAAACTCTTAGTTGCTGTCATATCATTTCACTTTCTAGTCTTATAAATTACTTTTGCGATAATGAATCATATAACACATTTTTTCTGAAATGAATTAACGGAGTGCAGCGGTGTGGAAAATAAAGACTAATGTATTGGGTTTGTCCGGAAAGTAATAGTACTTTAAAGCACTTAGGCTTGGGTATATTTCCCAAAGATGAACTGAAAACAAAGTTCCGCCGTTTTTTTTATTATTCTTTCAAATTCATTTCTAATTTTATTGCGTTAAAATAATAGTACGTACTCCGTCTATATGAGGAGGTTCGCATCCAGTGGGTGTTTTGAGTATTTTTCAAACTCAGGTGGGTTGTTAGCTATTCCCAAGTCCTCTCCGTGTTGACATTAAAATATTGCAATTCGAAATAATTTATTTATACGATTGAAAAACTAAGTCGATCCAAAAGAAGAGAAAAGATAAGGCGTAATTGCTGTTTAAGTTCATAATCACAAAAAAATACCCAATTTTTCACAAATTGCGAAGCCATTTCTGCAGTTAGCATGTGAAATTAAATCACCACCAAGTTATCGTAGTTAAAAATGAGCGTACATTATCACATCCCAAGTAAAAGAAAAAATGTGAAGAAAACAACAGAATAAAACCAAAAACATTTTTGCACAGGAGAGAGAGCTATCTGCTAATGAATTTGAACCGTTGAACAACGCAACCCGTTTGCCCTGTTGAGAACAATACGTAAATTTTTTTCAACGAAATGGGTCGCATTGCGACTCTTATTTCATTCTCTCCCGTTCTTTTTAAACCACCCCCCCGTGCAAACTCCCATCTTTTTCCAACCTATTTTCTCCCCCTTGTACCTCCTTTCCACTTTTCCTATCTCTCACCCCATCAAACATCCTCCACCCGCATCCACTAGACTCTGTACCAACACTCCTCAACCCCTTATCCGCTGCGGGATTGGTGGTAGGGGCACGGGGAAGGGGAGGGAAGAAGTAAAAGTGGGGGGGAGATCTCGCCCCCGCCTATGCTTTCATGCCATCCAACCTATTCCTCCGTAACGCCGCCTTTGGCGTCCCTGGGCTCCGCCGCCACCGCAGACCAAATTGCTCCGGCGGTGCGCAGCAAACACCAACCGACACGGGCGAACCTTTTTCCGCCGAAAAGCCCACGCGCACTCATGTTTCGGATCTCGGCCCGTAATGCAACCAAGCACACACTCACACGACGCCATCCGCATACGCTTTCCTTCTCCTAGTCCGCTACTTCCCGCGTGGCGTCCACGTCAGACCCACCATAATGTCACGTCACAGAGAGGCCCCTACACCCAAACCACCGCACGCCCACTAGAAATAACATTAATCCCGAGAAATGAGGTTCTTCACAGCGTACAGAAAACATTTTGCCCTCAGAGGTTGAATATACCTCTCCTGGTTTCTAGCCTCCTCTTCGCACCTCCAGCTGGATCAGATTTGACTTGCGGAAGAGGTTATCTTGTCCTTTATCCATCGCTATGTATATTCTTTGGCCCTTCATATGACGACGAGATAATGACGAGCCTCGCCACCTTCTTCCAGCTCACAAGTAATGCTTTGCCGCTCAGATTTTCATAGTTGAAACCGTCGAAACAATATTTTCTACAAGGTTTAGCAGTCAACAATCTTGATCATTTCCTCAGTGACAATTTTTTCCCTTTATATGGAACACATTACATGATTAATTGTGACTCGCACTGGCTCGACCGGATCAGCCGTTTTCGAAGTTGGGGGGTATAGTGAGTCCATGGTCAAATCAGGGATATTCTCCGTAACCGTTTAAGAGTTTTAAATCTAAGATTACTCCAAGAGGGACTAATTCAAATTAGCTCACGGCACAGATGTTATCTCATACTTGTTTAAACAAGGTTGTACGCCACCTCACTGACAGAGGAATTTAACTAAAAAAATATATCAGCATTAAACTTCTGTTTCCAGCTTCTCGAAAGTTTAGGGCGAAGCAGAATGAACTCTTTTATTTCACGGGTAAATTGTGAAAAAAATAAACCAAGATAATTAAAAAAGACTTTTATCACTGAATAGTATATCCAATGCCATCATTTCATTAAGTGTTGAAAATTATTTCATACAGATGACGACCTTGGAGAGCGATACACATATTGGGTCGCTTAAAACAGTTTCCGAAAACTTCTCAGCATATCCAGCGTTATTCCAGTGATAACATATGGAATTGTCTCCTTAAGAGATTCCAAGGTCCTTGGTTGAACTTTGTGAACCTCAGCTTTGAGATAACCCCGAAGAAAAAATCACATAGGCTCAAATACGGGAAGCGAGCGGACCATGGAACATCCCTTCGCATAGAGATCAGGCGCCCGGGAAATTGTTCTTGCAGGATTTTGCGTGAGAGACAGGCAGTATGAGTCGTAGCACCATCCTGTTGAAACCAAATGACTTCTATGTTATATTCTTCACCATTAACTTCTATTTTGGGAAATAAAAATTCTCTACCGTCTCACAACAGCGCACAGAGTTAACAGTAACAGTTGAACATCAAGATTAAAGAAAGTAAGACCCAATAATGTCTATGGAGGAGAAAGCACATCAATCTGTCAATTTGAGGCTATGAAGAGTCTTGGATAAAGCTAGCGGGTGTTGTTAGTCGCCCAGTAAACAAATATGCTGCTTATTTACTGAGTCGGAAAGGTGAAAATGAACTTCATCGCAAGACCACAGAATATAGTCGGGTTGCACAGAGGTTAAGATTGCATCGCAAGAATCTGTACGTTTAGTACATTCTACGCGTCTCACGTATAGCCCGTACACTAAGAATCCATTTATTTTTTATTCTCAGGAACCTTGTCATGACGAGTCAAACAAAACTGCCAACGGAAGGCCTTCTACGTCGCGGTACACTAAAAACTTTTTTAAAGAATGTTTCTACGACAAAAGTTTAATACTCAAAAAACCACTGCATGGTGACTACTCAAATTGGCGTTGTTATCCCCAGCTAACGACACTACTCCCACTCCGCTATTTCACCTGAGTACTCTTCAGTATTTTTTTTAAACTATGGAGTTCATTCTGCTCAACTCTGAACTACTTCTGCGCCCATTCGAATTCCGTTACTCAGTGATTTGTAGATGCGTTTTATAAAATTAATGTTTATGTATTAGTTCGTTCTATTCTCTGTGGTCAGATTGTTAATGAGGTCAACATCTTATTTAAAGTTCAAATTCCATCTATCTTTAAGAAATTTGCTCCCCAGATCAGCATACACGACGCACCAGCTCCACGAAAAAGTTTGGGTTCGAGAAAACATAACATGTGTCAATGTTATTTACTGAAATGACAGAAATAAATGGAAGAAAATTCTCGAATAATAACGACTATGCCAATATTGTCAAAACAATTTCATGTGATTGCAAGTTATTCACGGTGGACCATACCTTACAGTAAAATTTCCTGGAAAAACATGATTCATCGTAAATAATTCCAAATCGCGGCTTCAGCAAAATGCTCCTACTACAAAGCGCTAAAAGTGCCGGGAACAATGCCATTTCAGGTGCAGAAAAACTAGTATCCTTATCAATCACAGGAAAACTTGGCAATCATTTGTAAGTCAATTCTATACAGCTAGATAGCTGAGAAATTAAATATCGATATTACTCATACAAAAATAAATAAACACATGATATCTATGATTACTTATTCAATCAGTTAAGCTACATTTTGGATAGACGCAACCACCAAAATTAATATTTTGACTGTCTTAACAAAATAACTCAGAAACCTATTCTGCAACAAGCCCCTCATCTCAGTGTACTTCCTTCCTCCCTTCATCCCGTTCCACATCCCTATCCTGTTCCTGCCCTTTCCTCGTTTGCCTAACATACTCTCCTATAGTACAGTCTTCAACGTCCCACTGGCGAGCAATATACTTTTCATCCATTTTTCCTGTGTCCCTAGGATTTCTCCTAACAATCCTCCCTCCTTCTCCAGTTGTTTTCAATTCTGTCAGTTTCACCTTCTACATATTTCTCTACATCCGTATTTCAGAAGTCTCAAATTGATTAGTATCCTGGTTTAATAACCATTTCTGCATAGTGTATTAATACGATCCATATCAAAGTTTTGACTAGCCCTTTCTTAACATCCTTACTCAATGTCTGTCATCAATTCCTTCCTACTATACAATCCTCATTGCCAAATGCAATTCTTCTCCTTACGTCCCAATTACTTTTACCATTTCGGTCCAAAACACCAATATTCCAATCCAAAATCCAATATTCGTAAACTGCTCTCTCTTTTGCCCTTCTATTTTAATGTTTAGCTTTGCCTTTTTCTTTCTGGAAAATCGCATAACCTTTGTTTTATTATATTGATTCTCATCCCATATTAATCGCACTGCATAATCAATTCACTCAGATGTGCTTGCAACCCCTTATTAAACTGACAAACTAGTGCTTGGTCATCAGAAAAACTAAGTGATTTTAACAATTCCCCCAGACTGTCATACCTATCTCTAGTATTCCCCATGTTTCTTTGATCATTTCCTCCACATACCGCAACGATGATAAAGGAAAACCTCTTCCTAACTCTGCCCATTCGGACTCTTCGTTCCACACTCGCCCCTGAGCAGTCTGAAACATGTACAGGCTGCGGATTATCCGTTCTTTCCAACAAATGAATTCATATTTTCTGTAATATACTCATTAGACTTTCGAAATCTACGAAAAAGGTTAATACGTCCTGATTTTATTCTATATTCCTCTCGATTAGTGATCTGATTACCGCAAAGGCATCACGCGTACCTCTTCCCTTCCTAAATCCAAACTTATCATCCCCTAAGTAATCATTTACCCTACTCTATATCCTTTTGTTGGTGATCCTGAGAACAACTTTAGCTACATGGGATATCAAGCTTATTGTTCAGTAATCCTCACATGATGTAGCCTTTATCTTTTTCAGAGTTCGAACTAAAATTGTTCTCACTGTCTTCCGCCCGGATTCCTTCCTCACATGCTACGAATTAGTCCAGATAGACTCTACCTTCTATATTTTCCTCAACGTTTTAGTAGTTCCTCAGGAATATTGTCAACCCCAAGTCTGTCTTTTCTGTTTTGTCTATTATTTAACCAATTTATCTCTGTCAAACAGATTTTCTCTTACTTCCCGATAGTGTTTATCCTTCTTTTACTGCGCACCAATTCCACCCTTGGTCCGTAAACTTTACTTATCATCGCACTCTGTCATCCACCACCCTTCTTTTGCTTTATTTGGTACCTGTCTCAAATTATTATTATTCTCTTTTTAACTCCTTCTGCTTAACTCTTTGTTTACATGATTATATTTCCTCCTTTCATCTATCTTGCCTATCATCTCCTCCGTGATCGATGCTTTACTTATTGTTTTCGCTTTAACAGACCCTGTAATTTCTTTGGTGACTTTCGTTATCCGTTTTCAATTTATTTCTATATGTCCCCAGTAATACTACGATTTTATCCTCTTTCATGATTTTCCCTACAGACTGCTGACACTCGTTTCTTGTCATTCCAGACAATGCTTCTAAATTCCATTTTCTATACCCACCGGCCCGGCCTTACCTTTTTGGATAGGACGTTACATTTCATTACAACTAAATTATGGTCAGAGTCCGCATCCGCTCCCAGGAAGCTGTGTGAATTTATCACACTGCTCCTAAACCTGTTCCTAACCAGAATATAATTTATCTGATACCATTCTGAGTCACCTGACATTTTCCATGTATACCTATTCCTTTCGTGGTTTATAAACCAAATGTTGTGAAGAAAAACCCGTCTCCTACAGAACTCAATTTTCTTTCCACTTTCCCAGCTTTCTTCCCAAGGTCATTCCTCGTACCTAAACCGTACCCCCTCCTCATTGCCATAGTTCCCTTCGCCTATCGTCACATTCTAATCCCCCTCACTACCAAATGTTTCCCTGCAGGAACACCCGCGATGATATCCTCTAACTCATCGTATATCCTAACGACTTCTTCTTCCATATGGCTGCTCGGTGGCATGTATATCTTAACAATATCCAAGTTCGTTGATTCTGCTTTAATCTCTACTAGTACTATTCTATCCGTTGATTGTTATGTGTTGACTACACTTCTCCCTACATCTTTATTAAATATTATGGCAGCCCCTCGTTGACTCTCATCCCCGCCAATGCATATTATTCTATAATTAACACTCCATTTCAACGTCTTCTTTCTTCTTCTTCCAACTTATGAATGCTTGGTGGTAGGCAAAGCTGGACAATGAAAAAGTTTTTTTGGTTTTGGTTTTATTTTTCCTGGTAACAATCTATCTGTTGCATGGTCTATACTCAGAAAGACGCTTTTTCCTACCTAATTATTCAATATTATGTCAACCCTTTGATGGCCTTCGGCCCCTTCACTATATAGCACGCAGTAAATTGCACTCCACTATTTCTCATTTTCTTTCCATCTCACCTCGCATAAATCCAAAATATCTACATTTCATTTTTCCATTTATTGCTTAATAATCTCTAACTTTCCTATCCCTAACATTTTCCTTACATTCCAAGTTCATATTTTAACTATTTCCGTCTTCTTCTACATGTTTTGTCCTGCTGCTCTCGGTTTTGCTGTGTAAGGCTTTCGTGAGATGACCACCGCGGAAGCCTTGCCTCTTCCGCTGCCGCGCCCGACATACGTATGTCCGATTGGGCCTAGTTCTGTTCTTTACAAGACTCATTGCCTCCATACTATCCGTCACATAAATCTTGGGTATAATAATTTAGATGGTTTCTCATTGCCTTCCTCAATAGTGTTTTTAACGTGACACTATCACGTTATGGACGCCCCACTGGGGTCAGAGGCCTTTGTATCCGCCTCATTGAGGAACAGACGCTCTATCTGGCATGGGTGACCCATGTCAATTGCACAGTTCTAGGGGAAATCGGAATACACAAGCCCTTTCACCACGTCAAGGTTCTAGTCCATGGGAGGGAAACACACAGGTATAAGAGTAAAAATAAAAAAACTGTCAAAAGAATTAATTGAAGATATTTATCGTTACAATATATAAGCACTTATTTAAACGTGAAAACATGATTTTTTCTCTGAATCAGTGCTATCTGAATGCAGTATCTTTCAGTGGAGAACCAAGCAAGGCAATACCTCTTAAAATGACAGGAGCTGTCCTACGTGAAATTCGTCATGTGCCGATTTTTCCAGACCGTCCAGATTTTTCCTGAATTTTTCAAGTTTCCATCTGGGAAAACCTTTTTCACATTGGGGCGAAGAAGAAAAATCGTTTTTTTTATTTGAATGATTGCTAGGCATTTTATTATCAACATTACGGCATTAGGAAACTCACTCTGCGTTTTAATGGAAGAAAGAAGACATGCATGTTTCACAGGTTAAGAATACAGTTTTCTAGAAAATTCTAAACCACCATTTCTCGAGAACAGTGCGGTGAAAAATATTATAGTTCCCGCGATATACTCTAATTATTGGCTAAAGTGGAAACCATTATAATACTGTATTGGAAAAATTTCAAAATAAGACGAAGTGAAATCCTACCCATTCCTTTTGGAGATGCATACGTTGATTAATGTAAAAAACATCACTTACACGCAGAATATTTCTTATATGGTCAGCATGAGTGCACTATCGGCATTTCTTGTCTCAATTTTTACATTAGTATCCCTAAATTATTCACTCTTCCCCTATCACAACCAGAACTTGAAAGTTCTTCATCAATGAAAAATATATTTTCAATGGAGCATCTAGACACAATCATTTGGTAAGCTTTTACCGTAGTGGTAACCTTTTCGTTCTTTACATTATTATGGTCTTGAGAAATGAAAAGAAATACTGCCATTATATTTAGTTCCAGCTTGCTCTCTCACCTAAATAAAAATATTTCAGAGAGGGAAGCAATTTTTCCACTTAGTCGGTTTAAAGTTAATAACGTGGAAAGGAACATTTAAAAAATATTTTATTGAAATTGGCTGTGGATAGTTCGCTCAATAAATATAACTGAGATATTTGGCAAAATAATAAACTGATGTTTCACAAATCTTCCCATAACATAGACAAAATATTAATTTAAATAGATTTTTTATCATAATACAATCAGATATTAATACAAACATACATAATAAAAATGATAATTGAGCATCATTTATTAAATTTCACACACGCATGCATTTAATTTTTTTTTATCACGAAATCGCTTTATTAATAAATTATTTCGCTGCATACTTAGGCCTAGAAACTCAATATTACAGTATCTACCTTCTGCCTGGACGCAGTTCGTTCAACGAAAGGTCATACTGGAAACTGTGACTGCAAGTGGACGCAAGAAACGATGGCGAATAAGTAATAATGGGGACAGCGGTCTGAATGCATCTCGTAGTGATTCATGGAAGCTTCTCAAGAGTGAAATTATTTCTGTTCACTAGCGGTGGCTTACTCTCTAAGTCGGGCGGTCTTTATTGTAGCATTTTTCATTACTTCTTTCCTTTAATAAACTCTGATAGAGAAAAGAATGGACTTGGCCCCAGTGAATGACGAAGTAACGTGCTGCCAGCTGTGAAGTCACGCAGACTTTGGTGAAGCGAAAAAAAATTTACTATTCCAATAAATTGAGAAATACGTATGTTCACTCTATGTTTAGGTAGGAGCTTTCAGAAATACTGTGAATAACTCGAATAGAGGGGAGTATGTTAGGCAATCGAGGAAGGGGCAGGAATAGAATAGGGATACTAGGAGGAATGAAGTACATACATCTACATTAATACCCTGCGAGCCACCAAAAAGGTGTGTGGCAGGGGGTGTAGCACCATGAGGGAAGGGTAAGTGTTGAGGGGGAGAGACGAAGAGGGCTTGATTTAAAGAGGCAAGCTGTTGGTTGTTTCTTGTTAGGAGAAACAGAATATTTATTTGTAAGGTGTGTCTATCAAAAAGAGCTACCTGGCCAAGAATGTGCCCGTAACAATGATTTGAGCAACCCGATGTGAAAAAGCAGAAGGCTCCAGCTAACGTTATAGTTGGACATACACTCACGCCGTTGGATATTGTGTAATAGCCAACAGAATTAGCGGTAAGTGATCAAATTTCCTGGTTTTAGACATGGAAAAATATTAACCAACCGAGATGTTGTAAATATTCACTAGTTCAAGAATGTTTTCAGAATATGGAGACTTTTTCCACCCTTTTTGATGCCTCACTCCAAAATTCTACTTATTTTAGAATTTACACTACATTTCTCAGGACTCTGCTAACCCTTACAAATCCGACTTTCTGTCCCCTCCTCTCGTTGCATTCCTTCTTCCGGCCATCTGTTCTCCTCAAAAGAAATTTATAAATGTACACATGGATACACTGCACTTGTAATCTTTCTGCTTATAAAAATGATGTACTACATTGAAATTTGGGTCGGAAATATATCCATATACAAGGGAAATTTTTCAAATATTTAGAGATTTTCAGCACTATGTGTGAAAATGGAATACATTCTCCATTTCGACCGGATGACATCCCTCATAAGAACGTGCGAACAGGAAGAGCAGGGCACGATGCATCGTGAATCTTTCCATGGTCATGTAGCAGTGCACGCAACATTGCATGCTCCTGGTAACGAATAGTTTGAACGTGAAAGCCGGCAATACGAGGATGACATCAAATTTTAACAACTCACCACAATGATATCCAAGAACTGCACGCAAAGAGTTGCACGCAAGTGTAGTGAGACGGGAGTGGAGTGAGGCAGGAAGCCAGTGCATCCAGTGGATGACTGAATTAAACCAAAACCAAAGATATTTCACTAACTAAATATTCCATCTAACTTAACTTTTCAACCTCCTCTAAGTCCACTTACAATTCTATTTTCTCGAATTTGCTGATTTAATATATTTCACCAGAAATTTGCGAAATATTGTAGGTCTTATGTTGTCTCTCTTCTTAGGCCGATGGGGGAAACCACGAGTGATGAAACCTCTTGATTTGATATTGGCAATATGGCCTCTTTCTAAAAAAACGGTAAAGATCAATAATACTGCATGTAATCTGCAATTATCTAAAGTAAATCAACTTTATTATTAAATATACTAAAATTATTAACAAGATTGCTTTTCACTTTTGAACGCAAATTATTAGATAATATCACTATATCAAGTAATTTCGGTGGATTCCAATCCCGTCATAATTGATTTCCCTCGAGATTATTTTAGAACAACAATATCACAGCTAGTGTAGAATAAATAACGGAATCTGAAAATAATAAGACGAATTCCCAAGGAATCTCTTTGAAAACGCGCGAAAAAACAACACATAGGGTAATGACTTGTGATCCGGTCCCATTGAATTGAACTTGTAATTCTCATCAAATCGCGCGTGGCCCGGCCTTCTGTTTCATTTCAAAACCTTCACATATGCTATCACGCTTGAGTGGTCTTTGCTTTCACTTCAGACAGCGAATGAAACCACCTAAAAGCGTATCTTCCCGTACTATATACGTCCGGATCTTTCCTTTCCATTCCACCCGCCATTGCAATTCAACCCAAATACTTTCCTTGTGTCCCGGCCCCACCTCTCTTCCCCCTCCTGCGCTAAGCCGTCCACGTAATTACCATCAGCCCTTTTACAATCCAGCATCCCCTTTCTCTTCCGCCGTCTTCCACGAGGCTAGTAACTACGCGCTCCGCCGACCGCGTAGGCCCCTTTACCTCTCTTTCCCGTTCCCAATTCCGGTCCTTGGGCAAAGGGTGGGCAGAAGCCACGGATCCGCAAAATGCTAGGAATCCCTTCTTCGGGCAGGAGAAAGAGGGGAAACGTTAATTGGGGACATCTCCGCAAGTCCCATGCCCTTATTTCCCCTCGCAGGCAATCCCCTCCTACCCCATCTTAACCCGAAGAATCCTTCTTCACCACCACACAACCCCACGAAAATGTACATCGACACGCATTCTTCCGCAAACTTTGGGTCTTTGATTCTTTCCGGAATTCTAATTTCCTGTGAGCCTTTGACGGTCCTCAATCGTTTGCTAAAACCCTTATCGCTTGCCTATTTGCCACAAACCGAACGAATAGTTGGTTGTGTTAGTTTTTGGCTCTTTCTACTCCTCATTCAAGTCCAGGACTGACGTCCAGACCTCTTAACTATTATATACGAAATGATAATGTAGCTTCATAAATGCCGCCATAAACATTTAGGTCTTATTACTATTTACCTCTGTTCAGGATTTTTTATACCAAATTACATATTTTAGTTAAGATTCAGTCCTAGGTATGGAATTGGGTTTGGATGCAGCTTCCGTTCTCGGTAGTTGGAGAAACTATCGAATTATCAAACTTAGAGCCAATCACAATATTGATTTAGACTCTCAATTACAAAAAACGCATGTATCACTGCGATAAAAATTAAGACAAATAAAGATGTTACCTCAACATTTAACTATCACTTTTTGGAAACCGATTTTCAAATTTATCAGTTCCAATTTAATTATTTTTTTAGAAAACTGCAATATATGCCGTAGCAATAACTTATAACGGAGTCATCTGATAACGCACATTATAATGCAACAATTTTTAAGTGTATAAATTATTCGCCGGCCAAAGTGAATTGTGAGTGGATCACTTTAATGTCGATGTACTTGATCAGTGAAAGAAACATTAAGGATAATTCCTGATCTTGTCAATAGACCTTAGAACAACTTGCTACGCACCCTGTAGCTCTACAAGTCATTCGACAGAATAGGAAAAAATATTTCACTAATTACGGATAATTGCAAGAAACTACAGGCAAGGAACTACTACCTGTTTAAGGATATAATACGTAATTGATGCCTCGTTTTATTGATATGTGAAGTGGAGGGTAAATCGGAATGAACCTTCACAGGTTTTCGGGCAGATAAAGGATATCTACTTTCTTCAAAGCTTTAAATTGTACATAAAGGACTGGGAAACAATGGTGCTAGAGATGAAATATGGTCTGATAAAGTAAGATAGATTCGAGGACATATAAGTGCACATGTACGGCAAGAGTTTACGGTACATAGATATTTCACTATACTATCAATGTAACAGATATATTAACCATATGAATTCACTTTAATATATTCTCAGTCAAATATTATAGTTATAAAATAAATTGATCTGTAAACATTTTCGCGCACTTTGGGAGTCCCGGATGAACGTCGAAAGAGAGAAAAGAACATCATAAGAAGTTAATCGTTAGAAATGAAACAGGACATCTTTTCATGATTGATGTGGATCGTCGTGTTACACGAAGTAAAAATCCACTTTAGCCGTTATCACAATCCATAGATTTTTAATCCGGAAGGTTTAAGACACTCACAAAATGACCGCATAAATTTATTTACATACTGGTTTGTTCATATATGATCTTTTTAAAACATAGGGGAAGCGCGCATGTAATCATAAATGACTGGATTCTTATTCAAAGCCGCCCTTTTGTATCTCGTACTTGCGGTGACTCACGGATTATTAGTATGTCGGTGTTTTCAGCACAATAATTATTATTTGTATTTGACCATACACAAGCATGTTTTATCAGATACAAAAAAATCTTAAATTAGACCTATATATGAACATTTCTAAATGCACAGGAACTACATACCATCCATTTACCTAGACTGTTTTCGTCTCCAAATGCATAATTACCCACATACATCACACAAAAATCTTACTCTGATATCATGTCACAATAAAAAGCCTCCAAAATCAGAATATTACCTATATTTGAGGGTAAACGCAGCCATACTAAAAGTTTCTCAATATTTCTTTCTTTTTCACAATTTTAACTGATACTTTCTCGATTTTCTCTTTTTCATCAATCACCATTGATAATATATTCCGTATGACGATGGTCTGAGTAACCTTCTTTATATTAGTGCCAAAGTAACGTTTGAATACATATCCACTCCTCCATCAAACTATTAAAAACTCTTGACCAAGAATGAAAAGACCTTGTGCCAGCTTTCATAAATTATATACCACCGCAATGCAATCTCATTCAACTCATTTTCTTCTCACAGTCACGCTTTCCTTTTTCATTCCACCTCACTTCCATTTACCCTGCATAATTCCCATTTCTGAGAATTTCATTTCCTTTCAGCCATGATCGTGCTAAGGTTATTCCTCTTTGAACGTTTTTCTTCCTTTTACATCTATTCAAGATTAAATTCTCTCTCACTCATTTTACGATTCCCAAATCTACATATTCGCGTTCTGACTGCATGTAAAATAGGATCTTCCTGACGCTCCATCCCCAGGCCTAACATAATATTTTATGAAAAAGAAGCTTGGGTTATTTACTTTGAATGCAACTTATCAGACGCGTTTTTACCAAGCTTTTAATTTTTTTCCAATAGTAATTGCAAATTATAACTGTGCTTAGTAAAATACGGACTGTGTTGAGAAAATGAGTGTTATCCGGTCAAAGTTAAATACAAATTTAAAAAAATACAAATTTAATCCGAATAATATTAAGTAATAACTATTCCCTTCGTTAATACAGAACCAGGGAACTTGAATGAAATGTTCGCATCTTTGAAACGAATATTACATTTATTTCACACATTCCTTTTCCTTTCCCACGCCATTATTGAATTTTTGCCTATCCAGTGCAAATCTTTCCGTTAGTCAACGCAATATTGAATCTTTTGAACTGAGTGTCATATGCTATACGGTTTACGTGCAAGTGAATGAGATTGTTTTTAATTATGCTTCCCTTACCGTCGGTGAATGTAAATCATAAAAATTTCTCTTCCCATCTACGCCAACGATTTATGCCGCAGCATCTACACTATCAAGTGGGCCAATTCCCCCTCACTGCTGAGTGACGTTTCAGTACTCCTTTCAACCTATTGGTTTGTAAATTATTTCGTACACACGGAGCATGTCATATGTATCCATCCTTGTATATCACACTGTCCATGGATATGAAGAACATCTAATTTGCAGCCGTGATTTCGCACGCTCTATCGAAAACCGTTTTCGCTGTATGAATGGGAGAAGGTTAATTTGTCATTAACATGATCGTAATGAGTAATCGAAACGTCACATCAGCAAATAATGCCTACACCGCTCGAGTTACTTTTTGGAACTAATTTTGGTATTGAAATGTGTACAAATCACCCAAGCAGGGTGGTATGGTTTCCGGGCGCTATCCTCCAAATAGAGGTGGCCTGATACTTCTTTCAAATTTCAAACAGTTTTCCTTTTCCTCCCCAGATTCCTCAATTGCCACTAATAAAACCAGATTTCTCAATTACCGCTAATAAAACCTTCCTAACACATAACAAGCACCATTTGCCATTTCTCCGTAACGGCAGACATTTCGAAAAAACTCCCAAAAATAACCAGGAACTCTGATGGAAACTGGAAAAGCGGCCGGACAACAAATATTATTCCTCAGGTACTCTCCCGAAAAATTCCAAATATTGAAGGGTCTTACCAGAAAAACTAGCACCCTGGTATTGTAGAAATATGCAATTTTCGTGTAACAGCAACAGTATGAAGTATTCAGTACCACGGAATTCATGATTAACAATGAAATACTAACTTTCTGCTACAAGATATAATTTTCTGTGCACAAAACAAATATAGTAGTATACTAAAATTTGAGAAATACTAGGGTGGTCCCAGAAGTACCCAGCCTGACCTAAATATTGCGTTAGTTGTTTAAAAAATATCACTATATTAGAAATTATGCAATCTATAAAGCATATGTTTCAAGTTTGAAGGCGCTATGTTGTTTAGTATTTGTTTGGTAGCCATCAATAGATAAAGATTTCAGTGAATTTGTGAAAATGGAGAAAATTGGTCATCGTTATGTGCTGTAAAACTTTTACTTGAAAGGCCCCAGCCCAACCAATATGAAAGTTGAACTGGATTCTACTCTGGGTGTGTCTGCTACGCCGTTTACAACAGGAAATTATTGGCTAGCAGAATTTAAACGAGGCCGTACGAGCTATCAAAACGAGCATCGCATTGGTCGAACAAATGATGAGACGACTCCTGAAACGGTGAATAAAATCCAGAAAGTGACATTTAATGAAAGTTCGCCAGCTAGAAAACATGGGTAGGCATTTCAAAAAGTGCGATACATCGCATATTAACTGAAAATTAGGACAGGAAAGCGCTGTATGCAAGATGGGCTCCGCGTTTGCTTGCACTCGAGCAAATCCAGGGTCGTGAAGATGTTTCAATTGAGGGTTTACCAAAGTTTCACAGCAACAAAGTGGAAATTTTGCGTTATCTCATAACCATGGATAAAACATGGGTGCATTAATTCACACCTAAGACAAAAGAACAATCAAAATAATGGATGCAAAAGGGAGAACAGACTCCAAAGAAGGCGAGACCGTTTGAACTGCAGGCGTCGGTTTTTTGGGATGAGCGTAGGATAATTTTCATTGATTATCTAGCAAAAGAAAAAACTATTAACGACAAGCATTATGCGATCTTATTGCTACGTTTGAGCGAAGAAATTGAGCTAATGCGGCCGTATTTGACTAGGAAGGAAGTGTTGTCTGATGAAGACAAAGCACCAGCGCACGAATCCGTTAATGCAAATTCATGAAATAAAGTTTGAATTGCTGGCGCATGAACCTTATTCGCCAGATGTAGTCCCCTCAAATTATTTTCTGTTCTCAAACATGAAAAAATGATTTAGCCAATAGGATTCACTTCTGTTCTCAGAAAAGCTGGTGGTAATAGAATAAGGTTACGTAACTGTATGTTCATAAGGTTATTGTAACTGTGAGCGTTTTTCAAGTGTCACCTTTTTAAATAATTCATTGCCCACGGATACATTCATTAATCTCTCCAATTAATCAAGAAGTTTTTGGTATCAAAAAATACAATTTGAATTTCAATTTAGGAGATTTGGCAAATGCTTATTACCCCTTTGGTTTTCATTTGACCACTGCCAACGTCAAATTCAGCATTTAGTTTCGAACTCCATTCCCCGCATCAATCTCCATTTTCAGATTTATCACATCTCCAAGGACCTGTCGCACCCATAATTAATGAAAGAGTAAAAATTTCGATCCCGTGCATTTGACAAAGGAGGAAGTTAAAAACACATCCATTCGAGTAGGGAACCAATTAAATCAGAAACCCTTTTTATCACATATTGGATCGGGGATGCCTCATACAAAGAACATCATTCCTGAGAAATAACAATAAGCCTCCAAACTCGGAGTGGCGTGGGAGCGGACGGCAGAGGGAGTCAGAGATCAAAACGATACTAAACAACCGAAACCATATAAAGAAAAAAGAATCCATATAAATATCACTTCCCTCAAACAAGCATCATTTCAATGGTTGTACGAGAAAATTAATAAGGAAATTGCGGTCATTATTTTTTACGTTTTGGACTCAAAACACAACACAATAATGTCTCCTTAATAGTTACACCAATGAAAGTTGAAGTACTTCTCAATAAATCCGCCGACGATTTAATTATTCAATGAAGACATTGATCTTAGTATTGTGGATAAAGATTTTGTACTCTATATGACTAAAAATTAGTGCTTGTAAAAACATGATGCAACTAATTACTATCCAATTCATAATATACTTCCGCTTACATTGATGCAATGATCTGCAATGAACTTTATCTGATCTTAAATTAAAGACTAATTTATTTACCGTTTGATCCCGACTTCAATTAAACTTGATATCATATCAAAACTGTTGGAACTTCAAAAGGCATTGCTACTGCTTGCGTCCTAAGTGAGTGATTTGTACTCGAAATGAAATTACTAGTTTTGCGAAGATCAGAAATACAAATAAATGTTAAATTTGAACTTAGACAAAATCACAGGCTGTACAGGGGTAGAATCTGCATGTTCCCCCTTCCCTTAATGTGTGCATTTTGCACCCCGTTGGCCTAAGTACTACGTAGGTGAGTTTTACTCTCAAATATCAAATCGACATTCCAGTTGATGACTGTGGTTGGCTCATCAATTAGCATATTGTGGCATTGCTTGGGCCTTAATTAAATTATTAGATTAAGGATATGTTTAACAAAAGTCTGCGCCTACGAGTCTGCAAACCATTGCAAACCGTGTTGTATTCAACTGAAAATTTTGCATGAAAAAGTTTCCAGTACTATGTCCAACGAAATAAAATTACAAACGGACCTTTATTAAATCACTGGCCAATATTGGAACTGTAACATCTCGATTGGTAAAAAAAAATGATTGGCTCCTTAATTCTAATAAAGAACGATCATAAAATTTTAACTTCTTGTGAAAAAATGACATTGTATGTAATATAGATTCCTTATTACGCCATATACTGTATAAACGGTTCAAGTCTCAACTATTTAAGAATAATGTGACAGCGGTATCCATTGCTTGTTTCATCTCAATTCCCCTACGCTTACGAAAGTTAAAACTGTAAAAAAACATGAGATATACCTAAAATCCACCAAATATCTCTGACAAGAACATAAAAAATCAATGGATACAGAATCTATTAAAACAACTGAAACCACTTTAAAACTAACTTAGTAAGCACTCATCATCTAATAATGATTAAATTACCACTACTCCTTAGAATATGATCTGAAATCTTCTCTCCGACGTCTGAAATCCGCACGCGACAGTTTCGACGATTAGGCAGCGTATTTATATACAAACATGAATTACTGATTTTCGTGATACCACTTAAAAAGACTAAATATTAAACTCAATATGAATGCTTGAAGCCACTAGGGCGATATACCTAAATTGTCGAATAGCAAGTGGCCTCACATACCATGGTAAACTCAATAAACTCTAACTGGAGATGTATTTTTTCTTATCTCTTCACCTCTAGTAAAAGAAGAAACCTTTAACCCGCCGCACTCATTCACTAGCCCTCTCTCCACATCAGCATCGTCTCCTCCTCCTAACCACCCATAACCCGCAACCCCTAACCGCGCAAAGCCCCTATTTCACGTCTCAGCCCCGGGGAATAGTTATAATCCCAGATATCGCCCCGGTGGCGTTGGCTCTTTCGTTTTCCGCATTCTCTACGGCGGTCCCAGGTGGACCTAAAACCTAGTGCCTTCCTCCCTTTTAAAAGGCTAATGGGCCAAATGGGGGGTTGGTGATGGAGAGATGTTCGAAAGGTGGTGAGGGAGGGTGGGGGTGATTGCCATGCACGTCAACGTGCCCAGGAGGTAAGAGCCGATGGATGCCGCGAAGGGACAAGAGAGAGGACCGCTGGGAAGCCATAACCGACATATTCTGAAATGCCTAAAAGCAAATGCAAACCTAAAAGCTCAACAAACACTGGGGAATTCGAAATTTTCCCCCTGAATAATTCAAGATTAAGTATCATCACTCCACATTATTCATCAAAACGGATCAAATTATTATATTTTAATTATGTAACGCAAATATATTCTTTATAACGGTAAAAGAATATGTTTAACTTCAATGTTCCCCGGTTCAAACATCATGCTGCTTTCATTTCATGATTAAATTTTCAACAGCTCTGACAGAGTTAAATAAATTTAATCAAGTATGTAAATAAGAAAAAGGGTATATATTAATGTATTAATTTTGTAATTTTATTAGTTTTCGCAAATTCAATTAAATATTAACTTCTGCTTAAAGAAATGACATAAAACAAAGGAAACATATGTTTCAAGGTTACAATTTAGAAGATGAAACTGTATTCACTATTTTATCACACCCTAACGCAAATATTATTTTACAAGTCCTGGCTAACGCTTCAACTAGAAACTAAAATCTATATAGAAAATATAACCAAAGCACATCAAATACGATTTACTTCATTATGGAACTATTTTTAACACTAGTACACAATATATATTTTGTTATCAAGAATTAATGGTACCGGATTATAACTTCAGGAAATCACTCTTCCAAATAATTTATTAAAAACATCAACTCAATTTTTATCCGCAACCGATAACTCAAGCATTGAGTTAACATGTGGAAGTTACACAGCGAACATTAAACTGCGGATAAATAAATGCGTTTCCTACAAAAACTACATTTTTATTATTTTTATAAATAACTCTATTATGATGAATCTTACTTAGGGGATTCTTACTTAGGCATGATTACTTAGGGGATGATCAGGTTTGGGTTTAGGAATGGGAGAGGTAGGCGTGATGCCATTGCAGTGATGAGATCACTAATCGAGAGGAATATAGAATACAATCAGGACGTTTTTGCCTGTTTTGTAGATGTCGAAAAAGCGTTTGATAGAGTGAATTGGGAAAAATTAATGCGTGTATTGCAGAAAATAGGGATGGAATGGAGGGACAGGAGATGGATCCGCAACTTGTACATGACTCAGACTGCTCAGGTGCGAGTGGGGAACGGAGAGTCCGGATGGGCAGTGTTAGGAAGAGGTGTAAGGCAGGGTTGCCCATTGCCACCGGTGCTGTTCAACGTATATGTGGAGGAAATGATTAAAGAGACATGGGAAGAACTGGAAGTAGGAATGAAAGTCGGAGTGAAATTTGTAAAATCGGTTAGGTTTGCTGATGACTAAGCATTAGTTGCTCAGTCAGCCAAGGAGTTGCAAGCATTGCTGAGTGAATTGGAGGTTCAGTGTAATAGATATGGGATGAGAATCAATATTAATAAAACAAAGGTTATGCGATTTTCCAGAGAGAAAAAGGCTAAACTAAATATTAAAATAGGCGGGGAAAAAAAAGAGCAGGTAGAACAGTTTACATATCTTGAAAATGTTTTGGACCAATACGGCTAATGTAGAAGGGACGTAAGGAGAAGACTTGCGCTAGACAAGGAGGCTTTCTCAAGGAGGAGGGAGGATGACGGGGACGTTGAGTAGGGATGTTAAGACAAGACTCGTAAAAACTCTGATATGGAGCGTAGCGATGTACGGCGCGGAAACGTGGTCGCTGAAGCAGGAGGATAGACGTAGATTGGAGGCTTTTAAAATGTGGGTGTGGAGAAGAATGGTTAAGGTGAAATGGACCGAAAGGGAAACAAATGAGGAAGTACTAGAAATGGTGGGGGAGGAGAGGGGTTTGTTGAGAGAAATCGTATGGAGGCAGGAAAAATGGATGAAAGGCATATTGAGCGGTAGTGGAATGTTGAAGAGGGTAATAGAGGGGAGAATGTTGGGCAAGCGAGGTAAGGGCAGGAACAGGATAGGGATGTTGGACGGGATGAAGGGAGGAAAGAAGTACACAGAGATGAAGAGGGATCTGATATAAATTAGGTTGCTGGATTGGGTTTTGTTTGGAGTTACAAAATGTTTATTAGATAGTTGTGTCCGTCCAAAAAACCTACCTGAACCGGTAGATTACCTAATAATAATAATGAATCTATTCTACCGATAATAGGTTCAATCCAAAATTTCAATATCTCATTTAACAAGACTAAGACTAGAAATAATATATCACATACTCGAGCATGTAGCATTAAATATTACAGCATTTGATAGCTATACACATTTACTTTCAATGCAAAAAGTTCAGAGCGTAAAAATTATTCGCTTTGCGCAGTTTCTTGGAATTTTTAAAGGCAAAACCAGTCGAAGTGTTTAAAGTTGGCTTTAACTACGTGGCCTGTGGCACGTCCTGCACGACTATGCAAACATGTGACATTGTATGCACGGCATTTCGTCACATAACTTTGTTCCTTTAAAAGCTCCCAAAATTTTAGATTTTAAGAGGACGTCTCGATAGTTTAACTAGCTAGAGCATTCGGCCAGAAATCGAGGGATCCGAGGTCGTATCCCGGTCAAGGCATAGGATTTTTACACTCAAATATTTTTGCATTGAAATGCATATTAGCGGATGACTCTGTTAAAAGTTACCATTGTAGCATTTCTAGCACTTTCTTAGAATACACATTTTGTGTTGAGAATTTATTCAATTTTCTTATATTTAATACGGGATTACACCATACTTATGCTAATCACAGAGGTAGAGTGTAATAATATTGCTAAATTACTTGGCCATTTTTTCCTTATAGATTAAAGCGTACAACATTTAGACTCGGGCGGTTACACTTATGGTTCTACAGATATACTCAATTGGCGAGCTCGATATGCTTAATTACACTCACAGAAATCAGCTAAAAATTATTCTCAACGAGTATTGTAGAGAATCGAATCATGAAGGCAAAATAGCATGAATAGTTCAACTAATATATTTTATATAAATATAATTTCATGAATAATGTATGTAATTGATGACGCGCTCGTAAAAAAGGTGGATATTTTACATTACTTATTTCATTTTTAGCAGTATTATTTAGTTTAATCATCTCTCAAGCTCACTAATTACTAATTGATGGCCCCTAGAGCTGTGTTGACGACAGCAATGATAACTGATCATGGTAGGATCACCCATGCCAGATAGGTCGAAGGTTAGGAGTCAGACGAAAGGCATTCCTCGCAGCGTGCTCCTCAGTGAGGCAGCAGCAAAGGCGTCTGATCCCAGTGGGGCGCCGATTACGTGATGGTGTCCGGTTAAAAATACTATTGAGAAAGTCAACGGGAAACCATCTAAATAATTATTCCCAAGATTTCTATGACAGATAGTATGGGGAAAATCAGCCCTGAAAAGATCATAACTCGACGCAATCGTAGATGTGTCGTGCCCGGCAGCGTGAGAGGCAAGGCTTCAGCGGTCGTCATCTAATGAAACTCTTACAGGGGAAAACCGACAGCAGCTGGACATAAGACGCAGAAGAAGAAGGACCTCATTTCTTAGAATAGGAACATGGAATGTCAGGAAATGCTGAAAAGCTGCAAAGTCATGAAAATTAGATAATATTAAGCCAGATATATGAAGAGGAAATATAAATATTTTAGGTCTGCGCGAGGTGAGATGGAAGAATAGTGGAGATCCAGCTATTGGAGATAGCGGAGAGAGAGCCAACCAGGGTTTGCCTTAAAATTAAATAAGAGGTAGCAAGAAGCGTAGTCAACATAGAGCAAGCAAAGGATAGAATATTACCAGGAGAGATAAAACCAGAGCCGACAAACTTGATCATTGTTTAGGTATACATGCCACCGAGCAACCATTAGGAGGAAGACGTCGATAGTATATACGAGCAGTTAGAGGACATAATCGCGTTTACTCCTGCAGGGAAATATTTTAAAGAGATGAAGAATTGGAATAGCACGGTAGGCGAATGAAAGGTAGGTGATGAGGTGAGGGACTACGGTTTAGGTACGAGGAATGACTGTGGAGGGAAGCAATTGAATTCTACAGGAGACGGGGTAGTCAACATCAACACTTACAGCGTAAGTATACATGGAAATACCAGGCGACTTAGAAAGGTATGAGTTATCTACCAGGCTCCATCCCTTTGAGTGAGTACTTTTTGTATACATTATTGAATCAAAGGTTGTGCGATTTTTCAGAAAGATAATGGCTACGCTAAACATTAAAATAGGAGGGGAAAAACTAGAATAGGTTAGTTTACGTAGCTCGGGAGTGTATGGGAGCAACATGGTCAAAGTATTAGGGACGTAAGGAGAAGAATTGCTCTTGGCAAAGAGGCTTTCACAAGGAGGAGGGAGTTGATGACGGGGACGTTGTGCAGGGAGGTAAAGAAAAGACTCGTAAAAACATTGATATGGAGCGTAACTATGTACGGCGCGGAAACGTGGTCACTGAAGCAGGAGGATAGACGTTGATTGGAGGCTTTAGAAATGTGGAGGTGCGGAGAAGGCTGAAGAACGTGAAATAGACCGAAAGGTAAAACAATGAGTATGTGAAAGGTAAAAAAATGTGTATGAGTATGTGTATGGGGACCGAAGGGAGGGATTTATTGGGAGAAATCCTAAGGAGGCAGGAAAAATGGATGAATGGCGTATTGATCGGCAAGGGATGTTTTACATTGTAATAGTGGGGAGAATGTTAGGTAAACGAGGAAAGGTCAGAAACAGGATAGGGATATTTGACGGGATGAAGGGAGGAAGGAAGAACACAGAGGTGCACCAGGGACTTGTTGAAGAGTAGGATGGTGGGTTTGTGTTTGATTATGAGGAACTAAATATTTATTATGCAGTTGTTTCCATCGAAAGCCTATCTTAACCGGTTGATTACCCAATTTTAATAATTTATTTAAGTAATTACCATTTTAAACTCATTTTATTCGCGAAAGTATTTAATTCACTTGCATATTTAAATAAAAATCATGAATAATTCCCTACAAATATATAATTCACGGCTGATGTCCTTACGTGTCAAGAGTATGCTAGGTTGCTGTTAAAGAGAGGACGGTAGTGTGGACCTGTGTATTCTGACATTGCTAGTAGGGGTAAAGCGGAGGAAAATAATACTCATGGAAATATTCATGGATATAGTGTATAGCCAACCCCTGACTGGGTGTTTAACAAGGGATGTGGGACCCCTCTTCGCCATTAGATTTGCATGGAAGAGAACCATTTCGAGAACAATAAAAATTAGTAGCTTGAAAGAAATTACAGTATTTGTATGAAATAATTTACTTACGTCGTAAAAATAATATACTCGTAAATGAAATTTGCATTAGTCTGAAAGCAATGGCAACTATATTGTCGATTTAAAAATCTTTGGCTGAGTTAAACCGATGAGAAAATTAAATAAATATTTTCACATAATGTCTTACTTTATAAATACTGAATATATTTTAATAAGCTATTTTTTCAACTTTTATGTAAAACTTCAATGAGAAGGTATGTAAATTGGCTACAATTTCAAACTTGATTTTGGTCATTCCACCTTCTCTTCCTATCGTTGTAAGAGGACCGAGAAATGAATGCGAAAATTTTGGCTAGATTCACGAAGTGATATACTGAATATGATAAACATATCTGACAGATTCACTACACTACCTTCAACTACACTTTTTCTATTAATTTAATTAATTTATGGACTCTTTATTAAGGTCATGAGGGGTTTCTCCAGCGTTTCCGCAAGATTAATAAAAATTAAATGAACTGTATTTAGAAGATAAGTGCCAGATCAGGGCCACGTTCACGTGAATTAATATTAACACAATTATAATTTTATAAAACACGAAACACTAAATCACAGAACTATAGATCTCTAATGAATTACAAAGAGAGAACAAGAACCTGTAATTATGCGTCTTGCACACAAAATATGAGATGCTAAAGAACATGCACAATATTTAATAAATTAAAATTGATGAACATTTTGAGAATTAACGGACCTTTTTTTCGGTTTATTTGATATATGCTCTTTATGTGTATAAAGCGACTTTTTTAGACCTATCATCAGTATATTGAAAAGTAAGCTGTTAAGTTAATATCCAAAGTAATGACGTTTCAATGATGAACTCCAACGTGCTTGCGTGCTAAAAGGAACATTATCGTGATGCAGCACCCAGTTTTTCTTGACGTTTGGTCTCACATGATGACCTTTGTTCGAATTTTTTCATGAACCTTCCGGTAAAAATGTTATTGACCGTTTGACCTTGAGGTAGAAACTCTCTATGGACAATTCCGGGGATATTGAAAAAAATCAGCAGGCATTTGATCTTAGACTTTCTCATCATTGGTTTTTTAGGCCTTGGTAAGTGTGTCACCTCATGCTCTGGCGCTTGGTTCTGGGTCGTACTCAAACACCCAAGACTCAACAGCAATTACACCTTCCAGAAAATGGGGGGCATTTTCAATATAACCCAAAAATTCAAGGCACCTTTCCCTCTTGAAGTCCTGGTCTTGAAAAAAGTCTTTTGGAACCATTTTTGCTCAGTCTGTTCTCATCCTAAATTCATTGGTCAAAATCTGATGAACGGTGCTGTGAGTCAAATTCAACTCTTCCCTGATCATTCTGACTGTCAACCGACAATCTGAAGGCACAACATCCCGGATTCTGTCGACATTTTAAACGGTTCTTGAAGTTGAAGACCTTCCGATTCGTGGTTCATCTTCAATCGACTCTCTTCCTTCTGAAAATGCCTTAATCCACTGAAAAACCTGGGACCGTGACAAAAAACTATATCCGTCAGCTTGCTGATGTTTAGCAAGAGTTTCTGTTCCATTGTGCCCAAGTCTGAAGCAAAACCGCACACCGTTGCTCTAATATGATGTCACTCATTTTTAGAACACTATAGAAAAAACTTTCTCAAAAAAGCTACGAACCACCAAATGACTCGAGCGAGTTAAAACCGGTACTAAAAGCGGATCATACTATATGTTCCCCTGCCGCCTCTCCAAACCCAGCTCCTCCAGTTTTGCCAGATCGAACGCTACGTTTCCAGGCTCAGCAATTAATTTACAGACCTCGTAACTAACAGTGGTGATTAATTAAACATGATAATATAACAACACAATGCCACATCAAAATATTTTGTTAATGAAATCGAGGAAGTGTCAAAATAAAAATTAATACATTATCCTCTCCATTGCCAAATAAATTATCAGTTCATAAATCAGAGAGCGTTGAGAATCATAACCAATGTTATTTAACTGGAACAGAATCCTCATTTCAGAGGTATACCTGCGTACTCTCCCAGCTGTATAGGGGCATTCATAAAGCTGGTCGGCTTAGAAAACGCAGTAACTATTACAAATTGCCTAGAGAGAACTTGGATATATTTTAGGTACATTTTAAAGTCTATTTGCACCATTCGGGAACATATCAAGTGAAACGAAAGGAAACTACCAATGTTTCCGAGAAGTATAAAGACCGAAAGCTTTTACTTTCGTATATCACTCAGAACATTAATCGCGTACCTCAATCAGATATAATATACTCTTATTAAGTAATATAAGCCAACCCATAAATAGACAATGTCATGGCTAGCAATAATTTTATTAAAGGTAATTTCAGTAACTTATCAAGAATAAAATAAGGCAATAGATTAATGACTAACAAAGACAAATCTAAAATATGAAAAAAAATGTAAAATACGCTCTATCTTGCAGTTAACCCTTCGACGGTGAAGTAAATTCATTCATAATCTCTTAAATAAGCATTCCATTACTATTGGTAGTAAACATACATCTATATAATATTTAATTAACGATATTGAGTGCTTTATTTCTTTAGAGTAAACCAAATAAGGGGCCCAGTGATGAAACATTCCTGAAAGGCCCCAGTGCACTAACTAGTTATATATAAACACATTATATATTAAACTCCGCATTACCTAAATGGTACGGCGCAAAGGCATCATGAAATCTGGCCTGGATGTTAAGCTATTGGAGCGATTAACTGTGGTGATTAAAGTAATAGAAGGCTTTCTCACTTGCTCAAAATTAATCTGCCCTAAGCGATTAATAAATTACTTATCGATATCGATGATTCCACTTCAATCTAAGCGGCACATCCATTTAACGGTATTTACATTCATTGACATTTCAAAGCGACGATTACGAGCCCACCGCGCTACACTAAAGACGTCCTGCGATCACAGCGTTTCCAGTTCGATCCTTTAATCGAGATGGGAGAGTAAATCACTTTTGGAGCTTTAGGGCGAGAACGGTAGGAGAATCAACTCTCTCGCTTAGCTACCATCTCCCATCCGCACTAATACATGAAGGGAAGGGAAAAAGAGCAATTCCCCTTATTTGTCAGACTTGAGTGTCAACAAATGAATAAAAGAGCGACAAGCGCGAAAGGACGCGAGGAAAAGGCTATAGAGAGCGATTTCGGTGAAGCATTGAGAGGGGGTGAGAGACTCTCAGATTAATGCCCCTAAGTGGATTTGAGATTACATCCCCACCCCGAATGATGCACGGAAGCTGCAGGAGTTAAAAAGGCTGGGCGTGGGTTGGTCATCACTTACGGGCTCCTTTTAGCTGGGAACAGAACTCCCCCTAAGCAGGTAGACAAGCAAACGTGACCTCCCAACCACTCCCTCACCGATGCTATCCCACGTAGTCTATTAGTCTGTTTCACGCGTGCAACCGATTATGAGAAAAATTATTTTCCGTCAGACCTACGAACCCTAACAAAGTGTATGGAACTAACCCACGCACACTTCAGGGGGTGTTAAGATAACGGCCGGCAAATGAAATCCAGTGATCAGCAGTACAGATAAATACGAATAATTCAGTATGCAAGTAGTTTGAATGGTCGAGTCAAATGTATCCAGCGGAATTAATCCTAAATTTTATGTTTTGTCGGAAAACATATTGCGACAACCATTAGATTTGGCATTTTCGGTGGCTTCACCTAACACCGTTACTTTTTTAAGAACACACGTAAAGTTTATGAATCGTTCCCTTGGATAAGCATTGCCTTTTCAGGTTTTGCCGTATTACATGTTCTCATCGAGTATGGACCAAGAATTTTAACAATTATTTTGTTTTTTTATGAATCATTGTTTGCCCTCTAATTCAATCTGCTCCTGCATTCAGAAGGATTCCAGCTATTCGATACTTGGCAATGATGATCTTGAGCTTCCAAATATGCTGCACGAAGTAAAGAAAATTTAGTTGGACACGTATTTAGCAGAGAAGAAGCAACGGGGGGCCCATAGTATATGTGCGCTGGGGTGTTGAAAGTGCTTAATGTAGTTTGAACCCTTTTAACGACCGTTTGGTCATCAGATGCGGGAATAATACAACACGCGAAACGACCTCCTTACGGATGGATAATGGAGTGGCAACGCAGGAGTGGGTAAATAGGAGTGACAGCAATCCGCAAAATCCTATGATCAAACCACTCTTGGATGGGATGAGGGATAACGCGTTACATCCGTCTATGGCGTACTAAATCTCCGCCTCCTCCCAAGCACTCTCAATTCCAACCCACTCATGAATATCACACTCGACGGGTCGTCCCACCCGGCATTTGCTCCGCTCGTTATTCTCTCTACCTCTCCCCACTTGGCTGGCCCCGACTCGCCTTTGCGGGTTTTCCCGTTGGAAAATCTGTGTTCCTTCTGATCGCAATGCATTTAGTTGCATTTTCTTAACCGCTGCGTACTACTGAATACAGAAGTTCTTTGAGTCGATACAGTTATAAATTTTAAGAACAATGTGTACAATCGCCTCCGTTAATGTTCGGTTATTTCAAATTTTCGAGCCAAAAATGCGTTACATAATGCGATGGTAATTGTGAAAGAGATATAACGCCTGACCTGTAAGGCTTTAGTTAAGTACTTCATACTAGCATGACCTCTACTCGAGAAAGGTTATATCCACCTAAATATATTCTTTAGGCTACTAGAAAGCATTTGTTGCAATTAATTCATACCAAAATTAAATATTTACAATTATTTTCAAGTAACCACAAAATTAATGTTAAAATTAATAAATAAATTTAAAAACTAAAGAATAAACTGTATTAAAATATAATTATCATAAAGTAAAAATAGAAAGGTGAAAAATATTAGTGAATTTATAGGGATTTGAATTATTACCTCTTGCATCATATCTTGTTCTTTAATGGTATTCCAAAGTGAATATCAATTCGTTCATTTTGCAGCATTAGAAATATTTTCATTAGCCATAGTCCCCCGGTAAAGGCAGGTATAGTTAGAAGAATCGGGACCTAGATGTCTCCACTCTAGTTTGACCCAACTTAAAAAAATAGCAACCTTATACAATCCACTGAAAGAAACCATCTTCAACTCCACATAATTCCTACCTCTATCCATTCAATGGAAAATGGCTGCTCCATTCAACCTACCTCAAAGGTCAAGTGTCGCAGTCATACAGAACAAAAACCGAATTTTAAAATCCAATATACTATATAATAAATAAACTGAATATATCATTTATGTATCGAGAATATGTTATTAACTCAGGATTATTTTAAATAAACTCTTCATTGAAAATCACTTTTCATATGTATGGAGGGTAAATCTTTCAATCATCAGGAGCAGTCATAGATCAACATAGAAGTTAGGGTGATGGATGGCTAAAATTCTAATCCATGATTGATCAAATTAAATATGCCTACTATGCCAAATGATGGAAACTAGAAGGTTAAGATATAATGTTTATTCATATTTGATTTTCCTACTTAGCTTATTTTAACCTCCATTTTCAAGTGATTACTGAATATACTGGCGATAGATTATTGTCCATACCTCTCATATAAGTCACCGTAGCAGATGTTAAGTGCTGTACTCGTAAGATTCTGCTAAGTGCCCTATTTATTAGTATTCTTTCTAACGGCAGCTCTTGCAAACGGTTTTTATGACCCACATAAGAAAAGAAACAACAAATTGGACATATTCCAAAGCACAACAGTCTGTAAGAGGAAATAAAAGACGAACTAATAGATGGGAAGGCCAATTGCCAATTGCCAATTGCCAATTGCCAAAAATGGAATAACGAGAAACAGGTACTAAAACGTTGATTCCCAGCCTTTTGAAAACTTGGACGCACTTATGCATCGTCGGAGCTGAACTTGAGTCCTACAGGCAGTAGTGCTAATCTATACCCAATGTACCAACGTGATATTCATATCATAAAGGTAATGAATTTTTACCACGGCCACTCTCACGATAAAACTTTTAAATTCCGATGGTATTACCGAAAAAATATTTTTAAATAATTTTATACTTCAAATATTTGGCTTAGAAAAGTAAATCTGCTTATATATATTATATATATATATATATATATATATATATATATATATATATATATATATATATATATATTTAAGCATCGGCCCGGCAAGTCGAAATATCCGGTGTTAAATTCCCGTTCAAGGAAATACTCTTGCGCTTTTGATCTGCTTGATTCCGCCCTCCCCACATCTCCGGTGTTCGTTCTTTACATGTGTTCCTATCCCTTTTATCTATTTCTATGTGAATGAATATTTATTCGACGAAAGGCGAACTACTAGTACTATATTATTAGGATACTACAATAGTAATAATATAATAACAAATATATATATATATATATATATATATATATATATATATATATATATATATATATATTTGTATATCTTTGTTCGCCTTGTAAAAACTCTGATATGGAGCGTAGCTATGTACGGCGCGGAAACCTGGTCACTGAAGCAGGGGGATAGACGTAGATTGGAGGCTTTTGAAATGCGGGTGTGGAGAAGAGTGGAGAAGGTGAAATGGACCGAAAGGAAAACAAATGAGGAAGTACTAGGTATGGTGGTCGAGGAGAGGGGTTTGTTGGGAGAATAAAAATGTATGAAAGGCATATTGATCGGCAGAGGGATAATGAGGACAGTACTTGAGGGGAGAATGTTAGGAAAACGAAGAAAGGGCAGGAACAGGATGAATATGATGGATGGGATGAAGGGAGGAAGGAAGCCCACAGAGATGAATAGGGACCTGATGCAGAGAAGGTGTTGTATTGTGTTTAGTTAGGAGTGACAAAATATTTATTTGGTAGTTGTGTTCATCCAAAAACCTACCTTAACCGGTTTTATTTCTTATAGTAATGATGTACATAAGTATGTGTATATTTTGACTGATTTCTTTTGATGCTTTTTAGATATAACTCTGGTTTGTTTGGTTGTGAAATATTCCTTATGTATTGGAAATTATACCGCTGAAGTCGTCAGAAATTTTGAAAAACAAACACTAGCTCCTTTTCCGTTTATTTAGGACCAAGTTCAATCGTTTTCCATTACTTCAAATCTGGAGCAACTTTCATCCAGTTCGAATAGCACAAAACAGATGAAACTTGCATGCTTGGTTATATGGTTGTGTCAATTAGCTTTTCTCTTTCATACTATAAAAAGCACATTTCGTCACACGATCATTAAAAATATCAATCTTTTCAAGGTTACTGTGGCAGATTAATTCAATAATCTACGATTTTCATTGAAAACCCCGTATTCAGACCTCGAAAATAGTTGAAAAACAAATCAAACCAATGCGAATGTATTCTGTTAGTGGTACGCGAAAGTACGGAGTGGAACGTTAATTCCTTATCTAAATTTGTCGTAATATAAGAGAATGAATAATGTTTTCATGTAATGAATATGGCAATATCTTTTTCTTATGATTTCCAAATTCTAGAGTGGGTACAGAACATTCCGATTAAACAGATAATAACGAAGCAAATGTTTTTTATTTAGCACGAAGTTATTGATTACAAACTCGCTATGTGCAGCGCAAACACGGCATGTGCAGTATTTTTTCCCGAAATTAATTTCCTGGGTTTAGTCAGTAAATCTCCTTATATTAATGAACTGGATTTGGAGAAAATTGGCGGAACTCATATGGCATTAATCATTCCACAAGATACGGTGACATTAAAGGAGAACGAGTGCTTTTCGTCTCCACATCCTTATCATGCAACACGTCTGGCTAAAATTTGCGGAACTAATGCCTGATTCGTCCTTCCAGGTCACCAGTCACGCCTTCAACCTCTCATCGCCACCTGTGCATTCGCTCGCATCAACACGGCTTCAGCATATCGCCTCTCTCTCTCTCTCCCCCTATCTCTCTTTCATCCGCATCCCTACCGCCGCCGCTTCCATCACCGCCGCCCCTACTCCCACGGATATCAAATATTATGACCACCCATCCCATTCCTCTGACCTCGAAAGCCGTACAAACCCATAGCGGCCCCCCGAAAACCCTTCCCTTCCGGTGCCGCAGCCTCGGCAATTGGGCTTCATGCCAAGGCGTTTAAGCTAGCAGGTCGTCAATCGATTCCTCTTTAGCCTACATTAGCATTCCATTTGTGAGGAAGATGTGGGATAGAGGCGTGCTCATGTCGGAGAACGAAGAGGGTGCAAGAGAACGACTCGGGGTTGGTTGAAAAAGCTGAGTTCCTATCACTACAATCAAATTACGTCTGGGATATGGATGCGGACAGTCCGCAAGCGGCTCTCTTCGTTAATTCTCAGCCCCCGAGCGGTCCATCGTGTTTCTACAATTGACGCCGCTCTGCATGGCCCGCAAATAATACAATCGAATACATAGATATTTCATTCGGTTGAGGATTCTAATTCGACTCCATGACCACAAGTTGGTGGCTTGGAGTATGCCGATTAGTGGTTCATAGAGCCCATGTGGCCACCGTTCTGCAAATTCAAAATGGCGTGCAGCCTTGAACTGAGAAGCACTTCGTTTATACATGCGAGCGAAGCACACTTATCATTTGCTTGAGCTTTGGGCAAGGAAATTTCTAAGAAACGGCAGACAACCTAGGCTTTTAACAGCATAAAGCAGCAAAACTAGGTAATTCCTAACAGACTAATTACTATATTTACCTACTACTTTAGCTTAAGCTAAGGAATTTGTTATCAGAGATAGGATACTAGCCAGTATGAGTGCATAAAAAATACCTCAATTTAATGATGATAATATACTTGGTAAATGATATAGGTGGAATTTCAAATTGTATAATAAATCCGGTTCCAAATAGGAGCTGGTTTTGCCACGTTGATGCGTACGAAAATCAAAGCGAAAATTCATAAGCTTGAGCCAGTTAATTTCCGTTAATCTCAGTTGATTTCCTGATAACACTATGGTTTCAAATGTAATCTTCCCACACACATTTCCAAAAAAAACTCTGTGTGGACAAAATAAAAGGCGAGTCAATTCATAAATACAAAATAAAATTACAATGGTGCCGAAAATAATGGACATGTATAATAAATGTATGTCGTGAATCATGTCCTCACACATGAGTTTTAACGGGGCAAAAGGCTACAACCAAAGTTAAAGCACAGAAAAGAGGCTTCAATTAGCCTCAATCTGGGCTAGTAGAAAACTTTTAATTCCACCAGAAAAAAATAACAGGAGAGAAATCATTACACTTAGTATGATTTGGGATTAGTTAAAGACTTAATAACTTTTAGATATCACTTGAGTTATAGGTTTGACAAATCCGTCAATACTCCACGATTCAACAGGAATCCTATATTTAAAACCAGTACAATTTGACTCCTAACATTCATTGGTAAGAGCAAGGTAAATGATGCCGCGTCTTACAGTGCTTACTCCTTGTTTCCAACAAGAGTTAGCCTTGACCGGCTCTACGACTGTTGATATTAACTATTAACAAATAATAATAAATTACCTCTCTTATTCTCTAGAGAGGAATATGACATATGATTTGGAATGAATTATATAAGTTACAATGGAATTCTAAAAATTTCCTTCTTAAGAAAATTGATTATTCAACACTCGTAATCATAATAGTTAGAATTTAATTCTATGTGCTATACTTTTTACAGCTTCATTAGGGTTTTGAAGGAAACCTTTAATAAGCTATCCTAAAGATAAAGTACTGGTTTGAGCTAGGTTTACCGAATTTACAGATAGGGATGAAATAATTTTCTCACAATGGATGAAAAAGATGATTTTCCATTTGAATCTACAGAAAAATCCGATTGGAATTGGAGCAAAAACTTTAAATTTAACTAAAAGAGAATTACTTTCCTTTAAATTAAGACTTATCAGAGTTCTTTGGAAACAAAACAGGTCATATTTATGTTAATGGAGTAATACTTTTTAATAGTTTTAGCTAGGTATGACCTTTCATAAAAAAATGGAAAAAATGTTTTTTTAAACTCCTGTTACCTTGAATTTTTGCAGCATTTTATGATTATAATTTCCCCTTGAGAGAAAAACCGCCCATATTTTAAGGCTGGTACTAATTAATTATTCAAGTTACCTCAACTTAAAATTGGGGCGGATTCTTTTACGCCGCTTTCGCAAATGAACGACCCAGCTATAAATACATAATGCTCATTTTCAAAAAAGTTGCAAACTTCTTCAATCCGTACTCAAACAAAGGGTTTTTTTGTCCTAAAAAAACCCCTCCAACACACGCAACCCTTTTTCACAAGTATTTACCTGGGAGGGGGACGCCAGCATGCATTCCGGCCATATTCCACTGTGTTTAATCACTCAGAGAAAACTAGATCGAATGAGCCTGTTTCGCATAAGCTCTTTAATTAAACATACAACTCGCTGCTAAGGAAAAGTGTTATTAGATCTCGGATCGGTGCTTGCTAGGGCAACAAAAATAGAGTAAGTTTAACGGCAAAAATGATTGATTTTGACATACTTAACACGCAGCTAACGATCTATTCTATTACTAAACCATCGCATGGCTTTCTTTTTTATAAATGACAACCATGCCATAATTCCCACCTGATACTTCAACATAGATTCGTTTCCATGACTGATTCACTGAAAACATTTTTATCAGCTTTTTAACTCTACAATTTTGTCACCACATGAGAAACAACCCCTAGAGCTGTGCTGGCGGGAGTAATAATAATTACTCCTTGAAGGGTCACCCATGCCAGATAGGTCGAAGGTTAGGAGCCAGACGAAAGGTAGTCCACACAGCGTCTGTTCCTCAGTGAGGCGGCTGCAATGGCGTCTGACCCCAGTGGGGCGGCCATTAAGTGATGGTGTCACGTTAAAAACACTATTGAGGAAGGCAACGGGAAACCACCTCAATTATCATTCCCAAGAAAATATGATGGACGAAAAACAGAAATTGAGTCCTGGCAACTGCGGGACTCGGCCCAAGGGGCCGTGTGTCGTGCCCGGCAGCGGGGGAGGCAAGGCTTCCGCGGTCGTCATCCCACGAAATCCTTGCGGGGGAGAAATAACAGCAGCAGGACAGAAGATGCAGAAGAAGACGAAAGTAGTTAGAATAGGAACCTGGAACGTCAGGACAATGTTGAGGAGAGGCAAATTAGAAAATATTAAGCGAGAGATGGAAAGAGGTAACATAGATGTTTTAGGCCTCTGCGAGGTGAGATGGAAGGATAGCGGGGATTACTGGAGTGACAATTATAGAGTAATATACAGCGGCGGGGACGAGAGCCAACGAGGGGTTGCCGTAATTTTAAATAAAGGGGTAGGAAGAAGCGTAGTCAACATAGAGCAAGCGACAGATAGAATTTTACTCGTAGAGATTAAAGCAGAGCCGACGAACTTGGTCATTATTCAGGTATACATGCCACCGAGCAACCACAAGGAAGAAGAAGTCGATAGGATGTATGATGAGTTAGAGGATATCATCGCTAGTGTTCCTGCAGGGAAACATTTGATAGTGATGGGGGATTGGAATGCGACGGTAGGCGAAGGAAGAGATGGTGGTGAGGTGGGGGACTATGGGTTAGACACGAGGAATGAACGCGGGGAGAAAGCAATTGAATTCTGCAGGAGACAGGGGTTAGTCATCACTAACACATGGTTTAGACACCACAAAAGGCGTAGGTATACATGGAAAATGCCAGGTGACTCAGAAAGGTATCAGTTAGATTATATTATGGTTAGGCACAGGTTTAGGAACAGTGTGATAAATTCGCACAGTTTCCCAGGAGCGGATGCGGACTCTGACCACAATTTAGTTGTTATGAAATGTAATGTTCGTTTCAAGAAGATAAGGCAAGGGCGGCGGGCTAAAATATGGAATTTAGAAGCAGTAAATGAATTAACCAGGAAGGAGTATCAGGAGGCTATAGAGAAAATAATGGATGACGGTAAAGAACTGAGTACTATCGAAGAAAAATGGGAATGTATCAAGAAAGGGATATTGGAAGCCGCTAAAGACACTATAGGAACCGTTAATGGGAAAAGGATAAGGAAACCATGGGTAACGGAGGAGATGATTGCAAAGATGGATGAGAGAAGAAGATGGAAAAATGTAAACACAGAGTTAGGCAAAATGAAGTACAAAGAGTTAAACAATAAATTGAGAAGGGCCACAAATAAAGCAAAAGAAGAATGGTGGAAAACCCAATGCGAGGATATGGAAAGTTTACAGAAGAAGGGTGAAATTGGTGCTCTATACAGCAAGGTTAAGTTATTATCGGGAAGTAAGAAGGCAAGATGTGTGCTAACAGTTAAAGATAAATGGGGTAAGATAATAGTTGAACCAGGAAAAATCCAAGAGAGATGGAAGGAATATATAGAAACACTGTATGGTAAAGAACTTAGGCCGACAAGGTTAGACATAGAAAAGGAACATGACGTAGAAGAAGATAGCTTAGGTCCAGGCATACTCGACGATGAAATAGAAAGGGCATTAAGGAGATGAAAGCAAATAAGGCTGTGGGGGTGGACAATATTCCTGTAGAAATGTTGAAATGGTTAGGGAAAGGTGGGAAGAAGGCCATATATGGACTGATTCGTAGTATCTATGAGGAAGGAATCTGACCGGAAGATTTTGTGAGATCGGTGTTAGTTCCTATTCCAAAAAAGGCAAAGGCTTCGTCATGTGAGGATTACAGAACAATAAGTTTGATATCCCACGCAGCTAAAGTTATTCTCAGGATCATCAACAAAAGGATAGAGAGTAAGGCAAATGATTACTTAGGGGATGATCAGTTTGGGTTCAGGAAAGGAAGAGGTACGCGTGATGCCATTGCAGTTATGAGATCACTAGTCGAGAGGAATATAGAATACAATCAGGACGTTTTTGCCTGTTTTGTAGATTTCGAAAAAGCGTTTGATAGAGTGAATTGGGAAAAATTAATTCGTGTATTGCAGAAAATAGGAATGGATTGGAGGGATAGGAGACTGATCCGCAACCTGTACATGTCTCAGACTGCTCAGGTGCGAGTGGGGAACGGAGAGTCCGGATGGGCAGTGTTAGGAAGAGGTGTAAGGCAGGGTTGCCCATTGTCACCGGTACTGTTCAACGTATATGTAGAGGAAATGATTAAAGAGGCATGGGAAGAACTGGAGGTAGGAATGAAAGTGGGAGGGGAATTCGTAAAATCGGTTAGGTTTGCTGATGACCAAGCATTAGTTGCTCAGTCAGCCAAGGGGTTGCAAGCATTGTTGAGTGAATTGGAAGTTCAGTGCGATAAATATGGGATGAGAATAAATATTAATAAAACAACGGTTATGCGATTTTCCAGAAAGAAAAAGGCTAAGCTAAATATTAAAATAGGAGGGGAAAAAAAAGAGCAGGTAGAACAGTTTACATATCTCGGAAGTGTTTTGGACCAACACGGTCACAGTGGTAGGGACGTAAGGAGAAGAATTGCGCTAGGCAAGGAGGCTTTCTCAAGGAGGAGGGAGTTGATGACGGGGACGTTGATTAGGGATGTTAAGACAAGACTCGTAAAAACTCTGATATGGAGCGTAGCTATGTACGGCGCGGAAACGTGGTCGCTGAAGCAGGACGATAGACGTAGATTGGAGGCTTTTGAAATGTGGGTGTGGAGAAGAATGGAAAAGGTGAAATGGACCGAAAGGAAAACAAATGAGGAAGTACTAGAAATGGTGGGGGAGGAGAGGGGTTTGTTGAGAGAAATCCTATGGAGGCAGGAAAAATGGATGAAAGGCGTATTGAGCGGTAGTGGAATGTTGAAGAGGGTAATAGAGGGGAAAATATTAGGCAAGCGAGGTAAGGGTAGGAATAGGATAGGGATGTTGGAAGGGATGAAGGGAGGAAAGAAGTACACCGAGATGAAGAGGGACCTGATATAGATTAGTTTGCTAGGTGGGGAGTCACAAAATGTTTATTTGATAGTTGTGTCCATCCAAAAACCTACCTTAAACGGTAGATTACCTAATAATAATGAGAAACAAAGCATAGCTGATAGCTGAAAACACTTGTTCCTACTTTTATTTGTGATCCCCAGGCTTGAAACCTCATCAACCTGGGAAAAACAGACTCAATCTTCAATTCCTCCGCCATTTATAGCAAAACATTTCTCATCTCTATATTAAATATTTAAATTAGGTCTCGGTTCAGTTCAGAATACAAGCAGTGCCTTGAAACACAGGTATATTGCTGAAAGAAGTAATTACAGATTCTTGAATTGCTTTGAACACACGTTTCAGATTTTTTGTCAGAAATTAATTGCTAGGCATGAAACAATCTTTCGATCATATTTGTATTTACAAGCGCTAAATAATCACTAGATAGTGGCAGGAAACCTATTTATACTTAATAGTAATGCCAGTTGACGTTTAAAAAGCACCTACACGTACCATCTACATCTACATAATGCTCCGCAAGCCACCGCAAGGGCGTGTATCGGGGGGTGTTAGGTCACCACCCAAAAAAAGGATAAAAGAAAAACCGTATTCTAAACTGTAACATTTCTAAAGATTATTGAAGTTCAACGTATCTTTAATACTCCTTATCTTTTAATGGAAATGTATTCACTAGACCTACAAATTTAGGGCAATATAGCCTAGCATGAAAAAAAAGTCTCATTTCAATTAGGTGTTAGAATATCAGTTAAAATAATACATATTGTCGGTTAACAATTCATCTATCTTACTGTTAAAACTCTAGGAAATTAACAATTCGTGAGGATAAATTGTTGAAACAATAAAATTTTCAATTAATGTTTTCTAACTAGAACTTTGTATTTTTTATATTAATGGTGTACAAAGGTAAGGTGATACTACCGTACTTGCCATTCCATTACATTTCACAGGCTAGTTAAGGACCCTTATGTTTAATGCGATTAAAGATGTAATACCCAATGCACAGGGAAGAGGTAAGGCGCCCAACCCTTTTGTCACATTGGCACTCAATTGCGCTTCACTTCGTATCAAGAAAATAGCAGCTAAAGAGTGAGTTTATGGCCTCTTTTTTCAGACATAAATTTTCGTTCCATACAAAGGTATCGTAGTTATAAAACTCATGGGATTTCGATCATGGTATATTTTAATAGCGAAAGAATAATAAAGCTAAATGTTCCCAAAATTATTATTGAAATAATATTATCCATTGCAACCTAAGGATATGACTCAGCATATTGAGATTTCCTAAAATTGTCGACATGTATTATTAGAATTGGGCAGGTACCTAAATAAGTAGTTAAATATGTACAATATAAACATTCCTATCAAATTACTTGTTAATATTTTAAGCTATTTTCAAACTAACAGCGACTAACATTCATCATTATAAAAAACTAAAACAGTAATAATTATAAATATATAAATAGCAGTTTTGTGTCCAGCCCAAAATTTATGATTTATTCAGAGTTCAAATGCAAGAGAAACTTAACTACTACGATATGTAAATGCAAATCGAATAAAGGAAAAAGAAGAGAAAGGAATTCCCACAGCTTTTAATCGAGGCCGGATCCAGTTAGCATTACTTCTGACTATAATAACAAAGATATGTGTAATTTATTCATGTTTTTCGAGTCGTTACAAAAAACAAACATGGTATAAAAATATTTGTCATGCTTCCAACTATTTTAACTGACACAGATGATATCATAGTTTGTGCTAAAACCATTTCGTGTCTTTAAAAGTATTACTTGAACATGCGCATCATGAGCACTTCCCATGCACATTAATATGACTAATCATTTTCTACCTATACCCGTCATGTTCAGCAATCTCCCCAATTTCCCAGTCTTCAAAATGCCAATGGCATACCCTGCATCCACTTGTTCTTACTACGAATTGCCCCCAACCCAATTCTCCCTTCCCTAACATATTCTTATTTGCTTGTCTTTTTCTTCCATCAACTCTAAAAAAATAACATTATCATTGGAATTCCCAGAGCTCCCTTTTTACAATTTAAGGAAAAAGGAAACTTATATTTAACACCTCAAAATCTACGAAACAAACAAACTCATCCATAGTATATATTCCCTCTTTTTACTGTCCTTAATACTGTTAAATCATTATAAATACCTCTATCCTTCCTGAACCCATACTTATCATTCGCTAAATAACCACATTTCTCCATCTTCATCCTCTTATGGATGATATCAAATCCCAATATAGCTTCGTGCAAAGCCAATCTTGTTGTTCCATAGCCCATACATGCGGCTGCCTCTACTTTTTTTTGAGATAGGAGCTAAAAATTATCTGAACATATCTCCCGGCCAATTTCTTTCCTGATAAATGACTTTCTCCAAATAATTATTCCATAAAAGTCTTCCTTGCATGTTTTCCCAATCATTCTACGTAGTAGTCCTTCGGGGTTGATATCTATCACCAAATCAGCATTTGATTTTAATTTCATAATGCAGTTTCTAATTTTCAATCAATTCTGCAGTCTAACGATAAGCCAGTTCAATTCAAGCATTCATATCATTGATGCATGCAAAAGGACTTACTTATGCACTTATAGAACTCTTTATCTTAGTTACACAATTAAAACCGATGAATGAAAGTCATTTTACGCAAGATGATAATATTTTAATATGAAGGTGCTACTGAAATTAATTGAAAATAAAAAACCATCCCATTGTTATCTCTTTAAACCAATATCGCTTATTATGGACAATTTATTAATTTTTAATAAAACCAGGGACAGATTTATTTTTACACCCGATATTTACATTTATATACAGAAAGGGGATAGGTAAACTTAATACCACAGAATAAATGAAGTTACTTTTCGGAAAAAATGTTGAATACAACCAGGGCATACTTATTTGCTTCGTGGATTTTGAAGAAGCGTTACGAACAATATATTGTGGGCAATTAATGAATTTTTTATAAAAGACGAGTGGACTGGTTGGTTGGGCGACTTATTCGTAACCCTCACAAATCACAAATCGACCAGGTTTGCGTGAAGGATAGAGATTTGGGACTGTTAGTTAGCCCTGTCAAATATCACCTATACTGTATTGTTAGACGTGTACGCGGAGGAAAAGGCAGGGAAGCATGAAAAGAGCTGGAGTTCCGAAAAAAAGTAATAAAGTAGACCAGTTAATAATACAATCCATTAAATCTACTATCAATCGTAGTTAATTAAAATTAGAGTAGAGTTACAGAAAAATTATTCCACCATATCACGCCTGAAACGTCACTTTTTATCAATCGTGGTGATCAAGCGTTAGGAGGCCAGCCCGCCAAAGGATTACAATTAATGATAATTGCATTAAAAACATTTTGGAAAGTAAGAGATAAGAATCGCTGCAAACGGAGCAATTTTTATAAGCTTTTAAAATTGTAAGGCTCTGGGTTATAGGAATAGAGATTGCGTGACAGCCGTTTACTGGAGATTTGAACCATGTGAACTTTGTTATTAAGCATTATTTAGTACGGTGCGGAAATTACTTCGTTGATGATAATAGGCGTAGATTGGAGGATTTTGAGTTATAGAGTTGGAGACAAAAGGAACCGGATAAATGGACGGAAAGAGAAAAGAATGAGTTGTAAGATGCATGAAAGGGGGGGGAGACGATGATAAGATGAAATCTTAACAAAGCAGAAAAGTTGGATGTAGATTATATTGATTGAAAATGAGACTTTGAAAACTGTGACAGAGTAGAGAGAGTTAGGCAGGCAAGCTCGGGGGAGAAAATGAATGAGCATGGTGAACGGAATGACGGGAAAACCTATGGAAATGGGTTTGTAAAATTGAGGAAAGGATATATTGTAGTATAGGGTGAAAAGTTATGCTGTTATGTGAGATTCATAAATATGGCGGTGTTCAGTCTGTGGCCATTCAAAACTCACCCTAATTGATAGGCTGCAATAGTTAAATGATCTTACTTATTGCCAAAGTTGACCTAAGTTTCACGTGAAAATCCCCTCTTCTAGGAACAGTATTCTATAAGGCATATATTTACTACTTAAATGTCATTAGTAAGCAGAAAATGTTAGTTTTGAGAAATATTTACGCAAAATTTCATTTATGCAACGGTTTATTACACGTTTGCGAAAAAGTAATTAAATAATTAATATTTAATCATGGAACAAAGTTATTCGGCTAATTTTTTAAAATCTTAACATTGATAACATTAAATATTGAATATCAATTAAAATATCCGAAGCAAATTGCCAAAATAATGCCACAACGTGTTTCAATAACTGACGATTCTTCTAAATTATCAAATATTTGTGAGAGAGAGTGCACGAGTAGTTAGATATTAATGGCATGGAAAGTCTCAGCCCAATAACTCTCTATAAATGTACCAGAATCATAGGAACCTATCTGTGTTAAGCAAGATTTTGTACAACATCACATTTACACCCGATGACTCAATTTAAAAGTCAAAGTATCGCAATAGAAGGCTGGACGTGCTGATTTTTCTATTATGTTGACGAGAGAAATATTTTACAAAAAGGCATCATTAGTTATATTGTTAATTAAATCCAAAAGACTTTGTTGTAGAAAGTTATATACCTAACTGGGAAAATAAATAATGTTTCCACAATAAATGACATTTAAAATGTAATATAAAAGAAAGCAAAGGAATGTTGCATAAAATATTATATCTTTCTCAACATTATCAATGCCTTTAAAAGGAGCTAAATTCAATGTTTAAGTATCCTAATTTAATAATCCCTAAATTACGTTACATTTCGTAATTTTATAAACGTTCATGAAATCCTCCAATCAATTTCTTATCGATTACCAATCGTTTATCCTCCAACATTCTTTTTGGTAAAAATACCATTTCGTATTAGAAACAGTTACCTGAGTACATCATTCTATTGAGTTGCTATTTCCCATATGTTTTTCTCAAAAACCGTAAGCCAACCAAAACTTCATTGTTTTTTAGCTTTAATGTATCCGCTTAATATTTAAATACATTTTGAAACCTTTTAAAAACACGCCGTAGCCTCCAATGTTCACCTAAAAAGCTAGAAAAATTTTACAAAAATTAAGTTTTTTTCCCAGAAGCAATTACCTATTTTTTCATGCTCGGAGTTGGTCGGTAATATAGACAATGAATTCAGAATTACATTGAAAACACATTTGGTTTAGCATCAGCATGAATTACTAATTCCTTAGTGGACAAAGATGGCAAAAAATATAGAAAATAGAATAATATTTATAAATTAAACTATTCGAATATAAATTACATTCAAATTACAAAATCGGGGAACACCCCTGGGAGATTTTTCTTTGACTCATGATTAACGAGCGATGACAGAATAAAAAATAACTAATAGCATTTTTAATAAATTTTTAATCCATACTAATTGATGATTTCATACTCTCTTTAAGAATATATTATTGCAAATTTTTTAACAAGTTCAAGTCCTAAATAATCTCTCGTTAATTTATCGGTTGTAAAATACCTGTGGTACCAAGCCCCGGGGGTGAATAGAATATGACTGAAAGCATTGAACCGCTAATTCACTCTTATACTAATTAATTGAAATGTTTTCAAGAAATTAACTTACACTGAACTACAATGGATATATATTCCCTTCCATTATATTTATATCCATTTCCCTTGTCAAGTAAATACGTTATGGCTTAGTTGGGACATTTACTTGTAATTCATGGGATTAGTTGAGATATTTGTTTTTCATTAATGTGGATGGATAATAAGTTTGGGGTGAGGTTATATAATGGCTATTATCTGTTGGTCACTGAATCTTACGTAGCAAGAATTAATAGTAACTTGCTGAAAAAATAATCTCTTATCATATTGATTTTGTTTTTAAATATATTGCGATTACCGAATGTTTTGCAATTGGTATTGAGGCATGAATGTGATGAGAAATTTTTTTCAACAATGACACATTCCAGTGTGATTCAGGCGACTGATAACGCTTCAACTAACGTTCGTATCATCCGAGAATAGCTAAAAACATACTAAAAGTATCCTACAATTACAATCTGCAGCATACAGACAAACTCCTTTGATGGGAGTCAATCCGATAAATTCCAGTTAGCGTTGTAATTTATGCTCAAAAAGTTTAACATAGCAGTGAAAAATGAAAATCAAAGAGAAGGAATTTAAATGCGCCACAAAATTCCTTTGCAACGGTCACCCTAAGAGGAAAAGAAAACTATTTGTGAATGCGATTTCTTATACAAATAAAATATATGGAATTTCGTATTATAAAATACGGGAGAATGTTAAACGGCGGGGAAAAATTACCGGAATAGTAAAGGGTAAAATAATTATGCGTTCAAAATCGGATCAAAAAGTGTCACTTACGATTGTCGTTCTTCGTTTTGAATTGAATTTATTTCGGGTTTTTCCATCCTGGGGCAGGAAGAAGGGAGAATGGGATGCGTTAAAAATTAATGTTTTATGACTGAGCGGTCAAAGAGACAGTGAAGGATATACACGACGGGATTTGCCACCCAGGCTTTGTTCTCCGATCGTTACGAGCGTTTCGCATAGAAAGACGTCCCTGAAAAGAAAGACAATTTCACTATTCTGCAGGATACTGCGTTTATCCCGGACGATGAAGCTTGGAATACATACCGAGGTTTAAATCTATGTATTTCCCACGATAATCTATTGACTAGCGAGTCAGTTAATTCGCTTACAAATTTTTCTATAAATTTCAACAAGATTTTAAAACTATATCACTATGATCGTAAGAACACATGTAAATCCATAAGGACTGCAACCAAAATTATATTCAGTGCAACTAAATAATAATGCCCTTCCACCACGACAAGATTGTAGTCCATGGGAGGGTATTATTATTTAGTTGCACTGAATATAATTTTGGTAAATAATAACACCCTCCCATGGACTACAACCTTGTCGTGGTGGAAGGGCTTGTACGTTCCGATGACCCATAGAGCTGTGCTGGAGTGATAATGATCGTTCCAGGCAGGGTCACCCATGCCAGATAGGTCGAAGGTTAAGAGCCAGACGAAAGGTAGTCCACGCAGCGCTTGTTCCTCCAGCTACCTGGAGGCTTGCTTGAGTCCTTTCCATCCAATTTTAGGAGTTACATGAATAAGTTTAAAGCAGCCACTGGGTGATAAACTTCATTGAACAGTGATTATTATGCTATTGTACTTATTGAAATATTGCTTCTATGTGATATGGACGGAGTTAAAAGTTGTATTGCAAAAATGAATGATGGTTGTGCGTGATTTTGAGCGGTGAATGAAACTGAAGAGTGCGTGATTATGGGCGACATGCGGCGGTGGTCGGGGCGTTGTAGGTATGACGTGAGACTAACACTTTTGTCATGCTAAAAGAAGGGCTTGGTAATTTAAAAGTGTCATTGTTTTTTAGAGAATTTTTGCTCTTATATGTGCCTCTTGTGTGTTTATGTGTGCATGTGCATTGTGCATTGTAAAAGTGACCATTGACTTGACCGTTGCCACCAGGACAAATGCCTAATTAAAACGAGGTTTATATAATAATAATAATTCCGGCAACCGGCAAAACGTTTTCCGTTTAAAAAAGTTTGGAAATGGGTTTGCCAACCACACATTAACAGAAAAATACAACAATGGTATTTCGGAACGAGGTAACAAGAAAAATAGACTCCTTTTAAAAAGCTAATTTCATAATAGTATTTTAACTTTCTTGTTCTCGTATAGCGCACAAATTTCACCTTCCTCTGCAAACTTTCCGTATCCTTTCCACCATGCTACTTTTGCTATTTTTTCTCCCGTCTAAAAAATTATCATAAACGCTTTGTTCTTCCTTTTGCCAAACTCTCCGTTTACATTCTCCTATTTCATTCTCACATTAATCTTTCTAATGACGTCATCCGTGATCAACGGTTTCCTTGTCCTTTTCCTTTGAACAGTTACAATAGTACTCAAAAATATTTTCCCTCACCCATTATCTTCTCTACAGCCTGCTGATACTTCTTTCTTGTCAATCCAATAGATCTTCTTGACTCTATTTCCTAGCTCGCCGCCCATGCCTTATCTTTTTGTATCGGACGCTATACTTCATGATAATTAAATTGTGATCTGGGTCCAAATCCGATCCCGGTGTGCGAGTACTTTTCGACTTGAGCACGCTATTTCTAAAGCTGTGTATAACCACATTAAATGATACCATGAGTCACCTGGTATTTTCGTATACCTTCGCCTTTTTTGCTGTCTTAACCAGGTGATGGTGATGTTTATCCCAATTACATGAAATAGTGTCAAATTATATTTAACTATGATTAGGTTAATGAAGAATAACACTGCAATGGTTGCTGGCTTCCCCTATCCCCACAAAAATGGTATATAAATGGATGGCAACTTGACTAATTTGTACCTGATGACGTCTAAGCGTTAAAACTAGTAGAACCAAAATAAAGAACATTTGAAAAATACGCTGTGTTCTTCATTTAATGAAATTTAAAGGAACTAAATGTTAATTCACTATCAAGAAAATTCTACCAAAATGAAAATATAGTCATGAAATTATCTTAATATAATCGTATTTTTCATCATTTTACAACTTTTACGTCCACTCTTTGATTAAAGATTTTTTTGTTCTTATAAAAATTACTCGAGTTTAGTACTTTACGTCAGATAGCTGTTAATGGACGTACTAAACCATTTGATATGAAACCTTTCAAACTCTTACTGCTTACATTTGAAACAAAATACATACTATTTTCTGTTGATTTTTAATTGAGAGATGCGATTATAAAAAGTAAAATAACTAATATTGCCTCGCAAAAATTGCAGTTACAAGAATACATGTTCACGTTCAGAAACATTACGAGAAACATAGTTTCAGAGCTATATCAAACTGATTCTTTATTAATTAGAGGTAATGGTATAAAACCATGCCTGTAATTAATAAGAAAAAATTATAAGGATGGGGGCATGGTTGGAATACACACGCGTTATGGCTCTGTATTGGCAAAAAAATTCTAGTGAAGTTCTCAACCCCTGTTTTGCGAATTGCAGTGATATCAGCGGCCGTTTCATGGATTTTAGAATCATCCCAAAGTGCGAGGCTGTATCCTGATCCCCATAAAATACACTTCTTAACCCTACGGCGGGGTGTGATTTGAATCCAACGGCAGGCAAATGACCAAGGACAGGTAACCAAGTTACTACATAATTTGAATTCCCAAATGTCGAATTTGGATTCCACAAATATATGTATATTTCTTTTTGTACCAGTAGGGTGAATACTAGTCGCGAAACAATATGAAACGATATTAGCATTAAATTAAAAATTAGCATTAGCAAGTTATACTCGATCAGGATAGTGGCTATATTCATAATTATGTCGTAGCTGAAAGCGTTTGGGTGGTCATTGCTCGTCGTCTAATAAGTATCGTGGTTTTGTATCCACGTCCTGGGAATACACGATGCGGCGTCTTGCAATAGTTTATCGGTTGTTACTTTGGTGATTGACGACCTCGACCGCCGGAGCACTTTATGCGATTATTACAAACGATTGCCGCTAATATTCACAGCACTCGCATTGCTGCTGCATCCAACCATACCATCCGTTGCATTTGGCTTTAAGTGTTACTCGGTGTGTTCCCGTACTAAACCCATGCAATTTTTCATTGAGACTGGGAGTAGATAGAGAAACGCCTTGGAGTTAAATATATCCGAACACTTCTCAAATGGAGGACATCGATGGTCGCGTACAGCATATAGTTACCAAAGCAATCTTTCAATACTTCAAATGGCATCGCGTAGGGGAGAAGAACAGAGAAATCATCCTTTTCTCGTCCTTCGTATTTCATCAACTGTCGAAATTCCACGTCACTTGCGTGAAACATTCGCTAATGGTGTTACGTATGGAATTGAAAAATTGTGGATACATCAGTTCAATAAACGTTGTGTGTCAAACCACTCTGGAAGCGTCAGCCATGGAGCATCCAGTTTTCTCAGTGGGCAAAAGGGACCTCTACAGAAGCGTTTTCAGTAACCATAGAATCATGGTGGCCTATTTTACAAAAAAATGTATGTATATAAAGTGATTGTAATGAAAATTCTCTGAAATTTCTACTTTCTAGTTTTAGTAGTGCGTGAGAAAAATTTGATACCATAAAACAAAAACTACCCTTGTTAATGCATCTCATTTCCGTGGTCTTAGAACACATAGAAAGGAAGTCATGCCGGTTTATAAACTCACTCTTCAGTAAACCCAAGAAAACAACCAGGTGTTCTGGTATCAGAAAAAGTATCGTATTTATAGCATAAGGGAGCAATTGAAATTACTGATTTTAGGAAACAAATGGGGATTAAGGCGAATCACGGATCAACCTGCAGTGACCCTAACGAAAGGAGGAGAAAACAGGTAGATGTCGAATAATGATGCTTGTTGCTGCTTGATGGTCAAGTGTAGGTGGATTAAATAGAAACTGGGCGCAAATTTTCCATTTCCGCCACATTTCATGTATTTCACTGAAAATGAAATTTACAATTGTTAAGCTATACACAAGGGTCTTCTGAACATCGCTATTGATCCTCTAATTGCTCCTCAGCCAAGTATAAAACTTTCGAAAAAATGGATACTTATATATTGATATACTATTGACTTATATATCGATATACATGAATATCTGAATGAGTACGCTTAAAAATTAATGAAAACTCACTGGATTTTATTATTGTTAAGCATATTACACCTATTTCCCCTCCATGTTTTTCATTACTTATTATTAAAACGAAGGTTTTCAAAATACGTCAAAGATTAATGAGTGTTAAAGCACTGAATGATCATTGCTGGAAGTAAGACACGTTCATGCCTAAGTTTTGGCCTCAAGTGTTTCTTTAAAAGGTGAATATTTGAGATATGTTGCAATACGAAACCAAAAAACCGTTACATAAGATGGCATTTATAATGAAAATAAATACGTAATTACAGGCTAAAAAAATAAACGCGAACGAACATGCATGGATATTATAACGATATTAATTCATTTAATCAATTAAACTCGGCATCATACTATATTCCTAAGTGAATGGGCTCTGATATTTTCTTTTGATACGGGGTTTTTTTCCTTCCGTAATTTCAATAATCCATTCTCTGGTATCAGCCATTCAATTATACTAGTTTTAAATTCTACCGTAGGGCTATCTTATGTAGCATCGTTACCAAGGAAAACCAGAAAATATCAATTTAAGTCCTTCCTCTCACTTAACAAGCCACACAAAGAGTTCCTAATACATCTACATCGACTCAATACCCCGCAAGCCGCCGTAAGGGCGTGTGGCGGGGATAGTAAGTCCAAATCTAACGGGAACTCACAGAATATTTTATTTTACAACCGTCGCTTTTACACCATACTTTTCTTGAATTATTTTTTTGGTTTTATCGAGCATTTCATCACCAGAGTGTTTAAAATTCACATACTTGGCAAGGCGGTCCTCAGCGCATTTGAAAATCCAAAACATTTCTCGAACATATAAATTCCAGGTTGAACAGTGTAAAATACTGAGCTCAACATAATTAAATATGGCAGATATTAAGAAAGGGCCAAATTTTCTCCTTTTTTTCCGCGTGAAAAGGGCTTCAAAAGAGGATGGCATGAATTGTGGGAGCGGCAGACGGGCAACGCACTAAAGCATTTAATGAGTTCACAGCTGGAGTGATTTCACAGAACAGTTATCATTCTCGTTACATAAACAGAGGAAAATAACGTCAATGTTCGAGGCAGAAAGCAAATTTACGACAAATTGCCTGCTGGTGACGTAGGTGACGAGTGAAGGCTATTGTGACGGCCGAAATACAGACTGCCACGTGGAGGAAAAACAAAGGTCACCAGTTATCATTTCATACTGTGCAAATGAGGTTTGGCGTGATAAGTGGAGGGAAGAATTTTATGTATGAACGGCATAGAAATAAAAGATTTTTTTAAAGAATTGAAAAGGAAAGGAAGTTGAGAGAGAGTATATTTTGAGACCGCACAAAATCACCTTTGAAATGAGAAAAATCAACACAATTTATTCGTATCTTCTGTTAACAATTTTTTTCTTTTACATCTGCATCTACTTAATACCCCGCAGACCACCACAAGGGCGTATGGCGGGGGTTGTCAGGGTACCACCCGTAATTTATTTATTATTAGGTAATTTACCGGCTAAGGTAGGTTTTTGGATGGACACAACTATCAAATAAACATTTTGTGACTCCCCACCTAGCAAACTAATCTATATCAGGTCCCTCTTCATCTCGGTGTACTTCTTTCCTCCCTTCATCCCGTCCAACATCCCTATCCTGTTCCTACCCTTACCTCGCTTGCCCAACATTCTCCCCTCTATTGCCCTCTTCAACATCACCCGTATTTATGAAAGAAAAATAACCGCATGCAAAAGTCACAAATTTATACAAGCCACAAACGAAACATTGCATGCATTCATGCTAAAACCCTCAAAACTCACACACATGCTACCAACAAACTACCAACTGACATACACATGCATCGACAAATACACCTAAGTTCCTTGCAATGTTTAATTTTGTTCCGATTTGTAAATTAAATGTTTTTAATATTAAACCACTTATTTCATTTGTATTACACGTATTTACTTCTAGAAACAAACTGAATTCTAAAAGGTAGATAACCTTCGATGATCACGACGATTGTGTATCGTATTGAAATTTAACAGTAGGAGTACATTCCCGACCGGAAGTACCCATGGTGAATTGCAGTAATATTTTATTGAAAAAAACAATTCCTGCTTTTGACGCATTGTGCTGATGCGGTTTCATGATCATGACGAGAACTAATGACGGATGAATTTACAAAAATACTATTTCATACATCTCTTGGTCTACCTTGAGGAAAAACAAGACGAAAACAGGTACAGAGGTACCTTTACAGAGAATTCGTAAAAATTCAATAATTGGGCCCTACTTTTCTGTCATCAAGAATTAGCGAAAAAGGTAAAACGAAGCGTGAAAGTAAACGTCATTCCACAGAGAATGATATCGTTTTCATGGCTCCAGCTTGATGTCATTGGTACACGACACGGGTATCTAATATGGAAATATATACAGAAGGACGAATCACCTTAATAATAATTATTATCAATATTTTCCTGACTGTGCACAATTCACCACCATGTCTAATAAGAAAACCTTCTCTTTTTATCTTCCAGGTAAGTTTTCCCGATCCCAATGGGAACTACGAGAGTAGACCGCCGGCCATCTCCCCTTTCGATCACCGAGTCATTGGTACACCAAAATTGAGCCTTCAAAGCATCTTGGTGATTGAGGGGCACAGCAACAAGCGGAAAGGATTTTCACCATAGATAAGGGGGCAAGGCAGCATCAATGGCATGCGGAGAATGATGTACATTAAGTAAGTCGGGAGAAGGCGGGAAAAAATCGGCAGGCGAAGGACGGGAACCGTGGAAATTTGGGAAGTGGAAGAGAGTTAACAAAGGCCTTCTATCCCACTCCTTGTCTTTATAATAATAACGCTGCCTCATCACGTCCCGACAATTTTTCCGGGTCTCAGCCACTCCGCCGCTTCCTGCTGCCGGCGATTTCTCATTCCCCTCCTACCTCGCCTCCCTCCATCACTCCCCGCCCTTGCCACTTCCGCCCGTGTGCGCGATTTACATAAGTCGCTCCCCTTAAACCTTTCTCCTTCCCTCTTCAAGGACCGCCCTTTCCTCCTCCTCGAAACTTTTACCCGGCCGCACTCTCTCTCTCTCTCTCCCATGTCATGTCGCGAGAGATTTCCTCCCCCTGGCGAGATGGGAAGACAAGGGGATGCCATCTCAACCTCTAAGATTTGCGTTCCAAGCTTCGCCGCGCGAAGAAAGGAAAGAGTGGTCGTACAAAAAAATTCTCACGCAAACTTTCATGATGAAAACCGTCCAATTTTAGGTACCGAATAAAAGAAAACAAAGAGAAGAAACTTATTAAGTTATCACTCTAACAGTTCGTTCCCAGACATCTGAATTTACATATATATCTACCCGGCCAACCACTTAATAGTTTAGGGCACTGAGTTAAAGAAAGAAGGATGAAATACATAACTAATTTAGAATTGGAGACTTATGAGTCGCTTTCATTTAGTATTGTTCGTTGATTGAATTCCTCCTTAAATTAATTTCTTCCCTTCCATTTGTCTGTAATTGTTTATCAGTGGCATCGCAGGAAAGATATCTTCTGCCACAAATAACTGATTGGACTACAACTGAAGTTATAACATGATTACAAATTTTTGCCAAAACACATCATTATCGTCGATCATTCATCATGTTTCCTTTCAAATTTCGAATGTCAACTTTATGTATCTTAATAAACCGTCCTTTGAATCTTTATCGATAAATAATATATATTTTTTTTAAATTTCATAAATTAATCTTTTTTTGGCATGATCCAATATTTGTTTGCATACCTCACATGGGGTCTCGATAGAATAGGATGCCAAGGTTCCTTGATTTGAAATTACACCTACTAAAATACTATATATTTTGAATTAAAAGAAAACCAATTTTATATTATCTTGAAATATTACATAAAAGATAAACATTTTATCATATTTCTTTATTTGCTATGGTTTATTGACAATAGTTACTGTGGAATGGGTGTCATATATACAACACAACAGTGAAAAATTAAGTTATTCATGCGAAAAAAATATTTAGCCATATCGATTAGGTATTTTAAATGATTAATTTGTAAACGCGGTTTTAGGTTCCTAAAGAATGCGCTTCGTTTCAGTTGAGAAAGGACTAGGGACATTTGTATAAAGTTTACTTCTCATTTGATTCATTAATCTTTTGTAACATCAAATGGGAATTCTATATGGGAATATTTTCTGTTCATTTAGTATTTTTTCGGCTTCGGGGTCTTTAACCTTTCTTGTGTCCACTATTATTCACAGTTATTATCGTAATAGGGATTACTTTAATGAATGCTGCGGTTTTTTTCTACCTTTCCCTATTTACACTCCATGATAACGCCGACTCGGAGAAGGATGAAATGAGGATAGAAATAAAATCTAGCAGGCTACAAAAAAGTTAAAAAAACTTTATGACAACCATTATATCAATTCCATGTATAAAACCTAATGTTTTCTCATTCAATAATTGTCAACTTTAATCTACTTTCTCCGTTACCATCTTTAAAAACGGAATCACATCTAACTTCAACTTTCGTTTTTCTTCCATCGGACAGTTACAAAGGGAATACCGTAAAATTTTAATTATTACTAAAACATAATCGATGTATGAACTTAATTTTATTTGTTGATCTTAAGATTTTTCTTAACAATCACCATCCAGAGTTTTACATTTCTTCCACTGTTTCTTGAACTTTCCAAGACCCTCATTGTAGAAACTAACATAAGTAAATAACATTACGTACTTAATAACTCGCATTGACTAATATTATTTTTTTAATCTTCATCACAATGTTTCTTATAGAGTTTGAGCAAAATTTAATTTTGGTTGCTTATTCATCCTCATAGGGAACAAATGACATAAAATGTAATTTACTTGGCCAAATTTTAAATGAATCAAACATTCAATGACGGGAACACTAGACCTCGCTACACCATTTCAGGAGCACTACAACACATGACGTCCTTGATATCTCCTTTAAAATATGATTAAGGTTCCATCTTCGTGAGGAATTTTAATTAAATCTGTTACAATATAAAATTCACAGGTCCTTATGAACCAGCCCCTTATTTGGATTTTTGACAAATATTGATCATATTCATAACTATTTCAGAATAAGAATTTGAATTTTCGTCTGACATTTGCCTGTGATACCAATTTAAATCATCCTATGTACGATTATGCCTTGGCCATTCATTAATGGAATTAACTTTTTTCATTGAAATCAAAAATTAACGTAAATATACTAAAACATTAATATAAAATAATGAGGTTGATTAATGCAGCCACACAAGTTGTGATCATATACGTAATTAACCAATTAATTACCCATCTGTTTCCTTGAATTTCCTTGTACAGTATGAGTCACAAATCGTGCACACACAGTGCACAATCGTCCCTACTTGAGGTGCTTTGTGGAGGGCACTTTGAGTGAGGACGACGTCCGTCGGATGGGACGTTAAACTACGGACCCCTTGGCGACTTCCGTTAAGATAAGGCTATTGCCGACGCCGGGTTTCTCTCCACCCTTCATCCTTTCCTGTCCATCCCTAATGGCGAGAAATTACTTTAGATATCGGTCGCCTCCCCTAAATACTACTACTTCTACACGAAAAAAGGTCAGATGCGCATGTGACGATGGGAGCGACCTTCATTCAAATGCGCTGACGATACTCAGAAAACACTGCAAAAGTCACATGAATGGTCATCACGCTGTTGACAATTTTGGCGACAGGATATCGCTTAAAACTCGTGATAGTGAATGAATATCGTTACGACGGATATAGTTAGTAATTAGCGTCCATTGATTAGACGGATTTTTGCAATGAGCCGGATTAAGTGTTTCAGTGCGTGGGAAATTTCCAAACACATTAGATTCTACTTCAGCCTTCCAATAAAGGGCGGAAATAACTTGGGAAATGTGTAATTATCCCTCTTCCATTTATAATGTAATTTACACTACCAGTTGAGGCAAGAAGAACTTTCTTTGTGTTCGTTAGTATTGTTTTATTAGTATTGATTCTCATCCCATATCTATGATACCTACATTTTACTCAGGGCGATGGATGGATCCTTCACCATGGCAATGCACCTGCACATTCAGCATTGATTGGTCGCCAGTTTCTGGCAAAGAATTCAATCACCATCCTTGATCATCCTCCTTATTCGTCAGATCTCGCCCCCTGCGACTTTTTCATATTCCCAGCATGCGATGAGGGGGCATCACTGGGAAGACGTAGGCACAGCAAAGCAAGAGGCGACGAGAAAACTAAAAAGTCTAACTGCAGAGTATTTCCAAGGTTGCTATAAACATAGGAAAAGGAAATATTATAAGTTCGTTGCAACGCATAGAGAGTACTTGGAAGGGGACAAAATCGATTTAGACTAAATTTTGCAAATTAAAATTTTTATGGCCTCAGTTTGCGTATTTATTCGATAGACTTCGCATGTGTATCCCACATTAAATAACACCGGAGTTATAATTAGGATGAGTACTCCTTTGCATATTCCATCATGGTATTTTGCATCGAGCTTAAATATCGCAAATTCTATTTAAAGTACGACTATGGTATCTGGTTGATCCATAACTCATCTATAATTATTCTAACAAATAATTTTATAAAAATCAAAAACCTTATCTAAATAAATATATTTCAAGATCATTCCTTGATATTATTCCCTTTAGTTTTGATGATAATGCGCAAATGCATCTTGTAATATAATACGCATCATTCAACAGAAACATTTTACAACTCCAGTCGGTAAAGTAGAGGCATTTGTACATCTACACATAGTCAGTCTTCTTTTATCCTTTCCATTCAATGTTTTTCTACTATCTCCACGGTATATGGCACCCTCACTTTTTTTGAAATGATAAGTAATCCTAAAGTCACCATTAACCACTTTCTCAAAGATACATTTAATCAGACCTAATACTCTCCGCATGGAAAATGTTATTTCATTGAAATTAAAGCAAAAATGATTGGAATTCGTCCCCGCATCAGATTTTTTCATTCGCAAAAATACAACTGTGAGAATGGATGAAGAATGTTCATGCCTAAGAAAAACAGCCAATTCATTATGATTCCTTTTCATGAGGTGCAAAATTTCCCCCAGCGGGACTCTGGAGCATTAATGAAGATTAAGTGAATTCCTATATTTTTCCCGGTAACTACTGGTGGCGTAATCACCCTGCCCCGCAGTTTTCCCCCCTCCCAACTCCCAGATCTCCCTCACGGAGCCGACAACTCCCTACCTCTCCTATGCACCGCCAACACCGCTAGCCTCCCCATTACCAATCATAAATGGCCCCGGAAATTATGACTGATACCCCAGGACTCTCCAGCATGCTGACAGAGGCAGGGCTAACACTCCCTGCCCCTCCCTATCTTCTGCCTTATCCTCTCCATTTTAACTCCGACCCCTCCTTGGTGATGACGAGGTAAAATATATAAAAAAATAGAAGAACGATATATCTTTCATCTCCCCTCCCCAGAGGGTATGGTGAATGCTTTAACCCTCCTCTCCTTTTCCCCATCTCGCTAGGTTGGAGATGAGAAATTAAGTCGTCAAATTTATTTTTTTGTCCTACCCCACGTGAGCACGAAGATCTCACTCATACCCACATACACTTCGTCTTTCCCCACACACTTCTCACTCACTTCTCTCTCTCTCTCTTCTTTCCTGCTCATTCTCTATCTTTCCACCTCTTCTGCACCTACCCATACTCCACCATCTAAGGCTTCCTCTATGACCGATATACTACGTTTTTTCTACTTTCAACTTTTTGACGAGTCATCGAGAATAAAATTGCAGTCGGAGTAAGGAACTAATAACCCTTCGGAGTCCCCTTTCTTTTTTGTTCTTAATCCCATTGGATATTGTGAGGAATCGATGAGAAAGGAAATTTTGCATCCGAAGCAAAAAGGGCAAAAGGCGATCGGATGATCCAGTTGGAAATCGAACGGTAATCTATGCTCAGGCCAAAAAAGCAAAACAATAGTCTGTCTTTTACCTTGAATCAATTACAATGGACATTTTATGATTAAATGATGTATATTAATTGAATCTAATTATTGCTCCAAAAACTTTATTTTTTCTGTCCTATTGAAGATATGTTATATGTATTCATATATAAATAATTCATGCAAAGGCTCCCAAGAATAGATTATTTCTTGATTCATTACCATTGGTCAAAATATGTTTTGTGTACCTAAATTTTAAATGTGTTTTTAGATTTCATGTAATGTAATATAGTACCTCACTGCATTAAATTACGAATACATGCATTCAGGTATATTTCAGAATAGTTTCAGTTGCAGATTCGTCATTGATCATAAAAAAGTAGGTATTTATGAATATTTTTAAACAATTTTATGCCAAGTGGATTTTCATCTATCTAGAAAGTAATTAACACGATTATATGCAGAAATAGCTAAGTAATGCATGTGAAGCTACATGATTTAAAGTAGATCCGATGAAAGTAGTAGCCCAATTAGAATTAAATCAACAGATTCCTAACGACAGCTTCAAACAGTGTTAACAAAATATACTGTTACCACCCGCTGAAGGGTCAAATGGGTAATTTGTAAATTATAAATTAATGCAGTTATCATAAACTGCTATTTCACCTTAGAATCACGGGGTATTTAGGGATGACAGAGGAAAGAAATCAAAAAGACCAGGCATTCAATGTGGTTAAACAGACGTACGGTCAAAGTCCTCTACTTTGAGGAGCTCCAATGGCTTGGGGTAAGCGTTAACCACAAAACTCTAAGCATCATTCCTTGCACTCCCGTTCCAATTGCGGCGAGACGAGTCAAGTAGTTAAGGCCATTTCGTGGAGCCATTTTAGATTACCATAGGCTAGCAAGTTCCATGGGATTCCAAGAGATAGTTTCGCTGCTCCTCAATAAACGCTGTGTGCTCAACCTCTCACAAAGTGTGTCCTAACGTATTGAGCACCATTTTCGTCGTAACCTTCCTTCTATGGTAGGGTGTAGGAATGTTTTGAATCGCCATGAATACGAGAACAGATAATTTTACCTTTACCGCTCCTTCTTAACGCTGCGCTTGAATGAATTCTCTGGAAATTTCCTTAAACCGTTGACCATTAATGTTTTCTCTTCTGAAAGGGGATCAATTCTATACTTTATTATATGCAGTCTCTATAAGGAGAACTTTCACCTAGATAGCCGACCTAAACGTCATCTGAAGGTCAACAGCAATGAACGCTTTCCGAACGAATAAGGTCTTGAGGGTGGTCACCTGAAAATAAATAATTCAATCTAAAATCCTGCTGGTTAAAACTTCACATTAAAAGATCTAGAGATTTTCCAATTAACAATTAGCATTTCCTATCGTCAAGCCATAATCTTTACGCTGCACTCCTGAATTATTTAAGAATATATGCACCAAATGTGCTTTCATTATTGTGGAATTGCCAAATAACAATATTTTTTCTTGGCGGCGCAACGAAAAGTCTGCGGCATATTACAAGATAATTTCATATTTTATTCCATTATATACTAAGTTTCTTGACTTGAAGTACTTTCACCCATTATCGTTTAAAGAATAGTATAGTTTACTATCGTAACGAATGAAGATGTACCATGGTCACTTGATATATACATTTGTTTTCGGAGGGCCTGGTGCTAGAGGATATTATTACATAAAAAAAGGCTCCCACTACATAACATTTTAGGTGCATTTCATTGATACGATTTCATTTTTCCGGCGTTTTTTAAACTTTATTAACCAATTTCTTCACAAGAAAATGTGCTTCTCCATTGCATAAATAATAATCGATGAAACATATTTTTATTACTTTATATTGGCAACTATTCTAAGCTCTGGTTTTTATAGCATCTCAGGAAAGCCATTATCCGCATATATGTCAAAATAATCGTTGAACTTATTAGATTCAATTCATGAAAAATTAAAGAAATGAAAACAATGAAAGAAATACAAATGGTGTTTTTTTAGAATGACGCTAGGAATGCCAAGTACAGGTATTCCTTCCCTTTTAGGGTTACATTAGAGGTATCCTTCGTGCATGTCACTCGAATTTTTAAATTCTCATTTCATAAAATTTTCCTAGTGATTAGATTAATTAGACTCTTTTAGATTAACTCCGACTAACTTGTAATTGAATAGTGGAAAATATAAATTACAAGTTTAATAATATTTAATTTTCAAACAAATTAAATCGTCCATGCATGTAAATTTTGCATTTCTTACTAATTACCTAGTTTAAAATTCTTATTTCACACCCAGAAGATATTATCACTGGCTTTCCTTAATTAATAATAACCACTCGTATCACCTTTTTTATCTAATTGATTTTTAAAAATCCCACCCCATGTCAAAAAATCATCTCCTCTACGTATTCTCTGTCAATAATTCGAGGAATCTCCCTGCCACACTACAGTTAATGCCTTTCGATAATCTTTTCAAAAGGAAATTTTCGCATTATGCATTGGGATAAAACTTCTCCTTAAAAATAACAATGTACATATTTATTTCAGCAAACGGGTGCAAACAAGATTTCTATGACCAAATCGTTTTTTAAACGATCCTCTTCCTTCTATTCAAAAGTGAAAAATCCTAGATAAAGTAGAAAAACAGCATAAATACGGAATCTACTTGCACTTTAAGACTTTTTTTTTTTAATTTTAAGATTTAAGACTTTAAGATTTTAATATCTTATCCATTTTTGAAAATTGTAGAAAAAATGATATTGATTTTCTAAAAGGGATAATAATTAGAATAGCTAATATTATCATGACATCCGTGGAATAATTCACAGGAAGGAAACACATAGAGTCGAAAAAAATGGAATAATTTACATTATCCGGAATGTTTTGTGTTATTATTAATATTAGTTCCCCCTGAGAATGGTAGCCATATGTAAGAACAACAGAAGAATAAGTTTCATTTCAAATGCAGTTTAAATGGTTCTCAGAAGCATCAATAATAGCATAGAAAGCGACTCAAATGGTTATTTAAAGGATGATGTTGGGTTCCAAAGTGGGAACGCGTGATGCTGTCGTTCAAATATCAATAAACAGGTGAATATACTAGTATAATACAATCTATGAGAGTCATGGACGAGAAATGGTTATTATTGGTTTATTTCGTAAACTGTTAGAAATTTTTTGATAAAGCATATTGGGACGTATCAATGAATGTGTAGCAGAAAATTGGAAAATGGGAGGGATAGGAGAGGGAGTGTGGATGAGGAGCAGTAAGAAGATGTGTAACACAGTGGTTTCCAATGTAACCGGAGAATTTCAATATATATGAGAAAGGAATTAGTGAAAGAGGCATGCAAAGAACTGGAGATAGGAATAAGAGTCGGCGGTGAATTCGAAAATTCAATTAGGCTTGCGGATGGCAAACTCCTGGCCAGAAAGAAAAACAAATTAGGTGTAAAGCCTGGTCAGTGAGTAGCGAATGACGTTCGGAGATATCCGAAGAACGCAGGAAAGATGGATACAGAAAGCTATATATAAATAAATAAATATAGCTATAGAGCTCCACCCAAGCTATGTGATATTCCGGGTACCAGGTCTTCCTGGGAAACCATAACCGGCAGAGGGAAAGGAACTGCCCCCCCTACCCTGATGTGCAATTATTCAAACGCCGTCGGGCTTAGTACTGGGTTAAATCTACCATCACCTACTAAACCGACCTTCGGGTTGATGACTGTGTTTATGTGATGGTGTCTCGTGAAAAAATAATATGCAGTAAGGAAAAGGAAAACCACCTCAATTACATTCCAAAGATTTTTATAATGAGAATTATGAATAGAGAATATGAGCCCTGGTTACTACGGAACTAAGCCCAATCGGCCGTGTGTAGTGCCTGACAACGGGAGAAATAAGGCTGCCGCCGTCGTCATCTCACGATAACCTTGCAAAGCACAACCTACAGCGGCAGAACAAAATACGCAGAAGGAGTTGACCGAATTAGTTAGAATAGCAACTTGGTATGTTAGAATAATATTGAGGACAGGAAAATTACAGAATTTAAAGCGAGAGGTGGTAAGAGGAAATATGGATATTTTAGGTCTATGCGAGGTTAGATGGAAGGAAAATGTCTTATTTTTTAATCTTTCAATTATATTCCGAATCATTAACTCAATAATTTCTTTGTGCATAGGAATTAGATTAAAATTGGGGAAATTTTTCTCCTGCAATAAATCACCACCGTCAAAGTAGATATAATAAATTAACGCTTCCAAATCTTGTATTCATTGATAGTGATTAACCCGTTAAACTTGTGAGGGACTTATTTATGTCATGAGAAATACCTGCTACCTCGTTCCTATTCATACTTAGTTTTGATGCAAAATACATAGCATATTTTCCAAAAATCGTTTACCTGACGATATCAACATTGTTGAAAGTATCTACTCAAGTTTTCAGGTTATACCTTTCACGCATTTTAATCACATCGGCCCCTAAACCGACCCAATTAAGAAAATTAATATTCTCCACACGGGTATGAGAAATACAGTAGGACCGTTTTCATTAATCTCGGTGACATAACCGAGGATGTCTCCTCGTCGAGCAAAGTGTACAAAAAAAATGTAATTCACGGCATTTCTCGAGGAGCGAGGTAAATAAAGTTACAATGTAAAGAATTATAGCGCTTTGCGAACAAATTATTTGACCTAATATCCTCTAAAACTATTTAAAATGATTGCTATTGATGTATTCTGTCGCTTAGATAATGCGTCTCTGATTTACAATTTTTCATTATTGGGTCATTTGTCATATCTAGAACAAATCGCTGCATAATATTTAAATCGCAAAATAAATAATATGTAATTACGTGTCAATTACTACCTCATATATTTATTTTCCCACTAAAATATTTCAAAACTGCTGTCAAAAAAATGTTTTTTTCAGTGCCAAAATGCTGATTAAAAATCTTTTTATTCATTTTGAAGTAGGTATATAAGCATATTTAGTACACCGAAATTTATCTTCTCCTAAATGTTCTCACAAATATATGTGCATTCATCGAAACAGAAACAATTTTTCCCGATTTTCCATCCAATTATTTTCTTCACTTATACTTACTAAAAATTTCGTTTTCAAAATGACGCCAATGCTCACCATTTACACGCCAAGTCGTAAACCTTACCACAGTTCAGATAATCTCATCCGTTGTGGAAAACCTAGTGTAATGCTTATCTGCCATGATGAGAAATACGTTTCAAGGAGGCACTGAATAGAAAACTACAGTAGAATCTTTTTCAGAGAGAAGCCCATTATGTAGAATAAACGAGAAAATCCTGATTCCTTGAATAATTCTGAAATTTCGGGGGAACGAATAGGTTGGCAGGGAGAACTTGAGTGAGAAATATATTAAAGAAGATAAAGGGTGAGTAGAAGATTGGATCGTAATGAGATCGGGATCTATTCGTTGAGGAGAGGACAAATTGGTTTTCAGGAAAAAGAGATAAAGTGAAGAGAAGGGCGTTAAAAGGCAGTGGGTGGAATATTACAAAAAGATAGTTTGAGAGAATAATACGGATATAAAATACGTAAATATTAATTCCTTCTTTTTCTTCGCTGTAAGATAAAGACAAAAATTGATCTATAACTACATAATTGTTCTTCCGTATGAAGCCAGATTGTACCTTTTTGCTTTCAAAATACATCACCACAAGGGAGAAAATGACATTAGTTCAAAGGAGATGAAAAGTTCCCTGTTACGCATGTGTTTGGATTTAACATTAGTTTTTGTTTAAAAATTGTTAAACCTGCCACTGACTACGTTTCACAATCAAAGATTTTTATATGGGAAATAGGGCTGGAATTAGAAAATAAGAATTTCATTTTTTTTATTTTTAGGGCAGATATGTGTAATGGCACAAATAGAGAAGCTGAAGAGACTGAAATAGCTAGGAGTAAGTGAAAAATTATGGTCAACATAGAGGCTTCAATGTCCGTGAAATAAATCGAGGTTAAAGAATTTCTAAATGCCATTTGGAAATTTAATTTGAAAAATACTAAGATTTTTCATCGACTTTATAAACGCTGCTTAACAATGCAACAATTCCAGAGTGTAAAAATCATTGATTTTTTACACTCTGAAATTGTTGCATTGAAATGTATGTTAGCGTATGACTCCGTTAAAAGTTACTGTTGCGGCATCTCCCATAGTTTCTTGAAAGCTGCTCAACAACGTTAGTTAAAATTTTATTTAAATCCCTAATACCATTATTCTTCGGTTCCAATTTGCACATCATCTACGCATGCATTTTTAGAAAATTTAAGCAAGTCAAGCCCAGCAACCGTTTTTAACTCAAATAACATCGGTCCAGAAGTAACGCAAACTAGATTTCCCAATTTCCTCCATTCTCTCCAATCTCTCGACACATGTTATCCTGTTCCAGACTTCCATTGAATGAATACCTGCGTCTGATAAATGAATATCGTTCCAATTTTTGCAAACAAAATTTCCTACACATGTACTCTTACTGAACATTTGGAGCGCGATGGAATTCGATTCAATTCCGGAACGTCACACTGCAGAAATCAGACTAGGCATTTAATTGATTCGCCTTAAGGCAGAAGTCATAAAATTTGCCTGCCTTCCCCTCGTGGCAGTTTCGCGGCAGATTAAATTTTATTCCAACCTCAAGGGCATACACCAATCTTCTTCAAACACCTCTATCAAAATCGGGATCTTCAACCAAAACCTATGAAACATTACTGCGCGAACCCCGTGAAGATAATGTATGCACTCCCACAGTTGCGGCCTCGAGGCTTAATTGATTCTGCAGCGGATGACGGAAACTAATCGCATTTACCTTTTCTCCACCGGCGAATTGTGTTCTCCCTGTTTTTTTCTCAGCCGAGGACCCATTTAGTAATAGTTTGGTGGTGGGGCCGTGTCAGCTTTTGGAAGCGGCGGTAGCATGCCTTGAAGGATCGGGGATGACGATATTGAAGAAGTTATAAGAAGAGAGGAAGAAGGGACGGCCTTGGTGCGTAACTGGCAAGTGTATTCAGGAGAAGGGTCTAACACATTAAGCTCCTGGAGATAGGACGGTGAAAAGGTGTCCGTGTGGGGCGGTGCTAAGGTTGGTCGAAGTTTTAGGGTTATCGACAAGATATGGACGTTGCTCCATTTTCGTCAAATGTGTTCTCTGTACATTGAATATCACAAAAGATGTAGGCATAGAGATGTACATTTAAAACGGAAGCCTATCAACACAAAACTTTTTCCCGCATCGCACTGCAATATTACGATATATTAAGGCAAGAGCCATCTTACAAATGTTTTGCGCTATCACTCTTTGCAAGCCATTAATGTAACATTAATGTTTCATGCTATTTGTAAACACATTTGCAAAACTCTCACGGCACTATAACTTGTGATATGCCGAAAACTTATAAGGCTTAACATATTTAATAGACATGGATCATAATTAAAAACGCAGAGACCATTAGTGTGGTCGAGGTGTTATATTTCTTGCATGAAAAAAGATTCTTAAAGAATGACTCTATTAAAAAAACAAATTCGAACTCAAGCCACTTGAAAGATTTTTTTCCTGTCATTGCTCAAAATAATGCAACCTTGGCTTGAATTTTTTAAATGTATTTTAGTCATTAATTTTCGCCTATAAAAATACCTTTCATGCAGACATTATATTCTGGAATCACGTAACAAATAATTAATGTATTTCTTGCCAAAATACTGTAATTACGGCTGCTAACATCATCACTTGCATCCATTTAGACGATTTTGCTGCTTCCATGTAGACTGTTGACCATTTCCGAAGTCAGTTTTGAATCCCAGCTGAAGGTGCTGGGCATAATTAAACAAAATCGCTATTTATTACTCTTAGCACATGCTGTAACAGCTAATCAAAGCTAACTGGATTATTTACGAATGAATCGGAGAAATGCAGCATTTACCTACGGAGAAAGGCAGCATTTACATACGGAGAAGTGCCCGTTTATTTACAGATTTATGATACAATCTACTCCATCAATTACGGATGAACATACATAAAAAGGTCTGGTGAAATCGAATGAAACGACCAATCAATGTCCTATTAGGTTAAGTCGAGTTCCGGAGCAAGGCATGTGAAACGACATTATGAGGGAAGAGGCCGTTTTCGAATCGTATTTTTTATTTCCGTAGGGTTAAAATATTTGATGGCATTTTAGGTTGTGTCTAATTGCAGATCACACAACTCTGACCCCGTAGTTTCCTTGTGAATCGTTTCTCGGATTAATAGTGATACTCAATTAAACACATTTCCTTCATACATTTACATAATTTTATCATCTAATCGAATTCTTTAAAGTGGATAGCTTTAAAGGAACGTCGTTTATTAAGTATAACTGGGTAATATATTTTCATAATTGCCGGCCTCGATGGCGGCGGGATAACGCCCTCCACTGCCAATCCAAGGGTCTCGGGCTCGATTCCCGCCTGGATGGGTTTTCCTCCACCTTGGGCTAGGGTGTTTGTAATCGTCTCCAATAGTCTAATCGTCTCGTTAATAGTCCCATATAAACACCAAAAAGTGCTATTTTTGGACTAAGGTTAAATAAATATCGGGAAAACCGTGGATATTTCGAAAGTGACTTTGGTATTTTGTTTAAAGGTTTTAATTAATACTTTATTCTTAGTTTCCAAAAATATTTCAGCACCAAATAGACAATACTTAATATATTGTCTAAACAATTTTTTTCATTTATCACGATGGAAACGACAACATACATATTTCCGAAGTGGTAACCTTAACCTTTCGCATCTTTATGATTTCATGTCATGAGTTCCTTACTAATGGCAGAAATAATTAATAAACTTTAGCTATGCTATTACTAACTTTTACCAAAACATCGCCTTCGTATCATACATCATGGTGACTGTATCTCAATATTACACAAACCTAGTTTTTGGCAAGTGTTCCTACTGTAGCGTGGGGAAGATGGGCGAAGGACGCTTCAGGGGGCCTTGCGACCTCCAGCCGTGTCACAGCGGCGCATCCTCTTCGGAAACGTTTTCGCATGGATGAATGCCGGAGAGATTTACCACCACCGCCTTCCGTCTCCTTGGCTAAACTCCTTATTCATCTTGCCGCTTTCACCTCCGTCACGATTGAACACTCCTCTGCACCAGTGATTCCAAGCTCGCCCCCCCCCCCGTTCCCCTTCGAACAAGAGACCATAACCCTTCCTCGTAGAGAAGGAACCAGATTATCAATAAGGGCGGGACCATATGGCAGAGATAGACGCTTCATTAAGTCGCCCACGCTGGGCAGCGGTCTTAAAATGAGTGAAGGGAATATGGGACGTAAGATGACGAAATTGCACCAGTGTTGATGCATTAAGGATGACCTCGAAACTGAGGAAATATACAGCGCCTTAATCTCTCAACATAATCTTCGGAAAATGCCAGTATACACTTCAGGTAATTCCATTTCAGATATTAACCCTAATAAATCAAACATGTCAGGACCTTTTAATTGATTCTTGTATCAAATAATGAGTAATTGCTGGCAATTTTCTACGTAATGTAACATACCGCACAAAAATATATGAAAGCACATTCCGGTAACTGTTTTTTACATTTGTAAGCTACGCAATAAAATGCTTACACAAACGAATATTAATGTATAGTAAATACTTGTAATCTCACCTTAAAGTATTTAAAACAAAGTATAACGGGAATTCACTACCTCATTACGCCATTATTAACGTAATATAATTATATTTGTATATTTCGTCCATTTAAAGATATTTTCGATGTTACTAATAAAAACCAATTTTAAAGTACATTAATATATGGGAATAGTGAATACTCTCTACCGTCAAAAAAATCGCGAAAAAATATTAATCTACCGATATCATTCTGCAGGGATACAATTTCACACTTCCAGGCGCTTCCAAAAGAACTATTTGTCCTCTCAAACTACTTTCTTTTTTGTAATACCAAGAGAGATTCTTTTGCTAAGTACTCTGATGAATGGTCTTTCAGCTTTTCTTTGCGAATTAAACAATCACTTGAATGGCTACTGGCCTTGAAAGACCAGGAACAATCATAAAATTACATGCTTCCTCACTCCATTATTTCCAGGCATTTAGGCCAATGTAGAATCTTCCCTTTTGGAAATTGACCATCATTTGTCTTTGCCGCTTAATAAAAGATCCGTGCGAATAAGACTTGGAATTAGAGATGACTTATTTAATTTACGAATAGTTGGATGTGACCAATTGAATTGGAAGGACTTTTTAACCGGAACACTCTCGTTTTGAACCTGGTGCAACTTTTCAAAATTCCAATTGGCCCATGTCATTCATGTTGTTTAATAAAAGTAGACATTTTAATTTTCCATAACATTTGCTTAATAAAATTTGTCCTGTAATTTTTCTTTTTGTACAAGGGAAAAAGAAGGTATCTCATGGCACCTGATGTTTCCTGATTATCGGATTCAGTTATCACAGTCCCAGTTGTTTCTTGCCACCAATCATTGGGTAGTGCCACTGACGATAAACTCCGATTAATTCCTCGCTGAAGGAAAAATATCAATGTACATTGCCACTGAACTTTTATTCGTTTTATTCCGCTGTGGTGAAAAAGCAAAAGGTCAGCTTTCCCTGTCTCATCTCCTTGGCAAAGAATCCCGTGGCGGCAGCGAAAAATGCCTAATCCCTTCCCCTTTCTGCATTTGTAGTTGACAAACCTTATATCAATATTTTGTCTACCCCTGATTAAACTGCTTGGTTATTTACAGCAATAACATAATTGAATTCGACTAGAATAAATGTGTATAAACTAAATTTTATGTTACATGATTAAGTTTTGATCTTGAACGATTATCTTTAAAATTTTAACATGATAAAACTTTGAATAAAATATTATTATTATTGAATTGTCCATCGTTTATATAAGTCTGTCAAATATGCCCCTCTTTCCGCCCCAAGAAATTATATTTATTTATATATTCACACTTGAACTATGTTGTCCTCAATATCTCATTCTATTATTATTTTCTTTTTCTTTCTTTCATTGTAATAATTATCGTATAAGGTAAGTAAAAACTTCATGAATTAAAATAAGAGGTTATTTGAAAAAAATACCGCATCTCAATCTCGTGATCATGAAGAGTAATTATTATTATACACTGACCCAGGAGCAATAATACTTAAATTATACGAAGCGAAAAGATTTTTTTTTCCGGTATTCATTTTTCTCCGTTAAGTCTTGATGATTTAGAGTTAAAATCCAAAATATAAAAATTGCATGAGTTATTTTTACAACTTTTCTGGGAAAGTGAACGCAATCACAAACATAAGGAAATTGGACTTTGAAGACGGTGACAGATAATAGAATACTGATAAAGCAAAGAAAGAGAAGGAACGAATCGGCATTATGGATTAAATTAAGGGAGAAAAAAACTATGGAGTGCTTAAGACTGATTTAAAATAATATAAAGCAGGGGTTTCAAGAACAATATGGTCAATGTAAGTTAGGATTAAGATTAACGGTAGTGTGTATTACGTAGGAGCATTAAAATATGCAGCAACCTGGTAGATCACCGCTTATAATTATATAATCGAGCATCACGAAATCCACTGAATTATCTTAAAATCTTATCAGCAGAATGCGACTACAGCGAGAACCAAGCGGCACAATACTTCGGAATTTTAAATATAAAATCGCCTCAAACTTAAAAGTAACACTGTCAGCAAGAACTAACATTCGTATGTCATCACCTCATTGGCAGAACTGTCAGAGATTAAAAAAAAATGAAGATGTCGTTTTATGTTCAAAAGTTTCTTCAAATATAAGACATTTACATTATAATTTCCTTGCTCAACTATGAGTGTAAGATATGTAAAATATAATTATTTTCTTAAAAAACATAATTTTAAATCACCGTAACATCTCATGGAAGAGGTTTCAGGGGCAGAAAACTAATTTGCCATTAAAATTCAAACTGACGTTTTTATAAATCAAACCACTTTACTTTTCCACATAAACTTTTTAATTTTTACAACCCAGGTTTCGTTATAGCATAACATCATCAGACCTGATGGTGTTATGCTATAACGAAACCTGGGTTGTAAAAATTAAAAAGGTTATGTGGAAAAGTAAAGTGGTTTGATTATTAAATTTCAGTATGAAGATTCTCCACCAAGTTACGCCAGAAACTGTTTCATTTATTAAAATTAAAATAAACTTCGTTATATCCAGTAAAAGGAGATTTTTTCACAAAAACACACCTACCAATACATCTGTAGAAAATCACAGCTCCCTTTAATCATTATGACAAGCCTCCAAAAGCTGGATGCCTCTAACTACTGAAATTCATTCATCTTCACGACTGAACGCTAAGCTAAGAGATATTGTATTATATTTTTTATTGTGGTAAATTTTAGATAACATGATTTTATTTTACAGATTAAGGGAAACATTTAATAAAAAACATAACTCTATTACTACGCGTAATAAATTGTTTCCTGAAAATACGATATAACTTCAAAAGTTCCAGGTTACTTGCATTTTTATTATTAAACCGCACGGCCTGCATACCTGGAGCATGTCCGATCCTTACCAAAACAATTCTGTGCACGTGAACACGATAATATATTGAATCCATAGAAACACATTACATTTAATGTTGTGCGTCCCTCCGTGTCCAAAAAAAATTACTATCTGTACTATTTTTCATCTAGGGACCCATCCATGTCTGCGCACCTTTGAAGTCGTCTACTCTTACCCGTTCATAGATGATACTTGAAACTTTTCCTTCAACCTTAATTTAGGAAACCATACATAAAATGCCGAAACTGAGAGAAGAAATATTTCAAACTACGTAACTTTCCCCTCTTTCTCTCTCAATCGCCCGTCAAGTTCCTCTCGCCATCCCACCCGCTGCTTGTATCCCCCATCCAGCTTCCACCCTTCCCTTCCGCGTTACTCTTCTCATTTTAGTCTCTGGTTCCCTATTCTGACCATTTCCTTTCATTTGGTCTCGTATTACAACCGGTTCCCCTTTATCCTACCAGCTCCCTCCAAATGCGATTTCTTTCATCTCGTGGGCTTGCCCTTCCTCCATTGCCTTCATCGATCAACCAACGGCTTTCATCAAATGTATTGCCAGTAAATCAAAGTCACAGAGGGTCCATGAATTCAATCAGAATTAAATTGGCCCTGTGGGTTCTTTTCAATTAAAATAGACCTTACTGCCGTCGTATTTGAAAACCGCAACAATAGTGGATTCTTGGTGTCCCAACGGGAAAAGTAATTACGCCATTTTACAAGGACCATTGTATAAATAAACTTCAGAAGTAATTTATCAATTAGGTCGAAATACACATACATATATCTAGTAATCCTATCCGCCCAAAAATCCTAGTTTGCAAAAACATCGTAGCATATGATTAGCCCGTCATCCCATTGATCACATCCTTGACTTGGAGTAAGTGACTATGCGGCCCGATAACCCCTGGAGCAATGCTGACGAGAGCAATGGCAATTGCTCCTGGTAAAATCTTCCATGCCAGATAGGTCGAACGTTAGGAACCAGACGAAAGTTAGTCCACGCAGCGTCTGTTCCTCAGTGAGGCGGCTGCAAAAGTGTCTCACTCCAGTGTGGCGACCATTGAGTGATGGTGTCACTTTAAAAACAATATTTAGGAAGGCAACGGAAAGAAACCACATCAATTTTTATTCCAAAGATTCATATGATCGAGAGCATAGGAAAAATGAATCCTGGTTACTATAGAACTCGGCACAATCGGCCGTGTTTAGTGTCCGGAAACGGGAGAAGTAAGGCCTGCGCCGTCGTCATCTCACGACAACCATGTGAAGCAAAACCTAAAGTAGCAGAACAGAATAGGCAGAAGTAGAAGACTACATTAGTGAAAATAGAAACTTGGAGTGTTAGGACAATTTTGAGGCCAGGAAAATTAGAGAATATAAACCGAGAGATGTTAAGAGGAAGCAAAGATATGTTAGGTCTATGCGAGGTGAGATGGAAGGAAAATCTCCAATTATTTAATCTTTCTATTATGTTCCGTATCATTAACTCAATAATTTCCTTGTGCATAGGAATTAAATTAAAATTGGGGAAATTTTTCTTCTGCAATAAATCACACACCACCAAAGTGGAGATAATAAATTAACGCTTCCAAATCTTTATTCATTGATAGTGATTAACCCGTTAAACTTCTGAGGGACTTATTTATATCCTTAGAAATAACCTGTCACCTCGTTGCTATTCATCCTTAGTTTTGATGAAAATACATATCCCATTTCCTAAAGTTCGTTTACCGAATAATATCTGTCCGAGGCAAGATGGAAGGACACCTGGGATTAATCAAGTGATAGTTATAGAATAATATACAGCGTCGGGGACGAGAGCCAACGAGGGGTTGCCATAATATTTAATAAAGAGGTTGGAGGAAGCGCATTAACATAGAACAAGCAACGAAAGGGATATTACTAGTAGAGATATAACCAGAACCGACGAAATTGGCTATTAATCAGGTGTACATGCCACCAAGCAATAATAAGAGGGACGAAGTCGATAAGATATTCGATTAGTGCATCAGTTAGAATATATTAGTATCAGCTAGATTATATTATGGTTATGTACAGATTTAGGAACAGTGTGAATAATTCTCACAGCTTTCCGTGAACAGATTCGGACCCTGATGACAATTCAGTTATAATGAGGTGTAGCGTCCCTTTCAAAAAAACATGCCAAAGGCGGCAGGATATAAAATGGAATTTAGAAGCACTAACTAAATTGGCAAGGGAGAAATAATTTCCAGGTTTCAATCTCAATTAATAAGTAGCAGAACACTAGTATTTACTTTGCGTAAAATGAAGCAGTTAGAGTTTGAAGCTTAAGCTTAGAAAGAGAATATAACGTAGATAAAGATAGCTTAGGTCCAGTCATACTTCACGATGAGATAGAAAGGGCATTAAGGGATATGAAATACAATAAGGCCGTGAGTGTAGAAAAAATTCCTGCGGAACCACTAAAGGTTTCGGGAAATGTGGGAGGAAGAGTCTATATGGATTAATTCCTAGCATATATAGTATAAGGAATCTAGCCGGACGACTTGGTGATATCAACAGTGATATCAACATGTCGTCCGGTTCCTATTCGGGAAAAGGTAAATGCTATATCATGCGAGAGCGACAGAACAATAAGTTTTCCCACCCACCTAAAGGTGTTATCAGGATCATTTAAAAATGGATAGAGAGTAGGACAAATGATAAATTAGGGGATGATCTGTTTGATTTTAGTAATGGAAGAGGTACTGGTGATGCACCTGCAGTAAAGAGATCACAAATCGAGAGGAATATATATTAAAATCAGGACGAATTTCGTAGATTTCGATAGATTGACTTGGGAAAAACTTATGAGTATATTGTAGAAAATAGGAATAGGTTGGAGGGAAAGGAGGCTTATCCGCAACCTGTACATGTCTCGGACTTCTCAGGTATGAGTGGGAAACGGAGAGTCCCACTGGCTAATGTGAGTAAGAGGCGTAAGACAGGTTCGGCCCTCGCAGCCGCCTCACTGAGGAACAGACGCTGCGTGAACTACCTTTCCTCTGGCTCCTGACCTTCGACTTATCTGGCATGGGTGACCCTATCAGGAGCAATTGCGCAACTCCTGCCAGCACAGGTCTATGGGTCATTGCAATGCACAAGCCCTTGCATCACGTCAAGGTAGTAGTCTATAACCTATATACCCTCACACTGAAGCTATTTAAGTGCTGGTTATATAATTAACTTTGATGTCCTCGGAGTAACTTTAAGGGAATTCACACAATATGTTGAAATGAAAAAAAGAAACTTTTTAATACCACGCTCACTTGTGGAATTACAAAATTACTTATTTCATTTCAATATGTAGGTTACATTAGTTGGATTTAGTTACTGTAAGTTGATGCATACATGCACAGTAAGAGTAAACGCAAATGAGCATGTACATATAGTAGATGTAGGTAATTATCTACTTAAGTAACTTCAATAAAAAATTTTAACAAAATATTTATCAGGATATATACATTCCTTTCACAATAACTAACTCGTGCCGAGAAACGTCAATTTTTTTCTTTTTTTTTTGGTGATGATTGCCTCACAAGGGACGTCAAACCCTTTCCTTCTCCCTTATATTACGATTTTTAGCCATTCCGGGTATAAATTATCCCACCGTTTGATGCTTTCATCTTTATTTTCTTGAGAACTCTTCCCATTACCCTGTCAAATCCCTTTGGTATTCAGTTCTTAGTGGTTCGCTTTACTTCTTCCTTTCCATCCCCTCTGCTTGCCTCCGTCGCGTCCTTCTGTCCCCTAACCCTCTCCCACCCGCGAAACAACCTTTATGAAGCTTTTCCCTCTCCTAACTCCACATCCCCATTCCCGCCATTTATTCCCTCCCGACCCCAATTCATTGCCTAAGGGTGGAAAGGAGGACCCGAGCGTGCCCTTTTCCTTTCAAGCGTAGTAGCTATACGTGTCTCCCTCCTCACCTCGCCCCTTAGAGAAGCTCCTTCTTCCTCCATCCCTACGTTCTCCTCCCTCCTCATCCTAGTCATCTGTCCACCGCCCTTCCCGCTCCTCCGTACTGACTGCCTATGTCTTTCCTCTTCTCTCCGTCTTATTTCCCCTGCTTTGTATTCTTGAGACACCAGGCAGCTCCATCAAGGGCGGAATTCCGCTTGCATCTTGAAACATTTCCCTGACTTGGCTTCTTGCATATCCTCCTTTCATCCTAGACCCCCGTTTCCCCTTCCGTTCTTTCCAGGGCGCCTCCTCCTCCCCTATCCTCCAGACACTACCCTCCTCCGTTTCCAAAAACGTCCGTGTGGCGTAGCACCACCACGTGAAGTCCTTCCCTACGTCGCGCCCATTTCTCTATGCCGTTCCGCGAACATGTACTTGCAGTCATTTCGTCTCCATAGCATTGCACGTGACGCTTAACCCTCGTCTCCATTTCCCCACGTCATCATCACCAGGAACTTGGCAAACAAACATCGGAGAATAACACGTGCTAGAGGCATCCATTCGATTTCTAACATCTTCTCGCCCACGGAACTGAAAATCACTCAGGATAAAATTTAATTAATTATATGCAACTTTGAAACAATTTAAACCTGGAATAGCCGATTCACAGCACACACTGAAGTTTGATTACAAAAGAAAACCGGTTGGTTAGACCCGTTAATGCTCCGTTATACCAATAGGCTCTTAAAAAGGGACTCTGTGGCAACATTGAAAAACTCGCCATTTTTCGTCGGACTATTAGTATCTTACACTATTTGACTGCCATTATAATATTTTCAAAAGGAGAAAAAGATTCTTAAAAATTAATGATTTTACTAATTTCATCGAAATGTTACACGTTTATGGGTTTTAGCTTTATCGGTGGCAATATGCGGCTTTCCAAAATATCGATAATTTATTACGACACACCACTTTATTTAAATTGTTACAAAAAGCATTATAATTTTAACACCAGTCAATTTAAAATCTCCACTACCCAGGCAAAAATGCATTTAGAGTGTCAATCAATAATCGGGAAGTATTTCGTTCCAAAAAGCCACAGAATCACCAAAATAAAAATCGAGGAGGTCTTCTCGTAGGTCTAGAGGCAATTACTGATTTCATAAAATGTGGAAGTGATCGGTATGGAAAGGGGATAGATAGAGAGATGGATAAACATCTTTTTTCGGGAATCAAAACGGGGATGAGGGAGATGCTTAAAGAAATGGCGGGAAAAATAAAGGGAGGGAAAGGGAGAGATAAGCGATATATTAAAAAATGGTAATTCATAAATATTTAAAATAATACTGTACACCTTCAATTATCTGAATCAATCGGGACCGGACCCCTTTCGGAAAATCAAAAATTCGGATAATTGGAGTTTTTCCGGAGGAAGGGTCTATTCAAAGAAAACAACAAGAAAAATGAGAAAAAGCATGTATTAACTGGTTTAGGCTTGTTCTTTTTAATGTCCGAAATCGTTGATTGTCCAACACCGCATTGCTCTGCCAACTTTTTGCCCGTAACTCCCTTATCCGATTGCTCTATGATTTTGAGTTTGCCCGCTAAAGATAACACAACACGTTTTCTCTCGAAGCCATGGTGAACAATGAAACGCACTCTCAAAGAAAACAACAAATCGGCGCATAAAAACCCCCACATATTCAACAAGCAATCTAAACAAACAGTGGGAGATCGCCCGTAGCCACACTCACCCCTATGCTGGGCCTATTCGGTTTCTAATACTACAACATGAGGCGGTGCCTAAAGCGATTCGGATAATCGGTGATTCGAATAGTTGGAGTTCGAATAATTGGAGTTTTACTGTAGTAATTCAGTGAATGATGACCGATAGGATTTGGTATTTATACTGTTACTATTCAGTAAAGGGAGAAAACTATACCATTCACCGATTGAAGAATTAAGTGCAAGCAATTCTGCCATCAAGCAAAGGCATTTGAGAAATATGAATTCGCTGTCTATCGCTTAATTTAGGTTTCGTATGGACACAAACGGAACACCCCTATATTTCTCAGCCTCGAACAACATGTACAGGTATGTCTACTCCTCTCCCTACTTCGCCTGTCTAAGGTCCTCCCATCTAACAGTCTTCAAAATTGCATCGCCATCACTGTAGCAGACATGAAATGGGGATAAACTTCAAAGATGACGCATGTTTAACTTATTATAAAATTACGTTTAATGCTGAACACTATTTACGATAAAATTAAAAATACATATAATATTCGGATTACTAAAATACAATGACTAAGATTTCAAATTTGCCACAAATAAATTATAGCACAGATTAAGGGGTACAATTAAGACTATTCACGATGTCATATAGTGAACATGAAAAGTCAATGGTCTCCTGCAACAATTTTAAGTGCGTCGTGAATTCTCTAGGGGCAAAATCAGATGTTCTCAGTCAAACTAAGAAGGTAAATGCTAACATAAAATTCACAAGATGCATTTCTGAAGGATTTGCGGCTTATAAATAATCGAGTTATTATTGTGTAAGCATCTATTGGATCAAAAGCAACTAGGCAACTGAACACAAAACGGAGTCCTGACAACGGAAAGAAGAGACAAAGTAGCTACTAGATATCCATACAATTCTACGCCAAGCAACCACATACAGATAGGACTCTCTATTCCATCATTCCTCATAGGCATTACTTTCGGAAACACGTAGTTTTGATAGAATTAGCAGAATCGTGTGAAGTTTATTTAGTACAACCAATTCCTATTGGATTTTATTTGTATTTACTTAGTTTAATTTGTACATAATTAAAAAGTAACTAATGTTTCCATTTAATTTTTCTATCTTTGTTTTAATTACAAATAAATTGCAAATTTTCTTTACTGTTTTCAATAATTAGATGGAAGAGGTGACTACCTCCTCCTAATTTCTTCCAAAATGTATATGAACTATCCATTTATTTCATATTAATTAATATATATGGGGTCGCGGTAGTCCAGGGGGTAGAGCTTTGGACTACTGACCGGACTGAGCTATGTAATTTTTCGGGTACCAGATCTTCCTGGGAAGACATAAGTGGCACAGGGAAAGGAACTGGCCCCCCTACTCTGATGTATGGATTTCACACGCCGTCGGGCTTAGTACTGGGTGAACTCTACCTACACCTACCAGAACGACCTTCGTGTTGAATACTGTGTTTATGGTTTTTTAAAATAATTATGTATGTTTCTATTTGAGCATTAACTTCTACTAGTTCTATCGTTCTGCTACTGATCTCGACGTTCCAGACACATTCCTAGGTGCAGAAACTAGAGAGCACTGATGTGTTAAAGCACTGAGTTCAGATCTTATAGGGAACCTCAAGTTTCACAGGGAAAGAAACTGACCTTACGTCTTCATTTTTGCTCTGAATTCTTTGCCTTGACGCCGCTTGTTTAGCTTTATTCTCACCGATTTAACTGTCCAGCGAGTCGAGGATTGTACTTCACCCTCCCCGGAACCATATCGTAATAATGAAAACCTTGTCTCGTTATGGTTCGTCGTATTGCTTTCACTCACCCTTTAGTGAGCCCGTGTCCAGTATTTTAATGAATCTCGAAAACATTGCTCAGAAAATTGGTCATTAAAGTAAATGCATAAGCGCAGATTGGAAGTTTTGGGTTGCGTACGTCAGGAAACTCGGAACAAGAATCAGTAAAAAAAATGAACTCAAAGTAATGATTCTTAGAAATTTATTTTGTGGAAAATTGCCAATTTTCATTAATCATGATATTCCACCATATCACGCCTGAAACGTCTCTTTTGATCTTTAGAAAGGTAGGAGTTAATTCTGTAGACAATTGGCAGAGAAATCCGGAGAAGTTAAGAAGCGTTTACCGAGGAGATTTTGAGTAATCGTGCCAGTCAAACTTAAAATTAGGTATTTAGAAACGAAGAAATAAGAAATTCAATAAGATATATTATCAGATAAAATGTTGAATTATATGAATAATTTTATTGAGACTACACTAAGAGGCAGCCGTAAACTTATAGGCGGGGCTAGAGGATCTATTAGATGAACGAGACTAAGGAAGAAATTGAATTGGTATTTTATTAAATTAAAGAGAATAAAATGTAAATAAGTTGATGCACTACACAGAGAAAAATGTACTCATACTATTAAGTAGCGTTCTAAGTATATAAGGATGCTTAATGATTTACTGAGAACATTCAACGAAATTAATGATAATATACTTCTAGATTTGGTCCAACTATCCCACCTATTTGTACAAATTAGCCAGAGCCTTAGCGAGATTCACCTGGCACAGTCAAAAATAAAAACCGCGATATGAAAATAATTTTAAAGTCACGGAAAATCCTCATACTTATGAAATTACTTCGTAACCACATAACAAAAGACGTCTCTCTACGCGAGTGAAAGCTAGTTCATTTCAAACATCGTCAGTGATTCTATGATGACCATCCGTATGACATTCGATTTTCGCATGAATACTCTTTGCATATATTTCTCCATTTCATTATTCTTTTAATCTTTCACTTAGTAAGCCATCTTAGTAATCTTTCTGATTAAATAAATGAATTCCTGCAACGCTTCTTTAAATATTTCTTTACTCACTGAAAATATTAACGCAGTAATTAGTAGGTTTCATTTGTGAGGATTTCATTTGATTTTCCTAATATGTAAAGAATGTAAAGGATATGCAAACAATGTATTTAAATCTATATCTCAAGCGCTTTTGCAAAATAACTGCTTGTTGCCTCCATTGCCAGATGTTTCATGTGAGATAGTTGAATCCATGCTAATGATGTAAATTAAAAGTTAACTAAATGTATACTTGAATTTTGATTCATCAACATATTACTTTTCCTTATTTCTGAAAATAGTACTGGAGATATCAAACTAATGACTTCCTTCGTCTATTGCAAATGCATAGGAAAAACAATCATGTCACCTCTCATATATTAGGAATGTAACCCCAAAAAACTCCCGAAAGTATGTCCTTATCCATTTGAACAGATCATCACAATCCAGATTATCTACTTTTAATATAACATAAATGAATTCACTTGGAATTAAAGACAAAATGGTCCAGACTAGCTCATTAATAAGAGGAAAATTAAAGTACACAATGCTTAAACAAGCGTAATCATCACCAACGTGAGACCGCATTTTCAGAATCTATTATATGCGAATAATAACTCCTATTTCCTATTTGAAACATGTTACTTCGTTACTGATCTTTCCTATTACTCCTCATATACGTGTATTGGCCTGTATTAAACATACCTTACATGGTCGAGCACCCATGAGATATTACTAAGATGATACGCCAGATAAGCAAAAAATACTTGAGGACAACTTTTTATTTATTAATAATCAGTTTTTCCTCAATATATTTTTTAATTACAAAAAACCATTTAAAAAAATTTGAATGTCATTTTTACTAGGCTATTTGGATAAATTTTGCTTTCATTAAAAATTTACTGAGATATTTCAAGGGGATACGCCCATAAAGAACTTCGAAATAGAGCAATATACGTTATAATTATACAAGTGTGCGAAGTTCCAAGACGCACCATTTTTTCCTGATGAAAAGATACCAGAATTTCCTGGAACCTTGAAAAGTTAAACCTTGCTTGCCATTGATTACATCTCATTAAAACAAAACATCGTAAAGCCGCGAATTTTTACCGTTTTTCTGGTCCTTAATTTAGTGGTCAGCATGGAAATCTCGTTTTCACCTCATTCTCCTTAATAGTGCAAATGATGAATTCACACCATCCCAAAAGATGATATTTTAAAACTACAAAATTAAAGAATAAATAGATGAAATGATACAGTCACTAAACTTTTCAGAGGCAATAAAAAAACTTTCTTAATGATCCTGAGTGATGGCTAAGTTTACAGTTATTTTTGCAATGCTATCCTTATTTTTGGCACTAAAAGAAAAATCGTGGGGAGAAAGTTGGTGCTGCTGGCTGCAGTACACTCTTTTATTGCCAAATGAATTATACAACGTAGTAACTTATTAAACCAACGGTTCTTTAATATTGTATTACTGATGGAATAAGGCATTTTAGATGGAAAACACTAGTAAATTAATCAGAGCAAAATCTATCGAAATCCAGTTAGGATGCGCTTTCCTACTAGCTTGAAAAATTCCTTCAGATAATAACTAGGATATATGCACGCATACGACAGATATCATTGAAAATAAATGTAAAAGATATAGAGAAGCCTTTCAAGTTTCCTTTGGTATTCAAAATTATATTTTTTCTTTGGTCTACTTTAACCTATCCGTCTCTTTACAAGTAATTTATCAGCAAGGTTGATATCTAGTAATCCTATTCACCCAAAAAACAAAGTTTACAAAAAACACTGTTGCATATGCTTAGTCCATCCCATGGATTACAGCCTTGACGTAATGGAAATGCCCAAACGTTTTGATGACCCCCTACAGCTATGATGGCGGGAGCAATGATAACTTCTTCTGGTGACTCATACCGGAAAGGTCGAAGGTTAGCAGCCAGACGAAAGTTAGTCCGCGCAGCGTCCGTTCCTCGGTGACATGGTCGGAATGGCACCTGACACCGTTGGGGCGACCGATTCATTGATGTTATCACGGAAAAATACTTTTGAATAAGGCAACGGGGAAACATTTCAATTATTTATCCGAAGAAAATATGATGGAACCAGATATAAGAACTTAACCTCCCATGATAAACATGAAAAAAATTAAACATAAGAAATTCAATGAATAGATTCCAGAGATTTGTAATGCACAAAAAATATACATTCCTTGAAAAATTGAAAATATCACTAAAACTCGAGGGCATTAATTAAAAAAGACAAGTTGATATTAGTTGATACCCTGGGAAAATTGTCGTTGATAAGTCGAACGAACTAAAAAATTGGCAATACTCATTTTATATTTTTGCGGAATATTACCATGCAAAGAGTTCAAATACCAATGAACGTATGTATCTTCACTTCCAGACGTAAAATTGTTCCCCTCAATTCTGCAAATTCTAATTATTCCAAAAACCTTCGAGTCAGTTCAGTGGCCAATCTAAATGATATCTCAAAAATGTTTTACATAAACTCAAATTAATCCAATCACACCAAATAGTTAGCAAATATTTCGCATGAAAAAATATCAAGTCCCAAAACTCCCAAGTTTAGGTATTTAATTCAGCCCATTGCAGTCAATTCTCGTTTCCACCCTTAATTTTTATTTCGCCTGGGGACTCATTCTCCTGCTTTCAAAATTTAACCCCGCTTCATTTCAACAGGATTTACTATCAGGCCGACGTAACATTCTCTCGCATGTGTGCCTGAAGCCCCATACCAAGCCACCAGGCAACTTTGCAGTCAAATAAAGCTCTCATCCTCGGACCTGGTGCAAGGCCTAATCACAGAGCCTCCTCTCAACTCCCCACTTCAGGGCGAGCGTTTCTCAAAAATTCCTCCACTTCCCGCCCACGGGTGTGTACACAAGCAGGCGTTTGAATATCCTTCGTCCTTCTTTGCGGTCACATTAAACTGCGCCTTATCAGTTATTTCGTCCAATATTTCCCTACCGCCCTTCGCGAGTCCGGCCCTTGATACACCGCCTCCTTGGTTTATGTTTACCAGGAGGTTTTTCCGTGCGCGGGAGTGTTTTTATGCTTGTCCCACAGATAGCTTTTGAGGGCATCCCCTGGAGTACCATAAACATAGATATTCAAGTGTTCGTTCTAAATTAGCAAAGCTAATCTACAACCTCGGAAATTCTGCTTACGAAGAGTGAAATTTATTCATATTAGTCTGAATGAGTGCCTTCTAATTTGCCTTTGACCTCACCAAATATCTTATATTCAAAATAATACATTAAAAACTGACTAAACCATGTACTTTTAACACTATGGTATCCGCTACGTATGCAAAGTCTTACTGGTTTATTTGTAATTCTATCCACTTCGGTTCAATCACAGTAGTAGCAAATCCCTTGTCTTAGCACATTCAAAACTTGGTGTCCTTAATACATAAGTTTAAACATATTAATTTTGATAGAAGTAAAATGCTTACAAAACTATAATACTCAATTAACTGGCGAAACACTATTTATATATTTATATATCCTAAATTGTGCATATTTATTTTTTTTAGCATCCAAAATTTACTGTGTTACCTTACGGTGGTCAAATAGTGTTATAAAAAAGAATTTATACAGTGAGAAGCGAGCAAGAGTTACAACCAATCAGCGATAACGGAAAGTAACGGCTACACAAGTTGTGACTGAGAATTTATCACTACTTTTTATTAAAATGCTTTCGTTCCTGGAACATATACATTTCATATACCTACACTGACATCACATATTATTTCCCGTTACTCATATTTACGTGGACGTTTTGACCACCGTAAGCCATTTATTCAATATTTCCGGCGTTTATAAACTGCCATCTTGGCGGTGAACAAATTTAAATCCATACTTAAAATTTATGATATGGTGTACGCGTCGCAACTTCACCGCCCAAAATATGTGAGATAGGTAATTCTAGCCAACATATTTCTCTTTAGCTTGGGAATAAAGCATCCACCCAAACATATTATTTACTTGAACTGCAAATGAAAATTTTCAAATGTAAACTCATCATTTATGGTTCTTATACCTCCGTTCATTAAAATTCGTATATTAGTGTGGATGAATGTCACTATATTCAAATCTTATGCTTCTTTTTTACGGAAAATGTGAAACTTCAAATGATTATTCTTTATTTCATGAAAGTATAATTATGTGTTTCGTCGAACTTCAACGAATCAAGACATAATAGTTAGAGATACGTCTGTTATATCATGTAGGTCTCTGCAAAATTTGAAAATTTTCAGCTCATTAAAGGTAACTGAAAGCAATTTCTGAGTATCTAATCGTTTGAGAGGAATCATTTTAGGAGATATATTAGTTTTAAGCGTGAATTCTGTGAGTTTTCCCAACTAATGTGAACATAACAGTTTCAGGTTTAACCTTGTGGAATTTCTTTATGAAGAGGGTAAAAAAATTGAACTTCCATATAAAGATTAAATACTTCACGTCCGTGGTTTCGATTATGTGCATGTCGAAACCAGGGTCGTGAAGTATTAAATCTTTATGTGGAAGTGTAAAGTTTCTTTTTTTACCCTCAACTAATATGAAATTAAAATTTATGGAGCCATGTATTTGTACATTTATTGAGCTTATTGGCTGTTAGGTATTTACATATTATTGTACTGGTTTTCGCTGATTATCTGATACGTAGTTATCATCCACATAACCAATATGGGAACGGAAATACTTAACTGTACTTTCATAGCAGATATCTTATAATCTGGTTTCTTACTAAAATCTATAACAATTCATAGAATAACTTTTACGCATCCAAGATGAACTTATACACATATTACCTAAGCGTTAATTAAAGGAATATTTACCGCGGCGAAATTAAGTATTTCCAGTCAAAAATTACTCCTGCTGTAGTTTTATTTGTTGAAATATAATATGAATTATATTAATAAATTAAGAACTAAGTATAACCCTTGAATTAGCAATTAGGTGGTCGCTTGAATTGTATAAGCCTGGAGTTACAATTCATACCTTAATGGTAGGAGCAATGCTCAAAATATGAAGCAGGCGCTACTTCAATTTCCCCCACTTTTATGTTTCCGATCCTGGACTCATTCCCCCACTTTTATGGATCCCTACCCCATACCACTTCGTTATTCTCGGTCCTATCCGTTCCACTCTTTGCTCTCGTTTATATCTCCTCTTCTTCCCCCTTCCATACACGCATACCGGCGCACTCTTTTCGCCAACAATGTTCCCTGCCATTCGCCCGCTCACTGCCATTTTCCATGCTTCCATCTCGACGCCCAAAGCCCCTTCCGAACGAATACGTTCTTGAGCCGTCTCAAACCGCATTCTTCCTCCCCAACTGATTTCACACCAGACGCTCATCCAACCCACTGCCCACCCCATTTCTCCTCAACCCCATTCTCTGCTCCTCTCTCTTTCCATCCTTTATCGGCATCCCTTTCTGCCCCTCGAACTGTCGGCCCGTTTTGCTCCTTATTCGCGTCCCTTTCTCATTAGCCATAAACCCAACCAACAACATGTACTCAGCGACAGAGGAAAGGGGTGAAAGAACGCTCTTCAATATGTATATGAATATCTGTCGCAATATTAAGCTTTAAATCAGATCACACATTTCGCCGTTTAACTTTGAACTGGTAATTAAATTGCTATCCCTCGAAATCTGGATTCGAGAAACGCTGGGAAGACGACAATAAATTCTATGAAATGATTTAGTTCACAGAGATGATAAAAATGGTAACAGTAATAATAAAAAACAGAATGAGAATTAATATAAATTCTAAAAGACGTTCAACTAAATCTTGGATACGTTCAATAATATTCATGTTTGAAATTTCAACATTCTGAGCATATTTTCAGCTTGCATAACTTATCAACATATATAACTTGAATGCTAACATTAAATTGCCATGTAGAGATATTTAAGAAAATAGTTCATGTGTCTTACAGTGCTTAAAGCAAGAATAGATCTCATTTCAGCTGATTGTTCAACATTTGAGCGAATTAAAAATGAACCCCAGATGCCTGAAGGCCAATATAACCATGGCTTTAATGCATGTAGGGTTAAACGCGTACACGACGAAACGTTGGAGAGTCCAATCGTCTTTATGGGAGCTGCTATATCCCATTCATATTTCGTTTTCCTGTCCGTGGCTCGGTTTGTACCATTTACCTCGTCGAATTCCACGCTGTCTTTAAAATTGCATGCAACTTTGTCCCCTTTTCCATTCCGCCTACAATGACCTCGTTTGTATCGTCATTCCACGGTCTCGTTGCCGTTCCCTTCATTCTGTCTTCGCTAAGTTCTCCCCGCCCCTCCTGCGGCCTTCTCCGATGACACCATCTTGCTTCGCACCTGCTGTCTCATTTGGGGATTCACGAAGGCATCCGCTATGCGCATCTTAATTTATTTTTTCTACCCCGTGTCACCATGGAGCCAGCCGCATTCCCTGCGTCGTTGGTGTCCGTGGTTTTACCGTATAAATAAATGAAAGAATATCCGCCCCTCAATTTCCTCGTCTCTCTATGCAGCCTAACATTCCCTTTCCTTTCTCCTCACTGATCTGAATACCGAAACCGAAAGAAGGAAGATTTACGGGCGATGAAAGGGGCTGCCATGGAAACATATTACGGATTAAGGGACATTATACATTCCTTCTTTGATATAGATTTGATTCTCTCTGGATAAAAGAAGAATTCATGCAAAGCAAAGCTCTCATACTTCTTTCCTCGACTAAATCCAATGTCTACCTATGATTATGCATTAAAAAATTCAGAAAAAAACCTTATTTATAGTACTGCTCATTCTCTATGATGACTAATGGTCTATTTGCTTTTATTCAATAACCGTGCGATTTAACCCGTGTATATAAAGATGATCCCTTTAGGTTCACTCTTTCACGCTTTTATGATGTTAAAATCACTGATGCAAAATAATTCAAGGATCTTTAAACTAATGCTTCAAACTAAATGCGTCAATTAAACCATGCGTAAAAATTAAATCCACAATTAGTTGGTACTGAAAGCTACATATTAACTAAATAATCAAATAATGAATATAATTAACTTTCCTGGAGTGAAGCTTTAGAAGTAGGAGGGAATTGATGGAAGGGTCTTTCGGTAAGTTTGTTAAGAAAAGATTTGTAAAACCTAATGTAATGGAGCGAGGTTTTGTACGGAAGCATGGTCGTTGAACCAAGGTAAGGTCCAACGCTCTACCCCACGGACTACCAAGACCCACAGAGTACCTAATATGAAAATAAATATGAAATCATGTCTGTTAAAATGTAACATCTCACATAAAGCATAGGACAGAGATAATTGAATAATAAATTTGGGGTAGTGTCCCCAAAGGGAATTACTTGTTACAATTACATTTTTTAGCATCGTTCATTCGTGTAGGAATCCAATACGTAGACTTTGCATGACCCAAATTAGCGTAAAAAACGTCTGAAGATCTATACTGGAAGGAACTTAATTTGATACATTACCGTAGAGAGCTCGATTTCGTATTATAATTGAACCTAATCTTGAATAATTCAATATAAATTTAAAATTAATGAGTGTGTGCGTTGTCGACAACAAAACAATAAAAATACATAAACAGTAATAATACAGTATATTATTGATAAATATAAGAATATATTCTATTTTACCTTTCTTCTCCCGTTTACCATCATCAGAACGTTAAATACATGAATGCTAAATGTACATTTTTATTTTATTGACTCTTGGTGAATATTTAGTGTACCATAACATACACTGTATTTAACACCTTCTTAAATGCCCGTGATTTACAGCAATTTAAAAAAATAAGTTTTATTTAAATTGGGGGCAAAAATAGAGGTTTCCCTCTGCCGTCATTATTTTCCTACTAGTTAGATAAAAATTATATAAACAGATGCATCTCATTTGCCAATATCCGATTTTTCTAGAGAATTTAAAATTACCACTTTCCTGAATAACGTTATTAATACTTTAGTATAGTATAGAACGTCGCGTATTTAAGATTTACAATAGAAAAAGTCTTCCTAATTAGCTTTATTTTCAAAATACCATTTCTAAAGGGACTTGGAAAATGCACGTAACATCGTCGACGAAAGGTTTCCACTGAACCATTTTCTTTCAAGCACAAAAATCTCTATCTCTTAAACAGAAAACACTTCACGTAACTACATCGTATTATTTTATCCAAGGAAACGGGGATCTATTCTCACTTTAGAAAGAAATTTCGATAGGATATCGAGTTATCTTAACGAGTCAAGTAATAATACATATACATATATATATACATACATATATATATATATATCCCTTGAAAGGTATTGTCGATCTCGTATCTCTATGTGTCCAAACGTCCTGAAACCTTCCATTCAGATCAGAATAAAGTTACGGCCTCCCGGTATACCCGCATCTAAACGATAAACCCGGATTAGAATCTCAGGTTGCACCTTTTACAATCCCATTTCCTCCTTCAACCTAAAAGAATTTATCTACGCACTCGGGGGACACATTCCAACGGAAACCAGACAAGACATAGTGGGGCGTTACATTCCCCCATCCCCTAACCCACCGACCCTGGGTAACCGTCTTTCCTATATTCCCAACGTAAGACATTCCAGCTGAATCCTTTTTTTTCGTATTGCTCCTACAACTGTGCGCACAGAAAAATAAATAAACGCTTTTTTTCCTTCTATTCAATACAAAAATCCAGTGTTTTGAGCCCAGGTCTCAGTCTGTGCTGAAGTGGATACCACTGTCTCGAATTCCGACCGTCAACGGAGGAAGGCGGTTGTCATTCATGTCTTCCATTTTGGCCTATCTTTGCTCCTTTATATGCGTCTTTCTTCCCGCCCCTCCCTTCCTTTGCTAGGAATCACATATCACCGCATCTCCTCTACCTCTCAATATTCTCTCCACGAGGTCTTACCACGCATTCCCCTGCCTTCAACTCCTCTTCCATCCTTCCCCGGATGCTCTTCATTTATTATTTGCCTGTACTCATTTTCCTAACCCCACTTTCCCTCTCCGCACAGTCCACGAACCTTCCTTTACTTTCAACGACGTGCCCCATTTCCTATGGTTGTCTCCCAGTTCCCGAATTTCCTATCCAACCACTTTGTTCATCCCACGATTCCGATTTATAGAATCATTTTTTACCAGTTTCTTTCCGTTTTCTCCTTCCCCGCACATATTTTCTCTGTTTCCGCCTTGATATCTCCCGACTTATCGTTTTTTATTTCATTCTCACTGAGCTATTGGAAATCTTATAAGATGCAGGCTTCCATATCGATAGTTATTGACCAAGGCTTTATCGTATGTACAAGTACCTACTTTAAATTAAATATTTAGCCATTCTTACAGAAGCATAGAGACCTTATGAATAGGAATATCAACTCCATTAAAAATGTATAGTCCTTTTGATAAATTATCTCACCTGCTATTAAACAGATTATATTATATTCTTGGCATCCTTTCTCGCATATTCTTGGGAAATATTTAACCAAACAATGGAAGCTAGGTTTCGTTTCAATGATAGCTCTAGAACAATCTCGTTCAAAATTTTATGGATCCAAACATTTATTTTTTCGAACCTTTTTTCAATACTGTCAACTGGTTTCCTTTTGGACTGGTAGGAGAACGGATATTTTACTGTAAAAGTGTACTTCCAATCGCTTACCATAGAATACCGGATTAAAATGTCGTTTATTCAAATTCTTCCTTTTCTTACACATCGATTTGTTACCTAATAAGTCCCCAATCAATACTCTATGGCTCAACTGCATAGCTTTGCTAATTAAAATACAGATGTGGGGGTTCTCGATAATACTTAGCGAAAAAACAAAATCAATCCGCAAAATCAATTCTTCGAAAAGAAGCAATGGAAGCACTATTCACAAATTTTAAGAATTATGTGGCGCAGTCGGCCTCAATTATGTTTGTCTCAAGAAACATCTATATCCAAATGATTTTATATTTTCTCTGAATCTGTTATACGTAAACCAACTTCCTGGTACTAATCACTTGGCCCCCAGAGACAAGTGAATTATAACAAAACTGATGATACCAATGAGAAATAATTATTAGTGTCCTTGAAAGTTCGTAAATTTTATCAATCGCTACTTTTCTGCAAAAATAACCGTAATATACTCTGAATTGACATTTGCACGCAACATTTAATACGTACCCATGCCCATGAATTTTAAGTGTTTTTTTAGAGTCATTAAAATTTATCGACCTTAATACATAATACTCATGGGTTGCCAAAATTTTCCCTATTTCTCCATGTACCAATGCATTAGTTGGCGATGGTAATATTTATGTGATTTGCCTTTCCGTTTATGTAGACAAAAAATCCACTTGCCGTCTTTTCCCCTCTTCGCTCTCCCAGCACGTCTTACTCCTCGACCTCCTCGCCCTACGCCAACCTCTCTTCTGGTCGCACTTCAATCTTCCCCTTTTCCATCTCCCTTCCAAACCTTATCTTTTATGGTGCCCTCGCCACTCTCACCGTCTCCCAACGCGACGCCCACCCCCTGATTTGCCCTCTTTTCCTCCTTCCCATCCCCCTTCGCATCCACCCTTCTCCTTCACCCCTCAGGATAACGCTCCTTCGGGAAACGTGATGCTCCAACGCCCAAGATATCTGAGAGTCCTCCGAGGTTTTATTTTTTCCCATATGGCCGCCCACTCCCGCTCTATTTTATTTAAATTTATACTTGTACTAAAAACCCTGCGCACACATTTCTTCACGCGCCAATGGCCAGAATCAAAAGACCGCGCGGGATTTCCATGTATAATATATTTAATGGGATTTTCTAAAACTAAAGTTTTGGATTCTTGGCAAAAAATGTCAATAGGGCAGAATAAATAGATTAGGGATAAGATATAATAAGATATTTAATTTTTTAAGTAATTTAATCATATAATAATAGTTGTTCTTACTCTATTTATAATGTCTTCTTGTTACAATTGTAGATTTATATATAATTTTGGACACAGAGATGGACCTGATGTAGAGTAGGTTGCTCGATTGTGTTTCGTTTGGAGTCGCAAGTTAATTATTTGATAGTTGTGTCCATCAAAAAACCTACCTTCACCGGTAAATTACCTTGTAATGATAATAATATAACTTAAGAAATTAAATATTATCTTTGCTTTCTACGGGAATAAAACTTTATTTGTAACTGTAACACCCTCAGGACTAGTGATACAATGTACATTTTGTTTGAGTTATATACTCGGTCGGGTAGGGGTAGCGGATGGGAGGGTGTAAAAAAGGGGGGGGGGAGAGGTGTAAGAGGGGGGGGGGGAAAGAGGGAGGGAAGAGCGTGGGTCTGTGTCATGGGGTTTTCGGGTGTAGAATAGGAATGTCCAGGAGGGGTGAGTGGAAAGGGAAAAGGTGGTCATTAGTTATCCTTTCCTTCTTCTTAACCATTCAATCTTCATAACCATAGTCCTGAGGATTCTACAGTGTAAACAAAACTAGTCGACAAATAAAGTTTTATTCCCGTAGAAAGCAAAGATAATATTTAATTTCTTAAGTTAAACATGGATTTCTACAAAGTTAAGGCCTCAATCATTCAGTGCATAATAATACAATTTTGGAAAAGTATAATTTTATTAAATACAGACTGCCATGCATTATAGTTCCATTTTATAAGATTATGCAGTAAAAGACACATTGAAAAAATGCAAATTATCACTATCAACTCATTGAACAAAACAGAATAACATGAGCAATAAACACTTTTGAATACTTGACGGAGAATACTGGTGAGTGACTTTGCTCTACCTACTTATTCGTTTTACATTTTAAATATTCACTGCTGTTCACAGATAGAATTGGGATGTTATTGAGTGAGAAAACTCTTTATATCCACGGTCATCGGTGTCGTTAACCCTTTTATGTATTTTATACTTAGCCTCTGTGTTTCCATCCAAAATAATCTTACCTATTGTGTTCCTCTCTTTTCCTCGTTTGCATTACATTTTCACACGGGAGTAATCCTGTTCCCACTAACAGCCCTCGGAGGCTCTTTGCCTGCAACTTATTCTGCATCCCTCGTATTTCTCCAACACTCTTTTATCTTAAAAAACATAAAACTTATCGTACCCTTTTTTACCCACCCCTTTACCTTCTTAATGTTCCCCATTTCAATATGTCACTATCCACCAATCTTATTACACATATTTCAAAAAAATGCGGTGGATGCCGCAACAGTAACTTTTAACGGAGTCATCCGCTCGAATCTTGGCGAATTTCAGAGCGTAAAAATCCCGGTCAATGCGAATGATTTTTACGCTCTGAAATTGTTGCATTCTTATTAAACTTGTTAAGGTTTTGCAATCACATCTTTAAAATTGCGTTGATAAGTTTTCCCCATACTCATACAAAGCTAATACCAACGGCAGTTGATGAGTGTCATTATATCTGAATCACAAAATGATTTGAGAATTTCTCATTTTTACTATTTTCTATTAAACTCGGTCAGTAAATAAACCTCGGTCTCCCATAAAATTAATTATTTTTTAATTTGTAAGCTTACCGCCTAAAATTGAAATTAAATTGAATTCAGTTCATTATTAAACTCTCCTCGGATAATTCCTCCTCCTATGGTGACACTTCCATTCCATTTAGGGCAATAAAAATTTCGTATTAAAAGTCAATTCAGAACCCTAACTAAACAAATAATTCCCCGAAGTCGATTTGATCTTTCCTTTAGAATAATTTTTAATTATTAAAAATTCTCTTTTTTTTCCTTTCCCATTATGCCCTAATTCGACGCAAATATTTGATCTCACAGGCATTAAAATGAAATATTTTGAATTTTCATTCAAAAGAACCACCATGTTTATATTATTATAGGAAATCTACCGGTTAAGTTAGGTTTTGGATGGACACAACTACGAAATATATTTTGCCTCTTCTAACAAAACACAGCCCTAAATCCTACTCTACAACAAAGTCCATCTTTATCTCCATATTCCTCCTTTCTCCCTTCATTCCGTCCAACATCTCTATCCTATTTCTGCCCCTTACTCGTTAAATTTAGATTGGCAATTAAAATGATTTGGATTAATTTATTCTGTATCCTTGGGATTTCTCACAGCAATCCCGTCTTCTCCCCCACGACACCCAGCATAACCTCATTCCATTTTTGCTATAATTTTGTTCTAGTACTCTAGAAGTTTGTATCCATTAGGCCCGTTTCACAGCAAATTTTCAAGGTTAATTGGCTATCTCTATTGGACAAAGTTAGCAAAATTTACATCAGCAAGGAATTAATGTCGATCCATGATTTATATAATATTTTATCAATTAACATAATTTAGTCATAAGTCGTATCACTCATATTAGCTCCAGTATTTGTTATGAACTGTCATCGTAAGAATATAATACCATACTTATGCTTATATTTGGAGAAATAATACAAGCAGCATTAAGAGCGCCTCCAATAAGGTTTTTCTATATCTCCGGAAGACAATGATTCTTTGAAACACACATATTAGAGGAATATGGGTCTTAGACCAAAAAGTACAATATGTATGCAATTGGAATCAGTCCGTTCAAGCTTATTATTATTAGGTAATCTACCAGTAAAGGTAGGTTTTTGGATGGACACAACTATCAAATAAACATTTGTAACTCCAAACAAAACCCCATCCAGCAATCTAATCTACATCAGGTCCCTCTTCACATCCTGGTATTTCCTTCCTCCCTTCACCCCGTCCAACATCCCTATCCTATTCCTGCCCTTTCCTCGCTTGCCCAACATCCCCCCCTCTATTTACTTCTTCAACATAACCCTGCCGTTCAATACACCTTTCATCCATTTTTCCTGCCTCCATAGGATTTCTCTCAACAAACCCCTCTCCTCCCCCACCATTTCTAGTACTTCCTCATTTGTTTTCCTTTCCTCAAGCTTATTGTAGCTCATTCTTTGACAATTATGAACAAAGAATAAAACTTATTATCAAATTCTATATATATTGTGAAATATGGGTCTCAGAAAATATGAATGTGACAAAGCGTGATTTTGTACTCTTAAAATTATTATAATACGCTGATCCCATGCATAAATAGATTGTGTCTATCATAAAGTGGCCTGATTCCTCAACCTTTTAATTTTCGAGAACAAGCTATTACGAACTAAATTAATTCCTTTAAGTTGTCGATCAAAGTAAAGTATTACTTTCTTGTGATTAGAAAAAATAACATTTCACTCACGTTTTGGTTCGGCCAACACGAAATGGTTAACAGGAAGTAAAATTCAACTACCTGTAATATAAAAGTAAAACAATATTAGTATAGTGGATAAATGCTTTAGAAAAATGTTTACATAACAGTTCAATGAAATAAGGTGGACTTAATGCTATACAAAGGGTATTATTGATTTAATTTGATAGTAACTTAGCCAAACAATGTCCATTACATATCTGTGACAAAGAATGGCATTTATTGTCTGACTGATGTTAATACTCATAGGTAAAACTGGAAATTTACTAACAACATATTGTCATGGGAACGTACTCCTCCGAAAAGGTCCAACATAAATCCACATCTAACCATTTACAAGTGAATCCGACTCCATTCAGTTGGTAAATATATTGGTCCATTTCTGTAACAAAATCCTACAATCATCGATCTTTATACAGAAATTTATCTTTCGCAAAATTGGAAACTTATAAACGAAATTACTCCTTGCTTTTTCCGTTATCCTCAGATTTTAATACAAATGTGAAATAGAGGAGGCAGAATTACCCTTTTTTCAGAAAACCGATTTCGTGTTTTCATTCGTTATAAGTAGAAGACTGAGTTAGAAAAATCAAATCTGCACAATTTATCACCGATAGGAAAATTAATGTTCCAGTTTAACTGAACCTATTTATTAACCCTTTCTCCGATATTTCACATTATACCTGTATATATTAGTTCATAAATAACGATTTTATATTACCCTGATTTAATTTAATGGCTCCATAAAGTAATAACATACACATTTTAAGCCTAACCATCCTTAAATATTTACGGAATAATCTACGAAAATCCTGAGAAATTTCTATCCATTTATCAAATATTTTGCCGAATTTTGGAGCACAAAAATACATGTATATTAATGTGATATGTCTACGGTGCTACAAGATGATATTGGATGTTTCTGATCTTTTTTATTTAGCTGCACTCGTTGAATTATGGTTTCCAATTCGAATTATGCATAGAACTGTCACAAATTCTTGTGGTAGACAATTCAAATTGTCTAAATTCGCAGAACCTTCGAAGGCCGCCGATGGTTCACGGAAAGGTATTTTTAACCCCTTCCGTGAAAGACCGAATTTCACACGCCATAGGTAGTGGTACCAGGTAGGTTAAAACCTCACGATACTAATTAATCTTAGGTTTGATTCCTGCGTTGTTAACCCTTTTTATCGGGCAGTTAAGGAGGTAATAGGAATGGTGCCTAGAAAATCTAAACAAACAGAATTCGGGTTCCACCGTAACCGTTGAGTAACGGTGAGCTTAAACGTTATTTCACTAAAGACTTCGTGCTACAACAGCAGTTATTTAAAATGTTAATCTGTTGTCTTGAAGCATATCTTCTCAAAAACAATATTCCCCAATCTCAGTATGATAAAATCATATGCACGACCATGCACGTTTGGTACACACTCACTCAAAATGCCTTTAGTATTAAAATATTTTTACTGATAAAATACCCATAATTATCTAGTGTCACCACACAGTCATCATTTTGCTACAAACTTTATTTTATTGCAGAAATTTTACCCTTATTATTAACATCTGATTGACATTTAAAAACACACAATTACCGCACTGCATATTTCCCTAAAGAGATGGAAACATGAGGTTCCTCTCATTTGTTTTAGTAAGATCGTTTCAGTAAGGCTAACGCATGATTTTTAGACATCAAAGAAATATTCCATACAGAAGCAACATGTTGAAGTTTTGAGAACACTTGTGTCATCAAAGGTTAGAGACTATTTGGCCAAGGTACGGATCGTATTTTCATCAAGTCTAATTTTGCTCCATATGGGCATCTCAATGGGAAAACACTTGAATTTTCTTTATAACCCACCAGAGACCGAATACGTATAATTTTAGGGAAAATTTAGCTATTTCACTGATACAAACTTTTCATTTTGAAAATTCTTTTCCTTACTTATCAAAGCAAATATTGTCGCTTAAATATTCCCGTCTGAGGTAGAAACGAGAGTATCTATTAAAATATATTTTCAAATTGAACTATTGGAAAATATTTGTTGAATATTTAGAAATATCTAGGGGAAAAATTAGTAGATGCAGACGAGATATACATAAATCGGAAATGTAATATCTCATTCATAATTCAAATGCATTTAGGCTAACGACTTTTTAATATTTGGCACTGTTTTATCAAACATTTCATTTCACCAGTCATACATGTATTTTCATGCGTGGCTTTTAGAAACACCTACGTTACCGTGTTTCTAGACGAACCATTTTTTGACTTCATATTTTTTGTGCTCTGGGAAATTCCTTCTTAATTGCTTCCTATTTTTAACCCGCGGAGATCAGATTGAATTCGGCAAAGATTAGCATGATTCCTTCGTTATTGAGTGTCATAGACAGTAATTATTATGATTTAAAGACGTTATTTCGTCCAGTTGTAAGCACGTCATACGATATCCTGATAATGCTAAAAGAAAAGGTTATTTGATAATAAAAAATTTCTCTTTATCAATTGCTTTTACTTTAATTATGACTGGTAAACAATTATCACTGCATCATAAATACAAGCTTCGGACGCAAAATATACGCTACTAAGTTGATGATAACAATGCTTTACAAATATAGCTCCTCTACACTACATGCGATCCAATGCGGAAATTAATTCAACCTCGCGATGATACAACATACATGCAGCATATTCTAAACGAGGCCCTTGCGATGAAAAATTACATATCCCTTTGATTATTTTATCAAATTCATCCAATGCTCTTCTAATAAATCCTATTTTTTTGTCAGCTTGTCCACATGTTCCCCATAAGTTTTTCAATCAGGTACACATTCCATTTCGGTGTTCCCAATGTAGTAGGCGTTCTGGAGAGAATTTCTCTTTTCCCAAATACTATGGACTTTTTAAAGTGTAATTTCAATTGCAAATTGTCGTGCCAACGTTGGTTACCTGATAAAGCTCCTCAGTGTCCAAAAGTTTCCTCTGGATTACGGGTATCTCCGTAAATCATTGTATCGTCGGAAAATAAAATTATCATACTAGTGATTACGGATTCAACCTCGTTAATATAAAGAAGTAATAAAAGAGGTTCAATCACATTTTCCTGAGGAAAGCCAGAAGTAATCTCTCCTGCTTTTGCGCTAACTCTATCCGTGACCACTTCTTGTACCCGACCATTAAAATAAACTTTAATCCAACCCAGGATATTTTATCTATGCCATATGCTTATAGCTTTTTGAGTAGTTTACCATGAGGTACTTTGAGGAAGGCTTTCTGAAAATCTATAAAAACTGCGTTCACTGGAATATTTCTGTATCCAAAAATTATATTAGAAAAGCATCTATGAGAGAGCTAAGAGCTATACCAAATATTGAGTTCCAGATGGTGGATAACATCAAATGGATATCCATAAGCGGATATCATCAAATGAGAGCTACCTTGACGATAGCTCGACTAGTATTCTTCTAGTAGTAACTACGAAACCTTGTGACCAACCAGTGATTTCGTAAATATATGTTTTATAGATACGGCGCAATTTCTAACGCTTTACCCTTAAATATATGAGCTGGTCCTTCTTTGGGCCCGAAGGATTTATTAGGCTTATTTTTTTCAGCAAACATTCCATTCCATTTGATAACATTTCAATTTTGGGCATCGGTTGACCGGCACGATTTGGTAAGCTATCGGGGAATCCGGTGAGACATTGGTGAATACGATGGTAAGACTTGACGAGCTTCAAGTCACGTAAACTTGCTCATTCATTTAGTTACATTTTCTTTATGAAGGTACCTGTGCGTGCATCGTTTTCGATAGGTATAATAACCTAAATAACCACTATATCTTCATATATGTTATATATAATTTCACCACGTCGATTCTTCTTGCGTGTTTCTTACCGGAATTACTTAAAACTAGAAGCGTTAAACCTCAGTTGCTCAATGAAGCAAACCAAACTCATCAAGATGTTAGGATTACATTATTTCCATGTTTATAGGTTACTAAATTCATTGCACATAAGTAATGTTTATGCAAGTGTATTTACTGGTGGGTATAACTTATTTTTTGACGGGATATCCGGAGCATCTTTTATTTGTTTATGTACCAAAATCTCTTTTCAAATTTAGATTTCACAAATAGGCCCTTTATATTCGTACTTTTCACCTGTAGTCGTTTTTGTAGGAAGATTGTACTGTCCCCTCACAAATAAGAAAACCCGGTGAGAGAACTCATCCAGTTAAATATTCGCGAAGTATTGTATTGTGTGCTGTGACTGTGGTGTACCTTGTCGCGATATGGATACGAGTCACTCTAGTTTTCGCCTCAATGTAGTGACAGAACTGTGGCACTAGAATAGGAACGGATTAATATGCGTATCCCGCAATTCCCGGAGTCATTGTTGCACTTTGTGTGGAACAAGTGTAACCTAATTAGAGAATCCTAAAAGGAAAAATTCTTAAGGATAGAACACTAATATTTTATTCATGAGATTGGAAATTGTCCTTACATTCTCATAATTCAAATATAAAAATAAAATTGCTATTTTAGCAACTCAATTAGATTATTTTAACTTAGAAATTTCTTCCTTTGGATGGAGAAGCCATGTGTTAAAAAACCACTTACGATGGTATATTTTGCCAACATGCATTAATATATTACATGTTGGTGCCTTTATGCATTAGGATGAATCTATCCATTCAAAGTAAATTCAATTGTCAGTCAAATTGTAACCAAACTTTTACAAATATATTTTAGTATGTTTCCCCAGTAGAGCTGAAAAAATTAATGGATTTATTCTTCAAGGGAAAGTAAATAAATGAGTTTCATATCAGTTGGGCGTGTTTTCCATTTCCGAGCAAGAAAAACCCTTAATATATTTATTTGGTTACCCTGTAAACAGTAAAATATTACTTACTTCACTTATACTTTTGTCATTATGATATTTTTTTATATTTAAATCAAGTTTGAGCAAAAAAGCCTATATCTATATTCATAATAAACCTTATTTGCCTAGCTTGTATCCAACAAAGGCCTACTCAAATAAAGGTACATAGTAGATTGTTTGGTAACATTACCCTTTCTGGCAATAACTATTGTTAAATGTTATCAAAAGGTCAGGTAGGATTATGATATATTCACTACCTAATTACTGCTAAATTTCTAAGACCCATATAACATGAAAATAATGAGGTATTTATATTCATAAATTCTAATTTACTGTGAATCATTCTTCACCTCATGCCCGACACCGCATAACACTATACACACTACCTTTCTTCAGTTTCCCATTGCTCATTGCTTCTTTCCTTAACCTCACTATCTTGTTCTCCCTCTCTCAAAACACCTCCTTAATGCTTTAAGTGTTCTGCTGATCCTTGTTTTTCCCTTAACCATAAGAAAGATTTATTCCTTGAACACTTCATCATTTTTGGTCATTTTGTATTGATTCTCATACTATGCCAATGATTCTACCTTTTAATGCACTTACAACGGTTGTAGTTACTGCCAATATTGAAAGAAAAAGGTAAAATATAGAACGAGTAACAAACAAATACGTTTTTTTAGTGTTGATAGTAACTGACTCGTGCGCATATAATTCAAAATTTTCAAATAATCTCTAGGCAACAAAATTTCATGAAACATCATCAAACAATGACAAATTTCATTAAATAACCAAGACCATACCAAGTGTATTTCATAAATATTTTCAGGGCTATTTTGCATGTCTATGTAGCTTATTTTTTGGAATATTGTTTGAATATGTATTTAAATATGGGATAGGATATCCTTTAAATATATTTAAGTCCTTATATGGAGGAATAATTTATCATTAAAATAACGTACATGAGAGAATGCCGGTAATTATGAATAAAGTTAGGTTTTGGACCTCCTCATGTCTCAATTAATTTAAGAAATAATAAATTAAATAAATAATTCGTTTAAAATCATTTTTATAATTTATCATTTAAAGAGTATACATATAATTATGAACAAATGTAGGTGAAGTAGGTAAGGTAAGGTAAGATAAGTAGGTGAAGGTGGACTACTTCATGTCTCAAATTACGCCTACGACAAAAAGAGAAAAAGTTCGTTCGTCCTATGGTACGCAGCCAGTTATCTAGTGATACAAAACGATGGTTGAGCGAAAAAAGAACACCAACTATTTCAATCGGGAAATGTCTTTCTGTTTCTGCAATGGTCTGGAAAAGGATGGAAGGAACGAAAATAAATCATTTCAAGAATCTGTCAAAAATAAAATCTTCATCACAGATCTCGAAAACAATCTCTCTTATTGCCTGTAGTCGCGCTTATGCTACCAGGTGGAAATACGACATAGTACTCGCCGTAATTTCCTCATCCCCTCCCTTCTCTTCCTATGAGCATTTTATGAAGAGCGAGATGGCGCGCAAGGGTGGGGAAACACGAGAGGCATAGCCATGGTGGCAAAGGCAATCAAGACAATGAATGGCTCCGCTCCTTGCATCAAGAGGAAAACAAGCAACTCTGGGTCTGAGTGCAACCCGTTGCGACAGCGGAGACTCGAGGAGCTCTGGGGACGTTAATGAAAAGGAATGCCTGTGCCGGCGAGGAAACACACCGACCGAACGAGGGAGAAAAAAAGAGAGACAAAGCAAGGGATTCCCCTCCCCCGCGGAACGCTCGCACACAACTCAAAGTGCCAAATTAGGGTCATGGGAATGGGACGATAAGGGCCGGGAGAGAGAGGACCAACAGTGGTGGGCGGACGAGGGAGACTGATGCCCTCGAGAGAACAACAGCGTGAACGATAGGTAGGAGAACACTCGCGAGACCACGTGTGGATGACGGAATCAGGGCTCCCTTCTCTCAACTGCGCCGTAACAGCTAAAAACGGTCGTGGAGGAGTGGTTCACCCAAAAATCTTCGTCCGTATTTTTTTCCTTGCTCACCTTCCACTAACGATCCCTCTCTCTCTCCCTCCCCCTCTCAAACCACCCTTCACTGTATCCTTTCACCTTCGCTTATTTACGTTTTTCGATTTTTTCAGATAAAAATTCACAACTTCAAGTTCGTTCATTTCGTATCCGGGATTAACCCTTTTCTCTTCCCTATCCTTCCCTAATAGCGTCCATAAAAACAGCTGCTAATTTGTAATTATGGAAAAATGAAAAAAATTGAAACTATCAAGAATTCCCTCTTAATTTTAAAATATGCGTCTGGTTAAATAGGGTAGATGGGCAAGTAGGATATAATTTTATTTGTCTATTTCATATCCCCTGTTGGCAGCCGCTAGGGTGTGTGGCAGGGGATGAATGCACTCTGATCCCTTATTGCTCGTAGAAAAAAATACACATTAAATCTATCTGTTCTACACTTAATCTCTCTAATTTTATTAACATGATATCTCCCTACCGTAGTACGATGGAAATAATAATACGTCTTAAAAATCACTGCTAAAAAGACATCCTCCCAATTTATGTAATAGATTTAATCTGTATTTTAACCTTCGCTCCTTGGGTGATGCCCAACCTAGGTGCTCTAATATTTTTGATACGCTCCTTAGTTGATTATAACAACATTTTACGAATCTAACTTCTATACGCTGCACGTGATCCAATCTCACAATCAATCCGACTTCGTGAGGATCCCATATACTGGGAGGCACATTATTACATATGCTATTCGAAGTTTATGTGGAGGAAATGGTTTAAGACGCATAGGAAAACTGGAGATCATGGCATGGAAGTCGGTAGGGAATTCTTAAAATAAGGCAGGCTTGTAAATGACCAAGCTTTAGTTCGTTAGTCAGCCAAGGGGTTGCAAAGTATGATGAATGTATTTAAAAGACAGAGTGGAGGGTATGAGATAAGAATGTATACATAAATAAAACAGCGGTTGTGGATTTATAGGGTGAAGAAAGTAAGCTAAATGGTTAAAAAGCAGATAAAACTAGAGAATGTGGAACAGTTTACCTATCTTAAAAATGTTTTGAAAATAAGCCGGTTAAAGTAATACGTATGAACACCAGAAGAATTGTGTTAGGCAAAGGAGGATGAAGTTATTGACAGAGACGTCGAGTACGAAAATCTGATATGGCGCGAACACTTAATCATATTCCTATACTCGGCATTGACTGGAGGATTTCGAGATGTGGATGTGTATCGAAAAAGTAAACCCAGATATGTGGTTGTTGCATAATGTGTGCATGTTTAAAGGTGATGGAATGTAAAATACAGGGATAGAGGTAACCACCTTAGGTGAACGAGGAATTGGTAAATATAAAAAACCAATCTTGGACGGAATTAAGGTAGGTAAAGTATTGGAATTTAAGAAGAGTTCAATGCATTTTGAGGTGTGAGCGTGTCCTCTTTGTGGATATTAAATTTTTACTCAACTAATTAGTAGATTAAACGGTAGATAACTAATAAAATTAAATCATAATAGAACTGTGAGATGTTTCAGGATGATATTCTCCGGAAATCCATTTGTACCGCACAGACAAAGATTCAAAGATTTCGCGTGCCCACAGTTCTTTTTCCTGTGGGAACGTATAGTCCGTTGGTTTGGAAATTTAACAATCCACATATATGAACGTTAAAAAATAAAATAATAATTTATATCCTATTTAGAAACCTTAATCCCGTAAAATCGCATTTTCTACGACTTAGTCAGCATAAAATTTAATAGCCAAGAAAATAGCATATGCCCTGTTTTACCACCCCATTTATTATGTTCATTCAATTTGTTCTTTTTGATTGTACCGTATTATCTAGTTCAGTTATTCATTGAGAGCATAACATTTTTTTACCAACAGCTATAATTTTCTATAAAATTTTTCTTTTCGACCTTGCCCTGTCAAGAACCTTAAAATGAAAAGTTCCAGACGCATAATTTCTTTTCATGTTCTAATTTCTCGTAGGGTGTCGCACACTTTCCTCTTCTTCATGATAATTAGGAAAACGGTGCGTAAAAATGTATATCTTTGTTTCATTCACAGGAATGTTGATCATTAACGACTCTTATTACAGTATTTTTCTGCGTGCGATGATTAACTGAGGATACTTAAAATTTCACAATTTCCTAATTTATGCTTTTTTGGATTACATAGTAGTGCTGCAATCTGGATGTTTGTCAACCTAAGTTTTTTATATATTCACATATTTATCCAAAAATGTTACATTTTACTTTTTACTACTTTACCTGTTAATTTGTTGGGACAACGTCCGCTCTGCAATAATTTTCAAAATCTGTCTACATTCCCTGTGCAAAAATGAGCATACTGACCTATACATTTAGCTTTAGATATTTTCTCGCATGCTTTCCACCATTCCAAAATATCTTATTTTTTCAATAAAAATTACCCTCAACGCCGTCGTGTGGCGTGCGTGTTAGGGCGTCACCACTTATATGTAAAGGTTATTACCTTTACATATAATGGTGACCTACTTTATGGTGTCATACCTAAAATGGTGATCTACCCTCCCTTATATGTGAATATAAAAATATATTTAACATGAACATTTGTACACTCTATTGTGCATAACTTCGTGCAACATATAAACTCGTGTACTTTTTGATATGCTTATTTACACCATGCAGTAATAACTGCATTGGATATAAGGTTCAACTCAGCTTTAGATTTAGAAATTAATAACGGTTACATCTGATATTGTAATGAGTGTGTATCTATCAATGGAAGAACAAGTACTAACAATCAAACAGATATATTATTATTATTACAAATAAAATAGTTAAAAGTTGACCATTTGGTCGGGTGGAAAAATGAGATGGCAAAAGGTGATATAAATATTATTCGTACAAGAAAGACAACTTAATGCCCTACCCAAATGAACATGAAATACATAGATAGCACTTCATATGTGTAAGCATACCCGGGTCGATGTACTAGTCAAATGTTTTTCATAAATGCTATTACCCTAATATCTTTCACCCTTTAACACCCTCAATTGCTTTACGGTGTAAAACGCAGTACAAATGTAGATGAACCAAAACTGTTATGTTCAGACTACCTACAGACAGACCTACCTACGTGTATATAAACGTATAAAGTCTCATGAAAGTATGCTGATACTATTTTGAACTCATTGATCTTCAATTTTTGGCCTTATGTTCAGACTCAGAGAAAAGACCTAGGGACCTAGAGTCACATTTCGATGAGAGTTTGATTCCAAAGTCTATCCTACGATCTTTTCAAAGAATACGAATGCGGAAAAAAATTAGAGATAAGAACATTTGTCCTCATTTTATTCAATTTACTTAATTTTACTAGCGTAAAACAACAGAGTAAACGTATGTAAAAACAGGCATCACCTTTAAAATGTTTAATACAATACAAAGAGTACGAATCTATTCTACATGGTCGTAGGAGTTTGCGTTCAATACGCCTTCCAAACTAATGGAAATGGAAGAGAAAAACTGCGCTTTCGTAACAAAAGAATTGATTTTCCTTCATAAAGATGAAACTGTCAAAAAAACTATTACTCTTTAAAGGCAAAACGAGTGTAGAAAAAGAAGAATGCAGTATTAAATCAAAATTGTGTAAAAATAAAGACAGAATTTCTAGTCGCGTGGGAACTAGACGGATTTTTTTTCGGGAGGATATTACACTCAGAAAGATTTAAAGAGGGTCCTTGATGTCTTGCCGCTTTCGTGTTACCGGAAGCAGTAAGGAGGCATTCCGACCCTTATATCCAGCAGCAGAGAGCGGAAAATGATAAAATACGATTTTATGCGTAATTTTGTTGGTTACATGTCAGTGCTTGTATATCTCAGCACTGATAGCTTACGTTCTTCTACTACGAAATATCCATATAAAAACAGTATCAATATTGGCATGCCAATGTTATAAAGTTTTCATAAAAATAATAGAAAAATTATAAAATATTGTTTCTTTATCTAGCAGAAACGTATTTCAAATGCCGTGGGATCGCAGTAAATGCAAATATTATGAAAACATTAATGATACCCCTAATATTGATGCTTACTAAATTTACATAAACGCCTGAACTATATCATACCGTCATTTAAGTAAAGTTACGATGCACAGGTTATCCATTACCTACCCCAGGTAACATTTTTGGAGAATTTATGAAATTCGTAGCCGCTGGTAGAATTATTCGCCATGGCAAGAGAGCCTTATGAACCAGAAGCAATGAAAAATAATGAGTGGGTAGCTATTAAGAAAGATAGGTACAATTCCCCATTAAACGTGGATGGAACTTAAGGATTTGCAAAAATTAAGGTCAAGCGCTCTAAAAAGTCAGTGGTACCAACCAAATATAAAGTGACGTGAATTATTCAAACTACAGAAAGAAGAAGTAAACTAAATAATGTAACATAATAAATGTTTTTAAATTTTTTTAAGCCTTTCATATTTTAGTTGTGTTACAGTTCATGAATAGTGCTTGAATTTTATAACTAATAATTATTACGTAATATAATGACTAAATGACTTCCAAAATGGGATGAGATTCTGTTTTATTCACCTCAGACTCTACAACGGCTTTTTTTCCCACAAAATTATTTTATCTGAAATGGAAAGCATTTCCACCCATTTCCAAAATGCTCATAATGTCACCCGTCAGCAAAATGAGAGAGTGTGATATCGATTTCGGAATTAGATCGAGTTCAGCGGAGGGGGGCTAGATTTGTCAAACATTGTTATGACCAACGCACCAGCGTATCTACTTTGCTAGACAATTTAGGTTGGGATTCTCTTACGGAGTGGCGTTTACAGTATAGATTAAACTTATTGAAAACATTTAAAGATGGGCCCTTTTCCGATTACATCAAGAATATAATACGAACCCTAACGTATTACGCTCGGAGGGATCACGAATGTAAGATTAGAGAGATAAGACTGCAAGAATGACAGGTTTAAAATGTCATTTTTTCCTAGAAAGATAAGACCATAATGCTTGTAGTCGAAATCCCCCAGGATTCAGTTCATTACAGTAAGTATTAGCACACAAGTTAGGGACTGCGCGTGGATATACACATGAACAATAAATATATTTCTTACAGGTCCTCCCCCCTTCCCTTACCTATTTGAATAAACCCCAACCCTCTTATCCCTTACCCTTTCCTCCTTGTACTACACCCCCTGCCACACACCTTTTATGGTGGCTCGCAGGGTATTTATGTAGATGTAGATATTAATAATGTCATACTGTAAGGTTGTGTAGGCAGGTAGGTAGTATACGATTCAGAGGTAAGTTTCCGATGGATGATGAAAAAAAGTGATAATTTCTTTTACTGCCTATTCTAACACAACACAACTGACACTAAACAACGTAATAACTGCTTCTTGAATGCCGCAAATATCTTACCTCCCTTCATTACTCTCAAATTGCCGAACCCTTCTTCTCTTGCCTAACAATCTCTCCTTTATAAAATCCTATTTCCAATCAAAAGTTCTGTATGAACCTCTCAATACATTCTTTAAATTTCTCCAAATAATTTTCTCACCTCCTCCACCATGGCTAGGACTTCCTTTTTTGTTTTCCGCGACGCACAAAATTAGGCTCCATACAAGATTTTTCAAATATTTTTTCTTAATATCCTTGCCATCAGTTACCTATTTGCATAAGTTTTTACAGTAGATTAGGTCGTAAAGGTATAGTTTGGACGGTCTCTTTATACTAGTAAACATTTCAGATTTTAGACCCACCCCTTGAAACAGAATTAATACACTTTATCCTTAACTGGTGTGCCCTTTAGATCTTTGCACTTTCGATCTTGTCTAAAATTCAAACGAAATTCTTAATCTCTCCTTCTATTTGTTTTTCTATTCTAATATTCTCGTATATTTCATAAATCCGCTCGCTGTCTGTCAATTTCTTCTACTGTTGTTCTGTCTTCTTCCACTTTTCCTTGATTGATCCCCTTCTACCCCAACATCTACATAAATTACACTGATTGTCTGGATAATATCAGCTTCTACAATCACTTTTATCATCCTTTCTCATTGAGTTCTTATCTTTTCGCCTCTAAACAATAGTCGAATGGATATATAATAGAAACCATACTCGTGAATTCGTCGGAATTACTCTGAATGAATGCATTAATAAAAGAACTCGCGCAACATCCAGGGGTGAAAAGGTGAACGAAAGGCCGGCTGGGTATTACAACTTCATGGAGCCCCATGAGCGGGATGCGGCGGGTGGCGTCATGGTGCGGCGCGATTGTCGGAAAGAAGCGAAAGAAAAAAATATATGACCGCAGGGCGTAACATGACGTGGAAACAAGAGGAAGAAGAGTTAAAGGCGGGTAAAAACCGTCCCATAATGCTCCTCGGTCCGACAAACCTCCCCGACCCCCTCTCAGACCCTCGTCTCCCCGGAAACCCCTCCCCCCAGCACATCATTATTCTCCACCCCACATTTCTCATCACTCTTTCTTTTTTGGTATTTTTCACTCCCTTAACTCACTCTACCCACCTCCACACTGTATCCTCTTTCCATTATATATATATATATATATATATATATATATATATATATATATATATATATATATATATATATATATATATATATATATATATATATATATATTATTCCTATTACATAAAGAGGTAGGAAAAAGCGTAGTCAACATACATACATACTGTAGAACAAGTAACGGATAGAATACAGACAAAAAATGTATACATATATCTACATATATATATCTACATATATATATATATATATATATATATATATATATATATATATATATATTCCATTATATCTTCGCTTTTTGGCTACGGGTTGAGCGAAGGATAGAGAGATATGAGATGGGAGGCCATGCTCTTTCCGTAGGCGGCAGTGCGCTGAACGATGCAGAGATTAATCATTCACCTCGGTCTCTTTTAAAGGACTTTCTTCCCCCTTCCTCTTCCGTCTTAAACCTTCACGTAATGTGGGGCACGGCAAGGGTGTAGAGAGGGGGGGAAATAGAAAGAGTGGGATGACGTTGAAGACCACATTAAGATGTCGCTCCCGTTTCCAGCATACAGGTAGCGATCCCCTCACCCGGACAAAGCTTAAAGGTACTCTCTAAGCTGAATTATTGAACTTCGTCCGTCATCTCCACGAGGTGCGGATGGCTTTTTCTTCGATTGACAAAAAAAAATGATGGAAGCGTTAAGGGGCATCAAGGGAAACAGATATATAGGCTATGGAAAAAGGAATTTGTTACGGCTTCTATCCCCCCCCCTCGGCTTCGGTCCACATTCTCTCAACATCCCCACTCTGACGGACGTCCTCGCCTCGACCTTTCGGGACAAAAAGTATAGCCGTTTATTTTACTTAGTTCAAGCCCAGTCCCCTTCCTTATCACGTATCACTCTTCGCCAACACACTGCGTTCGGACATAATGCACCGTAAGACGACCGAGGTTTAAGCTATTTCCGATTTTTTTAGGGTATTCAGTCATTTCCTCGTATCCTGAATATCTGGAATTAGTTCGTAGAGTATGTCGTAAAAATACGTAAACACACACACTGCTCTCCCCCTCTCGATTTTTTCCCGCTATCCGTTACCAGAGAAGACGCCCCACACCCGGCTCCCAAGTGATGAATGATCCGTTTTCCTTTTAAAGCTTGGCTTAACGATTGTGCAGGTTTCATTTGTGTCTCCCTCCTCCTCGAGTCTCTATTGAAACTGCCTGACAAAAACCAAATGCAGTAGGGAACGAGAAATCTGTTCTTAAGTCAAAGAGAATGATGGTTCGGAAAGCGATTCTTTGAATAAAATACTACGGCAATGGAATTTTTTCGTTCATTTATACTATTAGTTTCAATTGAATATTTTTGAAGATATTTTGGTACATTTTTTTCTCCTCATTTGATGTTATTCCTTAATAAAAGGCAGATTTTTTGATTAATGACCTATTTTTGTAAGCAGGCGTTATTGAATCATAGCTTATGAAAAAAAATGAAAAGCATGTGAAATATTTTCGCACATTTAATAATGAAAAAGTCAACAAATAACATTTAACGACAAGAAGTTTTCTTTAGTCAAACAGGAAGGATTATGAATATTAACACCATATCAGCTGAAAAGGATGAAAAACAATAATTCCTTAAAAATAATCTGGCAAATGTGCACTACTCATATTAGTTTTTTGTAAAGTTTTCTCCCTTTTTGACATCAATTCTCCTTTCATTCATTTGTGGTGAGATGTTTAATATTGTACGCATGTAATATATCATATATTACCTTCTTTCTCACTCAATTCAATTTGAAAATATTTCAAAAATATTAATCAAAGTATTTACAATATACTACCTTGGTACGGTTTAAATGCATAAAGCACTATCGACACCGCTCCTTGGAATTTTAAAACTTATAATGAAAGAGCGCTAGATCCTAGCAAACTTTCTTAACAAGCCATTTTTCAAATTCATTCTATGGTAACGTAAAATTTTCCTAAAAAACAGATTTCTATCAAGAGATATCGGAATTGCTTTTGACTGTGACAGGTATTTACACAGTTGAAATTAGCATCTATGTATAAACCATAAACACAATAATCAACCCGAAGGTCGGTTTGGTAGGTGACGGTAGAGTTCACCCAGTACTAAGTCCGACGACGTGTGAAATTCACACATCAGGATAGGGGGGCCAGTCCCTTTCCCGGTGCCGGTTACGGTTTCCCAGGAAGATCTGGCACTCGAAAAATCACATAGCTTGGGCGGAAATAAATAATAAACATATAAGATCGTATCCCAAATAGTTATGGTGGAAAATATCTAATATGGAATTTAATATATGATGGTATATAAGTAAAATTGATTTATCATATTTAAAAGAAAATCATTTGAATTGAATACATACACCAGCAACAAGAATTTGATGGAACATAGGTAATGCAGGGTATTTTGATGCATACATATATGCAATTAATACTAAATTATATTCTCATGGAATTCAAAGACTGATATGGTAGTAATAATAATATAACCAATGATGGCGTGAAAGGAGGACAGAAAATACGAATATCCTCGATTAAGGATATCCACAAAACATTTCTAAGAATTTCCACAAATTCCCAATTTAATTAAAACAGTCGAAATGGTGAGTTGAGTATTTGAAATTGTTGTTGGAGTCATATCACTATTCAATGAAATTTTTGGGTGACATAAACGAACAAATAAGAGGAACATGTTTCGAATGTTACACTGAGAACTAAAAGGATATCACAAGAAAAATAGGAATCTAGTAATAATAGCCCCCAAGGTCTTATATTTTACATGCAAAATTTCTACCCTACATATACGTTTGAGGAAACCAATCATGTTTCATGATTTCCCTATTTAAATCTCAGCATTTATTATCCCATGGAGAATATTTTATTTACATGGCGTAGTATATTTTTAAGTAGAGAAATCCCAGTCAATTCATTACGGAGAAATCAAAAATTCCTTTCTGAGCAATTTGATCACCATAAGGTGAACTTGGATACGTCTTTCAGGAAAGGTAAATGACCCCTAGGTCCATGTAGCACGCTTTCAATTATTAGCTGGCTCGGTCTGTAACATTTCTTTCCAACAGCCCTACATAGCTTTTACAATGATTCGTGATCTGCTAGTGTTCTTGGTAATCAAAAGTGAGCATAAAAAGAACTGTTTTTAAATTGATTAATAGATAGAAAAAAATTTCGTACGATTACAAGGTACTGTATGATATGACAATGTGCAATATACTCACTAAAAATCACATGTATGGAAAATTGTGTCATTTGTGTCAACCCGATCCGAATATCAAGGCCTATTATTTTATGCTATTCTGGACACATGATGTTACAGATACAAAAAAGTATTTTTTAAGCATTCAGCATTGATTATTGTCAGTATTAGTTTGTAACAACTCCTTATATGGTTGTATCTCTATCAGCTGATCAAAACTAACGTTAGGTTTGGCTATTGTATTAATAGTTGATAATATCCAAACCAAAATGCTAATAAATATGTCACCCCAAACTAACGATGGACGAATGGACAAAAAGATTGAGGCCAATACGTATTTCACTTTTTCAGGTTCTAAAAAGACATAATTATGGAAAATAATGATCTTAAAGACTACGCATTAGATCTTCATTTATGTACAACATTAACACATTTAAACTCTAAAATATTAAACTATGAATAAGAAATATAAAGTCACCAGCCATATCGAAAATATTTATTCATAATCCTGAAAAAAAATTAGAAAAAATATATTACTAGAGCTTAGTTGATCACTGATTGATAATCGATAACAACACACAAACCTAAATGCAGCTGGTGGTTTCAGGGTGTTTCAACTCTAGTCTCGACTACTGCCATTCTATAATTCGCTTTGAGTAATCAAAATGATTCATGCCTGCCAATGTTGCATTCCTATAAAAGAGCTGGCATGGCTACGCCTAAAGTGACACGATGTCTACTCAACAAACCGAATAGAAGTTATACTAAGGTTTGCTCACTGCCATTGTTTCGTTAGCTACACTAATTACGTTTCTATCTAGGTTGTAATTTTTTAAACAGCTTACTGAATCCTATTATCCCTCCCTAAAATCCCATCACCCTCAAAGTGTTCCGAAGGTGATGACTGTAAATAAGATATACAACCAAGATATACCCTTGTTGAAGAACTACTCAGTGACACGAACGGGAATCCGTATTCAGCACCACACCCCTTTCAGTCTCATCCTACGCTATTTAGGATCACAGGACGACGTTACTTGGCCGCACTCGAGCCGATTGGACACCAAAGATTGTTAATCGAAGGCTCCCACGCCACACAATAGCGCACCCGGCATCCCTGGAGAACCCAATGATTCCCTACTGTCATTCTTCATCTGCTGAGCCTTTCCACTTCTCCTACCCGTCCCAGCAATCGCCTCCCCCCTTCTTTAACCTTCTAACCCCTCCCAATAAATTCTGCTCCCACCCTCGGAACTCGACGATTTCTGTCGCAATAGAGTTATGTCTATGACATGGTAGGGCGGCTCCCGCCCAGCGAAGCGAAAGCGACAGTGTCGATCTCCAAAGCCCTCGAGAGAGAGAGAGAGAGATAGACACACACACTTGACCTCTTGTAGGAAAGGGGTCATGCGAGGTTGATTGGAGGTCAAGTAGGGGGTCACTGGGGAGGTAGGGTAAGATTGTTGACGGAATGCTTTTCTGGAGGCGGGAAGTGGAGACCCTCTTCCACCGGAGTTTTCTTATTCTGCCAACCTTTCTCTCCTACCTCAACGCTTGGTTCTGGCCCAGCCAAAAAAGAAAATTCGGGAATAAGGTCAGGGAAACGAGAGTTCCTCCTGCTTATCTCTCCTCAACACTTTTTCCCAAACATTCCCAAATACTTTTCCTGAGGTTTGTGTAGGCGCGCTTACATAATGCATAAAGGTTAAAGATAAGACGTATAAGGAAAAATAAATGCAAAAGAGAAGTTAAAAAAATAAAGACCAATTATATTTTTTTTCTGTTTGATTAGGAAGGCGGAAGATCATTGCCAAGATTTCCAAAAATTAAATGTCCCATTTTTCATTTAGTGCTATAGATTATGCACCTTTTCGTGAATCTAAAATATTCCAATGTTTGCGTACTAAGCTTGATTTTGACCGTAACTATATTTTAGAATATTTATCTTCCCCATATAAATTGTTTACTAATGCTTCGTCATCATCAATATTTCAATCCTATGGTTGGTATACTGCAACCCTGCATTTTACTCTCTTTAATGTCAATGCCCTCAATTTTTTATACACTCTTTGTAGTACGACCTTCTTGATTTATCCTATCTACACGCCTCTGGGTCTTCGTCGTTGAATCTAACCATCTATTTTTCTTTCTAATATATTCCTAATCAATGCATTGTGCCTCAATATGTGTCCAATCTACTAATGCTCATAGCTAAGTATTTTCTGATATCACATTCCTTTTCCGCTATATCTCCTTGACTATGGATAACTGTCGTCGTGCTAATCCAGAGATCTCTCCAGATCGCACATTATTTTCAAAACTGGTTTCTCTCCTATATCCAGCACTCCTGTGAATCCCCACTCACCTTCACCGGTCTCCGTCAGGCTTCGCCTTCCAATAACTTTTTGAACACATCATATCATCTTTAGTGTCCGCAGCTTTCCTTTATTTCCTGTAAATATTTCCCACCATCTTTCCCTCACGCGCCAATATTTTTAGTGTCGAGCCATTCGGTTATTTGTCCACGACGCGTACCTCTTTCTCCATCCAAAATAAGCACCGAGGCACCATTTTCTTATAGAGTTATATTTTACGCGGGATCTTTATTGTTACTGCGGAATGTGAGCATAAGCGGAGTGTTTATGTGGAAAAGGGATCGTATTTTAATGTCAATAAACTTATACGACAAAATAAAATCCAAGTAATAACACGAGGCACTTTGGCGACGCATAGTAACATATATATTTGATGGTGCAATAAGACCAATTCGTTAAAGAATGTCTTTTTAAACGGAAAACAATAGTACATAAAAGAATTGAGAAAACTTCCTTTGGGATATCCGGATGAGCATGACATGTTTATTTCATTTGGTTAAGTAAAAATTGTCGAATCGATCGACCGAATTGGTCAATTGTAGTTTTTCCCTCACGCGATTCCGACGATTAAAGCCCACTACTGCATGGGGAAGAAAATAATCCATTCAAATAAAAAACCTTCATTGTTTCAATCGTGATCTCCTATTACATTACAAATGCATCAGAGTACTTATATACGAGTATATATATGAATATATTTATGTATGTCTATATTAAAATGTATACATATATATGTGTCTGTATGTATGTATATATATATATATATATATATATATATATATATATATATATATATATATATATATATATATATATATATATATATACTACTCTACTATTGCCCAACATTCTCCCCTCTATTACTTTCTTCAACATTCCACTACCTCTCAATACGCCTTTCATACATTTTTCCTGCCTCCATAGGATTTTTTCAAACCCCTCTCCTCACCCACCATTTCTAGTACTTCCTCATTTGTTTTCCTTTCAGTCCATTTCACCTTCTCCATTCTTCTCCACACCCACATTTCAAAAGCCTCCAATCTACGTCTACCCTCCTGCTTCAGCGAACACGTTTCCGCACCGTACGCGGCGCGGAAACGTGTTCGCCATTCCACGCTCCATATCAGAGTTTTTACGAGTCTTTTCTTAACCTCCCTACTCAACGATACATAAATATATATATATATAGTTTATATGTATATATATTTTTGAGTTCTGTTCCTACCTCCTCTGGAGAAGGGTGGTTGTACCACCGAATATTCGTGACCCAGTGAGTCCCTCTGTTATGTGTTTCTGTTTTTGTGTCTACTAGTGATAGTTCCATATACATATATATATATATATATATATATATATATATATATATATATATATATAGAGAGAGAGAGAGAGAGAGAGAGAGAGAGAGAGAGAGAGAGAGATGAAGAGGGACCTGATGTAGTTTAGGTTGCTGGATTGAGTTTTGTTTGGAGTTACAAAATATTTATTTGATAGTTGTGTCCATCCAAAAACCTACCTTAACCGGTAGATTACCTAATAATAATAATTATATATATATATATATACATATTTATATATATTTCTAGGCGTATGTATAATTATTATCATATAGAAATCTACCGGTTAAGGTACGTTTTTGACTGGACAAACAACCAAATAAATATTTTGTGACTCCTAACAAAACAGTCCAGGAACTACTCTACATTAGGTACCCTCTTCATCTCTGCATGCTTCCTTCCTCCCTTCATCCAGTCCAACATCCCTATCCTGTTCCTCAACTTTCCTTGTTTGCCTAACATTCTCCACTCTATTACAGTCTTCAATATCCCACTGCCGATCAATATGCCCTTTGTCCATTTTTCCTCCCTCCATACGTAATCTTCCAACAAACCCTTCTCCTCACCCGCCATCCCTAGTCCTTTCTCATTTATGTATTTATCAAAACAGCCAAAACCGCACCAAGGCTTTTAAATTGGCTGACAGACAATACATATAATATATATTAAGAAAAATAACGGGTAAAACAATAAACAATAATAAAAGTAAACAAAATAAATGTCAAGAACAGCTATAAGATGGCAGGAGAGCACATGTCCAACCGGAGAGAGCTAAGTTACTATCTGGCGTTTCAGGAAGGAGGTGAAAGCGTTGAGTGAGGAAGAGAGGTCTAGGGAAGGATACTGGATTCTTAGGGAATTAAATGTAGTGGGAAGTCGATGGAATAGGGAACGTTGACAGACCGAGAGACGGAAATTTGGAATCTGCAACATAGCCAAGTAACGTGCCGAGGAAGAACACGAATTAAGAATAGAGGAAGAAGGTCGTTGGTACGGAGAGTTCCGTTGAAGATGATATGCAATAATATCATATCACATAGCAATGGACGGCGGTGGAGAGGGAAAATACCAAGGGATGAGAGATTAAGTCCCGGGTTGTATTTTTGAGGGAAGGGATGCGATAACGGGAAATAACAATAAAGAAATTAAGAGGTCTGTTGAGTAACTCTAAAGTAGTTGGGCGGTCGATCAGAATGGTAAACTGTATTCTAAAATTCGGAGGCCACAACAAAAAAACACCGTCCTCAGGGCAAGGGGATCACAAACGTCAGTGTGGCGGTAAAGTAGGCTGTCTATTGCCACCGTCCTCCCGAAAATCTTTTGAAAGTGCTTGCGGAAGGTGAGCTTCGCGTCAAAAATTACACCTAAATCGCAATAAGAACTGGCAGATGGGATTGGGCTGTTCAAAAGAGTGTATGAAAGCGAAAGTGGTTTGCACTTTAAAGAGTAGGTCATAATAACTGATTTAGAGAGTTTAATGCATAACTGATTATCGGAGCACCAAGCAGTGACGGAATTAAGAGCAGATTGTAGAGTAATGGCATCAGATGTGCAATTTGTTTTCCTTTCAGTTCATTTAACCTTCTCCACACCCACATTTGAAAAGCCTCCAATCTACGTCTATCCACCAGCTTCAGTGGCCATGTTTCCGCGCCGTACATAGAGTTCCAAATTAGAGTTGTTATGAGTCTTTTCTTAACTTTCCTACTCAACGTCCCCGTCATCAACTCCCTCTTCATTTTGAAAGCCGCTTTGTCTAGCGCAATTCTTCTGCTTACGTCCCTACTACTCTGACCGTGTTGGTCCAAAACACTTCTGAGATATGTGAGCTGTTCTACCTGCTCTAGTTTTTACCCTCCTATTTAATGTTAATCTTGACCTTATTCTTCCTAGAAAACCGCTTAATCATTTTTTTATTAAAAATGTTTCACACCCCACCCCTATCGTAAATGAGGCAATAAACATCTAAGTTTGACTATTGTAAATGAATTTTTTATTTACCAAATATTAACCTATTTTTGCAGACCTAACTCATAGTGTTGCTGCATCGTATTCTGATAATTTGTCCTATGGCGCCCAATTCTGTTGTTATGAGACTATCTTAGATCATATCTAAGCATTCATTTTAGAGTATTCAATCGATCCGGTAGACGGTTATGATTCTGGGAATTAAGGAAAGGGGGTGAGGAGAGATACGGAAGGATTAATGGGTGCGCGAGCAACTCAGGAGCTCGTTCAAGGATGCCAATATGAATCTCAATAATCAAAGATAGAATATGGGGAACATGTGGACAGGCCAACAAAAAATTAGGATTTATCAGATGAGTACTAGGTAAATGAGATGAAAATTTCAAAGAGAAATGTTATCTGTTGCTGGTTACGCCTCATTTACAATATTATGCAAGTATATGGGATCCTCATGAAGTTGGATTAATTGCGGAATGGAATCGCGTGCAGTGTAGAGAAGCTAGAAGCTAACGTTGCTATGATAAACTTCGTAGCGTATCCAAAATAATAAAGCAGCGAGGTTGAGAATAACTCACAGAGCAAAGGTTAAATTACAGATAAATCTCGTGTAAATTCGACGTCTATTTAAAAGCAATGTTGAATAAGCATTATTCCCCCATCGTACTACGGAAGGAGAGATCATCTCAATAAAATCGGAGGGATTAAGTGTCAATAGATGATTAAAGGTGCCATTTTTTTTCACGAACGATAAGGGATTCAACTTGTCCGACCGCTTCAGGGACATGCTCGTGTAAAAACTATTCGGGTATGCATTCACTCCCTGCCACACACCATAGCGATTGCTTGCGGGGTACATAAATAAATTAAAAAATAAAATTAAATCCTTTTCGGCGGCTAAAAAGCGTTTGATTTACTCCTCTGGTTTCGGGTGTTCGCCCTATTTATCAGTACCTTCACCCTCTTAACCCCGAACTACCCTCCCATCCGCCTCTCATATGTACGCCCACCTCGAATGACACCATCTCAACGCCACGCTATCTCACCGGATCCATGACTCCACTCACGTCCCTCCCCCTCTCTCTACTATCCCTCTTTACCTCTTATCTCATACTCTGCTATGTGCTCTTCACCCATTCCCACACGCATCCCTCCTTGACATCCCGCCATCCCCTTCCACCCTCTTGCACCTCATTCCCACCCGCTCCCTCCCCCGAGTGATAGCCATCGGGGTAATCAATCCGGTTGCTAATGGCCGAAGTGACTGCTGGGAATGTAACAGCCATAACTCTCCTCCACACACTCCGCCACCGGAAAGGTTTGCCAAAGGGAACAGAGGGTAGGGGGAAGAAAGGAGGGCACCGTTCCTTTTGCTTTGGAATGTTCTCTTTTTAAACATAACTCTATATTCCCATTACTACTCTAACAAAGAACAATCTATTAAAATATATTTCATTTTTATACTACTATTATTTAATGGATTATTGAATAAAGGCTGCTGATAAACTAATGCTTCAAATAATAACCAGTTGATGTTACACGATTGTCTGATGATCTTTACTTTGCCCACATAAGAAAAGAAAACAAGCATTCAAATAAAAATACAGGCATGTAGCCACGAATAGAAAGTACTGCAGGTTACAATAACTATTAGTTTTCTCGAATTTAGTAGAAATAACCAATTTAGGGCTGATTAAAACCGAAAATAAAAATTCTCTATCTTCATTGAACAAATTGATTTTTTTTCCATCGACTGCAACGGAAAAAAATAGAAAGAAGTTCCTTACGTGAGTAGGTACCTATAATATATAATCAAACGCTACGGTGAGAGACAGCTTCTTCAAATAAAATTTTAAATTCCTTACGTTTCACAAATTTACGTAAATTTCAAGCTAAATAAAAAAATGTTCTTTGTATCTATGGACCATTGAAAAATGTAGTGAAATGATTACCGCTTGGACTTGATGGCATTATTTGGAGTATGGTCGAGTTATAAAAGAACTTGATGGTCAAATCAAAAATTTTCTTCGCAGATACACGTTCATTATAAATTTAGGCATTTGCACAGCGCACGATTGCGGTGGTCTTGGCCGACTTTGACAATAGGACTCTCCAAGCCCGCGAAATGAAAATATTCCCGTTAATTTTTGAACACACCTTGTATAAGATTAATGAATTCCCTCTTCATGTCTGGTAGTTCGTTAGACCCTTTATTACCACTACAGAGCCAGGTTGTAATTCTTTCCTTCTGTTAGAGAGCGTTCTTTGCTGTTCCTATTCTGTAACCCTCTTGCTTCTGTCATCGCTACTGATCTCTCTGGCTACAAAGCTGAATGCTTTGCTTTTTCCAGGGTCTTATCCTGTGATTATTATCTTCATGTTTAGACTACAGACACCGATGTTTATCTGGATTATCTTGAAAGTGTACTTGTTAACTCCATTCTCCTTTTTGTATTATGTTCTTGGCATAAATAATTTTAACAGAATTTGCCCTTTTTTCAGAGGTAACATTTAGCAGAACCATTTAACAAACTGAGAGGCACCCTAGGATGAACTTTGAATGAGTACCCTCTTTCTTGTGATAAATAACTTAGCTTTGATAAAAATCTATATATGAGGCCTCTCTAGGAAAACTTTGGTCGCTGATCTACTCATTTTTTTAAGCAGTATTTCTTAGATTATGTAGCTAATCAGGAATCATTGAAAAAAAATGCAAAACCTACTATGGATCAAGTGAAATACGTGAATGATCCCCGCATCATGTGGCTGTATCAATGCTGGACACGACGGTAAATCCAGGTTGATCTTATCCGTGGGGCCGTGTGACATCTGCTTTCGAGTGTAGATTTAGATAATACAATAGCATATTGTGTCGAGGAGATGCACTTTTGGCACTTATTTGAAAGGCACCGCGTTTTAACTTGGTATTATCTTCATGGAAAATGGAAAACATGATTTGAAATTATTTTTATGACAATGACTCCAAAGGATTGAATCGTGTCTAATTTAAATTAATAATTTGTCAGTAAATAATATTTCATTGAATTTGCGTCCCAGCCTACTTCCAGAGTCTATATGGCGTAAGACAGCCCCATTCTAGTCAGCATAAATCGTGCTTGTCCTGTGCTGCAAGAATTCTGCTTGATTGATGACACAAAGCGGCATATAATTTAAGTCACTTTTTTCCATATCGAATTTCTCATACTTTTCCTCTCTAAATGGCCAGTAGAACTCATCTTCCGGATATCATTGTAGGTTTAGTGTGATCATTTGAATTAGAGTATCTTAAGGTCAATCAATGCACACGCTCAAAGTCTATAACTGAATATTAGGTACCGTAATATTTCACATTAGCTAAAACCGCATTAGATCCTTTTTTGTACGTTCGGAGCTTAGGTATTTCGATATTTGTGACGTTATGACTTCCCAAAAAAAATTTAGCTAATCTTAGTTGAAATATTAATCTAAAACATATGAACATAACATTGATGAAATACAAATGGAATAAAAGTATTTGCTTGTTACTTCGAAAAGAGAGAGAAAAAGAAAGAATGATGGAGGAAAAGCCGCCCTTTGTTGGAGTAAAAACTTTATAGCCAGATTTTGACAGATTATGAATGGTTGAAAAAAGATTTGTTCCTCCGGTATGTATAGCTTCAAAAAACATACCCTCAAACACATTATGAGTACAGCTTAATTTAGTAACATTAGTTCATTATTTGCTTTTATAAAAAACATAAGAAATTATTAGTGCATTACTAGTATTGTATGGCGATTTTTTCACTGAAACATCTATTTCCATTTCGAAATAGGTTAAATCATCGTAGAGATAGCACTGCACCAAGAAAATAAGATTTATACTCTATCAAAGGAAGAAAGTATTCCTGAGATGCTTGACCTTACGTTTCCGTGAAGAAACTTCTCCAAACACTATTCTAATTCCTCTTCATTTGCGTCCTGGCTATATTGCCTTCCTCCCTCTTCTTTTTATTTTGTTTTCGCTGCTAAGCTAATTTTCCCTCCTTGATTTTATATTTAAATGTCTCTCACTCTCTCTCATTCGGTTATTCCGGAGAGGATTTGAATGGGGTGAAATTTGCATAGCGAAGAGTAAAGTAGGAGAAAAAAGTTTCTTCTTAGCTTGAACGAACAATTATGCATGCAAGAAAATCTGGGTGAGGAGAGTATAACATTTGCGTAGATCCGGCCTCTAAATGAGGAGAAAAATTAAGGCAGATCAATTATTGTGTACCGAGAAAGACTTCTTGTGCTAGTGCAGACTGTCTTGGAGATAGAATTTTAAGATCTGCGATTATCATTGTTGAACTAAAAACGCGCAAGATTGCAGAGGGAGTAGAAAATCGATTTATATCCTTTGTTAAATAGTTAATTGAAGGAAGGCGTGAATTGTAATGCATTATAATTGAAATAGAATGAAAAAAATTGAAATAGAATCAAAACATTCAAATCATTGACAGCACCAGGATATGCGTAAATATTTGAAACTGTTTCACGTGTTTAAAATATCTTTTGAAAAAGTAAACTTCCGCAGCAACTATATTATTTCCTGATCATTAATTAGCCTTCAAATTTCCTGTGGTGTTTCACAATGGTAACAATTTTTCCACCAATTTAAGTAAGGAACGTGTTACTTTACGTCCGTCACGTGTTTTCTTTTTGACTTTCTTTCCCAATTAAGTGCCATATTTAATTTATGGAAAAGTCGCACGTTGGACAGAAAATAAATTCAATCTGTGGAGATTTTCTACTATTGGTGATCATATACTGTTATACTTTTATCCCTATAGCTAAATCAGAACAATTTAAGGCTATAAATTAGGTGATCTACCGGTTAAGGTAGGTTTTGGATGGACCCCACTACCAAATAAATATTTTGTTTCTCCGGACAAAACATAACCCGAATTCCTACTCTACGAGTACAACAGGCCCTTTTTTATCTTTAGGCACGTCATCACTCCATTAATGCAGACCAACAACCCTATCCTATTCCTGCCCTTTTTTGTTGGCCTAGCGTTCTCTCCTCCATCATAGTCTTCAATATGTATATAAATAAAACAAATGCTTTTAAGTCTCAAAAATCATATTCTTGAAAGGAATAAGCAAAGTTTATGGTCAGTGAATTCATGTTCAAGTTTAATCCGTGCGAGTACGCTACTATTAAATTTGATCTGTTTTATCTTCCAATCTCATAAAAGCATTGTTAGCGTAAAAACAGTGGGTTTTTGCGTTTGCTAGCAAAATTAAGAAGGGGGAAATTACTTGAAAAGCGGGTACAGATAGTTATAATGATAGAAGACAAAAACGCCAAGTAGATTAGGCTATCATTAATGAAAATGACTTAATATCTATCATCTATAACTGCATCTGGCATCTTATCGTACATACTTCTGAAATTTAAGCACCCGCCTGACCACACGCAAATTGGAAACCTATGTAAATACTCCTGAGTAACTTCCCCCCCTTTTTTGAAGCAGGTGGTTCCATGTGGTGGGTGGACAGTTTGACAGCAGGAAAATTTTGATAACAACAGAAAAATCTCATTAACTTTGATTAAAAAGCTTTAGTTAATTTCAGGGTTGCAGCTAATTGATACATTAGAGGGTATTTTTATATTTTGCTTAGATAAATGGAAGGCAATACAATTTAGATAATTGAATCATTATTTATTACAATTTACCCTGCATTCACTAAATTTCACTGAATCCATGGTTAATGAGCATTTTAGATGAGGCAAAAAAATTTAGAACATCTACCTTTGGGTACGAGTGTAATTTGGTCAGTCCATCTCAAATATACCTGAGAAGCTGATAAGAATCGTCCTGGTATGTTTGATAAACTGGTAGTAAGGGTATTTGTTCACTGTATATGTTATATCTGCTGTTGATTACGAAGTAATAGTTGTACATTTTAAATTATTAAATTTCCATTTTATATAGTTAGCGCTCACAGTAGATATTTTTGACAGTGTAAAAACAATTGAACATTTTTTATAAATGTATTGAAGTTGAAGTGAGTCCCGGTAGTCCAGAAGTAGGCATTTCTCGCATCCTACCCGACGCCCGTCTGGCAGGGCTCGTTTACGCGATTGTGTTACTTCTATGTTTGGATTTCTTATTCCGGCCTCGCTGGTAACATTTGGTCTTTTCCGTGCAAGGCTTTATTATTACATTTTAAATCCCTGAATTCGTCTACGTTCGGTTTAAAACTCCCCTTTGTTCAATCGCTTAAACGCAACTGCTATTTGTGGGTCGGAACGAGGCATGATCACTACCAAGAAGGTTAGTCGTTACCCCTCGAGAGTTCTTCAAATTTCAAATAAATAAATCCGCTTTCGGTTTATTTTATCGCCCTAAAGGGTTTCAATGCAGCAATATCAGAATTTAAAAATCATTCGCCTTCATTTTTACACTCTGATATTGTTGCATTATTGTGAAAATGCATGTTAGCGGATGACTCCATTAAAGGCTACTGTTGCGGCATCTCCCGCAGTTTCTTGAAATTTCTCTAAAGGGTTGATTTTGCACGCCATGTAGGGGTGTACCCCAGTAAATATTGTACGTTATTTTTTCATAATGATGCAAAAATATAGTTGTTTACAGTTCATATTATAATTTTCAAATTATTTTTTTAATTAATCTCTGAATACTGCACATTTTTAAAAAGTCAGTGTTGGACGAGGTAGAGTAAATCACGAAAAATCCTTTTTCCATTACTTGAATATTTTACCTAGAACCCGAGAAGGTTTAATACCTCACAAGACGTACAGATAAGGAAGATATTTCAAATGCAAATTTAGCTTTGGGTTGTGAAATGATAGATAGTCTACATTACGTCAGACTGCTAAGTGTCCCATGCGAATCGAAAAGGCGACTAATTAAAAAGTAAAGTAGATAAGACTTGTGTATCATCTATGTTAAACGTGTACACAAATTTAATCATGCAGTGTGACATTACTTTAGTCAACCTTCAATTTTAAAAGTCATTTAAATAATTCCACTAACCGTTGTCACTGGAAATTATTGTTATTTGTTCGTACATGAGCCAAAAACGTATTACTAAGAGTATTTACATAACTTTTTCGATAATATTTGAGTTAAAAAGAGAATTATGGAGTCTAAATTTAAAATGATTAGGCTTGAATAGTGATTTCTAATGTCTATCCAGGTATATTGCAAATGCCCCATAAATTATCTTTTATTTTGAAGTTACTCTGGATTTGTCGGTTTCTTCGGCAAAGAAACACTTCTTTTTAAATTTATTACACCAATAGGTAATGTAATATTTTATAAGTTAGTAACCATAACTAAAATATATTTAAAAAGTATTTTAAATAACATTAGCAGCATAGCGTACCCAACCGAGGCCTTCTGTGGAAAATACTGAAAATACAAATACTAAAATACGTAAACAAACTTCTTAATTATAGACCACACATCTCCGGAGAGAAAAGATAATATCTGATTGCTAGTGGGATAAGGTTTTCAAGCAGCCTTACAGAGCTAGAATTTGAGGGAGGAATTCAGTCATTGAGAGCGTTCGTCATTCAAAACTCAATTATAATTGAAGCCGCGCTTTCTAATAATGTACATGTCTTCGACCATATTATCAAGTTAATTTGGTGGTAGTTTATTTGAATTTATTTGGATGCCATAAAATAAGACCACACAGTATTAGCGTAGAATGCTATAAAAATTCAAGTAAAATTACTGCCCTAAGTGATCGTAAATTATTCTCTGATACCAATCCTTACAAAAACAGCTAGATGGATGTATTTATTGAGTTAATCAGGGGCTTTAAATGTCATGTATTTAATTATCTTAACTTAAATAAAGATTTGTTTTATGGAAACTCAAGATGAATTACTCTCGTAATTCTATCCATTAAGTTTTATTATGGTGCAAAAATACATCTACAAGAAATTGAGTAACGTCAGTGACGGTATTAAAGTAGTACTTAAATGACATACATATACGGCAAGCGTTTCACATTTTACGCATTCCCCCTGAGTGTTATCAAAAAATAAGTAAATATTATGTAGAAATGAAGAATATGAGGGCCCAGTGCTGTATTCAGGTAGGATGACATAAAGACATTTCAAATGTTTATTTTGCATGTTAATGTAAGAGTTCCAACATTATATGAAAATATGATTACTGCCTTTGTAGTGCGTGTGTGTAAAAAGCATAGCATTTATTATATAGGGAAGTCCTTTAAGGTTATATTCCTTGATGTGCACTTTCACGTTTATGGGCTGAAATTCAATGAGTTACACTTTTATACTATATGCGATTAAGTAATGTAAAACCATAAATTGTTAAATCATTACTTACGGTGCTGCCAAATGAGAAAATAAAGCCGGTTTCTGCGATTAGTATGCTGTCCTTACCTGAAAGGAAACATTGATGACAATTAGAAATATTTCATGTTCATAATTTTGTTCATTTTCTGCAATATTTGCATAATCAATATTAATAATATATTATATTATTATTAATTATAAAAGCATCAATACGAGTATTAGTTTGAAAATTTTATATTCTTGTTTAATGCGACGTAACAAAGTGTGTGAAATGTTAACAAAGGCCTATGGTGAGTCTACTATGAGTAAATCAAGATTTTACGAGTGGTATAAGCGTTTCCAAGAAGGCTGTGAAGACCTTGAAGATGACGAACACCCTGGACGCCCTAGCACATTAACAAACGATGGAAACGTGGAAAAGGTGAAAGAAATGGTTATGAACTATCGCCGAATCACAATTAGAGGTCGCTGATGATGTTGGCATATCAATTGGATCATGTCATGACATTTTTTCAAATATTTTGGAAATGAAACACCTGGCAGCAAAATTCGTTCCGAAATGGCTTTTGCACCACGATAATTCACAGGCTGACACTTCATTGCTTGTTCGTGAATTTTGGCCAAAAACAAGTGTGCCCCAGCCTCCATATTCGCCAGATATGGCTCCGTGAAACTTTTTCCTATTTCCAACAATAAAGAGAACCTTGAAGGGAGATCGTTTTACAGCCGTAGATGACATTAAAATCGGATCGCTGAAAAAACTAAAGGCTATCTCAAAGATCGAGTTTGATAAGTGTTTCGGGATTTGGGATAAGCGCTGGCACAAGTGCATAATCTCCAATGGGGAATACTTTGATGTTGACACATCAATGTATAAGAATAAATAAATATTATTGTCCGAAAAATTAAAATTTCCGTCAATTTTTGAACAGATAATTTTTATACTTTGCAAATTCTGCATTTGAGTGCATTTTTGGGGATGTCTCCGTAAAAATTTACTATGACGAAACCTCAGATTGAAAATAGATTGTAAAGAGCAAGGAAAAACAAAAAATATAGAGTTAAGAGTGCTTTGAATGTGGGATAAATCATAGCATAAATGTTTTTAACAGATCAATTCATAGCTGGATGACAATATTCGTAATATATTTTACTCGTTAAAAACAAATGGAACTATCAAATTCACAAAAAGTTCAGTGTAAACTAATCATACACCAACCACGAAATGAAAAAAAATAATTCGTTCAATTAAAGATTCGACTAATACGAAATGAGAATCACAAAATATTGAGCCTTGACAAATTTTTGACATGTTCAAATCCACCGTTATAAGAAAGTACATAAAGGCCTTAAAAATATATTCCATTAAAGAATCTAATAGTAAACTTCATCAGAAATTGGAGAAAAAAATATTAGTTTACTGTTAAAATTATAAAAACATCTATTCACAAATATTTACGGTATATTATGGCAACAAAAATTTATGAGCGATTTCCTGAAAAATCGAATAAATAAGAATCAGAAAATATGTATTAATATTTGGAATTTAATACAAAATGAAAGGTCATTTGACGAAACTTTAAAAATTAAATTTACGAAACATATCACTTTCAAAAGAATTCCGGACTATATTCGTAGAGTACGAAGAAAATTAGGATAACAAGTGCTCACGGGAAGGAATTTAAAACGACTAATTGATGGTAGAATCTTAGATTGAAGATAAAAAAAAGTATTCGTGAAGACGGACACATGAGTGCGGCCCTGAATGCCTCTAAAAACTTGTCTTACAAGAAAGGTGAATTTCATCATCCTGGATTCTTGTGTATGGGATTGGAGAGAATTGGGGAAAATTATCCCTACCGAGTGAAAATCAACTAATTTTTTCATATTAAACAATGGAATCTCGACACATATTTCATTTCACTCTATTTTTTCCATTCACACTTTTATTTCAGAAGAAACTATCTTTAAAAACGAGAAAGTAGTAAGTGTCCTAAAAACTGGAAGGGATTAAATTAAAATATTTGTTAAAGAATTAGAAATTTTTTAATTTAAATTTTTATATTTATATCTCCCAGTTCATCAGTAATCCTTTTTTTCTTGGCTCCGATCTTTCCGTGATAGCCTGTAATTCTCGAGAAAATATAGAGTCAGCTGCTCAAGAAAAGCGAAGTAGCTTGAGGCTTTGACCTTAATCTCAATAAATCTTTTGATCTTTTAAAAGATGCGGCATGAAAAGTCTTTATGACTGCTTACTCTAGGGTCAAATTTGGTGCATATTACTGGAGAGCCTTATTTAGGAAAAGTAATATCGATGATATAACTTTAGTTCAGTAGTTAGTTCATGACAGGACTAGAATCATCAGTAAATTTAACAACGGAATGTTAATCAGCCAATGAAAACTGATCCTCCGGACCTGAATTTCTGATATTCACATAGCAGAGGGCAAAGTTCGCCGGGAACTGTACACTGGCCAATTAAATCATTCAGCGAGTTTTCTTTGCCGGTTATTCCTCAAAAGAGAGAAAATTTTCTTCAAGGAAAATAATTTCTTAATTAGAGCATATATATGCAAAGATCTTAATCTACGATACTGCATTAAAAATACCTTTCTTCTCAGAATAAAAGTATTCCGAAGAAACTAGGATTCACCTTTGACGGAAAATCATTTTCGGGATAGCACAAAGGGAAGAATCCAGGGTAGGAGATAGAAATGTGTACAATTGTCGATTTCATGACGACGGGTATTACTTATTCTATTCATGTGTATCTCTTTAAGGAAAATACCTCTACACTAAAAATAGGCCACGGTGAAGTTCTTGAGCTTTTTAATTTATCAAATTGATTTTCCAAGAGCCTTGGAAGGAGGAAATCGGATGAGAGTACTCATTCATCCACGGAAAATAGTCATTTTTTTCGTCTCTCACCACACAACAACATCAGTTGAATTACTCGAGGTTTTTGCTGTACGATCGTCTTTTACCAGCAATCACTGTGTGTTTAAGAGAATAGCGGTGAGCGAGTGGAGAAACAGCAACAGCTTCGGATCCCTGGCCGACCCGAAAGGGAATGAAACCTAAATCTGGGATGCATCCGAACATTGATTGGACTACGACTCCCGTAACTCGATTGAAATTTGGAGAGTGTCCCGCTGTCGACGTATCCAGGAGTGTAACAAGGGCTGACATATAATACAGCTCCGCTTTCCTAACAAACCTCTCCAACCCCCATTTCGACGGCGTGTCTTGCTTGCTTTTGGAACCTGCGAGAAAACTCAAGTGAACGCCTGCACGTTGGTGAAGGCCTGAGAACAATGTACACGAGTTAGAATGGGATCGCAAGCAGTTTCTCCGCTGAGCATCTCATTGGAGAAGCCAGATTGCTTTCAACCGAGGATTCGCAACGTGAAGCTATGAGATACCGCCACAACACGGGTATCTTTACCACTCCGTGCCCAGATCCATGTTGACGGCGACCCGCTTTTGCCTAATTTATGCTTAGCCTTTGCGTGGATACAAGTTTTAATGCATGAAAACAAAAACTTTTGAACTCGCAGCACCTACTTATCCTGTATTTTAAGATGGACAGAAATGGAAGAAAATCCTGATTAGAAAGTTAAAGTTAACATAGACCTATTTGAAAACAAAAGATAGTGCAGTAACCAGTACCTACGGGAATTGAAGAGAAGAGGAGAGTGGTAAGAGAATTTTATAAGCAATAAAAACTGATTCAGTGATCCGCGTTCAATTACAATTTAACGATGAATTCAAATCTTTCGAGATTTACTAATGGAAATGCCTGGTCCAGAAAAAGTAGAAATTATAAAATATACAGAACTTCAACATATTTTCAGCATGTTAAGCTAGTTGATCAACTTAAAATGTATCCGCATATCGAGAATTAAGTTGAGTACAGTTGGTAACAAAAATAGATTAACGGGTGCATATGCATACATATATCTAGTGTATAGAGTACAATCTTAAGAGATCACAGATTTTGGTAGATGCGCTAATTCAGAATAAATAGAAATCTGCAGCGAACTCTGAATTCACTCAATTATATGGAGAGCAAAGTAGCGTCCGAGGGTCGGTCATTAAAATTTGGAAAAGTCAGATAAAAGTGTAAATTTGTTTTGTGGAGACTTAGAAAGAGGAGAAAATTCATTTAGTCACTGAAGCTGTCGCAGCTAAACTCTTAATATGTGAACTCCTATTTACCTAAACTAGGTTAAGGGAAGAAAGACTTCGAGACTTTTTAAACGGAAATCAGTTTCTCAGGTTTCATCTTTATGGCACTGCATATTGCTGGGTAGCTTCACCTTGGTTTTAAAAGGCTAAGCATTCCATATGGTGCATTCTGATGGACTTAGTTTCATCGACCTGAATACGCCAGCCAGAATATTTGCAAAAACTAACCCACATAAGTGGTGAACCCTGACATATTTCAGAATTAGTCATTTGAATTATTGATATTAAAGCGTAGAGAATTACCTTCACTAATTCATTATGAAACAGGTAAATATTCAAAGGAACTATGATGCATCATTCCATATCATATGTACGCATATTGATTATTTTAGCACATCAATTATAGAGTAAGTTTCTAGCGTAAAATTAATAAAAACTACTATTACATACTCTTTATAGTAACTTTTACATAAGCAAATTGCAGCGAATTATTTTCAAATCCAAGCAAAGGAATTAGCACGTTACGAAGGAATATGCTTTAGCATTTAGTTAGGTAAAATGTGGAAAATCAACAATCTATACAGGAAATACTATATATTGCCAAAGAAGAAACGTAGACTGGAAATTTTAATTTAAATAAGAATTAACAAACTAGAAAACGGAAACGCCCATGACTAGTACATCTTTTATAGAAAACATAAAGTGACATAACAAGAAACGTGCATATTGAAGAGAGAGTCTTCTGGTCCCAGCTTCTCATTATTTTTTATAACGAGGGTCTATTGCAGCAATCACTCTACATCGTTGATTAAAGCAAAAAAGGAAGGCAAAAAGATACCAGATGCGAGCCAACTGAGTGAATATACTTCGGTAGAACATGTGTTCATCTGACGTGACTCGCTTCATTTGTACGAGCACGAGACCAACACCCGGATCAGTCCGCTGACAACGACAGACACCACCACCGTCGATCCAACTGGGCCCCGGGCGGGGATAGCTCTCCTGCCTCCCAACCACCCTTTCAAGTCGCACGGAAGCGGTTCTATTCCCCTCTCTCGTCCTCTCTCACTCTCAGCTACAGCTTTTTGGTGGGCTAATATCAGAGCGCGGAACGACTGCCAGAAACTTTCTAGACGGGTAAGGCTGCATTTAGCAATGGCTCGGTCAAACACGTCATTTTCACAATTCACGTGTCGCACGCAGGTGCAATCTACTATCAGCACGACAGCTAATCACATTTTTCATACATAAGTTAACCAAGGAACTCCTACGAAATTAAAAAAAATGAAAAGGTCAGTGAGTTATCTTCAGAAACACTCTCATTAGAAATTAATTCCTGAAGAGGTAATTTTTATTGTTAAAATGATTTTCCTAATTTTCAACTATTCTAGAAAATGCTGTCATTGAAAATTTACTTAAGATCATATTTTAACTACGTGAAAACCTTGCATCACATTTTGGCTGAAACTTGTGAAATCAATAAGACATTCCGCACGTACTGGTTAAACTCTTCCTAAAAGAACTGGACCCACATATAAAACTAATTACTGGCTTAACTCATGTCGCATGAGACGCTCTATCCAATCTTAAGGCTATAGTTACCATTGAAATCTTTGTACCGAAACATAAAAAATCACATATTAGAAAGGGATGTTGACCACAGAAAACATTCACTGATCATTTTAGAGGGAATTTAGCCAAAGGCATCAATTAAAAATTAGGAAATATTTGCGTTCGCCATTAGGGTAGGCGAATATTTTAGTCTAGAGCTTTAGCTAGGTGCCGACGCCAACTGAATTGAATTATAAGACGCTGCATTTTCAGTGCGAGAGAAAAATAATTTCAACAACTCTCTCTGTCTCTTTTTGTATCGCTCAATCTCACTGCTAGCGAGAGAGGTCACCAGCAGTTTGGAGAATAAAAAAGGAGGAATCCGTTAGGTACTTCATATTCACTTTGGGACAGGAGAGAGAGATGGGAAAGGATGCTTGTGGAAATGCTTGAGATTTTATCCCCTCATCCTCGCTCCCTCCTCCTCCTGCCTCCTCCCTCCACTCCCGTAAAATGGAGGAGTTATCCGGGGAAGGGCGGGGACGGTAGAAAGGATTCCAGAAAAGGAGGAATAGCGACGAAGCGTCCCGAAGCTGACTCCCAGGAGATGATTGCCGATTTAAATGCCTTAGAGGTTGAGGGTTATGTCGTAGAGCTCAAGGTAAGGCGCCCTTCTCGTCCTAGAGTTACCGCGGAAGGAAAGGTGAGATATATCCCGCACCCCACATCTCTGAAACATCCCCCTCTCAAATGAAATTCCCCGCGGACACTTTACACCGTTTTGCCCCTACGATTGGTCCCTACGACCTTTAGAGTCTGCGAAGCTTTGGCTGCGCGCATCGGATTCCAAATAATGTCACATAATTTGAAGCCAGATGGGCAGAGTTTTTATCAGGCAGCTAGTCTCCCGACGTGTAATTAGCAATTAGATCCTTGTTTTGACTGGGCTCTAGTTACACGGTCACTATGTAGCAGCCCCCTCCGAGGGTTTAGAGAAGGAGTGTGCAGAAGGGGATCTCTGCTGCGACGTCAATGACATATGATGATGCGGATTACAAACATAATAGAATCAGATGAATACCGTCAAAAAAGTTATAAGGAATAAAATAAACTCTCCAGAAAATTAAACAATACGAGCATGAAACTGAAATAGAATTATGATTTCAAGCAAGAGTTTGAGTTTCTTAAGTAAATTCTACTTGTGTTATTGCATTCTATTTATTACCACCCAAGAATAGCATTTAATCTCTATTTCGATGATAAATTGGAAACGTCTGACCAAATCTGTGATGAAAATTTCCGAGATATTTGATCGCCATAGATAAAGAGACAATTCCACCATAAGAACTTAAACTTTATGGTTGAGACATAAGGAAATACGCAAGAGATGAATAATTAATAAAACTGAATACAAAAACATTTACTCTTATATTTTAAGTCTAACGTCTTTTTCCGATAGAAAATACTAACCATTACGACTTGGCGCAGTGATTTTAAAAGAATCTATGCACAATTAAGAAGTAACCTTAACCTGCCTTCGTAACGACCAGATTTTATTAAATAATATCGCACAAACATTTGCTTCGTCACCTTCCAGATGGTGTTGAGTTCCAACGAAAACCGGGTCGTGCAAAATTAAAATTATTTTGGACGCAAATCATGGCCTTATGGATTTATAAGAATGGTTACAATTATCATTTTTTTACTGAACTACTCTTCAAACATATGAAAGCTTGTTAACTTATCCCTGCCTATGAGACAAGTCAGATACTATTTCTCTAGCTTAATTGACCGGTTTTGATGACGCATTACTTAGATATTAATCTGAGATAAAAGATATTAAAACTATTAGCATTACATATATGTCTAGGTATACTTCTCAAGGAGATATATAATGACTTTTGTAAACCGATTAATTGAGCTAGAGCAATAGTTTTCGCCATTTAAATATTGTGCATAAATAGTGTCAGAGGTAGGGAACAGTTGACCAACTTTCAAGTGTTTGAAGATTTATGATTGGAATGTTAAATTTTTGTAATATTTAGGCAATTAAGAATTTGGTAGCCATAATTGAAGGGCGTTACATCTATGTGAATCATATTACTCTTTTATTACCAGTAAAATCTCCAGGTGAATTATTTTCCATAATATAATATTAATTTACATTACTTCAACCCTCGAAACATAATTTCCTAAATTTTTAAAGACCATTTATTTTGGAATTATATTTCATTTCCATAATTAATTATCAAGAATATTCAAATTAATATACACATAAAATAACTTGAATATCACTGGAACAAGTCATTTCATATATTGTACTTTTTTGCTCTAGTTATTGTAATGATCACTGCTTTCATACGGTTTTCTGATAAAGCAGACCAACTTTTTATCTACTTTAATTAGGTTTCTCCAAGCCAAGATTAATCAACAAGATAATAAATAAAGATTCATTGATCACTATCAATTTAAATTCAGGAAATCGTTTTAAATATAAAAACATATCCATTAATAAAGGTCAATTGATATTTACGCATATGAAATACGTGCGGTCATTTTATAAACAAACGTGGAACAAGTCAATAGTGATATCATTTGAGAAACCGTACATGGGACCATTTCCTAAAGAGTACACCAATTAATTAATATTGATATTATTATTAGCATTAGTATGGTAAGTTTGGTTTCTATGAGCCCAAGGATTATACACTGCTGCCTCTAAGTCCTGACAAACATGACAAAAAATAGTTTTAAACCACCTACTATGTAAGAAAAAAACAGATTTCAACACTGCTTACTTCCTACCTGCATTAACTTCATCCAATACTCGATTCATTTAACTAAATCACTTTCCCAAAACTTGCTCATCTATTTGTCTTAAGCATACCATTGCCTCAAATAACTTATTCCGGCTAAATTAATGACAATAAACCTTCCTACATTCATATGTAATCCTACGACATTGTGCATGACACTACGAACATTACCGTTACACCACGTTTCTTGTGATATAAATGCCTGAAATACCTATTCTAATCCCACCGAGAAGGTTGAAGAGTAATCGGTTTTTGGATTTTCGAAAATCTCCCAGGGATTTCTTGGCAAAGTCCTCGATTTTGGAATACATTCCAGTCTTCCAATCCCAATGAAGAGCAACAAATATATCTCTCCCGACTGCGGTTTAAATCAGAGGGTGGCGCCACTCTCAATCTCGTCTTCTCCTTTCTTCGCGATCTATACACACACAAGAGAAATGTTCCCACCCCCAGCTCCTCCTACGCCTTTTCAAAAGCCCAAAATCCAACACATTCCCGCACTGCGTGAAAAGACACGGAATTAGTTCGCCAAGGCTTAAAGAAGCTTCCAGTAATCACGTTCATCTTCGGAAACCCTTCGCCGAGAAGTGCGGTGAAGTATTTCTTCGGCCGCAATCGAGGTCGCATGGGAATGGAGAGGTAGCTAGGGAGGAAATAAAAAAAAATACGATAGATTCCTTTTGTGATGAAGTTCCTACGGCATTAACCCGCGAAAAACTTTCCAAGGGCATTCCTTCAAAAGTGGTTATGGCTATGGATGTGGAGATGAATTTCGTGAGGATTCAGGATAGGCAGAAGGAGTCAGGGGTTGAGGTGAGAGTGGGAATAAGAGCGTCGAGAAAAGAAGGGCGGAAGGGAAAGAGAGGGTATATGGATCCGGGCACGTCTTCTCACCAAAGAGGCCTGCAACTGCGGGACAGGAGAAAAAATAAGATCCCACTCTATCTCGAAACAGATTAGGCGAAGAAACTTTAGTGAATTAGGAGGGAAGATACAAGGGTCAATGGGAGCAGTCACAAAAAATAAAACCTGATCGTCCCGATAGCGAATGGAAACCGTGCCCTATAAAATAAATTTTAAATAAGACAATTCAAAAAATGTATATTTAATGTATAGAAATATTTTATCTCGCTAAATAGATGCCCCGGAATCCCACCGCCAACTTTTTACCAAATGTCCCTCTGTTACTTTCAAACGCCCCGCCAACTTATCAGATCTTCCTCAAGCAACCAATCCAATCCTTGAATTCCCTCACCGTCACAAAACCACTCCAATGACCTGCGATAAACCTAAATGCAAAAAATGTCCTATTTTCCAAACCATAATATCATCCCTATCCCACCCGCTTTTTAACTCTCTCCAAATAAATTCCCTACTCAAACATCCATGTACATCCAAAAATGTAGTTCACCTTCTGAAGTGCCAACTTCGCCCTGCCTTTTATATTGGACAGTGTACCACACCCCTCAATATTAAAATCAATAACCACCTCATGTAAGAATTCTTCCCTGATTGGTATGCTCACAATCCCCAAACAGGCCTCCGAACGCAGCACTCGCTTTGACAAATGCATTCGTATATCCAGCTTGGCATCCCTCCCACCCTCGGACCATCCACTTCGACTCAAAACAATAGAGCAGGCGTTCATCAGGCTCCTGGATTCCAGGAATTTCCCAGGTGTTAACATTAAACATTAATTACCCCAATCTTCCCATATTTTTATTCTACCTCCGCCCCCATTACCTTCAAATTATCCCCACCCTTTCAAAAATCCCCCAATTGACTACCACTACCAAAACCTTCCCCATATTCCATTTCTATCCAATATTTTCAGGCCCTCCTTTTCCTCAGTTCTGTCCTTCTCTTCTTTGAGAATGGTGGATTGGACCACCAAAAATTCAATACCGAGTGAGCTTCTCTTTTTTGTGTGTTTCTGGGTTCTACACAGCAAGGTTAAATCACTATCGGGAAGTAAGAAGGGAAGATCTGTGCTAACAGCTAAAGATAAACGGGGGAAGATAATAGTTGACACAGAATACACCCAAGAAAGATGGAAGGAATACATACAATCACTATATGATAAAGAACTGTGACCAAAAAGGTTAAACATAGCAAAGGAACTTGACGTAGGTCCAGACGTACTCGACGATGAAATAGAAAGGGCATTAAAGGAGATGAAAGCAAATAAGGCAGTGGGGGTGGACAGCATACCTGTAGAACTGCTGAAATGTTTAGGAAAATGCGGGAAGAAGGCCCTATGTGGACTGATTCGTAGTATCTATGAAGAAGGAATCTGGCCGGAAGATTTTGTGAAACCGGTGTTAGTTCATATAGTATTCCAAAAAAGGCTCAGGCTTTATCATGTGAGGATTACAGAACAATAAGTTTTATATCCCACGCAGCTAAAGTTATTCTCAGGATCATCAACAAAAGGATAGAGAGTAAGGCAAATGATTACTTAGGGGATGATCGGTTTGCGTTTAGGAAGGGGAGAGGTACGCGTGATACCAACGCAGTAATGAGATCAGTAATCAAAAGGAATATAGATTACATACATATATTATTTTCCTGTTTCGTAGATTTCGAGATGGCGTTTGATAGAGTGAATTGGAAAAAAAATTGAGTATACTGCATAAAATAGGAAAACATTCGAGTGACAGGTGGCTAATCCGTAACCTGTACATGTCTCAGACTGCTCAGGTGCGAGTGGGGAACGGAGAGCCCGGATGGGCAGTGTTAGGAAGAGGTGTAAGGCAGAGCTGTCCAGCATCACCGGTGCTGTTCAACGTTTATACGGAGGAAATGATTAAAGAGGCATGGGAAGAACTGGAGGTAGGAATGAAAGTCGGAGGGGAATTCGTAAAATCGGTTAGGTTTGCTGATGATCAAGCATTAGTTGCTCAGTCCGCCATGGGATTTCAAGCATTGCTGAGTGAATTGGAGGTTCAGTGCGATAGATATGGGATGAGAATCAATGTTAATAAAACAAGGTTATGCGATTTTCCAGAAAGGAAAGCCTAAGCTAAACATTATAATAGGAGGGTAAAAATTAGAGCAGGTAGAACAGTTTACATATCTCGGAAGTTGATTGTCGTGTATTTATAAAAAATATAATAGATATGCATATATATATATATATATATATATATATATATATATATATATACATATACATACATAATATACTTTTATAAATGCGGGTCGAGGTGGTCTTGCGGGTAGAGCGTTGGACTATTGACCGGAGGGTCCCGGGATCGATTCCCAGGCAAGGCACTTTGGGCACCTGCAGCTCCACCCAAGCTAGTTGATTTTTTGGGTCCCAGATCTTTCTGGGAAACCATAACCGGTACAGGGAAAGGAACTGGCCCCCTACCCTGATGTGTGAATTTCACGCGCCGTCGATCTCAATACTGGAAAGCTCTACGATCACCCACCAAACTAACCTTCGGGTTGATTAGTGTGTTTATCGTACATCCGCTTAAATTTCCAATATTATTCTCTTTTCAAAATTAATCATCCCAACTCTATAGACACTCATGCATATAAATGCGCTCGTAAACCAGAATCCAGTGACTGCAAATATGCAGCGCATTTTAAATTCAAATATACGAAAAAATGTAATGAGGGCCTGAGAATTCAACAGCAATTTCCCGAGGAAAGTCATTAACATTTAATGATGAATTCGTCCTATACTGACTCAAGTTTGAAATTTTTTGAATCCATCCCTCTTACGTATAGTCGTAAAACTGCAGTCGCAACCTTCCACTTCAGACTCTAACTTTCACGATTACTGAAAAATATAAACGGCTGTATTAACGAATTCCTCTTCAAAATATTTGGAAAAATTCCACACTAAAGAACTCCAAATCCTTGGTGAAAATGGAGTTCGACGAACGTTCACGTACCCATTCACTCAACTTCGCTTTCCCTTTTTGCTCTCAAAAGTACAAATAAAAGGATGCTTCTTTACATTTAGACGTCGCTTATTGAAACAATAACGGGTGGTACACGAAATAAGGATCCATATTTTGATTTGTAAATAACAACGTACAAACGGAATGGTAGCTGGTAGTCATCGCAGGAAGGTGGGTGGATTGTGAGGCAGGATGACATCCAAAAATAAAATCACGCTGTCCCTTGTACATGGTAAAACATCTTGCGAGTTATACAAGGTTGAAATTCTGTTGACTTTTTCATAAGCGTCATGTCATCCTAAAGACATAAGCTCTACCCGAGCGTGGAATACATCGTAATTATCATTGGAAATATACTCAAAGTGGCAATTTTCGGGGAAGAATGGTAATAAAACCACCACACTAATGTCGAAAAAACAGCTATATACATGTATGTTACATTTAAGTCTATATTCAAACTGAATGAACAAAATGGGAGAGCAACATAGACATATTTGGTTCTCTCGTTCCCACTGCGTACCCAAGAACTGCAAAAATCCGTCCTTTCTCCCTCTACTAATGGCCTCATGAAGGGGCAAACCTCAAATTACAAAGCAAACTATGTGATTTAATGTATAAGGATGCTAGATAGCATAATGCGTCGGGTGAAGATCATTTCTAGCCGGCGTGATATTTGGCGAAAATGTTGGGTAGTTTTCCTCAGTAATATAATAAAATTGTGCTCTTGTCATGGGTGTTTGTATGAACCAATAAAACAAGCCAATGTCAGAGCCATGATTGACAGCAGGTTCTGGTTTACTAAGAGGAACTCGAGCTTCTGCCTTAATCCCCAAATTCATAAAATGATATCCTCTATTGTAGAATTAGACCTCGCATTGCATAATGATAAGTGCTCTGATTAGAATGGTTTGAGGCGTCACTTTGTGGAGTGATTCATATCGGAATAGAAAATACTTCGTTCTTCCACGTATAGTTTGCTATGCACGACCTAGGTTTCGACTTACAAAGACATAATCAGGTGAAGGCACTACATGACTTCGTAAGTCGAAACCTAGGTTGTCCATAATATAATATATGTGGAAGAAGAAAGTATTTTCTTTTCCAAAATATATACGCTGAATAAATGACCAATACCTAATATGAAACACAAAGATTTGACTGTTGATAAGCGATGTAATCTTTTCAAATATCGATGTAAAAATTAAATTTACATCAAAATTTCCTAAAAAGATTTTGTAACTGAACTATGGACGTTTGTTGTTCAGAAAAGACAGATTTTCTAATGACTAGCTTAACATTTTTTCTCAATCTTCAAGGTAAATCAACTTTAATAATTTATTGTTTAAATGTTTTATTATTCTTTGAATCATAAAAAACTCTCCATTTTAATTTTTTTAGAGTGTAATCTTTCAAATAAGTCTTCCCTGCTTAAAACTAAACTTTTTTTGCGGGTGTATTTCCAATATGAGACATACTGGTGTGTTTAATATGAGTTACGTTAAGCAAGGTCTCGCATTAGGTATATGACAATTCAAAGATCATAGAGTTAGAGGAGAAAGGAGACAGATGCTACTAAGATGAAAAAATGGCACATCTAATAGCATGAGAGCTGAGACACAGCATGACGGTGAAGCCATGTCCATGCAGTTGCAGTAGGAGTTATCAGGGGTATGACTAACTGCTGACGTAATTTGAGCCATTAGGGATACATTGAGGTAATTTAGTTGGGGTCGGATATTCAGGGCAAAGAGGAAGTTTGGAGGGAAACCCGACATCGGCATTAGCATGTTCTGTTACATCGCCTCCGACGGACAGCGTACACCACTTGAAGGGCTCTCCACATAGCACCCCGGATCGGACTACCACTGAAAAATTCGGCCATCTACGGAATTCGAACTCAGACCCTCTGATTGAAAAGTCAATATAAAATGTATGCACCGCACCATCCCAATCGCTTTATACTCGTTTTTTCTATCCATTACGTGTAAAGTGTTAGATGATGGGGTTCATGAGATCTTTGAGACTAATGAAATTCACTTCATCAAGCCTCTAAATTTGATAAATAAAAAAACATTACTATTAGGGTGTCATTGTTTTCATACCCCGAATTTAACATGCTTTATTCTTTGTTTTATGAAGTATTAATTAAAATATTTGAATATTTTTTTCGTAAAGGCAAATAAAATGATTTTTTTGTTCCTTTAATTGTTAATCTTCCGTTGATATTCTATGTCACAGAGAATATAAAAGTTAAGCCTCATATTTATTTATTTACTGAAATCAACCTTGTAAGCCACCAACAGGGTGTGTGGAATGGGGTGAATACACACCAGATGGCGCACCTTACCATCAGCGTTTGAGAAAAGCACCATCTGCAATGATTCAATACTAAAAATTGAAAACTGGTAACACGCGTAGTGGAATGAATGAAAATGGGGAATGCATAGTGGGTTTAGTGGATATTGAGTCAGGAGATAGCCAAAGTCTTTGTGAGACGCCAGTCTATAGGTTCCATGGATACCTTGTTTCCTTTCTCCCAAAAAAATTCGCTAGTTTGAAGAATTCACTCCAAAAAAACTGACCGCCTAGTCACACAGAATATCCTTATTTACTTGCTTGGTCTCTTGTGTTAACCGTTAAAATACTCACTTTTTCAATCAATCGAGTTTTCGGAATAATTTTAGCATGTTTAATGCAGAATTCTGTAGGCAAATTTTGCAAATAAAATTATCATGTTTCATTTTGAAAACACTGAATTCCAAAAGCAGCGATAGCCTTTCTACCATAAATATTTATAGAAAAATTAAAAATAATTCTGGCTGAAAAATATTAGAAAAATAAATTGTCAATTAAAAACCATTAATACAGTAATCAACCCGAATGTCGGTTTGGGAGGTGATGGAAGAGTTCACTCTGTACTAAACCCTATTCAGTGTGTGAAATTCACACATCAGGGTAGGGGGGCCAGTTCCTTTCACTGTGCCGGTTATGGTTTCCCAGGAAGATCTGGTACCCGAAAAATCACATTGCTTGGGTACCCAGAGTGCCCTGCCCGGGTCTCGAACCCTGGACCCTTCGGTAAGTAGTCTAATGCTCTATCCCCTGGACTACCGTGACCCACTTTGACCTGGTTTGATATCGCACACTACTAAAGTTGTTCTCAGGGTCATCAACAAAAAGATAGAGAGTGAGGCAAATGGTTACTTAGTGGATGATCAGTTTCGGTTTAGGTAGGCGAGAGGTACGCAAGATGCCATTGCAGTGATGAGATCACCAATCAAGAGGAATATAGAATACAATCAGGACGTATTTGAATATTTCGTAGATTTCGAAAAAGCGTTTGATAGAGTTAATTGGGAAAAATTAACGCGTGTATTGCAGAAAATAGGAATGGATTGGAGAGAGAGGAGACTAATCCGCAACCTGTGCATGTCTCCGACTGCTCAGGTGCGAGTGGGGAACGGAGCGTCCGGATGGGCAGTGTTAGGAAGAGGTGTAAGGCAGGGTTGCCCATTGTCACCGGTGCTGTTCAACATATATGTAGAGGAAATGATTAAAGAGGCATGGGAAGAACTGGAGGTAGGAATGAAAGTCGGAGGGGAATTCGTAAAATCGGTTAGGTTTGCTGATGACCAAGCATTAGTTCTTCTGTCAGCCAAGGGGTTGCAAGCATTGCTGAGTGAATTGGAGGTTCAGTGCGATAAATATGGGATGAGAATCAATATTAATAAAACAAAGGTTATGCGATTGCCCGAAAAAAAAGGCGAAGCTAAATATTAAAATAGGCGGGGAAAAAATAGAGCAGGTAGAACAGTTTACATGTCTCGGAAGTGTTTTGGACCAATACGGTCAAAGTAGTAGGGACGTAAGGAGAAGAATTGCGCTAGGCAAGGAGGCTTTCTCAAGGAGTAGGGAGTTGTTGACGGGGACGTTGAGTAGGGAGGTTAAGACAAGACTCGTAAAAACTCTGATATGGAGCGTAGCTATGTACGGCGCGGAAACGTGGTCGCTGAACCGGTAGGATAGACGTAGATTGGAGGCTTTTGACATGTGGGTGTGGAGAAGAATGGAGAAGGTGAAATGGACTGAAAGGAAAACAAATAAAAAAGTACTAGAAATGGTGGGTGAGGAGAGGAGTTCGTTGAGAGAAATCCTATGGAGGCAAGAAAGTGAATGAAAGGGGTATTGAGCGGCAGTGGAATGTTGAAGACGGTAATAGAGGGGAGAATGTTAGGCAAACGAGGAAAGGGCAGGAACACGATAGAGACTTTGGACGGGATGAAGGGAGGAAAGAAGTACACAAAGATGAAGAGGGACCTGATGTAGATTAGGTTGCTGGATTGTGTTTAGTTAGGACTCGCAAGATATTTATTTGATAGTTGTGTACGTCCAAAAACCCAGCTTCACCTATAGATTACCTTATAACAGTAATACGTCAATTAAAGAAATGTTAATAAGTATTGAATGGAAAGGGTAAATATTAGTAGAAATGCATGTTAATAGTATCAATAAATAAATAATCCTTTAAGAAAGACCTTTGTGAATACTATGCATTTGAAATGAACTGCACTAGTATAGTCTGTATCTGTATGTCAATGATTTTTTAAATTCCCGATTAAATGGAGGAATGATGTTCTTACAAAAGAAATTATTCTATACATTTTCACACCAATTAGCTGGGTTTTATGTCACATTTAAAGCACAAGCAAAGCGGCTCACAAGCAACTGTAGCTAAAAATTAATTTCGGATCAACAGTAATCACCCACAAAAATGGAGAACGCAAAACCTGATTGATGATCTTTATTTACACAATAATTAAGATATTCACTAAATATGTAAAAAGATAATTACTCGACTTATATCAAATAATCAACAGTGCTATTGGATATACCACATTAATGTTCATTAATTAATATTTCCAGACTAATTCTCATATAAAAAATATATGAATTTTCAATTCGCGTAAAAAATAAAATATTTGACGATATCTAAGTATAAAATAACGTTTGTAAAGCAACTTATCAAAGTTCAAGGTTACCTCAATAAAGAGAAGGCAGTCATTACCCATGGACCTCTTGTTTAAAGAATTTCATGATATAAGGCATATAACAGTGAGTATTGATTCGATTGTCTTCAGATATCTATCGTTTTCGGCGTTTACATTAATGCATATAAATGTATGAAATCCGAAAATAATTGACTAAAATCTCCATTTTCAAAATCATAGATATTTTTATGATTAAAATACCATTAAAATTGACAATACTGCATTAATTTCAAAGGGAATGTTTATCAATAGATGATCTAATCCGGTTGTACGTTCCAGAAGGATAAGTTACATGAAGACATGGTCTTAAGATTAAGTAATCGAACAAGATCTGCCTGGTGAGTAACGAATCCCCGGATACAACGAAAGCCAACACATCTGGGGAATACGTTTTTTATGATCCTACGACGGCTTTTCAGAAATTCTATCTCATAATGCTGATACAGGTAAATTAAATCATTAATACAATTATCTAAAACTTCAATATTTTCCCGATTAATCACGCTGAGCTCCATATACCACGTCTTACATTATTGGCCAAAGCTATGAAAACTTACAAAAATTAGCTACTTAAGTCACTATTATAATAACTATTTTTTATTTAAGCGGCCGAGTCGTTAGACTAAACGCATAAAAACAACAAATTCTTTCTAAAAAAAGGAGAAATTCGAAATGCGGACATTGCTAATTTGGGGAAGCTAACTTAAAGTTGGTGCCTGAGTATTTCTCTATGATGAAGGTTGATGGTGCAAAAACGATCTTAGAGTCCTATACAGTTCTTAATGAATAAATATTCAATGGGAAACTCTTCTCAGGCAGCCAGATTGGCGGCAGAAATTTCATGACTTTTCCAAAGCTCAGCGTATTGCGATAAAATAGCAAAACCAATTACCGCGGACCTCTGAAAGGAGAAATAGGTTCTATCGTTTGTTTATTAAACAGATTTCTTCAAATAACCATGTTTCATCATTCCCTCATTAATGCTCCATTACATTTGTTTTACGTGGTAACCACTGCTAAATTTAGCTAAATCTTAGAATACCAAATACCTCAGTAAATAATTTAAGCAAAAAAGAAAAACCGCAAAATTTGATTAAGTTAGTTACTCTACATAGTATAATTCACATACGACCCAAAGTTACAACGAATGATGTTGGCAATGAAAGTCGTAACATGGGTCATGTATTAAATATCTTAGGTTGAGTATCTAACTGTTCTGCTTTATTATGAATCGCTACCACAACGTAACACCGGAATCCATCTACCGAGAATATAGGAATAGGTACGAACCCTCAAAGTTTCGAATTCCAGGACGGAATTTCACGGACCTGATAAGGCCATAAAGGTGCTACGTTTTCGTCATTAAAGAAAATCAAAGAATACTCACTATTTTCCAATCGTTTCCTCTGAGGATTTTTGGAACAAAAATTACATAAATTAAAATTATTCAATTTGAGAAAATTACCGCTTATTCATTTGCCTGAATAATTTCTCTGTAAATTTGTAACAATTTATTTTTCAAAAATAGGAAAAAAAACGTATTTAACGCTCCTAAAAATAGGTAAATGAAACAATAACTCAAGGAAGGCTGGTCTTTCGATCGGTCAAACCTTTCGAAAACAGTAACCTTAACCTAAAGGAAAACATTAAAAAAGCGAATACTAACCTAAATTTCCCAAAACTCAGAATATTTCAATTATATAGGTACCTTTATTTGAAAAGAGCAGGACCTTCCATTTTATGTGAATTATTTTGATGAGGCAATTAATTAATATTTGCACAGTTCCACTGAGCAGCATTTCACACGAGATTGTTTTTAGAGCCCATATAAAACCAAAAATAGAGAATTTAGTTCGATAAAAACCGTTTCACTAAAATTCAGGCAATGGTATTCAAATAATAAACTATATTCAATTATGCGACACTTATTTAATTTCATGATCACTGCGAGCAATTAATTTTCCATAAAATATTTTCAAGTAACTTTTCCGGATAAGAATTATCCCATCATCGAAATTCTTTAATATCTTCAAATATTAAAGGTTTCAAATCGTGATTTGGGAGAAACAAATTCAAGATAACATAACCTAGGGAATTTTCAAAGAGCAAAAATAAGAGTTTATATAACATCCAGTGGATATTTTTGATCATTTCGTTGCTTCAAATCCATGACCGTACCGAGAGTAATAGCATTTCAATCAAAGGTTACCCTCATTTGTCTTTCAAACAAACATCAATGAAAGTTCACAGGGCCATCCAGCAAATAGTGTAAAACTTTATTAAGTTATTTTATTCTGAAAATAGAATTTCAATTTCATGTCTATTATTTACTGGGGATATATTACGACGGCGTTCAGATCAACGAAATCAACGTCACCTTGAGAGCACTTTCTGAGCGTACGCTTCATTCATTCTGCATTATCCGTCATCCGTTTGTAGTAATCCTATGGTGTCAAAATCTAATTCAGCGTACAATAGAAAAAGTGTCGCCACGAAGATGATAAGACTCGTTCGATTTCTTTTGCAATCTCCCACTACAGGTTTGGGGAAAAAGAGAAAGTAATTGTAAAATTTCGCCGCTGGCAAGCATCAACTGTAGGAACATATCGGTGCTAGAGATCATAACATTCCGAAAATCAAGATAGTCTACAAGAGTCCATATTTCGTCGTCATTCGAATGTAATGGAGAGTTGCGTACACGAAGTAGCGTTGGGTGGAGAGACGGGCAGTGAAACTAGGATTCCGGGGAATACCCGAGGACTCGGGTATCACATGTGCACTCGGTTTTAAAAGATATAAATAGGTTCCTTAGGTAACTTAAGTAACTTGAGTTCCTGAGGTGTACTGGGTTTCCACCACGTAATCATGGGATCGACTCCCGGTGGTAGCAGAATTTTTCAGAGGCATGATCCATATTTGGATGCGTGTGCCATGCTGAGTGTTCTTTCAAACGGAAGAAGCGTCGTCTATTGGAGGGAAGTTGAAATTTGTGACCCCTTGGCGTCCGTTATTAAAATTTGGCTATTACCAACAACCGATTTTCCTCCTTGCTTCTCCCATTCCCTAAAAGTCCTGACCCCAACCACCTCACCTTGAATTTATTACCTATCCGCATTGACACCAATGACACTTTCTACTAACAGAGGATAAATAATGGTACCAATCGATTTGAGTAAACCAAATTTCGAAATTCCCAAATTGAACCAGTTAAAATTTAACGTCATTTCACTCAATAATCATCAAAAAAATAAAATTTCCATGATTGATTTCCAGTGTAGTTATTCTAAAACATTGTTCTCCACTATCCCCGATCCAACGAGAAATGAATAATTTCATTTACTTTTTAAAGCTTGATGAGAAGTGCCGATTTCGGCCATTTCTTCCACAGATCCCCCGAAGAATTTCGACAACCGTTGACGACCGCGTAAACAGCTCACGCACGCATCCTGGTCATCCATCTTCCCTTCCCACATCTCCCGAATCCTTCCCCTCCTTTTCTATATCCTTTCCTCCGCTCCACTTCTCCCTGCATGTCTGGCCTTGTCCCTTATCCTTGCCATTCCCCTTTCATTTCCCTCCGGGGGTCGTGTAGGGGATGGATGCCACTGCGTCTCGCGCGATTGATCTCGACTGCCACCGGTATATTGAAGCGAGTTTGGGCGTGTGTGTTGAGATCCGGCTGGGATAGGGGAGTGGGAAGAGGATCCATGGGATGAGGACCCAGTCCCATTTGTCCAAGGCCAACGCGCCGGCACACAATATCAGCGTGTCAAGGGAAACTTGACGACCAACCAACCGACACGTCACGTAGGATTGCAATTAAAGGACTAAAACACGGATCGGACCCACCCAGCCCCTCATGTTTGACCAAGGCAACCATTTGACGCCACGAGAGCACTTCTAATCTTCCTTTTTTCCCACTTTCCAGGTTGTATCTCATGCTCCTCAGGCTGCCCGGCTTTAATCTCTTCCTCCGATATTAATAACCTTTATGAATACCGTGAGAAAATTCCCATGGCCTTTTTTTCAATAACCTTCTGGAACTTGCCCGCCAACTTTCCCAATTTTTTTTCAATGCTACGGGAAATAAAAATTAGAATTTCAGAAGTCACAGATGCGTCCCTCTGCATGAGCGAAGCATGCTAGATGCATTGGATTAATTTGTTACAAAAGAGTAATTGCAATAAATTTAATCCAATTTATGATACACCCTACATTCACAAGATGATGTTTGAGTCAATATTGTCATTAAGTAAAGAGCGATAACTATACTGTCGAAAAATTTTATTAATTGTGTTAGGAATTTACAATCATGTCATTTAAATTAATTCGATTTTTCTATTTCATGATCCATTGAATCAAGGAATGACATAATATTCCCCATAACGTAATATTTAAATGGGTAATATATTTCAACTTCATAAATATGATAGCAGAAATATAACATGATTTAAACAAGTCATGAGATGAGTCATGATGAGAACAAACGTAATCATATCGACCTCTCTGAGTTTTTTGTTCATGAAGATGACAATATTAGTGATGTAAAGCCCTTGTCATATCTCTTCTGAGTTCCTGCAACTTGAAAAATGTGGTCGATCCCGAATGCGGATTTTTAAAATTGTCTTAGCAAAGCCGAACCCAACGCAAAGCAAGAAACTACTGCGCCTCTGGAATCCCGCTGGTGAAAGGTCTGGGTTATCCCCCAATAAAGGAAATAACCAAAACCCCGTCTCAGAGAGGAAACAGATGCTGACGCTGAACATATTCATAGATGGAAAGGAAGGTCTCCAGTAAAAATTAACGTGTCGGCAAAATTTTTCCCGGAGTGGAGGAAGCGAAAAAACCATCGTCATGATAATAAATGAGTTATGCACGTTTCTAAGTATACCCAGTTACCATCACGTGGCACCCGGATGACGGAATATATATTTCTCCAAAGGTAAATAGACAAGCCTCAAAATCTGTCCCTTCCTTCGACTCCGATTAATTAATTTCCGACGTTGCTGTTCTCCCTCGAGAACTACCACCCAAAGTAAACTCGCGCCCCCACTAACATGCGCACACTCACGAGCGCTTCCACACGCATACAATGTGCGGATTCGGATTACAAAACGGATTAATAAGAGCAACCAAGCGCTCCACTTCTCCAATGTCCCTCCCATAAGGACTCACTGCCCATCCCTCCTCACGAAATCACCAACCTTAGTGCGTCCCCATCTGTCGGGGAATTTTGGACCTGGATACGGGGATGAACCATCATCCGACCGTGGTGCCAGTACGCTCTGGAAAGACCGTAAAGTTAAAGGAGGATTTGGAAAGGAGAGGCGGAGGAAGAGGTAATTATGCTGAGCAAGACATAACGAGAAATGGACATTAAATACCAACAATTATAATGGAAGTTTAGGTGTGTTTTCAATGGACACTGGCACTGCGCACTACCTCGTAACCAAACGCTAAGCAAAGTTATGCCAAACGTCTCAAAACGCCATTTAATTTATCACAATAACTCATTCATTAGTTCGGCATACTTTCTGCCCACCTTAATACCTTTCAAAATGCTAATTTCCTCTATTCGTACTGCCAACAACACCCCGTGGCCACTCACTACCTCATGCATTAGGCTTCCGGTCTTCTACAAAACTCTCACAACAGTCGTCTCTCTTCTCCCATCACCCATAATTTTACATCCATTGCTTTCCTTTACGGACATTTTTTATTCCCATTCATCTCCATACCCACATCCCAAAAGTCTTTTAACACTTATTCAATTTTCTCAACGACAAAGTTTCCAAGCTATGCAAATAAATGTATATCAACATCTTTATTTAGCCAACATCTTTATTTTACAAAGATTAAAGATAACCAATTTTGGAAATAACATTTGGTAAGTTTTGTTGATCATTCTTCCCAAACTTACTCGTAAGTCTGGGAATCAATTTGTGCTAACCATAAGGATTATGCAGGAGCAAATCCACTACAGTTAACTCAATACCCGGGTCCTAGTTGTTTCCATGCAACTTGCATCGGATTGTTAGTCCAATAAATTAACCTAGTGGCGAATAACGACGAAGATTTAAGGAAAAAATTTAAATTCTGAAATGTTGTTATGATTAGTTACCATCATTTTCTCTATTTCTAAATGAAAAAGGAAACACAGTAAAAGGATTCATACTACTCCATGAACAAAACAGGTTTTTCACGCACCAGAGCTTGTCCCTTTTACCCATCCATTTAACCCTATAACTAAAGAATGTATCATTGAATTAAGTACCAAAGAAAGATTCTCTGTCAAAGGATTTTATTATTAATAGCCTGAAACTAAAAGGTTTGCATCTTGGATGCCATAGCATATCACGGTCATCTTGAATTTGTGCACGATACCAAATAAATTCGGTATTAGAGCTAACTTGAAAAAAATTTATTTGGGAAAGCCTAAGAAACTAAGAAACTGCAGAAGATTCCGCGACAGTAACTTTTAACGGAGTCAGCCGCTAATCATAGTACAATGCAATAATTTTAAAGTGTTACAATCATTCGCTTAGACTAGGACCCGGATTCGAATCCCAGTCAAGGCGAATGATTTTCAGACTCTAAAATTATTTGAGGAGTTGCTGACTTGCGTCGTAAAATCATTAATATCAGTCTAAAGTTACCATTTCCAAAATGATTTCTAACATTGGTAAGAATCAGCTTCATGGAAAATTGAAAGGTCACTAGAGAGAGTCTTCAAGAATGTCACCACATTATTGGAGAAGCGTACCTCCCAAAATTGAAATGGTGTTAATGTAGTAATTTCCATCCATATGGAAAGTCATCATAATGGTTTCAATATCTAAGTGAATGGAAACGTTTGCTTGAGATGATCAATGACCTCCAAGTTTTCCGAAATGATCTAACGATGCTGCTTTTTCAACTATGAAGAAGGGCTGTATAGTGAGTATAACGGTTCATGTGGCAGATCTGAGTTATAAAAAATTTCTATAGCAATAATGATTATAGTTCTCCGACATTTCCTAGCTGATGGGAAATTAAAAGGCAACTCATGTACGAGTATCCTGTTGGACTTAATAAGTGCAACCCTAAAGCCATAGACATTATATCATCCGCTTAATACAGAAGTGGCTAACTGTATAAATTTATTAAAGCAATAGATTCATCAGTCCATGAAACGAAATCATAACTAAATATATCGTGCTGTTAGAATCAAATATATAAACAGAAACATTAAGTATTCCGAAGTCTAAGAAGAAGGCAGAAGTATGACTAAAAAAAGGCTCTGGTCATGAACAAAACAAGGGGATCTAGAAGAAACAACATTTCAACAAATATGCGTAAAATTAACAAAATTCAATTGCTTCCTTGAGTTCGTATTTCAACATTGATCTCTTTCCTCGTAGTCGGTGGAATTCCTTCGATGAGTATTGCGCCAAAAACGTATTAAAGAAAACATAAATCGCATGCCATATAAAATACGAAGTCACATCGATTGTTAGGTTTTTGTTTCACATACCAATGGGTAAGAAGAAGCACAGGCCTCTTTCAAACTGTCCTGAGTAGCAAAAGAACAAATGACATTAAGATAAGCTATTATTCAAATTAACATGCGCTAAATGGCAGACAAGAATAAACTTTGAGAGCTTATGACCAAGTTTGAAGCGTAGCATTTTCATATTCACTCTCACTCAATTCTCTCCTCGTTTGACTTGCTAACAACATTGCCGTGTGAGCAAGGGGAGACTACAGCTAACATCGCTATCCATCCCTTCGATATATCATCTGTGATACTATTGTGCTGTTGGAGTTGAGGAGAATAATGCTGCGAAGGATGTGAAGGAAAATCTCTTAACTAGTGAAAAAATGATTCACAAATATTTCAAATGCGACTGTTGAAGAGAGGAAAATAAAATACTAAGAGAGTACACAATAAAGTAAAAAGTAAACCCCCTACTTGGTACAGTTGTAACGACACGTAAATATACCATAACCATTACGTTCTCTAGTATGAGCTGAGGCAATTCAAAATGACGTTAATTGAATATTATGAAAATCAAGTAAAGGAAATCACAGTTTAGAATATACTTTTCGCCGAAAAATGCCAGCAACCATCCTCGGTCGTAAGTAGCACTCCGGAAGAAATAAGTTTCAGGAAATAAAAATTCAAAAATATAAGAAAAACATTTAAGTTCCTTTACAATATTTAATATAGTTTTTTTAATTTTAGAGAGCAGAAAAGCACATTTTAATACCGAGGGACAATACATTCCTCGCGATGCTCTTCCTGCTCCTGTTGTAATAGGCGCAAATTAAATCGATGCGTTTTGAATCCTTTCTCTTCGATAACTTTAGTTTTCAAAATTAAATCTTTGAGTCATTTATGTGTCAGTAATATCTTAATGAGAGTTGATAAAGGACAGATAGTAGCAATTTTCCCCTTGATACTTGGAACCACACGGTGGAAAAGTTTTACTATCTGTTATTTACTATGCTCGAATTCCAGCACACCACGCCTGAAATTACTCAATTTTTTGATGAGGTTAGTGTCACTTACATTACCATTACGTATTCTGTGGGTTAATTTACTGAATTTTTGAAGTTCTGTTACAAGGGTCTAGCTCTTAGTAATATTCAAGAACCTCGAATAAGGATAGATTCCTGATCATTTTTATTAGAAGTTGCTTGAAGGGCATTGAAAAATTGATTGATTCATAAAAAGCAATGAATCGGTTGAACAAACCACCGACGAGTTTTCTAACCGGAGTCTTATGTTTAGGAATCGACTGATAATTCCCTTCAATAAATGGAAGTAATGGAATGACAAGTAAGCCAGGAGTGAATTCACGAAATAATACTAAAATTGACTTGATATGAATTCTCTGCATGGACTTCGATAAGAATTGACTTACTATAAATTATCGGTTAACAAAAACAAAAGATAAAAGTTAAAAATTCTTTTTGGGATAAATAAAAAATTTACTATCACGTAAAAGTTCAGTTTAATATTTAAAACTTACTTTAAACATCTACAATATGATATAGATCATGTTATAATTTCAGTTTAGTGGCGTCAATAAAAAAAGTATACAGAACAATTCGTCAAAGCTCCGTTTTCGCCAGTTTACTTTATTCCGATACTAAAAAAGTTGATCATGCTTCCAAACCCAGTATGATACTAAGTTCATTAATCAAGTTGACTCTCGTCGTGACACCGTCACTTTTTATGCAATTTCAAAATTGATCTTGTGCCTTTTCAAGTTCTGAAGTGACCTGCAAAATTTATTTCCAGTTTAAAATGTTTGAAACGCCTCGAACCAGCTAAACAAACCTTACATGATATGCACTTTCCCTTATATGGCTGAGAATGCAAGATTGTGAACGCCGTGAATAAAGATTTAGAGAGCGCATTTTATCTCTGTCGAGGTGTTATTAGATCCATTAAAAAATGTCAGATAATATTTCTACCACGTCACAAATAAATCATTTAATACTTTAATAGGGTCAGTAAAAGTGTGTTTTGCCCCCATTTATTGGAAATTGTTACCTCACTAAGCCTCACGAATCAAACACTCGGGTCCACAATACCGTCGTAGTTTTTCATTCTTAAATTTCTAGCAATTTTCTTCACCCCTAATTCTCCTCCTAGGGTTCTGATTCACACTGTAGTGCCCATGATAACTTTTTAACCTAAACATTTCCCAGCACGCCAATTTTCCAATGCACAAATTTTAACTTTTTTCGAGTCTTTGGATACCTTCCACTTCCACAAGCCTATTCCTTTATTTTCATCTCTCAAAGGCTCACCGTGGTCCCACCATCTCCCTTTATATGTTGAGTGTTCTTCCTTTTACCGCCTTGGGGATAAAAAAAACCGTTTTCCAATATTTTCCTCCCCACGGAAGTCTTTCAAGTGTTAATCACTCAGTTCTACTTCGGTCGCAGTTGTCAAAACTTCGCCAATAGACAGGAGTAACAGAAAATTCGAAAATTTTACGTTTGGGAAAGAGTCCAAAGTTCTGAGTGGCTGCTATAAGAAACTATTGGTTTGCTTTATCAACACGGTGGACAGTTTAAAACTTTGTTTGGAATATCGTTACCACGCCTCCATTGGTTTCTCATTTACAGAATTTCAAAAATATTTTTCAAAATAACCGAAAGATGTTTTGCGGTTTATTCTCGCATTCCTTCGAAACGTAAATAAAGCAGCGTTTTTTTCTTATTTTTTCTACTGAAACTACTAAAGCATGAAAACTTCGGCAAAAGTTGTATGCACGGTGGTTCGGGAAATAGTGCTGTAAATATATTCAAAGATATTGAGATAAAATAAATCGCGCTGTGTCCTTCCATCCTTTAATTTGACCGAAATATTTGTCTAAAATGAATGATGAGAACATCTAGTTCACCTAGCTCAAAACAGTATGTTCAGCAATTAATCGCTAAATAAGATAATACTCGTGCAAATTTTAGTTTCAAGGAAAATTCACGGAAGAACATATTTTGAAATAAAAACGGTAAATCATATTCTTTCATCATTTAAAAAGTAGGTACATATACTTACTTCCTTCCTCCCTCCATAATGTCCAACATGCCTAATCCTTGCTCACACATTCTTCCCTTGCATAGCGTTCTCACATCTTTCAATCTTCAACATATCAATGCTAATAAAAAATTTCCATTTACTTCTACGTACATTGGTTTTAGAGACTGATATGGTATTAGCCCAATGTATATGCATACAGGTATTAGCCGATTCTAAATGCAAGCCGTGCATAAAAACCAGCCGTACGAGGAAATATACATTAAAGTTCTCTGGGCTTAGAAATGAAAAACAATATTCAATTGACATTTAATTGGGCGGTTAATTCAACTTAAAAAATAATCACTCTAAAGAGAAAGTACCATCTTAAAAAATCAATTCATTACCGTCCTGTCACAAAATTGTAAATGCTGATGTCGGAGTTAAAATTTCTCTGACTCACATTTGTTTATTCACAAACATTTTCCATAATTGATGTTTACAGCAGTCTAATAGATTACCGTAGGTGTTTGATAGACCAACGTACTAAACACAACTGCACCCGTAACTCTTCAAAAATTACACAAAAAATTCTTATCCCATATTACATATTACAATCATTAGTTGCTCAATCAGCCAAGGGGTTGCAAGCATTGCTGAGTGAATTGGGGGTTCAGTGCAATAGATATGAGATGAGAATCAATATTAACAAAACAAAGGTTATGCGATTGCCCGAAAAAAAGGCGAAGCTAAATATTAAAATAGGCGGGGAAAAAATAGAGCAGGTAGAACAGTTTACATATCTCGGAAGTGTTTTGGACCAATACGGTCAAAGTGGTAGGGACGTAAGGAGAAGAATTGCGCTAGGCAAGGAGGCTTTCTCAAGGAGGAGGGAGATGTTGACGGGGCCGTTGAGTAGGGAGGTTAAGACAAGACTCGTAAAAACTCTGATATGGAGCGTAGCTATGTACCGCGAGGAAACGTGGTCGCTGAATCAGGAGGATAGACGTAGATTGGAGGCTTTTGAAATGTCGGTGTGGAGAAGAATGGAGAAGGTGAAATGGACCGAAGGGAAAACAAATGAGGAAGTACTGGAGATGGTGGGGGAGGAGAGGGGTTTGTTGAGAGAAATCCTATGGAGGCAGGAAAAATGGATGAAAGGTGTATTGATCGGCAATAGTGGGATGTTGAAGAGGGTAATAGAGGGGAGAATGTTGGCCAAGCGAGGAAAGGGCAGGGACAGGATAGGGATGTTGGACGGGATGAAGGGAGGAAAGAAGTATTCAGAGATGAAGAGGGACCTGAGGTAGATTAGGTTGATAGATTGGGTTTTGTTTGGAATTGCAAAATGTTTATTTGATAGTTATGTCCATCCAAAAACCTACCTTAACCGGTAGATTACCTAAAAAAATTACATATTACAAAAATTCATTTCTAGCTCAGCGTACATTCTACCTCCCGTAATTTCGTCTATTCTTTTAAATAATGTGGAAATTTTAGAGCGCTCTTATTACATAATTTTACATAAAATACCCATCCGATCTGTAAATTCGCTGTTTAAACTGCTAATGAGAAATTTAATACGCCCAAAGTTTGAATGGACCGAAATTGATGCTTGAATTGCGTATAACTACAAAAACTAAATTTATAAAGCTGCCTATAGTTGATTATGTGTAGCAATTCCGTACTACCCAAAACATTTCTACGGGATCGGATGAAATTCGAGTTATATTTATGTTTACTCGCGAAATATTCAACATAAAATCTTCATAAATTTAAATGACCTCTGAAACCGGTGCACCTTGTACTTTTAAGTATTTTTCCTTGGTATTTTACGAATGGAACTTTTTCAGAAAATTGAACAATAAAAAAAGACTGGTGCTCGGCCGTACCCTTTCCACGCAGTTTTTGATGGGTCGCGGGGGGCCAGGTGTAAATTAAAGGGAATGTATGTAGAATGACTGGTAACTTACTACTCCGTGCCAAACGTCCTTGCGACGGCTTGCGGGATATTATGTAAATGTAAAATATACGCTTTAATATTCAAACTTTTATGCATTCCAGGGAAGAATGAAGATGCTCAGTTTCAAAATTCCCTAATGAGAAAACACAAATGAAAATTCGCATTTTCGTTGCTATTATATCGTTCACTCAGTCTCTATTGTCCCGTGCGTAATAAGTGGCGCGGAAACTCTTCGAAACAGTTTCACCGAACAGCCGTTTAAGATAGCATTACCCACATACTCTCTTTTCAGGAGTAAAAAATGAACGTGTATAAATTCAAAAGAAGCGAATGAAATAAGACCAGTATCAGTCCATGCCGGAGATAATTTTGTCCAGACTTATACTTATGAAATTCACAGGAAATATTTCCCCTAAAGGAAGGCATTTATCATTTTACTCTGTGCAAATATTATATTCAATCTCACTTAAGAAAAACGATTATACGTGGCCTTATATTTTTCTCATAAATTATTTTGATTTTAAATTTTAAATCGAAAAAAATGAAATTTGTTTTCTTTCAAGACATACCCAAAGAAATTTTGTAGTAATGCATTTAACCTATTGGCTTAAACAAACAGCAACTCTGTACTAAATATTTATTTTCTACGTCTAACGCTTCTTCTTTAAAGAGTGCTCTGCTTTATCTGCTTGGTAATTCCATTCTCATCCTTACTTTCAACGTTATCAAACTACCGTTGCAAATTTCTAATATCCCCGTCAATGACAAACTTATTTTCTCCAATTGGTCGAAGAATATCGTGGAGAATTACAAATTGTTCATTGCCATACAACAAACATGAACGCATTTTCTTTTCATAAAACAATCGCTGTCCACTCATTTTATATATGATCCGTTGATTACCCAAGAGAACTTGTGATCAGAAACTGACAGAAGGAATGAGAAATTTGAATGAACGTGGGATTCTATCTATAAGATTGGCTTATTAAGAGGCACCAATTGGTGGATCTATACCTTGCTTCTGCTTGCACCTTCTTGCACCACAAGAAACCTCCTACCCATCGTTCTTCGAACTCCGTTTCCCGTTCGTATTCATTCTAACCATCTCCTAGTCATCGCCTATACGTGTATTCCTCCATGTCCGGGAATTATCTCCATACCACATCATATCTCTAATTCAAATCGCTCTTTCTGTAATTCTCACTCTTCCCGTCTCCGTTCACCGCTCTAGCCTTCAGCTCTTCGGATTTTCTCTTCTACGGGGTTGAATTTCAATCCAAGTTAGTTCAGAGCGAGGAAATTCCCGGCGATTCACTTGCAGTCCCATTGACCCGGTTCATTGTCGAGTTGATTACAAATTTTCGTAAATTTTCGTAAATTAAGTTTGTATGGTTGTCACAATAAGTGTCGCAGAGGGCGTAATCCGACACGGAGGAGTACATTTCCAGTATCTAAGAAGAAAATGGACTGAAAAGAGCAAACAGCCCCACGTTTCCATCCAATAAAATTAAAGTTCATATATAAGAAATTTCTCACTTAAGTAAGATATAATGGTTTGAAAGTGTATCCTGCTTACACTGCAAAGCGATAATACATAAATTATGAGAATTTCTTTCTTAACAAAACCTATAGAGTCGTCTATTAGAAATGGGTAGTGTCTAAGAAGTTGATCTTAGAAGCGTAAAAACAATACAACGTACTCATATATTCAAAAACTCGGGGTTGAAAAACACGTCTACATATGACCAACCGACAAAACAGATGTCATCAAATAATTATTCCTTAGACAATTTAAACTACTTCAAGCAGTTAAAAATGCAATCGAATAATCAATTATTAGTATTTCCCTCCGATTACGATTTAAATAATGTTACTCAATGCAGTGCACTTCACTTCACCTAATGTTGTGCTTTTCGTTATTCCTAGGGAGATTAAAAGCATTGGGAAATGTACACAATTGGATGTAACGCTTACTTTTAATCGCATGGAAACTGATGAACAAGACTATGAGATTGCGGAAATCATCAAAAACGGTTAATTGTGTGGAAAACCGAGCGGCACGTATCCGAAGGTCTCCAAAGAAAGACCAGCGCACAGTGAAATCTTACTCAGTCCTAAGTGTGGAGAACGAGGGAGAATATAATCAGGAAGAGAATAACAACAACGAAGAATTCCACCGTAGTGTAATTCAGCAGCTTTATAAGGAAAATTCGAAGATAAGAGGAGAAGGAAATGGCTTAAAATGCGACAATTTCAGAATGTAAATATCACTCGCCTTGGCCGGCGCATATTGCGAATGACTCCGTTAAAAATATACAGCCGCGGCGTCTCCCACAGTTTCTTGTAGTGAGGAAATGAACGGTTATATTGAAATTAGGATGCTAAAGGTGGTTACACATTTATTTGTTGGTAGTTCACCGGCCTAGGGTAGGTTTTTGATGGATCCTGGGACTACTATGATGTACCTCTAAGCCCTAAATAACATTAGACAAAATATTCTGAAGACCAGTACCACATATTACAATAACTCATTATTTAGCTCTGCAACTTTTACCTCTCTTAATTCCATCCAATATGCGTATCTTTTCCTTCCTCTGCTTTCACTTCAAAACATTACACACTGCATCACCTTGTTTAGAATCCCATTCCTCTGAGTATCATCTGCTTGTTGTACCTTATTTGGATAACTTCCCTCTCTCTTCCACTACTGTACGCAGAAACTTATAATTAGTTTTACTTTATTTAAATGTAATTTTTCCAATGTTCTCCACACCTAAATCTCAGATGCCTTTGCACTTATATTACGACCTCAATGGGAATTTTTATGAACAATATGAAAGTACTCCCAATTTGCTTGGTCATGCAAGAATTCCCAATGATGACTGCGGAACCCTTCTATCCTTGGATTCCCGGCCCTTTTTTATTGCTTTTTACCTAATTAACGCATTTATTCTGTCGAGGTTAAGCTTTATTGTCCCTTCTTCCTTCTTACCCCTACAAATAACATTGAACGCCTAAGCCCTAGGTAGAGGAAAACCCACTTAGGCGGGAATCGAACTTTCGACCTCTTGGTTGGCAGGCAAGAACGTAACCCCACCGCCACCGGGGCCGCCAAAAAAGGAAACCCTAATGGAATATTGTCCGGAAGGAGGCAATGTTCAGACCTCGGGCTGAATCGCTCAAAGCCATTTTCTCTGTAAAACGACTTTACTAGCTTAGTTCCGTCGAAAACTGCATTAACTATAAGATTCGTAATCCCGTTGGGAGTTAGTTGCCCGGACTCATTTTTATACTAGGTTTCATCATCATTTATTGGGATGAAATGCTAGTATTCAACGCCTACCGCAGGGTTGGAGAGATAAAAACGTCTTCCTCAAACCCTTCGACCTATATGTGACGTGAGAGATGCCTGGTAGGAACTATTGTCATTAATCGTGCCACCATATGTTCGTATAGACGATAAGAACACGAACGTTTTATCACTATATCAAGAGGATAGAGAAGAAAAATAGTTACGCTGAAAATAGCAATGAAAAGAATAGTTAAATATGCAGGAATATCAAAGTACGAATGATTTCGGCAAATTTTGACGAATTTCTGAATTTCAGTATACATTAGGGGGATATTCCGTTAAATTAATTTCCGCGGCATCTCCCGTGGATATTAATTAATGAATTCTTTTTTTGAATAAGTTTAATTGTGAGTTGAAACACTTAGGGGACTGAAGGAAAAAGAATGTCACGCAGAATAAATCCGGGCGATGACGGCATTTATTGCGGATTTACAATTCTGTAGTTTTACACACTTCGGGAGCAAAGTCTCACTCAAAGATCCTCTTCTACAACACGAGAAAATATTGAACCACCAATTTAACATGCTACCTAGAAAGAAATGCCTAGAAGTATATCCATAAACTATGCATACTTTCTCCATGGAGAAAGCAATACTGAATTACATAATTTAGTGAATTTAAGGAATTCCTTAATTTAGTGTATTTAATCTGCCTCAAGGACCTTTTAAAACCTAACCGTTCGGATTATTCTACCTTTAATTCTAATTTGAGCCATATTGTGAGTAGAAGAACGCACAGCGTGCCAAAATAGCGATCAAGAATTTAAGAATCAAGCATAGGGTTTTTGGAACAACCGAGATGATTAGAATCTGATTAACAAGACTAAGAACCGCGCGTGCATGTGGCGCTTCAGCGGATAATTAATCAACAACGCTGATGCTCCGTTTTAAGCCGATGGCATCGGGAATATGCGTCATCGCATTGATGATACCGGGACAAGAGGAGCGAGAGTCTATGAACAGAAGGGGGAAAGGTTGGAAACTGCTCGTGGCTACATCAGGAACTTGGGTGATTCCTTCCTCGTATCCGTCGCACAAGTGGTAAGCTCGCGCGGTAGAAGTTTATTACTAATCTCCCACTCGCACCACTTCCTTCTCTTGCTTTTTCTAAACGCGGCGTTTAAAAGGGAGGATCGACTCCGAGACCGCACGCAGACACGCTGAGGCACTCAAGCACCCACCATCCCAACACGTTCATCTCTTCCTTCTCCCTCTGAGCTCCCTCAATTTCACTTGTAAAGCATGCGCACCCTGCGGGGAAGGTGAGGAAGGAGAGTTAAAATCTCACTGCGACAACTTTGTCCATAGTTTGCTTCAGATCTCTGCACATGAGCGGAGCTGGATTCAAACCGAATGATCTGGCAACTAGCGAGAACCGCTTAGAGCGTTAATGCGGATGAATCCCGTGATCAGCGCACTGCAAGGTGCCATTCATCCGAGGATGAACGTCTATGCGGATATAAATATTAATTCTTCCGTATAAAGTACCATCTTAATATTCTCATTACTCCACTGATCACAGCCACAGAAAGCAGCCATCTGTGAAAACGACATCATAAGTTTTGCTTCCTTAAAATGATCAGAATTTAGTCAAATGAAAATACACGTAGACAAGGCTACCTATGCCTTTTCCCCAGTATCAAGCCCATCATTAATATAAAATCATACTCGAACACCACTTAGTATGGAAGGAAAGACTGGGAGAAAATCAAAGAAGGAGAGATGCTCAGAGACAATCGTATGCTGAAGATGGCAATGGGGCTGGAGTGTGTTGGAAAAACCTAACAAATAGATGATAAAAGTAGGATTTTGTGGACATAGAATTACGAGAAATAGAAAGTATGTAGTTCTAAAGAACGAATAATTGCAATATGTACTTTGCGTCATGATGGTAAAGGATTAGGCCTTAGGACAGTGTTGTTTTACGGTTCAACAAAAGCTTATCATGACCCGGCAGAGGACTAAAAATAATTGTATTCATTCTTAAAATAGCAACTATTCTGTAGACTCCTATTCAAAGTACTATTCCTTCTTCCATTAAAGATATTTTCCGTTTATTGTATATTGCAAGTAGCTTAGCATGTTATCTAATTGCATGCCTAATCGAATGTATTGAATCCCAAGAAACTTGAGGAGATGCAAAGACAACTTTTGGTGGGGTCATTCACTAAGAGTGCATTACAATGTAATAATTTCAGAGTTTTAAAATCATTCGCCTTTACCAGGATTCGAACCGGATACATCGAATCCCGGCCGAGTTCTTAACATCAAGTGATCCGGGGTGCCGGACATAGAGGGGATTCGGGTTCGAACCCTGGTCCAGACGGATGATCTTTACACTCAAACATTGTTTCACTGTTATCAGTCATAGTTTAAAAAAAAAACGGACAGCACTTCGGGCTAAACGATCCTAAGACCCACGGTCAAACAGCATGTTTTCAGAAGAGCACGATGTTTTACCATTTGCAGACAAAGGTCAAAATGAAGACCTTGAAGGCCTTAAATGAAAAAAAGCAACTGAGCAATTATTTAAATCTACTCTAGCAAGCTTAAATAGCTTCCGCATTAATCTTTCGTTGTAGTTCACGAATATAAAAATACTTCTTAAGATAATGAATTTCATGTCACACTGCATCTAGTCTAATGTAGTTTCAAACCATTGGTATATATTAGTTTATATTTTATAATTTCTATTATGTATATCATAATGTACATGCGTATTCATTCTTAAAAGTAAGAGTAGAACTACACAAGAAGAAAATATTAATAAAAGTACGAGCACTCGAATGCATACATAATAAAAATAAAACATTCAACTACCTTTCACCCTTGCATGAAAGGCATGATTCAGATTCAGAGCATGCTGAATGTTGTGACTGTCTTTACAAGATATAACGGGAGGTCGAGACACGTTGTTTGCTCTGTATTTATATTATTTATCGGGTTACATATATTCCAGATAGATTTCATAAAACGCAACTGAACAATTCCCTATACCGATCCACTAGCTCTATATTGGAGAATTATACACATTATACTGAATTATTATTATTAGGTAATCTACCGGTTAAGGTAGGTTTTTGGATGGACACCACTATCAAATAAATATTTTGTAACTCCAAACAAAACCCAATCCAGCAACCTAAACTACATCAGGTCCCTCTTCATCTCTGTGTACTTCTTTCCTCCCTTCATCCCATCCAACATCCCTATCCTGTTCTTACCCTTTCCTCGCTTGCCCAACATTCTCCCCTCTATTACCTTCTTCAACATTCCACTACCGCTCAATACGCCTTTCATCCATTTTTCCTGCCTCCATAGGATTTCTCTCAACAAACCCCTCTCCTCACCCACCATCTCCAGTACTTCCTCATTTGTTTTCCTTTTGGTCCATTTCACCTTCTCCATTCTTCTCCACACCCAATTATACTGAATATCATATAAAAATTTATATTATTTTCTTTATGCCTTAACATGTCTTGGATGGACTTTCGTGTTCCAGTGAATCCTATAACTTCAACTGTGGCAGTAATTTAGAATTCCTATGAAAAGGTCACACATGACAGGAAAAGAGGGATAGGGTCCAGAAGAAAGCAGGCCGATGCAGCATCTGTGCTTTTACCGTGGGAAAGTAACAAGGAATCGCCTCAGCATTTTTCCAATGGTTTGACAGAAGAAGAAGGTTAAGTAATCAGGTAATGAAACAAATGTTAAACGTGGGCCTATAAAATTAAATATGAACGGGGAATGAAGCCATAAAAAAATCAAGAAATGCAGAAATGTATAGGAAACCACAAATAAATAGTTACTATTTAAAATCGTGGAAAGAAGGAAACAAAATATACAAGGTATCTAAGAAGATAGAAGGAAATGAATAGTGGAGACGAAATGTAAGTGGGTATAACTTATGAAACACTGAAACAAATAAAAATTAAATAGCAATCTAGGAGTCAAATTAAGCGCAATGAATGCTTATGCTCGTCCTAAATCTATCTCAAAACGATATATGACTTAATGTTATTACAACTTTCATTTGATTATTATCATTTTTGTTTTCCTACTGCTTACGTTTTAGCATAGACTATTCAAAGTTTAAACTATGTATTTCATATATATTTACATTTAATTTACAAAACGTTACGTCCTTAAATACATTTAAACCTCATTTAATTCCGCATATTTCCTCCCTTCCAATTTTCTCTCCAACATGCCAAGAATTTGCATACCTATTCCCCGCCAGTGTACGTTCTCCCTTCTTATCATAGTCTTAAAAACACCATCGCCAAACAAAATCCACTGCGTCCATTTTTTCTGCCTTCTTTGAATTCTCCCAAAACCACCTCTCCTTCCTCACCATGGCTTGCCATACTTTTTTTTCCAGTCCGTTCATTACATTTTTAAAATCCTTCTTCAAATTTAAATACCAAATGGTTCCCTTTATGCTTATCATATTCCTTCAAGGATCATGCTTCCACGACCCTTCAAACTACGAGATCGTATGCTCATTATCCAAGTTACTACGAAAATGTTCTTGACATACATTCTAAACGTCCTAAATTCTCCAAATACTTCAACCATTTAGGTGCAATAGTCTTCCTAGATATGCAACAATTTCAGAGTTCAAAAATCATTCGCCTTGTCAAGGAGAATAATCTTTACACTTTTAAATTGTTGTATTGAAATACATATTAGCGGATGACTCCGTTAAAAGTTACTTTTGCGGCATCTCCCGTGGTTTATTCAAAATTTGCCCTCCTAGATTGGTTAACTGTTCCACATGCTCAAATTTTCTTTCACATATAAGCAAAATTTTATTCATATACATAAAACTTTTTTATTTTTTCTTTCTCTTTCCAGTCCACAGTTATGTTATTTTTAATACTAGAAATATCATTCCTTCACTGGTACTACAATAAGATAGATGACTAAGTAAACACACAATCTCGATATTCAAAGTTGATCTTACAGTTCCCTAATAGCTCTTCTCCCTCTCGCTGCTCCTTATTGGAATTTTTTATTTTTCTTCCTCGTGAGACATTTGCATCTTAATCCTATCTTAAATGTTTCTAAGAAAGTCATGTAGTTTACATACTCCAAACCTATCTGGCCTACACGTTTCTACTAAGCTTTGTACCAACTTCCACAAGTTTCATTTTATCAGACAATTTAATCTTAAGCACCCGCCTCCGGCACAGACTCCGCATCGTCCTATTGTTGCTGTCGCGCACTCCCATCTGTAGAAAATTAGGGTATATGATAGCGGATAGAGCCCATGTTATCTACATCTTATGCACTTCTGATGCAGTAGAAAAGTGGTACCAACAGTTTGAGGCAGCATGAAGAGAGGAATGCAAGTCTCAAAAATTACAGCGATTATTTACGGAAACACCAACCGTGTCACCGAAATAACTTATATTTTATAAAAATCGCTTTTTAATCATCATTAAATTCATGTTTATAATCCATATAAAAGATTGCGTAGGCGTTACAATAATGCCGTTGAAATATAAAATAAACATTTTCCAAAATCCCTTAGTTTTCTTTGAAATATAGCTGACAATAGGGGATAAAGCCTAGAGATAAGCCCTTTAGTACTAAATGCAACGACAAATCGGAAGGTCGTGACCAGGAAACATTGCTTCGTGGCGTCATTATTGTTTAAAATTTTCTGTGTGAGGATTAGTGTTACAAAAATACATTAAAAATTTCGTTTAAAATTAATTTGAATTTGATGAATGTTTGTATCAGATTTCAAATGGTCAAAATGTTTGAAGCAAGTAAATTGGCATACTTAGTGCGATGTAATAATCTCTTAGAAAAATACCAATCATAACTAGACCACCAATAATAAGAAGGCGGGAAACTATAATTACTTTCAGATCAATTAACAGTGTATAAATATGTTATTTCGTTCGTATTATGAGGTCCTTTATGAACTTAGGGAGTTTTTTTGTTAAGGTGTCGTCAGTGAGCACGAAATTTTGCAGATGTTTCGGACTAATATTATTATATTACGGAAAACTCTGAATCCATCTTCTTTGCGTCTTTGTAGATATAAGCTATATATATATATATATATATATATATATATTTTTTTTTTTTAGGTAATCTACCGGTTAAGGTAGGTTTTTGGATGGACCCAATTATCAAATAAACATTTTGTGACTCCCCACCTAGCAAACTAATCTATATCAGGTCCCTCTTCATCTCGGTGTACTTCTTTCCTCCCTTCATCTCGTCCAACATCCCTATCCTGTTCCTACCCTTACCTCGCTTGCCCAACATTCTTCCCTCTATTACCCTCTTCAACATCCCACTACCGCTCAATACGCCCTTCATCCATTTTTCCTGCCTCCATAGGATTTCTCTCAACAAACCCCTCTCCTCCCCCACCATCTCTAGTACTTCCTCATTTGTTTTCCTTTCGGTCCATTTCACCTTTTCCATTCTTCTCCACACCCACATTTCAAAAGCCTCCAATCTACGTCTATCCTCCTGCTTCAGCGACCACGTTTCCGCGCCGTACATAGCTACGCTCCATATCAGAGTTTTTACGAGTCTTGTCTTAACATCCCTACTCAACGTCCCCGTCATCAACTCCCTCCTCCTTGAGAAAGCCTCCTTACCTAGCGCAATTCTTCTCCTTACGTCCCTACCACTTTGACCGTGTTGGTCCAAAACACTTCCGAGATATGTAAACTGTTCTACCTGTTCTATTTTTTCCCCGCCTATTTTAATATTTAGCTTAGCCTTTTTCTTTCTGGAAAATCGCATAACCTTTGTTTTATTAATATTGATTCTCATCCCATATTTATCGCACTGAACCTCCAATTCACTCAACAATGCTTGCAACCCCTTGGCTGACTGAGCTACTAATGCTTGGTCATCAGCAAACCTAACCGATTTTACGAATTCCCCTCCGACTTTCATTCCTACCTCCAGTTCTTCCCATGCCTCTTTAATCATTTCCTCTACACATACGTTGAACAGTACCGGTGACAATGGGCAACCCTGCCTTACACCTCTTCCTAACACTGCCCATCCGGACTCTCCGTTCCCCACTCGCACCTGAGCAGTCTGAGACATGTACAGGTTGCGGATCAGTCTCCTGTCCCTCCAATCCATTCCTATTTTCTGCAATACACGCATTAGTTTTTCCCAATTCACTCTATCAAACGCTTTTTCGAAATCTACAAAACAGGCAAAAACGTCCTGATTGTATTCTATATTCCTCTCGACTAGTGATCTCATTACTGCAATGGCATCACGCGTACCTCTTCCTTTCCTGAACCCAAACTGATCATCCCCTAAGTAATCATTTGCCTTACTCTCTATCCTTTTGTTGATGATCCTGAGAATAACTTTAGCTGCGTGGGATATCAAACTTATTGTTCTGTAATCCTCACATGACGAAGCCTTTGCCTTTTTTGGAATAGGAACTAACACCGATCTCACAAAATCTTCCGGCCAGATTCCTTCCTCATAGATACTACGAATCAGTCCATATATGGCCTTCTTCCCACCTTTCCCTAACCATTTCAACATTTCTACAGGAATATTGTCCAGCCCCACTGCCTTATTTGCTTTCATCTCCTTTAATGCCCTTTCTATTTCATCGTCGAGTATGCCTGGACCTAAGCTATCTTCTTCTACGTCGTGTTCCTTTTCTATGTCTAACCTTGTCGGCCTAAGTTCTTTACCATACAGTGTTTCTATATATTCCTTCCATCTCTCTTGGATTTTTCCTGGTTCAACTATTATCTTACCCCATTTATCTTTAACTGTTAGCACACATCTTGCCTTCTTACTTCCCGATAATAACTTAACCTTGCTGTATAGAGCACCAATTTCACCCTTCTTCTGTAAACTTTCCATATCCTCGCATTGCGTTTTCCACCATTCTTCCTTGGCTTTATTTGTGGCCCTTCTCAACTTATTGTTTAACTCTTTGTACTTCATTTTGCCTAACTCTGTGTTTACATTTTTCCATCTTCTTCTCTCATCCATCTTTGCAATCATCTCATCCGTTACCCATGGTTTCCTTATCCTTTTCCCGTTAACGGTTCCTATAGTGTCTTTAGCGGCTTCCAATATCCCTTTCTTGATACATTCCCATTTTTCTTCGATAGTACTCAGTTCTTTACCGTCATCCATCATTTTCTCTACAGCCTCCTGATACTCCTTCCTCGTTAATTCATTTACTGCTTCTAAATTCCATTTTTTAGCCCGCCGCCCTTGCCTTATCTTCTTGAAACGAACATTACATTTCATAACAACTAAATTGTGGTCAGAGTCCGCATCCGCTCCTGGGAAACTGTGCGAATTTATCACACTGTTCCTAAACCTGTGCCTAACCATAATATAATCTAACTGATACCTTTCTGAGTCACCTGGCATTTTCCATGTATACCTACGCCTTTTGTGGTGTCTAAACCATGTGTTAGTGATGACTAACCCCTGTCTCCTGCAGAATTCAATTGCTTTCTCCCCGCGTTCATTCCTCGTGCCTAACCCATAGTCCCCCACCTCACCACCATCTCTTCCTTCGCCTACCGTCGCATTCCAATCCCCCATCACTATCAAATGTTTCCCTGCAGGAACACTCGCGATGATATCCTCTAACTCATCATACATCCTATCGACTTCTTCCTCCTTGTGGTTGCTCGGTGGCATGTATACCTGATATATATATATATATATATATATATATATATATATATATATATATATATATATATATATATATATATAATTATTATAAGAATATTTAGGAAGCAAATTTCTAAGAATATTTTTAGTTTACGAAAACAAATACTTTGGCATAGAGTGGAAACGTACGGCATCACTGAAGCAATATAATAGGTGTAGATTGGAGGCTTTATAGATTTAGGCGATGAGAAGGATGGAAAAAGTAACAAAGACGGAAAGGAAAACAAAGGAAGAAGCACGTACAAGGAATGAAGAGAGAGAATACAGGATTGTTGGGTGAACTCTTCAAACACCATTCTGGTCTCCGTCAAGACAGGACAAGAATGGTGGATGAAGAGCTTTTTGATAGACGGTGGAATGTTAAAGACTGTGATTGAGGGGATAACGTTAAGCAAGAAGTGTCAGGAAAGGAAAAGGATGGGTGATTTAGACAAAGTGAAGGGAGGTAGAAGGTCTGACTCATTGAAGAAGATTTTATTGTATTTATGGTGTCTGGGACCTTTGTCTTTTTGAAGGAGGCAAAAAATGTAGGGTTTTTAAGTTCGTGTCCATCCAACACCTACCTTACACGGTAGACTACCAGACAATTCAAAAACTCAAAAAGCCTTCATAGAAGTTCAGATATATGTGTCTGTGTATCATTAAAACCATGTAGTTCGAAGAAATCAATATGTTTAATATTAATGACTTATAGGCTTATGATAAAAATAATCATAATAATATAAGGAATTTCGTGCACTGCAATGCCAAAGGCAATGTAGCTAACCGATAATAGTGTTTTGCATTAAATTCCATCAAACTTTGAGGTATTACCGAAAAATGACAGACTCCTTATCTCCGCTCAGGACAAAAGAAATAAAAAATACCCTGAAAAACCGTCGGTGTCAAACTTATTTGGCTTAACATGTTCCCTTACACACTTTACTTTGACATTAATCCCCCTACGTGGACAACGTAAGTATTCTCGAAAACTTTAAAAGGACACGAGTTGAGGAGAGAGATGAGGAAGAAAAAATAAACCTAATTATAGTTCATCACGTGAAAAGTGAAATTCTCCAGACGCCAATGAAAGTAGATCGTTCGTTTGACGTTACTAGATGCCCGTTGAGATACGCTGTCAACCGAAGTTTAGGAGAAAGAGGCACGAAAGAGGGAAAGAACCGGATGAATCCTAAGGGGGGAAGGGGTTTTGCCCAGCCGAGGGCTCCGTCAGTATTGAAAATAAGAGTGGAGGATATATTTTTGGGGGGAGAGTAATTTTTTGAGAGCAGCGAGAGGAGAGATGATGGGGAAATTTGGAGGGATGGGAGGGTAGAGGAGACCATGGCCACCCGAGAGGGGGTGTTTCAGGAGTGATTTTAGAGGAAGGGGTAGTTTCATGGGTGAGAGTGAAGAGCGTCACGTGTGGAACAAAGAGAAAGCGGGCGGAAACGAAAGCGGCGATGAGGAGGAAGTGCAAGGGGAGGGGGTTACAGGCTCCAGCATGTGACATATCGTCGCCGAAGAGGAGGGGGTGAAGGTTTGGACTGATGTGGATGGTAGGGAGGATGAGGAGGCTGAGGGGGAGTGTTCGAGCTTCGCTATCATTAAGGAAGACCTTTAAGTGATTGATTAACTCTCTGGCGGCAAATGATGGATCGAATGGGGACGTCGGACTTGTCGGACTTCTTCCCCAAGGGGTAAAAGTGGGTGGCGGAAAAAGATTCGCTCTCCTCCCATTTTGAATCATTTTCAGGGTCCCGTTCCTCCTTTTAACGGCCTTCCTCCATCAATCCTACTGTTCTTTTTTTTACAGAAAATCGTCCCTTCCGCCCGTCGCTATGCCTGTTTATACACATTTATCAAATACTTTGATACCCATAAGTGTACACACACGACGCTCATGTATTTACTTTTTTTGTAAATACATAGGTGGCTGTACCATGACAAATTATAAGGTTAATTTTATATTTTTTGGAAGAAAGGAAATTTTCTAGAACACCGAAACAAATTTTAGGTATATTAACATTTTACGACGAAAATTTATTTCAATCATTAACTCAATGTGTTTATAATTGCGTATTATTCAGCGAACATCACATGGTGACGCAATCCCCATTTGATTCTTTAGATGGTGCCTGCCTGGTCAGCGCACCTTTCCGAGGAATTTATCATAAAACAACCAGTCTGTAATTGGATGTCATATTCTCGCAAAATAATGTATAATATTTCAATTTAAATTTCAACTTTAAAAATATAACATTATACTGAACAATATTTGTAGAGTAGTAATCTCTCTGGGATAGATGTTAAATAGAAGTTAAGAATAGTAACTTGTTCTCTTAGCGATAGCTACGATACGTAGATACCGTATACATTGGGATTATTACATGCTATATTTAAATTCGGGCATAAGAGAAGTTTACACTTTTTTATTGAATACGGTAGATATGCAATAATTTTACAACCTACAAAAATATTTTTATGCGTGAATATAAGTGGGTTATTTGCAGAAACAAAGAAAATCATTTTTTAGAACTAAGCTGTTAGTACGCTCCATTAAGTCATTTTTTTCATTGTTTCAAGGTAAATTCAGTCAATAAAATAAATTCACATAAAATTATTGAGTTCTACTTTTGCCTTAAAAGTTTTGGCAATGTGCTTCAAATTTGATGCAATATTACAGCCGATAAAAACAGTTTGTTAGAAAGCAGATGCCATGGACCCTTAAGCAGTTCATATAGCTTAAAATATGATAGGTTAGCTTGTAGGAGAGACTGATGACCAATTAAGGGTAGTATCCATAGGGAATAAGGACTGAAAGCGGATGAAAGAATACCGAAGAGTTTCTGGAGGCGAACAGGACGACGGATGAAATGAGGGACAAAATAAGAATAGTTTAAGAATTAAACTATTTTGAAATGGTGAGTGCCGATAGGAAAAGAATAAGCTGAAGCGGGAAGACTCGAACAGAATCAAATGGTGGAAGTAAACAGACTTGGACTAATAGAAAGAGACATGAGGAGAAATTTTGCTCGTCCAACTCAACATAACTTTTTTGGGGCCCATATTTAGAGAGAAAAATACACGCACACCTCTCGTTCTCCTGACAAGAAAATGCATATTCAGTGCGAGCTGGTGGAGGGCATGAAAACGATTTATGAATACTGAAATATAGAACCTAGAAGTGGGATGCATGACATTGCCTGACGCGAAATAGGTAGAGCACATATACGTGGAAGTCTCGCTTTGTGGATAGATGTGGTCGCGTGCATGATAGTGACGTGAACTTTCGGGACAATGAGATGCGGGAATCGGCAAAGGCCTTTTATTTCTGCCAGTGACATCGAAGTAGATGGAACGGTGGCCCCAAAAGGTAGACGCTGCCACTGGTATTTGGAGAAATGGAACGATATGTCAAAGTGGAAATCCACGCCAAATTCCCCTGAGTCTCGCATTAGTTAATAAGTAATTTACGTCGATAATATGCCACGAAAAATACTTCATAAAATAATCATTCTTTTTCCAAGGTTATGTGCAATTGATTAATTTCTCCATCAGAAATCGATATTTATGGGACGGATTAATAATGACCTCAAAGCTTTCTATTAGACGCAAACACGTCTTTAATATCGCTTTATGGCTAATTAATCCATTACTTTGGACGGTAAAATTATATACAAAATGTCTCTCGTAAAACTCTTTATTCGATCTGGATTATCATTCAGATCCCCGAAACTTGCGCATGAGAAGTGATATGTTGGCATTAGATCAACGCCAATTTTTATTAAATCCGCCTTCTTTGAGCAATCTCCTTCAATGGATGAATATCACTTAGCACCAAATTCAAATCACTCTAAGGCACCTAAACACCATTACTGAGTATTTCCCAGAAGATTTGATAATCACTTGACTTCTCAAGGAAGTCTCTTCAGCCGCACTTAAATTCTTTCCCGAGTTTAAAATTAATCTTATCCGCGAGGAATCTTATATAGTTTCGAGCACCAACCCTGAAACTCATTTACCGGCCTGATTATTTTTTAACGTTTCGGAGGAATTCGTAATGCCCTCTCATTCTGCAAGAGGGCAGCTAGCGATGGAAGCGCCGGATTCATGAAAATGAAAACTTCTCGGAATTAAGTTAGCGTTCAAGCAAGTGCGTCGTGTTTGAGAATTGGGAGTCTATTGCTGCGCTAGTCAAATGAGACCTTTAAACTTCAGCTTACTTCTTTGCAAACTAAAAAAGATGAGTGATAAGTTTTACTGAAAAAATGGACAAACTTTTAGAAGTGCGATGTTTCTCGATTACAAAATCACTCTCATTTCACAATTATGACATATAATTGACAAAAACATTCTAAAAATGCACCCTAAACCTTTTTCGAAATAAAAGCTTTATAACCATCGTTTCTAACACCATTAGAATGGAAGTAGAAAAAATACATTAAAAAGAATAAAATTAATCAAATAAAAGTATTAGGAGTGCCTACATACAAAATTTCACCCTGAAGATGAAATCAATGTTATGCGGTCTAAGTTTTTCCTATGTCATATATTTTCACAGCTTCAATTTTATTTTTTTGAAATATTAACGCCTTAGCTATTCTCTAGTGATTTGATTATCCAAAAATTAGAATTATATAAATAATATGATGATTTAAATTAAGTGATATATTTGCTTGATGCATTATTTCAGTCCCGTCGCTCAATTCCTTTACTAAAATACCGGAGGAGATTCAACATTCATCAGAGCATGTATTTTACAAGGGTTAACTGCACTTGTTGACCATTTAGAAGTATAATGTTTCTTTGAATTTTAGCACCTAGCAAATGAATTTTACATGTACCAACTAAATAAAAAACATGATAAAGGTTCATGGTCATTAAGTGAAAATAAAATTACGACCTCCCCACGTGCGCAAAAAAAACTGAGGTTAACAGCACATTTGGTTCCAATGAAATATCTGGTTGATTTGAATCCAAACTAGGCATACATTCTTTTGATTATGGTTGGTTTCTGGTTATTAATGGTATTTAATTGGAAATCGTTGTTTAAATGCCATTGATAGGAATGTCTAAGTTTTCCCCCATGACGGGTAGTGTACCAAATTGTACACCTCAGCACTTTTTAGTATCGCAAGAATTACGAAGCCAAACTATGTACATTTTTCCTGTCCTATCAAGGTGCCACAACGCCAACCTAGTACTTCTACAGCAGTCTCTTAGAACTACCATTTCCACCACGCTCATATTTGCACTGACAGCAGTCTTTTCTTCATGTTCTTATCCCTGTATTCTCCCACGTAGACCATCCATTCCATCTCTTTATCTCTCTACAACTTTCTTTTCACCTCTCTATCAAGTCTTGAGCCGTTCCCTCCTAGCCATTCCATCCCTCCAACAATATATACAGCTCTTACCAGGTGCGACCCTCTTTAACAGGGATGAACCACTCCCTTGCCAGATCAAGGAATCTACACGTCCGCCATCCATGTTCCTATTTTATTTCTGAGGACGCTCGATAAGGAAACTGGAAGCATTGATAAAAGGCTGGTTGGAAATATATTGGACTTTAATAATCACCCTCCTCCCCCTTTACTCAATCTTTAAAGCTTAAAAACAGTTAAATTAAAAATGTATCAACGAGTTTTTCTTACAACCTGATGTATTTAAGTCTTCTCCATTTCGTGTGACATAGCCTGCTCGAGGTATTGCCTTACACTGAATCTATGGATCTTCTTGAGTTTCAGCCAGACAATGTTTAGCAATGGAAATTTAGCCAATGAAACAAATTATAATAATATAATTTTATTAATTACCATTAAATTGAATTAGGCGTGCATAAAATGATAGGTCATTGAAGCATAATTTTCCAAGCATTCGTAACAAAGGGCCAAGTATACAAATTTGAGAACTAGGGTTTAACCTTTGATATTAAAGTGAAAAAAATATCCACTTTGTAAAATTTCTTTTTGTCGAGTGTGCAAGAAAGAGTATGTAAGTCTATTGCGAATATAGTCCTATTTGAGTTATTATATATGGGAACTGAAGTCAATGATTTCAACGTACTTTTAGTTAACTAGATTTGATATAATGATAATTTAGAAAAAAGAATAAACACCCTTTCGCGTCTTAAAATTCCTAACGATATAAGTAGATATGTAAGGTCGATTTATTGCTTTTAATGAGCTAAATATAGGTAACTATACATATATGATTAGTTCCTTTCACGACATTGAATAAATATTTATAATAAATTGTAAAAAAACAAGGTAACCAATGAATCTGTACATTTGTACAAAGTCGTGCATTCATCATAAATATTATATTTTTTAGAGTTCTATAAAAGGTAGATCCATATGTACAAGCTTGTACATGTATTCATGCTCGAACTATTCTATTGAGACCACGAATATGTATGAACGCCTTCCGTGTCCACACAAAAACCCAATATTATTGTTGTTCTTGATAATTTGATTGAAATTTGATTTGATAAATTATTTTAACAACGTTTCCATTCACGTGGGTTGAAATTTGAGATGAAAGACCATACCTACCAAGATTAAGGATCGCCAAGTGAGTAAAGATAATAACTTTACTATATTGCAATTTAAACTCACTCTCACTTTAGCTATTTGTTCAACAAAGAAAACATTCTTACACCTGATGATAGAAAATTACTGAAATGGACCAGATTTATTAGGATTTAGGACTAATTTCTATCCCTTATGCCTCTAGCCTCCTAGAAAGTCTTGACTCTCGGAAAATAACTCTCTAGGAGCGTTCGAAAGCATTATCTCTACCGCCCCCCTCCCCTGGTTTGTAAGCTTATTATCTTTTACTCTATAAAAATGTATTTAAAAGGCTAGTAACTTATCGCACAAGAAGCGATAATGCCTCCTTTATATACTCCGGAGTTGGATCGAAAATTTACGGAGGGAATGCATAAGAATTAATTATGCATGCGGCACGCAAAGGGATTCCCTTCTCATTGTAACACGCTGAGCAACACCCTGCTTTGAAATGAAGAAGAGGCAATATTGCACTCATTGATCGGGAGCGCGAATTAATGCTCACCTGAGCCCAAATTAGCAATCGAGGAGAACAGCTTACTTCGTCTATTCATAGCACCACATTTTTACTGCTCCACATTGGGAATTAAAATATCTCTCGCATTCTAGACATTCTAAGACATATTTCAAGAAACTGCGGGAGATACCGCAACAGTAACTTTTAACGGAGTCATCCGCGTTCTAAGACATCTTAGTGATTACGTAAAGTATTTACTTATTGATCGTGATCATTCATGAATAATTACTTCTTCGTTTGTAAAGAAAAATATGATATCCATAAACGGCATTTAACATGATTTATAAATACATTAGATAGATCGTGAGGAATATTACACTCTATGGCGTAACGCAACGCAAAGATCGCTTGGATATGACGGATATTCATAGATCATCGTAATAAAAGACACTGATGTAAGTGTTTTTCAGGTTTTATAGCAATAACAATAACGCAAATTTAGAATTGGGTGTCGCTGTAAAATATGCGTAATTTATGATATATCTGGCAAAAGCTTAATCAGACTATACATATCCCTTCCTTTCATATTTACTGCCATGACCACAAATGTCTGCTAGTACAGGGTGTGGATACATAAATTCCTTTTTTGTAATGCAAAACTCCTTCAAAAAAAGGAAGTTATGCTGCCGCACTATGTATATCAGAAATCCAGTTTAGCCACTGCAGCAATACATAAGTCATTCAAAATAATCTTTCACGAGCCTTTTATGTTTGCCTGAGGCCTGTAATTTAACTGTACCTGCACGTGTCACAACATACTAAAAGTATTGATCCTATTCAATAATCAAACAGAATTTTATTTTGTTAAAAACGAAGGCATGCATAAGAATATATATGTATGGCACTAAATTCCAGAAAAATGGCGTGTTAAAATGTATAAAACTTATAAGTACAACATGAATTTATGAGTGTTAAAAAGAATTATTGATTTCTATTTATGCTCTTAAAACAATATTTTGGTACATGTACAGTTGTAGTTATTTTGTTATTTGGTTGAAATAGATTGAACAAAAAGCGATAATTATAAACGGTAAATACACTGAAATGATCAAATTCAACGTATTTTGCTTAAAATAATCCGGTTCAATACGAAATTACAAGCAATCTAATCAACATTAAGGCATTTAAGGAATGTACACAGGATTTATCAAGAAGTAAGCTTTCATATTTACAGTCGTGGGTACCGAACCAAGCCACTGATATGAAATAAACAATATAACAGATTTAGCCATTTCTTCTTGTGTAAATGTTCCCAGAATGGCTTGATAACAAAGAGGTTCGGAAATCATTTGACAAAAAGTTATGAATTTCTAAAACTGGAGATTATTTAATTTATCCTTATACGATCATATAAGTTATCCTTATCGTATTTATGGTTATCTTGTACCGTAACTTTATATGGTAGGTTAACAATGATAAATACAATATAAACGCACCTAAAAAGATTTTGAAGCTTTTTTTTTTAATTCAATAATTCCGACACAGACCTTTTCCTTCAGCAAGTTTCACCTCACCCACCTCTTAAAAAGGCTTTGAGTCGAGAATTGCGTCGTCCAACGGCAAAAGATAGTGACAAACTTCTCAAAATTGAATTCGAGTCACGGAGTCTCTTCCCTTATTCCCTCGCGGGGTTTTACCCTTTAGCTCTTGTATGTCTCTTCGTGAAGACTTCGCAACCTTAGCCGCTGGTCCCTATCTGGCTCTGACCCCTTCGCTTTCAGGCTGCCGCCTTGCACGAGCTTCGTACCTGCTTACCAATACCTCGTCGCTCACGATAGAGGCTACTTGCTTTTGGCCAACGCCAAGGTCTGGTGCCCTCCTTCAAAAACGTGCGTTGCATCGGGATTCCTTTAGTGGCGGTTGAAAGTCCCAAGCACATTTTATTTTCCCCATCGCCCTTTCTCCTTTGACGCATTTTAGTGGCAGTGTGTTCATCGACGTTCACCTTCTACATCTTCTATGATCCCACCGTGCGATTTAGTACACTCGTTCATTAACAGAGAGCATCCCCAATCCTTACGACCACCTGGTTAAATATGAGCAAGGCGATCTCAAGAAATTTCTTTCGTATTTATGCGTGTTCAAAAAAATGCGGAGGTAATATATGAGCATAAATTATATTCGATGCTAGGATTCGGATCGCAACTCTTTTCGACGTAAACACAAATTTAATTGAAGTATGATTTTGTGCTTTCCCGGCGAAATGCTGTAGCAAAGGCTACTCAGATCTTCCAACGGGTCAGTTCCTCCATCGATGACGCCAACGTTTTGGAAAACGAGTCGTTTTCCATCCTAAGGGATGATGATAATCAGCCCTGAGGATGGAAAACGACTCGTTTTCCGGAACGTTGGCGCCATCGATGGTGGAACTGACCCATTGGAAGACCCGAGTAGCCTTTTCCACACAAATTTACTTAAAGTTACATTTTAACAGTTTAAACCAATGGTGGCTCCAGGGTAAAATAACGGGAATACCACGTTATATTTATGTATTAAACTAACAGAATAATTACTCATAATGTAATCAATGTTCATCAGAGCTAATAATAGTCCGACAAACTTCACACGCAAACGTTTTGCTCGAACTGTAATAATTAAACTAATAATCTATCTTTTATTCAGCACAATATACATGTTAGTAGGGGCGTTCGCAAGTAATTTTAAGCAGCCTATCAATTATATGAACATGTTACATGAATTAAAATCATCGCCGCAATCGCGTGACACAAATTTTCCAGGAAATCTATATTTATTTTAGTCCTTTTGAAATTTGTGTTCACTTCTCCTGTGCACTAACGCTTTGAAATTAACAATACGTAAAATAAAAGGAAATAGTCAATTCATGAATTCAAGCCCCTAATTGTGATACGTGGGTACATTTATGGCAGAATGAAAATTTAACCAATGAAAGTACTCTTGGATAGGTGTAATATGTATGCGAATAATAATAATTATAACTCTTCTCGGCGATTTCGATGAATTAAAAGTAATTTTTAATTCATTTTCAAAGATGTTTCCTTAAATATTTTCTACTCTCCAGCGTTGACCTCACCACACCAAAGATAGTTATTGTATATTGCGCACCTATTTGTTCCGTGAAAGTATTCCCAGTTATTACTTTCCCAGGCCGTGTTATTGTATTTGTGAAAGATACCAACAACAATTGATACATGAAGGTGATATAAACGGGTGAAATTAATACTCCAACATTTTCTTATTTTGAAAATTATATTTGAGTGAATAAACCGGTTTTTTATTCAAAATAAACTAAATTTACTTCGCATCTTAAATTTCCGGAAGAAAACCCAAGGTTTCTGTCGAAGTTATAATCATTAAGAGCAGAAAGCCGAGAGGAATGAAAGGCTAAGTATGAGATTTCTACCCTCGGGGTAGGAAACTTAGGAATGTTAATATTGTTGAAGATACGTGTAGCAACCCTAGTGCAGCTTTCTTTTTAGCCATTTCTACGCACCTTGTAGCTATAGCTGAAGGGATTTGTTTGGTTAACCGATTTGTTTGAAGGCTGCTCCAATGAGGACTGAGAGAGGAGGAAGGGGAGCTGAGCGTTTATAATAACACCGTTACCCATGATATGAAGCCCCGAGGTATTTTCCCTGTAGCTAATAGTCACCCCAATTACTTTATCCTCCCAATTTTCACCCTGGTCTTTCTTTGTGTACCTCAGGAGTGTGAGGTAACACTGCGGGAAGAAAATCTTGAACTGATGGTGAAAATGCATATGAAAGTACGTTCAAGCTTCATTTAGCATAAGATTTTACTTCATTTTAACATTTTTACTGAAAAAAGTGCTCATTTATCTTTAGCATTCTATCTTAAAAGTATGCATGTAAATGAAGCTAATGCATTTCAATTCAGACTATCAGATGAAAGATTTTAAATTAATGCCGTGGCATCTCCCGAAAGTATTTGAATCATTCTTGGACAATTTTAGTCTCTATACGCCAATCAATTTTAAACTTTTTCAAATCTTTATTACTAAATTTCAGTTCACACAATGAAAACTTCGATCATCAAATATGTCAGCTTAGAATATTTGTCTGCAAATTCAAGATTCTCTAGCATATCTGTACTATAATGATAGTATAAATTGCTCTCATTTATACAGAAGCTCAATAAGACTGACTAGCTCCCAATATTTCTGCGCCAAAATACTGTGCAGTGGAGTGCATTTGGAGAGGGATTGGGATGGTTAGGAGGTTAACATATTGGTTTTCTACCCAGATGGCCCATGTTCGAAACCTGGAGACTGCAGGATTATTCAGAGTTTCTCCGCTCGGTACTTGTTGTACTATGTGGAGCACTTTGGTCCTTGCCGCCCACCCGATTGGGCATTACCTATTGGCGCCTATCGTTACGAGTAGACTATTCCCGACGCCGGGTATCCCTCCACCCTTCCTCCAATCCCTGAATATCTCACCCTAACAAAATCACCCACCTTTCCCTAATGGAGCAAAGAAAAGACGGATGTCGGTCACTAAATAAACACTCCTACTAGTTGTGAATGGGAACTAGTAGCTAGGGTAATTCGAAAGAAAGGTTGCAGAAGGCGCGGTGATATTCTATGTAGATATTAAGGTTTAGTGTACTGTCCAACGTAGCAGAAAGTCAGTCGGTAAGGTCGGCCCCAAGCTTGAACCTAACCCACTACGGGGTACCCTCCCACTTACTGTCGGCATTCCATCCCCTTCCTCCCTCAGTCCCATGCCACTCCCCTTCTCATACACTTGCCGCCCCTCCCACTTGCCGGCCGTCTTAGTATTCATCCTTCAGGTGAAAGGGTGTTAATGCCACCACAATATTTTTTTTCAAGAACAATATTTCTGTTCCTTATTTTGTGTTTTGTAACAATACTTATAATCAATTTCGAGAACAATTTTACGTGTTTATTTTAAACACGGATATATTTACAAACAAAACAATAGAAACTCACATATTGCACAAATATATTCCTATTTCATTTCTTCTTTAAGGATGGTAGATATCAGAATAGCGCCAGGTTTGAAATTTCAATATCCTTAATAATTTAAGATGCATCAAATACTCATCAGAAATCCGACATAATCCCCAAATCAACCCTAAAGTAATGGCTTCCTCGCACACATCTGCCGAATCTCAATGCGTGAGAAACATACTGAGAACCTATCGTATTTTGTGGTAAGAAAAGGCTCAGTAGGAGGAAGATGGAAGAGAAAGGTTAAAACATTGTCTCAGCTCGCTTCCATTTCACATAAGTTTTATTACGTCTGGAAGCATAAACTGTCTTAGAGGTCTTAATTTTATCATATAAGCTTAAACAATTTCTGTTAGTCCATTGGATTTCGTTATATTATAAATATCTGGCACAAACATACTAAAATGCTCTTAATCCGAAAAACGCAATGTCAAATTAACTAAAAGTCATAAGTATCAAATTTCATTAGATAGGTGTTTTTACTCAAGTAAGATGGTAGACGACAATGAAAATAATGTATATATCATAAAACGGTGGCAGGACAAAAACTTTCAACCTAAGGTCCATATTTTCTGATTACTAGAGTACCATTAGTGAAGGGAAAGCAATTTTCTCCCCCCCTTAAGATGTTAAATCTAAATGCCTAATGGCATAATTTGAGGTAAACCCTAATCTTAACTATCAAAAGCTGCTCTTGGGTCGACTACTGTCATCACATTTACTTGAATAAAATAACTGTAAGAAGGCGTTACTGATATTGTCCGTAAAGAGCCTAAATCTCAATTACATAGTTTCATATCCTTCCGAATCCGGCGCACCACATCAACCAAATTAGTACGTAAACTTTCTTGATTGAAAGTGATTAAAATGATGATGATTCGTCACATGACAAAAATTAAAATTCCAATATTATAACACTTTAAAGGAAAAAACATTATAAAGAAGTAAGGCTGCTGCTTACTTCTTTATAGTAACTTCTTCTTGCTGCTAAGACTGGTAAGTGAATCGCTAAGCAGATGATAGGACGGCAATACGAATACTGATTCAGTGAAAATGTGTTCATGCCTAACAAAGGGCCCAAAATTACCTTAAATGCCGTGCTTGAGCTCATCAATCAATTAGTTGAAAAATTAGAACAGAAATAATTGTTACAGTACAGATTGTGCAATTGCATGTTTTATCTATTAGTCATTTTAGTTGTAATTTTTTTAGATAATTATTACGGCATACTGGGACATTAAACGTGAATTACAATTTGAACACTTTCACGTCCATATACTTGCTTTAGACTTTCAGGCTACAGTTTCTGGAATTGTTTGATTTCCATATTAAAGAATTATTTCATATGGGGAATCATGTCCGCCTCACAATTGGATATTCTCATCTATTGAGTGGATAATGACAGGTATTCTTTTTCATACCTATTCCCTGAGTTCATATACCACTCTTTATCTACCTTAAATGTTTGGCTTATGCTGAAAAGTGTCCATCCTAAGGAGTGTGCACATAATCTACGTGACCCGCAGTCCCTGGAGGGACGTAGATCAATTCCACTAAATGGAGCAAGCCTACTTCCACGTAAAGGACCTCCTTCATATGCTTTCTGGGCGTCTGCACGTGCCCCGAGAACGGACTTGAGGTGTGCGGATCTCTGGCGAGATGCAAGAGGTGGAAAAAGAAACTATTTATTTTTTTCAGGTTTCTTTTCCAAGAATTTCGTGCAGACTAATCTAAAGAGTTTCTTAAAAGGCCACCAGTCAAATTTATGCCACAGTACTGAAATCCAACGGGTCTTTACAAAACATAATCTACTTTTCCAAACGTCAAGGACCAGAAATAGGGCTCATTTTAAACCGGTCATGCTACACGCCAAAATCATTCCCTCCTAAAAAAATGGACCGCATCTAGCTTCGCATGCATAATTTATGAAATTGTTGCAAGAATAATTAAAAGTTTGTGCTCTCTCCCAGGGGAGAGTACATTCGTGACCCATTAAAAAGGGTAATCAAGTGACAGAGTAGGGGGCTAAATTTCTCAGGTAATGTTAAAAGTCGAGGATTTTTCTCTCTCCGTGGTAATCAAGTAATGCCATTGCTTTAAAACACGTAAGAGACGTAAATACTGCACACACTAGGACCAATGAAAGTGAGCATACCCGCGCGCTAAGCCCTACTGCACAGGAATGGAGACGTTACACACATTTAATCCAGTGAATAATCTTTAAAGAAACAAAAGGAAAAAAAATTAAGAGAGAGAAATGAGCCTTTGGCTTGAATGCATATAAACCCCTAAATGTACAAGAGATATTAAAAAAACTTAAATAGCTCTTGTTAACTTCAATTCTTGCATAAATATCTAAACCAGTATTATGGAAATATCGACAGAAAATATTATAAAGTATTAGATACATCGAAATGTTCTGTAAATATAAACCGCGTAAAGAAAATACTTCAGTAATATTGCCCATGAAATTATGTTTTTGTTTAAATCGTTAACTAGTTTTCATTAAATCCGTTAAACTATATAGTCGCAACAATACACAGGAAATAGTTTTAAGGAAAAAATATTTTTTTGCCAATTTGTATGAAAAATCATATGGATGATGGATAAAGCAATTTATCTTAGTTTTAAAACTTAAAATATATTTCTTGATTTGTATCGTATAGCCTGCAAACCACCGCTTGAGCGAATACACACCAGAATAATTTTACCTGAACATGACCCTACCGCGGTCGAACAATGTTATTATGATTCCCTATCGTTCGTGGAAAAATGATATCTTCAATTTTTTCTACACTTAATTTCTCTAATTTTGTTAGCATGAACTCTCCTACCGTAGTGCGATGGGGGTAATAATACATTTTCAATATCGCTGTTAAAAAGACGTAGAATTTACGCGTGAGATTTATCTTTAATTTTACCTTCGCTCCGTGAGTGATTCCCAACCTAGCGGCTCTAGTATTTTGGATACAATACTAAGCTCATCATAACAACGTTTTACAAAACTAGCTCCTGTACGCTGCACGTGATTCAATTCGGCAATTAATCCGACTTCCTACACTAATACTAATCCCATATACTTGCAGAATGTTCTAAATGAGGCCTAACCAACGACAGATAACATTTATCTTTGACCTTTTCGTCATATGTACCAAGTACTCTTGTAATAAATCCCAAATTTTTGTTTGCTTGTACACACATTCCCCGTATATCTTTCTCCCAGGAGAATTCTTGAGTGAGGGTAAATCTACATAAATATCCTGCGAGCCACCAAAAAGGTGTGTGGCAGGGGGTGTAGAATCAGGAGAAAGCGTAAGGGATGAGGGGGTTGGGGTTTTTCAAATAGGTGGGGGATGGTGTGTAACGCCTAGGTATTTAATTGAGTCTACACATTCCATTTCGGAGTTCCATATACGGTAGGCGTTTGGGTTGGAATTGCTCTTTTTCCAAATTTTATGACTGAGAACTTTTTTAAGTTTAATTCTCATTGCCCACCAACGATGTACAGGTTGTATAGCATTAAGGTCATTTGACAAAGCAGCTCTGTTCTCAGGATTACGGATATCACGTTAAATCACTACATCGAGGGCAAATAAACGTAACTTACTAGTTACTATGGAGTCAATGTCGTTAACGTAAAGTAAGAATAAAGGAGGTCCGATTACACTTCCCTGGGGAACACCTGAAGTAACTTCTACTACATTTGGGCTAACTCCATCTTTCATTACTCTTTGTACTTAACCATTCAAAAAGTCTTTAATTCAACCCAAGAAATTTTTACCTATGCCATATGCTTCTAGCTTTGCAAATAGTTTACCATGAGCTAACTTTTCAAAGGCTTTCTTTAATATAGGAAATTAGCTTCCTCTGGAACATTGTTCTCTCTCGAAATAAGAATATCATGAACGAAAAGTGCAAGTTGTGTCTCGCAGGATCTACCCTTTTGAAAACCGTGCTGATTTTTCATTAATGAATTCTGATTATCGAGGTGTCTCACGATGGAACTACTACGGGATGACTGTCCGAGGCAAGCGATGAGGCGCTGACATGCCAGTGACTTTTTATATTATGGTCATTCAAAAAAACGTCTATATTCGCTTCGTAAGGATACGCCGAAAGAGTGTTGAAGATAGGAAAAAGATTTTTCGCGTAAGCAATTAGTTGGTTAGCAATTCCATTCTCGTTGCTTTGCAATTACAAGTTTTTACGCTACCCTCATTAGAGAAATTTGTTTTGGGAGTTTACCTGGGAGGGGAAATCGCTACATTTTCAACGTATTTCAATTTGTTTTACATGTTCCCTTAAATTTTACAAATGAAAATTTTCAGCACCAGTATAACTTTTATTCGTATAATTTTATGGTACACCATTAAATATCATTTTTCAGTTTTTAAAAACAGCTAAAATTGAATTTCTTCTCCACAGGAAACGAGAAATATAATGGAAACGCTTTATAAACCCGAGGATGGATCCAAATAAATCATTTTCTTGGTCAGACATTCGCGAGCAGGTATCTGTTTTTTTGAGACAAATGAAATCAGTAATCTCTTTCATGATTCTTCTCTTTCATGAATTTATCAGAGCGCCGGCAATACATGGCTTTTCACAAATATTTCACATTCTACATATTTAGCGGGTGAAGTACGAGATAGGTTTAAGGGGAATCAATATCCATGCATTGAAATCGCAATAAAGAAAGCTTCATGCCCGTGAAGCGACTAATGTGCAAGCTTATGAGAACGTATTGAAAATGGCCTTAAAAGGAGTTTATTATATCACCATTATGACCTATTTTCTAAAAATGAAACGTATTAAACGGATGTTGAATGGCTAAGAGTATTACGGACGTAAATGTTAATACGATCTTATAACCTCTTTTAAACCAGAACATTTTATTAATATTAGCAGTAGTCTTCTGAATCAGGTATGTTTTGATTAACCATAGCACTACCAAATAATGTATTATAAGACCTAACTAACACGGCACAAAATACACTAAAACCCCACGCTAAAAAAATTACAATAACTCCTTCAGCGGTTCAAAATTTCGATTTCCCTTAATTTCATGCAAAATTCATATTTTATTCATCTCTATGCCTTTCTTCGCCAAAACCATTCCCTACATTAAATCCTGAAATAGCCCTTTGTCTCTCATTATTTATTATAGGATCATTCTATTATCTCTTATACGATCTATCTATTATCTCGTACACACTTAGTCCCGCCTTCTTCAATTTTATATCTCGAAAGAGCAGTCTCTTTTCAACTACCATCTTATCGTTTTTTCTCCTTTCCTATCATTTTATTGTTTACGTTTTTCTCCACACCGACATACCAAAAACGTTCAATACGCTTAAACTCCTTCTTCAATGAAGGAGTTTTCAATTCATGAAAAGATACAGGGGGTATTAAAAGTTTTAAACAAGTCTTTACGCATTTACGCAGGTTTCTATCATCGATTGTCATTCGATCTCTTTGTGACTACTTTTTCTTTATCACTCTACTTTTTGTTAATGTCCTTGCAGAAGTTTTAAAGTTCTGGAACGTTTTATTGCATCACTAAAATATGCGCCATGCTTAATAACGGCCAGGTAAAGGAAAGGTTTTTTCTGTAAATGAAATTCCGGACATATAATTCCAATTTTCAATCCGCTGCAGAACGAAACCCACATTATAGATGTTTATGCTAGAAGCCGAATAATGTCACCGGAATATTCAGAATATGTTTGACACACAAACTCAGATCATTTCCCAGTAAACATAAAAATACCTAAACATAGGTATGTTGGGGAACAAAAAATTCCTTAAGATCAGTAATGTTTAACCTGGAGTAAATCACTATTATTTTCTCTTACTAGTGTCTATCATTTAAAACTTTATATATACAAATATATACATATTTATTCGTTAATTAAGTTTGTTTGGTGTAACGTGATTACATAAAACTTTCCATATGGGAAGTACTTTTCTTTGGAATATCCCTCAGAAGTCAGTTTTCGTAATATTCTCAGTACTAATGTAAAAAATAAACTTCTAGTGCATTAAGATTAGTCTAACATTAAAGATAGTTCTTTGAAAAATGGATTTCTGAACTCATGTTACACTCTTAGCCCTACCCATAAGTTCTCTAAAGCCTGTATTTCAATACAATCTCAAATACACATACTTTCTGCGAATATTATTTCCGTTCAGCATGCCTTTTATTATTCTGATTCCTACCTTTTTATTCAGCATTCTATTATCCAAACGGTTCTAAAAATTCCATTGCAACTCAACATACTCATTATATACTTAATTAATCAATATACCTTAATTTTTTCTGACTGTTTCAATCTCTCCCAGTAACATCCTTTTCTCCCTCACCATACCCAGAAGTTATTCGTTAGATTTCTTTTGTTCAGTAACTTTTTCCATTCTTTCTCAGACCACGCAACCACGTTCAAAAGTCTGATTCACTCTTTATAGTTAAAATAATGAAAAACTATCTCTACTTTTAGGTGCAACGTATGTTACCGGTAATTATATATAGGATGAATTTGTTCCGTTTATTTACGCAGTTAACACTAAACTAAAGGCTATTTCACCAAACCTTAAAACAGCCGTAAAGAAGAGAGTTTTGAATGATGTCACAGTCAATATGTCTCACTGAAAAACGTTGGTAACATCAGGAAATAAAATTATATTAATGGCTAGATTAACTTAATCACATGGTTAAAAGACGATCAACTTAACCGTTCATCAATTCTGATCCTCTTATACTGTGTATAAGCCTCGCCTAAGACAGACTCTTCACATAACCGAACTATTTCGTGTTTCCTTCACAGTAAGCATCAAAAGGACGAGTAGAGAGAGTAAAAATAACATTAAGTAAATCTAGGACACTTTTTGGAACTGAGGGAAAACGACAACCGTTTCACGAAACTTTCAATTCCACTGGCACAGGGGGAAGTAGACCCAACCGCCTTTCAGATTTCTTTAGTTGTTTCTGCAACCAGGAAAATGTCTGAAGCTAGCGCGGACAAGATCCTTCCCGGGCACTTTAAAGTACTGGGGAAGGACCTCCTCCCATCATCCACCAGCCCCAAAGAGAGGGAGAGAGGGCGGAAAAAGGAGATACACCACGACCGCCCACTTCCAAAAACTACATCCAAAGTCCCACGCCGACATGCTCTTTGGAGGAGGCTGGCGAGATGTAGGAGGCGGAGTGGGGGGGGGGGAGGCGTTTGTGGTGTGGGGACTGTGTGTGTGTGTGCGGAACACTAAAGAGGACCAAACACACAAAACGGTTCGCCGCGCATTGCTCGCCAGCATCTCTTCTTAACTTCATCCCCTCCCCTTTTCTAACAGCAAGTACTCCTGCCGACTCACCCCCGCCTCGCTCCATTACTCCCCATCCTGGACAGTAAACCTTCCCCTTCCCTCGACGAGCACGACGCAGAATGGACGCACTCCTCTCTCTTTCCCTTCCTCCCTCCATCCCGCTGGCTTAGTGCCGCCATCTTGGGCGTTCTACGTCTCTATTATTTAGTAGTTAAGGCCGGGATGCTCGGTGCCTGTGGGTATGGGCCCGCAAGCGTTTTTCATTCCCACATTGCCGGAAAGTCTGTGGAGTATTTGGCTGGAGTGAGAGAGGGGGTGGGTTACGCGTAAAGGCAGTTGAAATGGCGTGAACAAGGGAAAAACAAATGCAAAGAGGAAATTTTGGCTCAAAACACATTTTGATGTCCGGAGACCGCGAATAAGGGTGGGTGCGGTCATCGAGTCAAAATCTCGAGGGGAACTGGGGATTTATTTCTCGGAGTAAACAGCGGTATGATATGTTACGCAAACAAACTTGTACAGAAGCGTCGTTCGGGGAAAGAGAGCGTCCATATTTATCGAACCTTTTGCAAACTTTCAGCTTCTAATGCCAAACCGTCTTAAAATCATTATTCTCATTAGCAAATCAATTATTTCTAATAAATCATAAATGTTTTCCGTTTACATTCCATGTGGTCACACTTTTTTAAGATGTCAGTAGAATTCCGAAGTACACTTCAAATTATAGCATATCAATAGCCTATCACATGCAGGTAATGCAGTATTAATTGCGATTGCAACTTATTTCGAAAATTTCAAATTTTGATAATAATTCCGATCCGGTAGCTGCACTTATAGATCGATGAATTAAGTCATGGAGTCGTATCTTAATACAAAAAGAGTTAATAATTCGATAAACATATGTCCTATAACAACGCATTCATTGTGTATTTTTTTGAGCTGAATGACATATAGTTTTAGAACGAGGTTATAATAAATGCACACTGTCATGCCTACTCTGACACGCGAACTGAAATATTATCTGTTTTAAAGATAAACAGCACGTAGTTTTTCCTCCCCGACGCAGAAAACTACTAATAAAATTTTAAAATACATAATACTCTTCCCCGGCAGCGGGAGAGGCAAGGCTTCCGCGGTCGTCATCCCACGAAACCCTTGCAGGGAAGAAATAACTTCAGCAGGACAGAAGACTCAGAAGAAGGCGAAAGTAGTAAGAATAGGAACCTGGAACGTCAGGACAATGTTGAGGAGAGGCAAATTAGACAATATTAAGCGAGAGATGGAAAGAAGTAACATAGATGTTTTAGGCCTCTGCGAGGTGAGATGGAAGGATAGCGGGGATTACTGGAGTGACAATTATAGAGTAATATACAGCGGTGGGGACGAGAGCCAACGAGGGGTTGCCGTAATTTTAAATAAAGGGGTAGGAAGAAGCGTAGTCAACATAGAGCAAGCTACAGATAGAATTTTACTCGTAGAGATTAAAGCAGAGCCGACGAACTTGGTCATTATTCAGGTATACATGCCACCGAGCAACCACAAGGAGGAAGAAGTCGATAGGATGTATGATGAGTTAGAGGATATCATCGCGAGTGTTCCTGCAGGGAAATATTTGATAGTGATGGGGATTGGAATGCGACGGTAGGCGAAGGAAGAGATGGTGGTGAGGTGGGGGACTATGGGTTAGGCACGAGGAATGAACGCGGGGAGAAAGCAATTGAATTCTGCAGGAGACAGGGGTTAGTCATCACTAACACATGGTTTAGACACCACAAAAGGCGTAGGTATACATGGAAAATGCCAGGTGACTCAGAAAGGTATCAGTTAGATTATATTATGGTTAGGCACAGGTTTAGGAACAGTGTGATAAATTCGCACAGTTTCCCAGGAGCGGATGCGGACTCTGACCACAATTTAGTTGTTATGAAATGTAATGTTCGTTTCAAGAAGATAAGGCAAGGGCGGCGGGTTAAAAAATGGAATTTAGAAGCAGTAAATGAATTAACGAGGAAGGAGTATCAGGAGGCTGTAGAGAAAATGATGGATGACGGTAAAGAACTGAGTGCTATCGAAGAAAAATGGGAATGTATCAAGAAAGGGATATTGGAAGCCGCTAAAGACACTATAGGAACCGTTAAAGGGAAAAGGATAAGGAAACCATGGGTAACGGATGAGATGATTGCAAAGATGGATGAGAGAAGAAGATGGAAAAATGTAAACACAGAGTTAGGCAAAATGAAGTACAAAGAGTTAAACAATAAATTGAGAAGGGCCACAAATAAAGCAAAAGAAGAATGGTGGAAAACGCAATGCGAGGATATGGAAAGTTTACAGAAGAAGGGTGAAATTGGTGCTCTATACAGCAAGGTTAAGTTATTATCGGGAAGTAAGAAGGCAAGATCTGTGCTAACAATTAAAGATAAATGGGGTAAGATAATAGTTGAACCAGGAAAAATCCAAGAGAGATGGAAGGAATATATAGAAACACTGTATGGTAAAGAACTTAGGCCAACAAGGTTAGACATAGAAAAGGAACATGGCGTAGAAGAAGATAGCTTAGGTCCAGGCATACTCGACGATGAAATAGAAAGGGCATTAAAGGAGATGAAAGCAAATAGGGCTGTGGGGGTGGACAATATTCCTGTAGAAATGTTGAAATGGTTAGGGAAAGGTGGGAAGAAGGCCATATATGGACTGATTCGTAGTATCTATGAGGAAGGAATCTGGCCGGAAGATTTTGTTAGATCGGTGTTAGTTCCTATTCCAAAAAAGGCAAAGGCTTCGTCATGTGAGGATTACAGAACAATAAGTTTGATATCCCACGCAGCTAAAGTTATTCTCAGGATCATCAACAAAAGGATAGAGAGTAAGGCAAATGATTACTTAGGGGATGATCAGTTTGGGTTCAGGAAAGGAAGAGGTACGCGTGATGCCATTGCAGTAATGAGATCACTAGTCGAGAGGAATATAGAATACAATCAGGACGTTTTTTCCTGTTTTGTAGATTTCGAAAAAGCGTTTGATAGAGTGAATTGGGAAAAATTAATGCGTGTATTGCAGAAAATAGGAATGGATTGGAGGGACAGGAGACTGATCCGCAACCTGTACATGTCTCAGACTGCTCAGGTGCGAGTGGGGAACGGAGAGTCCGGATGGGCAGTGTTAGGAAGAGGTGTAAGGCAGGGTTGCCCATTGTCACCGGTACTGTTCAACGTATATGTAGAGGAAATGATTAAAGAGGCATGGGAAGAACTGGAGGTAGGAATGAAAGTCGGAGGGGAATTGGTAAAATCGGTTAGGTTTGCTGATGACCAAGCATTAGTTGCTCAGTCAGCCAAGGGGTTGCAAGAATTGCTGAGTGAATTGGAGGTTCAGTGCGATAAATATGGGATGAGAATCAATATTAATAAAACAAAGGTTATGCGATTTTCCAGAAAGAAAAATGCTAAGCTAAATATTAAAATAGGCGGGGAAAGAATAGAGCAGGTAGAGCAGTTTACATGTCTCGGAAGTGTTTTGGACCAATACGGTCAAAGTGGTAGGGACGTAAGGAGAAGAATTGCGCTAGGCAAGGAGGCTTTCTCAAGGAGGAGGGAGTTGATGACGGGGACGTTGAGTAGGGATGTTAAGACAAGACTCGTAAAAACTCTGATATGGAGCGTAGCTATGTACGGCGCGGAAACGTGGTCGCTGAAGCAGGAGGATAGACGTAGATTGGAGGCTTTTGAAATGTGGGTGTGGAGAAGAATGGAGAAGGTGAAATGGACCGAAAGGAAAACAAATGAGGAAGTACTAGCGATGGTGGGGGAGGAGAGTAGATTAGTTGCTAGGTGGGGAGTCACAAAATGTTTATTTCATAGTTGTGCCCATCCAAAAACCTACCTTAAACGGTAGATTACCTAATAATAATAATACTCTTCAAACCACCGTTCCCAATCCCGTTGAACCTAATCAAGGAAGCAGTGCTTCTAAACGCAAAAATAATCTGAATAATTATGAGAACATTTTTATTTCGAATATCATTCAGATCATGTTTAGCCAACAATGTAAAAAAAGGGTATATCAAAATTCGTGATTGGCTTATCTGAAGCAACTAGGTACCTACTAAAGACTAAAACTAGCACTACGCTAAGTACATAATGCATATGCATGGAAACCGAACAGTAAAAATGGCGGCCGTTGATTTTTATAATACAATTATTTTTATAGATTGAGAACGACGAACTACGAAGTAAATATCAACACGGAACATAAAGGTATAAGTAATTAAAGGGATGAAAAGTCAAGACAATATCTTCATTAAAGCCGATAGTGGTTAGCAGACTATCTTCAATGATCTAAATAAATCTGCTTTACGTGTCAACGAACATTAATATCGATTTAGAGTCGTGTTTTGTTACTTGGACATTTTTGGGGGTTACGTTTTTTAAGTTATTATGAATGTTAGAAAAATGTATTGAACTCTTAGGAAAATTCTCAACTCTTTGTGACATGTATTATGCCACGAATTGAATCGCGTTAAATTGTCAATATGCTGTTGCATATTTTTACACAAAAAACTTTAAAATTCATGCTTATATATACTATCGGAAATAGAGGCGGTGAAAATGTTTTCTTTCAGTAACGGGAAGCACAATAAATTAATTAAGCCTGCACTACTCATTACGATTATTTACTCATACACATTTATGTCGTCTAATAAAAAAAAACAATTGAAATGCAGGTTTTAGGTATGTAGGTAAGAGAGTATGAATACGGTTGGCATATAAAAATGACGAAACTGTGATATTGACGTAAAATTTCATCATTATATCATCATTACGAGTAATTCCACTGATCACCCTCGCCTATATTCTTATTAAGTATTTGTGTCATTCCTACGTATCTCCTGTTTGTTCCTTTGTAATATACCACCGAAACGTTTTCTACTCAGTAATTTAATTATACATTGGTTGCAGTTTAATTTATCAGTGCTTAAATTTTTTGTAAGTTTAATTATAATTAAAAATACATACGAATACTGTGGTAAAATAGTAAAAAGGTACTGTGGTAAAATAGTCATTGACTTTGTTTCTAGATAATGTTGGCATAAGGAGATTAATCAGTCATCCCGTTACGTCAGCCCTTGCACCAAATTATCATATTCGATTTTGTTTATGAAACAAAAGGAGTAAATAAGAGAAATTTGTTGGGGTTTTATTAAAAATCTTGCGTCATATAAATTTCTCTCCTGCTATTTCTCAAAAGTTTTACTTGAGTATAAAAAAATTAATTGCATACTGAGGATCGAAATTATTACCACCAAACTTTTTTTGAATGTTGGTTAAGGGCCTGCGCTCAAAGAATTTTTGACCTTACATAGGACTCGTAGGTGAGAATAATGAAACACTGAAATAAAAAAACTCTGAATTCAATTTAATTCATACACTTCGTCTATTAAATTTCCCCACTAAAATAAAACAGGATGTAATGACGCACATTCAATGACCATAATGACCAAATATCAAACCTAGAAATAAGATCGAATGAACGACCGAGACCCCATCGCCATTAAATGAGAACCAAAGCAGCCCTGAACTGAGATAAATACGGTCTTTACTTATTATTGAGCATTAATGCCATATCTATCTGCCTCCGATCCGCCAGTTTTCCTTCTCATACACACACTATAGCTTCAATAGCACTCCTCCTCGAGTCTCCGTTTCTCTCCTCCCAGGTCCGTTCGATAATGCTCACTTGCAGTCGACCACTTTACGCGGGATGACGTCGAAGGTCACGGCACGCTCCGCCGGCCAGCTAGAAAGGAAAAATTCTATCCGAACGGGTATTCCAAGCCATCCCCGATAAATTATCCATGATCGACTTTTTTCCTGATGTTTTTCGCGCATTGTAACACGACGCGGCCGCAGATTTCGGGCTCAGCGTTTTGCGTGAAATTCCCTTCACTCACTCTAATGGAAAGCGTTCATCCCCTTTAAAGAGCTAAATGTTGGCTTGACTGATGAGAATGGCTTCGACTTCGAAGTGCCACGTAATATTTCTATAGGATATATTGATCAATGCCAAGGGTAGGAAGTTCTAACCAATAGAATAACATGTGGAAGGTGCTTCATCATTAAATCTGTCCTTGGCTGGAAAAAATAAAGTTCGTTTAACCATGTGCATTTTCAGCACTCAGAAATAAAGTATTAGTGATATAATTGCACCAGTCATGGTTGAAGTGAAAATGAAGTGCGTTTATGTTATTATTTCATGAAATCGATATTTTTAATCACCTACTCTTGAAACTTTATAGCCTAAATACATATATCTAGTCAGAAAAGACTAATTTTGACGACAGCCAGGTTAGTCTAACTCGCAAGTCACCCGCCTACTGTCCTGAATCTCCAGGGTCATATCCTGCTTTGGTAGCGGAATTTGGAGAACTCAAGTTACACCACTCGTGGGAAAGACGATGACAAGCAAGATGTGGACTTATCACGATTCTACATCTGCATCTACACAATATCCAGAGAGCCAACTTAAAGGCGAAAGTGAAAGAGCTCTAGAGTAAGCAGAATCGGAACCTGGGCCACCAAAAGGGTAATAGAATGCAAGGCAAACTTTTTGGAATGCAAAAAGTTTTGCATTCAAAAAATGAACAAAAGAACGAATGGTAACTATTGTTATGCACCAACGCCGCAAAAATTATGCTTACACAACTTTTCACATTTTATCACCTGCTGTGAATGTAAAGGTTTTCAATAATGGTGTCATGTTAAACCAATTGCCCCAAACCCCCTAGAAGATTAGGAAATAACAGAATATTTACCTAGCAAAAGAATAAAATTTTAAATTTTCTAAAAGGGGAGGAAGTATAAACCTAATGGAATACATTTCAATGGTAAGATAGTAATAATTCCTATATTCAGAAATTCTAAGTAAAAAGGTATCGGATTAATTACTTGCAGAGAGTAATAATGGAAAGTAAATATTTATAGTTTTGGATAATGCACTCGATCTTTCTTGACATCATAACTGGTCATTAAAGTCCAAGATTGGTTGACTGCAGCCCTCTATCCTACCCTATCTAACGATAATTGACTTACTTCGCGGTATTTTTTACAATGTATTTAGTAATCTTTAAAGATCCTCCTGGTTTTCTTCTATCATTGCAATATCGTCGACGAATCATAGCATGTTTATCTCTTCTCCAATGATCCTAATTCCGTCTTATCCGATGACTTGTGCATCTCATATTGCTACCTTCGTGTACGAGCCTCGTATTTGTTGAACAATGCAGGTGAGAAGTTGCATCCTTGTCCAACTACTTTATTTTTACTCTTTATATGTCTTCCTTCTCTCACTCGCATTTTGGGTACTTGATTCTTGAATAGCTGATAGATTATTCTTCTGTCATTGCAATCTATTCCGAGTTTTTCCAGATATCCAAATATGTTGTTCCATTCCACTTTGTCGAACGCTTTCTCCAAGTCCACGAATGCCAAATAAAGTTGCTGGTTCACATGCATTGTTTTCTCTATAACGATTTTCAAACAGAGTATGGCTTCCCTGGTTCCAAATTGGTTTTTCGATAGGTTATCTTCAAATTTCCTTTCCATCCGTCGACTTATTACTCGCGTAAGCATTTTTGACGCATGCGACGCAAGAGTCGAGGTTCGCTATTCCTCACATTTCTACATTCTCGTCTGCTTTGGTATCGCGATCATCACACTCCTTTTTAAGTCATCATGAAGTCTTTCGTCTTTGCAGATATCTTTGTGTATTTCATACAGATTATCCTTGGCTTTTTCCGAGTGTCTTGACGATGCCTCCGTCGATTTTGTCTTCTCCAGGAAGTTTGTTTTTCTTAATGTCGTTTACTGCTCTATCGGATTCGCTCCTCAGTAGGCATGGGCCCTGGTTTTCCCTTTCACTCTCGTCCTTCATCAGGTTTTCATCCAGCGGCCTCGGATCTTGGTAGAAGTCTTCGATGTATTGCTTTCATCTATTGCCAATATCTTCACCTTCTATCAGTATATCCCCGTTAAATCCCTCATGTTGTTCCTTTTCATTTTCCTTTCTTGGAAATATTTCTTCACCAGCTTGTATGATGTTTCGGTATTTCCCTTCTTCATATTTTCATTGATTCCCTCGCAGCAACCTTCGACCCAATTTTCCCTAGCCTTTATTGCATTATCAGTTCACCTGGTACTTAAGCCTCTTGTAGAGCCTTTCCTCGTCCACATTCCTGGCGTATTTTATTATTTCTTCTATCAGTTCCCTTACATCCGTCGTGAGTCACGGCTTCTTCGTTTCGGCTCTCTTTCTTACCAGTTGCTCTTCTACAACTTCTGCGATTGCCCTCTTCAGTTCATTCCATCTCTATTCGGTGCTCCTCTCTCCTTCATCACCTAGTTTGCTGCAAATGGCCGTGGGGAATCTTTCTCTGTTGTCTTTTTCCACCAGTAATTTTGAGCCAACATTGACTCTTGTTTTTTCTTCTTAATTTTCATGTAGCGAAGTTGACTCTCCATGATGACTAGGTAGGTTGTGATAGCAATTTATGATCGCTATGTAGCGGGGTAGCCCTTGCACTGCTTCACCTGGGTCTTGTATCCCCTTCTAACTAGTATGTAGTCTACTTGGTATCATGCGCTCTCCCCTGGCATCTTCCAGGCTTACTTCTTTCGTCGATGTTTTTCAAAGAGGGCGTTAGCTAATGCCATATTCTTCTCATTGCACAACTTGACTAGTCTTTCTCCTTTGGCGTTCCGTTTTCACAGCCCGAAATTTCTTGACAATACACCCTCGAGTTGATAAAGTACAGGTTCTTCAAGTTGATAAACTACAGGTCCTGTATTCTTCTTTATGAAGCGTGATTCTCGGACTCGGACTTTCACAGTTTTGTTAATGACCATTCAACAGAGCTTAAACAACTCTTTTTGACTTCCAATATGCTATATCATTAAATTAAGGTAATTTAAAACTCAGAAAATGCCTTAATATATACATAAAGAAATATAATTTGAGCTACTATTTCTTAACAACAGAGACGAAGACTATTTCAATTACCCACTTAATATCTTTTTAATAAGAGAATTTAAAAGTCATTGTCACTGTTATTATGGAACAGTTCCGCCACATCAAACCTAAATGTGCAATTTAGATTATTTCTAATAATCTTTCACAATAGTAGATTTTAAAATACAAAATTTATTCCGCATTATAAAATTTTTGAGTCCACCTATACGATCACATATCGTCCTATTGCGGAGCTGAGGTGACGGTTAGAGGTTCCCATCAATATAAATTACTGGTGTATGATGTAATGCATCAAAACTAGTCGTAAATAAATCATTATTAAGTGGAAAATTGTAATAGTTTTCGTCTCTGTTATCATTTCTCATCAATTTCCGCTTAAAAGCAACAATTAACCCCTAAAATAAATCCCCATATAGAAATTTGACGATGTAATGCTATCTATCGATTATCATGTGCATGTCTGGCAATAATGAAGGCCACACATCTGAATTATTTTGAGGCGAGAGACATGGTGCTTTTGATACAATGATGAGAACACAAACAAAAAATTGTTTATTTTTTCCAGAATGACAGTATAAATATTTCAATGCAAAGCACGTACTTCACTCTGGAGGAGAATAGTGAAAGCCAATTCTACAATTCGATTACCTTACATTATGTCCTTTAACTTTCTCCCGACCAATCTTTAAATGCGATTCCTCAGCAAATTGACTGGTCTGATGGGGTGGCTGGCGATAGGGAGGGATGCAGTAAAAATGGATTCAATTTATCTCGAATCATCACGTTCATTGTTTTCAGAGACCCTTTGTGATCACATCGGAAAAACAAATGAAAGTTGATTGCTAATTCACGCGCCTGCATAATCATTTTTATTCACTTGCGATGCTATATTTTTGGATGGAAATCAATTTTTTTTCCTCTGCAGAGCAAGAATAATTTGAATGCTCAACAGAGCGGACCCACATCGAATGAAAACAGCATTAATAGCACTCTAATTGAAAGAAAAAGTCATAACAAGCTGGAATAATGACAGCCGATATTAGTATGTTCCGATGTTTGACCTGAGTTCGAAAATTCGAAATTAATTATCACCTAATGAAATATTTTCTAAAAGGTTGATGGATGAACCTTAGTGAAAGCCTACTTTCTATCGAAATTCCAAAAATGACTTTTCACCACTTAACAATAACTTTACACTTTGCCCTGATAATAATACAATTCGTAACAATTCGTCTCAGCGATTCCAAATTTCTCTTATCTTATAGAATTAAAGATTTCTTGCACAAAGTGTAAGAAAATTAGTGAAATAGAATTAAAACGGTGTGATATTAATGAGTCACTTGGAAATGAAAAAATATATACAAAAATATATATACATGTATTTGTTTAAAGTGAGAAGCATGATCAACAGTAATGGGTTAGGATATAATAAATAGTAACAGGAAGGAACAGGACACATTTCTCAGATTGCGGTAATGAAAACATGGTTAAAAAAACAAAAACATGTTTACATAAAATATCTAAGAGGTTATGGTAACCGGAAAAAATAAAGGAGAAAGCCATACTAGGAGAAGAATGTTTTTCCAGGAAAATTAAAAAATGAAATTATCAAGTATGACGAATAAGTACGAAGCGTTATTTTACCACTGTTCAAATATAAAATAGTAGGCTATGAAAAAAATGTGCTTGGAAAATATGACGAAATACGTAGCCCTTCATCGTTAGATGGTCAAGGACAAAGATAGATCGGAGATTGGTTAATCTAAACCAAATTACCAGAATGATATGAAATAGTTCTTGGACTATTGAAATTAATAAAATGCGAAGAAAAGAAAGTTTCGAACCTTAACTAAATTGAACCCACAGTCAAAAACTTACATATTTAAGATCATTTCCAAAAAAAGAGAAGAAACTCAGCAGGAATCACTCAAACCGCGGATTATTACGCATGGTTCCCCTTTCTTAGTCTTCGTACCATGCCATTATAATCCACATTAATCTCTTTGAAGGTAAGGTGATAGAAAATACAAATAATAGGGTGCAATAAGGGGAATTTGTTGTAAAAAAAAGAAACGGAATTATTATATGCAATAAACTATGATATAGAGCATGGTTTGGCACGAGATCGAAATATGGTCGTTTAAAAAAGATGACAGACTTAGATGAAAGACTTTTAAAATGTGGGTGAGGCGGAAAAGGTGAAATGAACGGAAAGGAAAACAAAAGAAGTATAAGAAATGGTGGGAAAGGAGAATTTTTATCAGAAATCTAATGGCTAAAATACGGAAGTAGAGCAATTTGGTTAGTGATGGTAAGCTGAAGTCTGTGATACAGGGAGAGAACATTAAGCAAGTTGTGAAGATATAGTATTAGGATCGACATGCTCTACAGAATAACAGAAAGAAGGAAGAATGCGATAATGCAGATGTAATATTATACTAATCTTACCCGAGAGGGAATTTTGTGACGGGTATGTACACATACGTGCATTTAGGTAAAATCATGTCCTTGCCAATGATTAACTGACTGGTGGATAAAAGAAAAAAATTAAAGAATGAAAGTTGAATAAACTTAAAATATTGAAATCAAATACCGTCGAGCATTTATCGTCTCTGGCCTTTTAGAAAGAAATATCACTCAAAGTCATTATGTAAATTTTTAAATTCGTAATTCTAGAACAAATACTAAAGCATTCACTAATTACGATGAATCTAAAAAAAATCAACTGTTATTCCGAGGCTTTGCTGCCGTTAGGACCAAACTATGAACGAACAGCTGCTGACGATAAACGGTAAATTTACAATCATTATTAATTTCATACCACGTAAGAGCTAAAAAATCTTAAATAAAGAGTATCGATTTCCCCATTCACAATATAGAGTACGTAAATTAAACGTAATTCGAGAAAGATATTGTTGAGTCTATGATAAACTGGTATTAGCAATCGGTGGTTTCGAGATACAGCCTTGATAGAATAGATATACATAAGATTCTGATTCTACATATTTCATTATACTTATTCAATTAGTTTCGTTATAAATATTAAAACTCCCCTAAATACCGACCTTTTGGCTATGTTTGGCCAAAGTAACGTACATGGTTATACAAATGAGAGAATATACTGAAGTATGTGTCCTACCATGAGTTTGAAAATTAAAATTAAAAAATAACAAAACAAATATAAAAATTAAATTTAAAATATCCGAATATTCTTAACTAAATCAATTTTTATGGTAGCCACACTTTAAAGGTGCATTTATGTTTCAAATTTTGTGGATAAAACAAGCCAGTCACCCACTTTTCTTGCTATATTATCAAACGTAGAAATATTGGATTGAAACCATCCTTAAATTATTAAAAAAAACAAAGTGTAGAAAACCAAAACCAATATATAATTAGTCGCTAAATATATTTATATCCCATTTGCCTAAAGCACACTTAGTGAATTGTTATCATCAACATTAGAATAGTACGCGGTCCATACACCCTGTCAGAAGTGGAATTTAGTATATTTCGCGCCCATATTGTTTTTGGGAAGAATTATTACGAGCAATCTTTCTCGCAGCAGATAGGGAGGTGGTTGTCAAAAACTAGGAGAGGAATAGAAAAATAGAAGTGGGCTAGAGGAAGAGCAATACATTTGCTCTTGAATGGCACAATTTCAAAGAACACCTCTAATTTCAGGATTCAGGCGAAGATAGTATTATTAATTCAATTTAATTGTACAAGGGGTAGTCCGACTCGTTAAATATGTATGGAGATGAAACAAATTAGTTCTAACAAAATATATCGGATTTGGATGCAAAACAATAGAGGTAAGGATAATTGAGGCTGGATCAAATGCATTGAAAACATTTATAACAAGCTGGTACAATTCTGATACCCAGTATAATAATAATAATCAACTTATTGTTATTTATTGACCTGAATCTGAATATGCATTTACGAATACATAATAGCAAACCAATCGACTCCTTCATTTCTAAGATCAATGAATAATATCTGAATAAAATTTAAACTACTGCTGCCGGAAAAAAATATTTGTGATTTTGAATGGATATCATTGATTAATAAACTTTTCATTACGTAACCTTAAAAAGTGTAAATGACCATTAAGAGTAACATTGACCAAAGAGAGAACAGAAACGTTAAACGCTATGTGTTTGCCTTTCTGAACGCTAGTCTATAAGCTATTTGATACGCGCCAATGAGATATTGTCTTATTGTATAACGAGACGATAGTTCCCAAAAATAACTTAGGTCTCGCATGGCACCGGGTTTGCTGACGTGAAATGAATGACCCCATACGGATGCATGTCGTGAATATTTCCAAACCACAGCAGAATTTGATATCTGTGCGAATAAGTAGATATGTCCAAATAATTAAGTTAGCACAAAATCAGAAAAAATCCAGCCCGATAGCCGCGGAGGTAAGCATTCCATATGTTGATTAGGAGTTTGAATGTTCCAGGGTTGCGTTGCAGGAATGATAATTCCTTAACTACTAGATTACTTTAATCCAGTAACTATCTGGCTTGATTATAGTAAATAGAAGCAAAGTATGTACATATACATAAGGGTCAGAAGGAAATGTGTTTTCTTGTGAGAATTTGCACACAGCTTCATTGGTGAAAGCTACATAAGTTAATCTTAGGCACCAATAAAAAATATGACAGCAATTGACACGAGATGCACCTTATATTAAAGGTTATTTCCAATCAATGGAAGATATATTCAAAGAATACACCATAAATTGTAATTTAGATTTGATCAGTGAGAAAACTTAAAGCTATTTAAATTCATTACTCTAAATAACATTAGTTTGTGGCAATTTATGACTTGGCCTTTCCACAATTATAATGGATAACGAAATATTATTTATTTAATGCCCCGTTCTTATTTCATCAAGAAAGTCTCATTCTCTACAAGTGTGCAACAATTATCATTGATATACGAGTAAACATACGGGTCACGTACTTCATAAACTCCTTTAAGAAAACTAATTGATTGAGAATTCTTATAATAGAATCCTTTAATAGACGAACAAGGAGCAATTTCTCATGGTCATATAATTTTAAATTTTACCAAGAAATGTTATTTATTTTATTTATAGACTTTTTTGGGGAGCTATTGAAACGTAATAGTCACTTCTTTTTTCTTATATACATACAGAAAAGACAGTTACAAACATCCAAGCCCTAAGTGGAGGAAAGCACACCCAGGCGTGAATCGAACCAGCAACCTCTGGATTGGCACCCGAGGACCTTACGCAATTTGAGGAATGTTTCCCTATTTGCGAAAATAATTTTATTCCCCCCATATATTTGTGCACTAAGACCTTTACAGCAGTTAAAACCGGTATTTAACTTGAAGCCATAAGCGCAACTAACGTCTTAATGAAAAGTCAACAAAATAATTATCCATTGCTCTCTTAAAGCATCACACAATAGTTTCTACAATTAAACTTATTCACAAAGGTCAAATAGTATCACTACAGCACGCTAAGATACGATACAACAGGCGCCACCTAAATTTGGCAACTATTTCCGAGGGCACGATTGACATTTGACGCGTACCAAACCACCATGACGCAAAGTTTTCATCTTCAAAGCTCGCTGACCAATTGGATACTGGTCGCAGGGATTGGGCGTGGCTTTTTTCTCGGCCTTCAGACGGGACAGCGGAATTTCAGGAGAGACCCGAGGGAAGGGCATGGAGGAAAAGGGGACCTCTAGCCCTAGGGATCGGCCGACAAGAGGCGCTTTGTGTCACCACGGCTCGTGGGTATGTGTGACCGCGACTGTAAACTACGGGGAGAATGTCACGTTTACCAACGAGCGCGGAAAAGTGATGGAAAATGTCCTCCAGCCGACAGGATGCTGCAACCGCGCTCCGGTAACTCTGTATTCTCATTCAAACTTCGCGTCCGTCCCTCTCTCTATTTTCCCAAGTTTTCAGCTCCTTCATGGCCGATTTTGGGTGAAAATTCTGAAACTTGGCGTAACGGTTGAGGTTTGTTCGTTGAGGTGACGACCCGCAGGCAAATTTGTAACATCAACGTAGGAGAGGTGCAATGCTACCAGCAACCATACAGTGTGTATCTACCTTCCTGTACACAGAATAGTATTTCCTCCCCAATTAGCTGAAAAACAGCATGATATTCTTCACAAATATTGAACTAACATTTAAGCAAATCTTAAATGTCTACCCAAGAAAAACTCAGCAAATTTTTCTGAAATTTTCAAAATCAAACATATTGCCTGAATTATTTTCATAAAATTTATGTTGATCTCGATTAAAATGAAGATAAATGTATAATAAATTTCAATAATATGCCTTTTAAACACTGAAAAGCATGTATTTGAGAAATCATTATGGTAAGTGTATAATATCTGTAGATTGGTTGAACAAAACGGAATAAGCTGATAGATATGAAAATCACAGCTTTCTCCTCCAACTAATATTAAAATAAATACTGCTCTAATACAAAGAAACATGACTCTATATGACCCATTGTATATTGATTAAACACTGAAATTATCGAGGAAATGCTTCCTAGAAACAACTTTCCAAAATCAATCGTTAACACTACAATACAGCCCGGAAAAATAACCATAAATTTAGCACCACATTTAGTAGCCATACAAGGCAATTCATTAACTGTCTTAACTATTTCTCACATATGAGCCTCTTACTAACGTCAATCGCATTTCACAAATAGAATTCATAGCATCATCAATTTAAATGCAAAAAGCAATGTATGATACTATAATTAAAAACTAGAAATTCTAGCACAAGATCAAAATTACAAGTTTAGGCTTTCGCATTCTGCACCTTGAGATTCCAATTCGACCATTACATCCCACGTCTGATGAAATAATTGTTTTGCAATTTTGTTGTCATAGCATCCATTTGGCAATAAATGACGTTAAAACAGCATCCCTGCTGTTTTCGGACAATGAACGTGAATAGACCAGAGAGTGATTTTAATTGCCAGTCAAAACACAAGCAAAGCTTCGGAAGCTACAGGTATAACAATTTAGACACTTGAATTATGGAAACAGTGGGCACAAATTAATTAAGCAATGGTAAATTTCAACAATTTAAAGAACGACGGTATTCATAGAAGAAGCGCGAAGAACTTGCTGAATTCAAGATTTGGCTTATTTTCAGCAAGTTTTGCTTAGGCTAAAATTTTTACTTTTCAGTGCAGGTATTTTTAGGTGACAAGTGTACGTCTGAGTAGATAACGCCACTATACAAAACGCGCATTTCAAAATACCATCCTACGATGAAAACATGGACATAAAGGTATCTCTTCCACACGAGTTGCCCATTAAATCTCTAATGTGTAATTAATAGGTTTAGCTCCGTATTAAATTGGTTGGCAATATCACAACAGGATGGTAATTACTGATAAAGAAATTATTTTCTGCTAGTACATTTCATTAAAACAATTGTAAGGAATATAACGTATGGAGACTTAATCTCTCTGAAAATCGAATTATAAAAAATGCAAAAATAATCACCAATGCCCTGTCAATCACCAATCCCTAATGTCTGGTGATCTAACACCTACAGTCATATGCACCTACTATCTGCGGTTTGCAAAGTAAACTCCCTTCAATTCTCAAGAAACTGTAACAGTAACTTTAACGGAGTCACCCGCTATGTGTGCATTATAATGCAACCATTTCAGAGAGTAAAAATCATTCGCCTTGACCGGGATTCGAACCCGGATCCCTCGATATCCGGCCAAGTGCTTTAACCACTTAAGCTACCGAGACGTCCTCTTACACTCTGAAATTTTTGGGGCTTTAAAGGAACAAGATGTTATGACGAAATACCGTACATACAATGTCTCAAGTATTCGTAGTCGTGCGCGACGCGCCACAGTCCACGATGTTAATAAAGCCAATTAAAGCCATAAATTCATTGTCTAAGACAAATGTGGTTTTTCACCAACCACGATCAAATTAAACACATCTCACGTAAAAATAAGGCATTAATTTTCGTACCAGTAGTTTTTTAAAGGAGGCTACCGAGAGCTAAGGTTATTTGCGCAATTAGGGAGTGATGGGAAAGGAGTAAGGGTTGAGAGAAACCTGACGTTGGCATTAGCCTTCTCTTAACGAAAGGCGCCAAGGGGTCCACAGTTTAACGTCCCATCACCTCAAAGCACCTTAAGTAGGCATCGCAATACCACTGATAAATATCTACCGTCTCCAGGATTCGAACCTGGGCAATCTCAGAGAGAAGCCAGTACTTTAGCCAGCGCACCATTCTGATCCCCTTATATTTCGTATTTCAGGATAACCACACACTGTCGAACACAGTAAAAGTGATTTTGTAGGGATCAGCTTAAGTACGTCCACTTAACCACAAGCCAGGAATGACAATTGCCAAAGCCGAGGTCAAGTACGCTTAATATTTTTGTACTCAAGTTTATGGCAGAACACAACCATTTTTAATATTTCCTTAGGTGATCATTGAAACTCATAAAAATATTACACAATAGGAGCATGCCATATTTTAATCTTGCCCATAAAAAATTCTAACACATTTTTTCCCAAATTTTGTTAAATTCGGAATTCCTTCGTAAAATTGATCAATATTTCATATAAGATAGTGTTCAAGTTGTATTATTATTTTTATATGTTATCTTCGGCTTACTATATAGAACACTTTCCTCTATTTCAGTAAGATCTGTTATCAGCTTACACACTACAACAAACAGAGTCAGTGTACAAGGGTAATCTGAAATTTTAATATTGGAATACTAGAGCGAGGCAATTTAGATTTAAGATTCTATAAAATACCATCAGCATTATTTATATCAATTTTTCCCCGATAAAGATTTCTCAGAAAAAGGTAATATTCTTAAGATTCTGGATACATTTCATGGCACAAAGCTTTATTCCCGGTCATGGAATAATTGACGGAGTAATATTTTTGTAATACATTTGTGAGAACAAAAGAGAGTTTTGAACATTAATGGCACTACAGGCTTGGATAATACTATATTCATAAAAATATTTTCAGAAATCAATTCAACGCAAAGAAAATTTGATTGATTGTAAATATGACATTTTTTTTAAAACAGGAGTACAAAGAGGAGAGAAATGAAATTAATAAAAACATCAAAATTAATTACATTTATTTTTCTTCGGTTCGCCCGTTCAGATGAAACGTTTTAAATTGCAAGCTTTTGCTTTTTATTTCATGATGAAATATTTAATCCTTCTTCATGGAAATAATGGAAATTGCGAGAGTTTTAAAATATTAAACAGTACAACTACTTTTAAGGGATTAATTAGAAGTTTCATATACATTGAAAAAATCCCACATCTCAAGCTGGATTAACTTTAACGGGAGGACCGACCGCAAAGCTGATATCCATATGCATATTTCATGAAATGCTAAAATTTCGATTTCCTAAAAAAATGATAATATATGTAGGTACGCTTACTTTTTCATCAGTAGATAATGGTATAATGAAAGGTTCTAGTCAAATTCATAACTTACATTTTAAATTACAATAAAACTGTCCAAAGAAGTATCAGCAGGCTGCAGAAAAAAATCACGGACAGAGCTGAGAACTATCGATTAAAAAGCTGAGTACCATCGAAGAAATATGGAAAAACATTAAAAAAGGAATATCAAAAGAAACTTTAGGGAATCTTAATAGGAAAAACACAATGCAACCATGGATCACGGACAAGATGATTCCAAAGAAAGAGAGGAAAAGGAAATGGAAGACTGTAAACACAGACCTAGACAGAAGAAAGTACACAGTATTAAATAATACATGGAGGCGAGCCACAAAAAAAGCAAAAGAAGCATGGTGGAAGGCCCAGTGCGAATATATGTAAAGTTTGTAAAAATAAGGCTGAAATAGGTGCGCAATACAGCAAGGTTAATTAAACCATCGTACAGTAAGAAGGAAGATCCGTGATAACAGAGATACGATAATATTTGAGATGGAAGGAATATGCAGAAACACTGTATGGTAAAGAACATAAGCCAACAAGGTTACTCATAGCAAGAGCATATAACGTACAGAAAGATACCTTTGATCCAGGAACTAAGGGAGATGAAATTAAATCAGGCGTTGGGGGCACACGACATTCCTGCGGAACTACCAAAATGCTTAGGAAAATGTGGAAGGAACTCCATATGGACTGATTCGTAGTATATATGAGGAAGGAATCTGGCCGGAAGACTTTATGACATATCCTATAGTTCGTATTCCGAAAAAGGTAAAGGCTACATCATATTGAGCTTTACAGAACCGTAAGTTTGATATCGCACGCAGCTAAAGTTGCTCTCAAGATCATCCAAAATACGATATAAAATAGGGCAAAAGATTACTTAAGGGATAATCAGTTCGGGTTTAGGAAGGGAAAAGGCACGAGTGTGCCATTGCAGTAATGAGATCACTAATCGAGAGGAATATAGAATCCAACCAGGACGAATTTGTTTGTTTCGTAGATTCCGCAAAGGGGTTTGTTCGAGTGAAATGGGAAAACCGAATAAGTATATTGCACGAAATAGGAATAGATTGGAGGGACAGGAGGCTAATCCGCAACCTGTACATGTCTCAGACTGCTCAGGTGCGAGTGGGGAACGGAGCGTCGGATGGGCAGTGTTAGGAAGAGGTGTAAGGCAGGGTCACCCATTATTACCAGTGCTGCTCAACGTATATGTGGAGGAAATGATTAAAGAGGCATGGGGAGAACGGGAGGTAAGCATGAAAGTTGGAGGGTGAATTCGTGAAATCACTTAAGTTTGCCGGTGACCAAGCTCTAGTTTATCAGCCAGCAAAGGGGCTTCAAGCATTGCTGAGTGAATTCACTGCGACACTATCGGATGAGAGTCAATATTAATATTAAGATTCCAGAAATAAAAAGGCCAAGCTAACCATTGAAATAAGAGGGGAAAACCTAGAGTAGTTAGAACAATATATGTATCCCGGAAGTGTTTTGGACCAACATGGTCAAAATAGTAGGGAGGAGAATTGCTAAAGATAAATAGGCTATCGCAAACAGAAAGGACTTGTTAACTGGGACAATGAGTTATTAAGAAATGACGAGGGGTTTGAGAGGGGTTTGTTCCTCGTTTACCTAACATTCTCCACTCTGTTACAGCCTTCAACATCCCACTGCCGCTTAATATGCCTTTCATCCATTGCCCCTGCCTCCATAAGATTTTTCCCAAAAAAACCCTCTCCTCACCCACCATCCCTAGTACTGTATCATTTGTTTTCCTTTCGGTCCATTTCACCTTCTCCGTTCTTCTCCACACCCATATTTCAAAAGCCTTCAACCTACGTCTATCCTCCTGCTTCAGCGACCACGTTTCCACGGCATACGCCGTAGCTTTCCATAGCTACGTTCCATATCAAAGTTTTAAGAGTCTTTTCTTTACCTCCCTAAACGTCCCCGTTCTCAACTCCCTTCTTGTAAAAGCCTCGTTGCCTAGCGTATTTCTTTTCCTTACGTCCCCACCACTTAGACCGTGTTGGTCCAAAACACTTCCGAGATACGTAAACTCTTATACCTGCTCTAGTTTTCCCCTCCTATTTTATTGTTTAGCTTGGCCTTTTCCTTTCTAGGAACTTTTTAATCAATATTGATTCTAATACATTATCTAAATAAGTCGGGAAACTTGAAATATAAATGCAACAGTACCTATTCGTCGACTGTGTATGTAGACTGCAAACAAAATATTGAATTAACTTCACGTCAGCTTTTATTGCATACGAAGAAAATTTACCAGAATCTTCAGTTTATCGCCAAACTTCCATGCAACATATTTTATGAGTGACTGAATGAGAGTGAAGGTTTAATGGAACATAACCTTCCCTAATTCCGAATATTTTTTCATCACAAATTTTAATCAAAAATGTAATACCTGGCACGATTGCATGAGTCAACTTCGGGTTATAATTTCTTCTTATCCATCCATTGGCATTTTTTATTGTCACCAAATCAGTAGATAAAACTTGAAAGCAGTGAATTATTCTTCATAATTCATTGATTATTGAAAAACATCAATCCAGTATTCATATTCAATTGGATCAACTGTAAATAGTGAAAGCCGTGGGTTTCATTAACGGATTAGCGTCGATTAAAACGGGTCGTGAGTAAATTACGGTCTCCTACTCACTGTTCCCGTTCCTTAAATACGACAGACTACAGGCGCTGGCTACTAGAGTAAAATTAATAAAAGTTCCAAGTGTGCAAATAAATGATAGACGAAATTACAGTATACCCGCCATGGATAAAAAAACCCACACGTGAACGGTAGAGGTTTCATTCCGTCGAAACCTTCGGAAAACCTTCATCACCAGACAGGGTGATTCAGGTCTCGTAATCGTTACGATTCGTTGGGATAAAACAAAATCAACTCCGGTGGTTTAAATTTTTTTTTTATAATTTTCTTTCAATACGGAATCGCTCCTCGTTTCACCTGGGAACGTCGACGGGAAAACATCCATTATCCTCATCGAGCAATGCGCTTCTTTTTTTCTTCTCTTATTTTTTCTTTCCCCTGGCCCTGGATAAAAACCGTTCCTCCACGATGAATGTACGGGGAGTGATATGAGCCCGAATCAAGGACGATCAATCAGGGGCGTGAGGTGGGGAGCGAAAGTAAGGGGGTAGAGAATAGTATTTTGGAAACGGTGTCGAGGCTGCATCTTCCCCCGGGAGTTTTTTGATGCATTCGGACGACGTATCTGGGGATCAGAGAGAGAACGACAGAGAGGGGGGAGGGGAGGAAAGAGAGGATCGTGTCAGACACAAGACTTGAAAAGTTAGTCGCCCAATGGCTGCCACATGGTCAATGAAGAGACTGATGGCCAATGATGTGGCTGATTGGAAACTTAGCGAAATCGTGTGGAGAATATAGGGTTGGTAAAATAATTTCAAAAGTAACACAACGGCTTACGATTCCGTCAACGCTCACATTTCTAAAATAAAATATCCAATTCAGTATTTTCTTATAGGTAGGTATCTGCTTCGTGTTCAAGGTAAGTATTTCTGGTGTATAAAATATCGATTTCTAAAAACGTTCGGTAGTCACCGTCACCGTGAAATTACTCCACTCACACAGATAAAGGTGGCAGGGGACAAGGAAATATTTCTAAAAGTCAGTCTTTTATTTTGTGTTTATTCTTTTTTATGTATCTGTGAGTTTGGTGAATCATTTATTGTAATGAAAGCGAATTATTTCTACTGAATACAACTCCACCTATATGCAAGCACAAACTGTTAGATTTTATTAGGCACTTCTGGTGAAATATTAGCAATTATATATAAAACAAATAAAATTTACCCAAATGTATTGGCTGAAGTATGAAACATATCAAAATGGATATGATTTAATGATATAAGAAGCTTCATGTGAGTCGCATAAATCTATACGATGAAGAAATATAAAATAAGGTTACTTAAAAGAATAGTACTAAAAATATGTAATCTACTACAATACAAATATCTATACAAAATGATGCATAACTACGTATGCAAACTACTAAACATTGTATTCCATATTATTGCAGCTATGCTGCACTACCAAATTTTGCACCAGAAATGGTACACAATACGTGAAAGGAGATCGTTTCTTCCGTTTTGCGTCAAACTTAGAAGCTAGTTTGCTACATCATGAAAAATCGGTCAACTTCAACAACAACCTTTAGGCGCACATATAATTTTCAAGTATTTTTTGGGCTAATCAATACTAAAAGGCGCGTACGGATAACATGTGACCAATGAGTATTTCTTCCCTATGACTTTCAAATTATATATATTCTGCAATAATTTATTTGTTTTGAAGGAAAGAGGAGTAGTAGTGGGGCATTTCGGCGGCGCAAGCGAAAGAAACATTCATAAAAAGTTAAGAATTGATCACGGATACGCTGCGTAAAAATCTATAAATAACATTGGTAAAGACTTCAACATGGGGCCTGGTGCTTTATGAATGTGAGATATAGTGTTGAAGGCAAGAGGATGAGCGTAGATTGGAGGAATTGGAAATATGGATGCAGCGAAGAATAATAATCAAAAGTTGGACAATGTGGAAGACAAACGCCGAGATTTTTAACAGGAGGATAAGAAAAGGAATTAGATGGAGCAAATACGAAAAAGAAGAGAAAGCGAAAGAATAATATTGAATGACAGTAGTATATTGCAAACCATAATAGCAAGGAGAATGTTGGGTTAAGTGGGGTTGAAGCTGGTGAGGAGTAGACTTGGCTTTTTTGCAAGCATAAGGACAGGCACATTTTACATGTATGAAGGAATGGAGAAAGATTAATGTATAGGAAGAAAAGAGGAAGTTTTTGCGCTCTATGTAGAGGTGAGGGATCTTCGGAAATCTACCTTTTCTTCTAGAATAACTGACCAAATATCTAAGTTATTTCACGCGTAATGTATTTTGTTGCTGACTGGATAAGGGATGATTTCAAGGGAAATTCAATTGTTCAATAGGGTAGTGGTAAAAACCTTAACATATGTACTAGAGGGAATCACAGGTAAAAGTACAATTAGAAGGAAGGTACTTTTTCCTGTTCTTGCATTTCATTCCATGAGCTGGTAGTGGCCAATTGGCTCTTTTGCGATCAGCATCATCTACATACGAATAATGCAACAATTTCAGAGAGTCAAAATCATTCGCCTTGACCGGGATTTTTACTCTCTGAAATTGTTGCATTATAATGCACACATAGCGGGTGACTCCGTTAAAGTTACTGTTAGAGTTTCTTGAAATTTATCTACATACGAATATTTATTTCTCGCTAAGGTCATATTATTATTTGGAAATGCAATTATGATCACCAAATTGTGTATAAAACGCAAGTAACTATTTGTCATCATATTTCATTATTTAATTATCCTTGTTCAAGTGATTCGTTGAGACTTTTTGATACTACTCAACCATAATGCTATCATTTATACGGAATTTGCAGTTGTTATCATGTGGCGGTTTGAATTCCGAAGTATTCGTTACACTAGTAATTGAGTAGTGTATCATTAACTAGTTGGTCTCATTTAGCCTACGTAGTTTATTAACTAGCATAAACAATCACAAGCTTTTCAATTCAATAATTCTTATTTTTCACAAAAAACTGAAATAAAATGATTACCAAATGATTACAAAGTTTTCCAATCTAATCACGGAGATTATGACAGTTTATCAGAGGCCTCATATGAGAACAAAACAAATTGGTTTTTCCGCAAATCTTATATGTTTGGAGCAGTGCTCATAAAGTTTCAAGAGCAATAGGAGGACTCTTGTACTCTCTCCATTGAAAAACAATGTGTCCATCAGGAAAGATATTTTCTTGAGCAGTATTTAGTTTGACTTTAGCGATAGACAGAACAGTGATTTCTTTTAGGTAATCTACCGGTTAAGGTAGGTTTTTGGATGGACACAACTATCAAATAAACATTTTGTTACTACAAACAAAACCCAATCCACCAACCTAATCTACATCAGGTCCCTCTTCATCTCTGTGTACTTCTTTCCTCCCTTCTTCCCGTCCAACATCCCTATCCTGTTCCTGCCCTTTCCTCGCTTGCCCAACATTCTCCCCTCTATTACCTTCTTCAACATTCCACTATTGCTGCTCAATACGCCTTTCATCCATTTTTCCTGCCTCCATAGAATTTCTCTCAAGAAACCCCTCTCCTCACCCACCATCTCCAGTACTTCCTCATTTGTTTTCCTTTCGGTCCATTTCACCTTCTCCATTCTTCTCCACACCCACATTTCAAAAGCCTCAAATCTACGTCCATCCTCCTGCTCCAGCGACCACGTTTCCGCGCCGTACATAGCTCCATATCAAAAACAGTGATATAGAAGGCATAAGTAACACGTTTAGCTGTTGACTGCTGGTTCCCACTATTAAATATATATAATACCTCTGAAAATGACCAGTAATGTTGAGCTTGGTGATTTTCATAACAATATAATATTTAAATTAACCACAACGACAAATACTGGCATTCCTGCTCCAAAGATGTGGATAACACAAGTTAAGTTAAACGTATAAGCTCTAATTAATTTCTACCTTTCCATTGATGAAGACATTCCTAATGGTTTTTGAATTATCTTTTCATATAGTATCGAAAATGTAATTCATACCCCTTTGGTAGTCAAACAATTGAGTTTCAATTAATCAATGTCATATTTGTACTCTAAAATTAAGTTGAATAGGTACTAGAATACCATTAATTTACTCAAATTTAATTTTATCCCATTTCCAATAATTTAATCAAAGTTAAAAAAAAATAGGCTAGGAATAAAGCCATCCAAGAATTTACTAACCCGGCATCTGTGTGTTTAATTTCTTTTCGCATACTAAAATGAAATTTTTTTAGGTAATCTACCGGTTAAGGTAGGTTTTTGGATGGACCCAACTATCAAATAAACATTTTGTGACTCCCCACCTAGCAAACTAATCTATATCAGGTCCCTCTTCATCTCGGTGTACTTCTTTCCTCCCTTCATCTCGTCCAACATCCCTATCCTGTTCCTACCCTTACCTCGCTTGCCCAACATTCTTCCCTCTATTACCCTCTTCAACATTCCACTACCGCTCAATACGCCCTTCATCCATTTTTCCTGCCTCCATAGGATTTCTCTCAACAAACCCCTCTCCTCCCCCACCATTTCTAGTACTTCCTCATTTGTTTTCCTTTCGGTCCATTTCACCTTCTCCATTCTTCTCCACACCCACATTTCAAAAGCCTCCAATCTACGTCTATCCTCCTGCTTCAGCGACCAGGTTTCCGCGCCGTACATAGCTACGCTCCATATCAGAGTTTTTACGAGTCTTGTTTTAACATCCCTACTCAACGTCCCCGTCATCAACTCCCTCCTCCTTGAGAAAGCCTCCTTGCCTAGCGCAATTCTTCTCCTTACGTCCCTACCACTTTGACCGTGTTGGTCCAAAACACTTCCGAGATATGTAAACTGTTCTACCTGCTCTATTTTTTCCCCGCCTATTTTAATATTTAGCTTAGCCTTTTTCTTTCTGGAAAATCGCATAACCTTTGTTTTATTAATATTTATTCTCATCCCATATTTATCGCACTGAACCTCCAATTCACTCAACAATGCTTGCAACCCCTTGGCTGACTGAGCAACTAATGCTTGGTCATCAGCAAACCTAACCGATTTTACGAATTCCCCTCCGACTTTCATTCCTACCTCCAGTTCTTCCCATGCCTCTTTAATCATTTCCTCTACATATACGTTGAACAGTACCGGTGACAATGGGCAACCCTGCCTTACACCTCTTCCTAACACTGCCCATCCGGACTCTCCGTTCCCCACTCGCACCTGAGCAGTCTGAGACATGTACAGGTTGCGGATCAGTCTCCTGTCCCTCCAATCCATTCCTATTTTCTGCAATACACGCATTAATTTTTCCCAATTCACTCTATCAAACGCTTTTTCGAAATCTACAAAACAGGCAAAAACGTCCTGGTTGTATTCTATATTCCTCTCGACTAGTGATCTCATTACTGCAATGGCATCACGCGTACCTCTTCCTTTCCTGAACCCAAACTGATCATCCCCTAAGTAATCATTTGCCTTACTCTCTATCCTTTTGTTGATGATCCTGAGAATAACTTTAGCTGCGTGGGATATCAAACTTATTGTTCTGTAATCCTCACATGACGAAGCCTTTGCCTTTTTTGGAATAGGAACTAACACCGATCTCACAAAATCTTCCGGCCAGATTCCTTCCTCATAGATACTACGAATCAGTCCATATATGGCCTTCTTCCCACCTTTCCCTAACCATTTCAACATTTCTACAGGAATATTGTCCACCCCCACAGCCTTATTTGCTTTCATCTCCTTTAATGCCCTTTCTATTTCATCGTCGAGTATGCCTGGACCCAAGCTATCTTCTTCTACGTCATGTTCCTTTTCTATGTCTAACCTTGTCGGCCTAAGTTCTTTACCATACAGTGTTTCTATATATTCCTTCCATCTCTCTTGGATTTTTCCTGGTTCAACTATTATCTTACCCCATTTATCTTTAACTGTTAGCACACATCTTGCCTTCTTACTTCCCGATAATAACTTAACCTTGCTGTATAGAGCACCAATTTCACCCTTCTTCTGTAAACTTTCCATATCCTCGCATTGCGTTTTCCACCATTCTTCTTTTGCTTTATTTGTGGCCCTTCTCAATTTATTGTTTAACTCTTTGTACTTCATTTTGCCTAACTCTGTGTTTACATTTTTCCATCTTCTTCTCTCATCCATCTTTGCAATCATCTCATCCGTTACCCATGGTTTCCTTATCCTTTTCCCGTTAACGGTTCCTATAGTGTCTTTAGCGGCTTCCAATATCCCTTTCTTGATACATTCCCATTTTTCTTCGATAGTACTCAGTTCTTTACCGTCATCCATCATTTTCTCTACAGTCTCCTGATACTCCTTCCTCGTTAATTCATTTACTGCTTCTAAATTCCATTTTTTAGCCCGCCGCCCTTGCCTTATCTTCTTGAAACGAACATTACATTTCATAACAACTAAATTGTGGTCAGAGTCCGCATCCGCTCCTGGGAAACTGTGCGAATTTATCACACTGTTCCTAAACCTGTGCCTAACCATAATATAATCTAACTGATACCTTCCTGAGTCACCTGGCATTTTCCATGTATACCTACGCCTTTTGTGGTGTCTAAACCATGTGTTAGTGATGACTAACCCCTGTCTCCTGCAGAATTCAATTGCTTTCTCCCCGCGTTCATTCCTCGTGCCTAACCCATAGTCCCCCACCTCACCACCATCTTCTTCCTTCGCCTACCGTCGCATTCCAATCCCCATCACTATCAAATGTTTCCCTGTAGGAACACTCGCGATGATATCCTCTAACTCATCGTACATCCTATCGACTTCTTCCTCCTTGTGGTTGGCTCGGTGGCATGTATACCTGAATAATGACCAAGTTCGTCGGCTCTGCTTTAATCTCTAGTAGTAAAATTCTATCTGTCGCTTGCTCTATGTTGACTACGCTTCTTCCTACCCCTTTATTTAAAATTACGGCAACCCCTCGTTGACTCTCGTCCCCGCCGCTGTATATTACTCTATAATTAAAATGAAATATGGCTGTTAAAATAATTAAAGCTTTCTCCATTAGATGTTTTGTGTACTATGTAACATTTTTGCCAATTAACTTTGACCCAAATATCCCATAGTATTTATATTAACGATAATGTTCTTACAGACTTAATTCATTGTAGAGATAAATTGATTTTTAAAATAATATTTATATATATACCCAAAATTAAGTCCATAATAATTGTACTTGTTATGATTGCCGAAAAATAAATAAGTTTTATGAATATTAAATCTAGCACAATGAAATCGGATAATTAAAGGTGGATTCCTCGGAAAATATTGTATTTTAACAATATTTGGTCGTGGTTATAAAGGACATGTGATTGGTGTAATATTCAAGATGAGATATTTAATTTGATTTCCCGATATAGTATCAATTATTTTAATCATGCACACAAATTCTCCGTACAGTCTGTAAAATTTACTCAATTTACGTTCATTGCATAAATACGACACTCGTACTTCACGCCGCTCCTCTCTTGGATTAGCGTTATCGAAATACTAAGTTTTTAAATTGTAATGAGTGGTTTACTGCATTTTACTAATTTAATTTATCTTACCCCATTCTGTGTGATATTATTTTCAGCTTTATCACATTGTTGAATTTCTTTCGCGCAAGTTTTTTCGTTACTGAGACATATTATCTTAACCCTTGAGAGCATTCAGAACGTATTACTCCAGGACTTTCTGCAATCCACCTATTTCTCTCTAAATCATTCAATAGTTTCACAGATTAAAAATGAATATATTAACTTATATGACATGCATTCTTACCAGCATGTTCAAAACCAATGAAGCACATGTTAAGCATTATGTGTCGATAAGCTACCACGATTGCGTTCACTATGCATCTGTATTTATGTAATACTTGTCTAAATTTAGTATTTTTGGTTTTTTTGAACTAGAACATGTAGTACGTAATTAATATGATATTCTTACTGGAATTGTGGAGAATGCAATAATGGCAAAAAAGAAATTCTACAGTGGAAGGGTGAAATTAGTGCGCTCTACAGCAAGGTTAAGTTATTATCGGAAGGTAAGAAGGGAAGATCGGTGCTAACAGTTAAAGATAAGTGGTGTAAGATAATAGTTGATTGAGAAAAGATCCAAGAGAGATTGAAGGATATTGACAAACATTGTATGGTAAAGAACTTGCCACATAGATAAGACATAGAAATAGTGTATGGTAAAGAACTTGCCAAATAGGTAAGATATAGAAGGAGAATATGACGTAGAGGAAGACAGCTTAGGTTCAGGCATTCTCGACTATGAGCTTGAAAGGACATAATGGGAGATTAACTCCATAGTTTCTGCCTCAATTATGTGGAAGTTCATTTATGGGAGATGAAATCAAATAAGGCCGTAGGGATATACAGTATTCCTGCGGAACTACTAAAAGGTTTAGGAAAAAATGCTAGAAAGACAATGTATGGGCTGATTTGTAGAATCTATGAGGAAGGAATCTGGCCGGAAGACTTCGTGAAATTAGTTATACTTCGTATTCCCAATTAGAAAACGGCTACTTCATATGAAGATTACAGTATATTGTGTAATTTTTATATTCCACGCAGCTAAAGCTATTCTCAAGATCATCACAAAAGAATAGAGAGTAGGGCAAGAGATAACTTAGAGGATGATCAGTTTGGGGTTAAGGAGGGGAGAGGCACGCGTGTGCCATTGCATTAATGATATCACTAATGGAAATGAATATGGAGCACAATAATGATCTAAGGTCTGGTGCTTTCCCGGCGTTTTGCTTGTAAAAGTTTTCTCGGTCTTCCACCGGGTCAGGGGTTCCATGTTGGCCTATGATGTAATATAATGATCTATTTTCCTGTAGCGTAGAATTAGAAAAGAGGTTTTTGCAGACTGAGTTGGGAAAAACGAACAAGTAAACTACAGAAAATAGGATTATATTGGAGGTATAGGTTGCTAATCGTAAACCTGTAAAAGTCCCAGACTGCTCAGGTGCGAGCGGGGAAACGGAGAGTCCCAATGGACAGTGTTCGTTTAAGGCAGATTTGCCCATTGTCACCGGTGCTGTTCAACGTATAAGTATGTGGAGGAAATTATTAAAGAGGCATGGGAAAAACTGGAGGTAGGTATGAAAGTCGGAGGGGAATTCGTAAAATCGGTTAGGTTTGCTAATGCCCAAGCATTAAAGAATTCTGCATATTCGGGTTTTCACCGCGTTGTTGTTTGAAGCCGACAACAAGTTGCATCCGGCGTCTTCAGGTCGAAGATGGCTACACATTTTGCTAGCATCAGAGTTTTTTGTTACCTGCACGTGCTTGCCAAATCTCATTTTTCTAGTTAGACAACCGATCCATATTAAGACGTTCGCTGTATTTGGTCAGAGCTGGTCTAGATGTGGAAATAGTTGCCTTGAAGTATTATCTTTGATATATTACATGATGGAATGGACAAATTTCATACTCGGTCCATTTTGCAAGTCGAAACCCTTCAATTTAACTTTTATTTAAATTTACTTCTCATTATGACAATGAACTTTCTCCTAATGAAAAATGCTCTGTTTGCTTCAGGTGTCGGCACTCTTTACGGGTCAAGGAGGTTCCGCACGGAGTTTCTACAAGAGCTACCGACACCTGGTACTGGACCTTACTTTGACACTTCCGTCCCGAGCAATTTGACAGAGCTCGTCGGTCGCACAGCGCACCTCAACTGCCGGGTGAAAAACCTTGGAAACCGAACGGTGAGTGCACAATTTAATTTATCTTCCCACTCCTATTATGAAAATGTAATCTCTTAGAGGTAAGCAATTACCATGACCTTTTTTCATTCCCGAAGTAGCTAAGTTCAGAGTCAATAGAATGATATTGTTAATGACTTTCGAATTATTTATATTGTTATTTTTTATGCATAAACCGTGAGAAGGTTGGTCTTACAATATAACATGCTCTTTAGCATCCGTAATATTCCTTATGAACACAGGGGAATGCCGATTATTTCCTCGTCTATAAAAAAGATACTCAATAATGATTACTGAATGAATTATAACACTAAAAAAGAGTACTTACTTGCCAATTAAAAAATGAAAAAGTCTAATTGCAAGTAACTCAAAGATAACAAGCTGAAAAGGCTTTACGTCCCCATTACATACCATTCACTTCTCCCGGAAGACGGATTACAACCATAATGCTTGAACAGACAAATCAAACGTATAGAAACAAAATTATTATTTTAAGACATGCGTATGGAAAGAGGATACATCAAGTATCTTTGACCACAAAGAAATAAAATTCGCTAATTTTCGTCTTTCGCTAATTCGCCTATCTGAAACATGCTTTCTATTTTTGAAAAGTGCTCGTCTTGCACATAATTTTTGCATGCATACGCATATACTATTTATTACGTAATTTGAAAAAAAAATAATTGAACAGAGTATGGTGTACTTTAATTTTATATGTATTTAAATCGCGTAAATTAACTAACGATTTTGCGAAGATCCACACAGCAGAAATAACGATTTAGGTATGTATATATTATATATTTTCGCAAAATGTCGCATTATAAAAAATGCTAAACGTATAGCTGAAGAGAAAATGTCTCAACCATCTTGATTTTCTCCGGTCTCCTTTAATTGCTAATCACAAATACGCATTTTGTGGTGCTTTGAATAGGCTACTTCAATAAAACATACATCAGCGTCTAATTGTGTCTAGCTTGAGAATAACAGTTTATTCAATTAAAAAAATCTAATTCGTTCTAAAAATAATTACGTTATTCCCTATTTCCTAAATATTTTGCTAAGGATCCAGACCTTCTGTAAAGACATCATCCTTGTAGTTGTATAAATACATACAATCACCGTAACTTTCAGTGCGCAGAATAATGATCGATTTCTTTATCCAAATATTACATTTATATGGGTTTAGAAGTGGTTAGTTAATCATTAAAGACGTAAATGAATTAAAAAATATTATTCATTAATAAAATAAAAATTCTGAAAATATATTTTATTCTTTTCTAGCTTTAATCCTAGAAAAGATGAAGGTTTTTATGTTTAGTTACAAAGAAAATTGCCAAGAGTTGAGGGTGATATCATTTATTCACGATGACGAGTTTTTAAGGACAAAATTAATCTACGGTTTAAGCTATTCTCTTTTAATATCTTAATTTTCAATATAAAATGACTCCTTATTGTACAAAATGGTAGATTTATGAAAATGGGTACCATTTGACTTATAACACTCATAAAATATTTTACCGCACTGCCTCCATCTTTAAAAATTAGCCACCAATCAAATCTATCCCTTCATGTTTGAACACATCGGTTTTGCCAATTAACCATTAAGATCAATGGAAAAATTAGAATCGATCATGAATCAATAAAACTGATGAACATGCGGAAGAAACGTTTAACAGTTGCACTACGTATTAGGGACCCTTGCTGCTCGACATGGTTTACCCAAAATCTATATGGTTTTAATGGTTAAATCGGTCATAATACACTTGTTTATAAACGCTATTAAAAGATCTCATTGTGAAAATACATTAATAAAATTATGCATTGATTAAATGGTAAATACTATAAAATAATAAATCAAATTAAATGAATTTTTAAAAGAGATTAAGTAGTTTTGTGATAATGCAAAAAAATGACGAATACGGATTCCTGAGCATTAAAAGAAGGCACTGAAAAGGATACTGCAATTGAAAGGAAAAGAGTGAGGTATGAACCGTTTCAGGGCTTGAGAACTTGGGATCAGCTCCTTTATTTCAGGACGTTGAAGTATCATTCCACTAAAGTAATCTTATATCTTTAAATTTTCGCCAAGATTCCAAGGAGTCGAAAGAAAGTTCGCTTTCGACATGTAGAATAGATAACTTAAGGAGAGTTCCACTCAGTGTGTGTAATTGAAAGATCTCCGTTGGGCAATTTATTACAAAAAATTACCATGATTACTTCTATCTGAAATTTTATTTATGAAACTATTACTATGTTTTATTCGATATTCAATAAGACCTTGCAGGTGGTATATTTTTGGGATATGTTCTTTAAATAAATTAATATATAATGCCTAATATATGAAATGTCGCAATGTAAGTTGAGTAAAGATTGAAGTACCCATAGCAATGACGTTATTATTTATTTCCTATAGATGCATAATGATGAAAAGACATTTCTATGATCGTATCGATACAATAATTTGCCTTCATACATACTATCACCAAAACACAATTCCTCAATATTCCACTCAAGGCTATAAATATGCCGAAAGTAGAATGACTATAATTAAAGAAAAAAATATAAATTACACATTCAGGTGTGATGTATTGGAATTGTTACGTTATAACAGAGATGAAGACTACTACGATTTTTCACTAAATAATATTACTTTGTGGAAAATTGTAGTATTCTTCACCTCTGGTATTAAAAGAAAACTAATTCAGTTCAGAAATGGGAAATTCTCGCAATCCTGATAACATAGCATTTTCCTGGTACATTTCTTTGGCGTTGGGCCAAAGTTGATTGTTTGGCGTACTACACGCCATTTTTCTTCTTTCCCAAGACCTTCCCGCACTTTCACTCCCAATTCTACGTGATAATCTCAACTATTTACAGAGCAATTATGTTCCTTTTAAGGCAGACCTTGATTGTACTCACTTTCCAAGCTCATGCGTGTATATATTTGTCTTTCCACGTGACGAAAAAAGTCCTTAATTGTAATCCTGTTTCCCTACAAACGCAGATAAATAGTATTTTCATTTCATTTCTCCTTTTATCCAGCAAGAGAGGGTAAAATTTCTTTTCAAAGCCTTGTAAAAGAAGAGAAAGCTAAAGAAAACGTCCTTTGATGATTTTTCATTTTCCTACCGCGGAAATATCTCCACTTTGCCAATTGCTAACCTTTCAGCACAACCTCCAAAAAAAATAAGCGAAAGACATTTCTTCAAAAATTGAAAGAGAAACATGTATTCACCGTTTCAAAAACGAATAAACCTCTGAATCGCACAAAATTAATATTACAGCAGTGAACGCATAATAATACTCATATATCAAAAGAGTAGGACCACAGAGAGTTTAAGTAACACAGGTGCTCAATCAATTAAATGTGACCTTATAAAACTTCATTAAATGGCAGTCTTGAGTCACAACCAGGTAGAATATTAGGAATGAATTTTTTTACCCGCACCCGAACTCAAATATAAGGCTTTCGGTCTGCTTTTTTTGCATCCTTAGTTTGAATGACTTCAACAAACGGTGGAAATCGAAAATTAAATAGCACTTAGCATAATTGGCAAGATATTAACATTTCTTCAAATAGAATAATATCAATCAGATTCATTAAAAGTGAGTAGTACTCAATATTGATATATCTCCTTAAAAATTTGCTGAGTTCATCAAACTGCGTAGGGACCATCCCACTCACCGAGAATATGGCAATTTTTAAATGCATTATAACATAGGACTCGTGTAAAAGCCTTAGAAGGATCAGGGGACCATTGCATGAAAAAATTTGAAAAAAACTTTAAATCGCGTTGAAAAATATATTTTTTATTTATCTCTTATTAAACGGCAGGGGTGTGCGTTAAAATATGCGAAGAATCTAGCGTCCCTAAAACCTTTTTTAGAATAACCCATTCATCCTGTCGTCAAAAGATGGGGAAGCAAAGATGAGTACCTGGTATTCTGCAATGTTGCCATAGCCACAATTTTGAGTAGCATAAATATTTGTAAACGATACGTTTTCAACAAGATGAAAGGAGGAAGAGCGTTAATAGTTTATTGTACTTGGAAACTTAAAAAAATACGAAAAAACCTGTAACGCAGAGACATTTAAAGGTGCCGCCCCGTATACGAAAGAAGAATAAACTATTTTTACGCATAATCACCGACAATTTTCAAATGCATAAAATATCAAGTAAAGGATCGCTAAAAGATTTTTATTCGGAACTTGAAACCTTGAAAAATTATGTCCACTTCAAGGGAGGACGGGCTGCGTCAGACCCAAACCAATCGCTTCAGGAACTAAATAAGGATGGCACGTTTAAAAATAGAGGAAAGACCGTGACGGCCGGCCAAATAAAGCCATTTGTCAGTCCATCCACCTAGCCCTTGATCCCGCATTCCTCCACTGCCTACTCTTTTCCCCCTTTATAACCCTTTCCTTTCCCCCTCCCGCCAGCATCACCCTTCGTTGCCCATTTTCCCACCCCTCCACATTGACCTCAGCACATTCTTGCCGCGTTAAAAGGGCCTCTTGCCCAGTCCACAACCTTATCCGATCCCATCTCTCTCTCATCCCTCTCCTCCCCTAAAGGCTGCGATCCTCTGCCCCCTAACTCCCTCACTCCCCCCTTCACAGCCGTCCACTCCAACGCAAGGTGACACACTCAGCCCAAAGGCCCACCTACAGCGAAAGGCCGGACCTCCTGCCATTCCTATCCTGATACCTACTCCGAAAAAAAACCTCCGGTCCCCAACGCCGCGTATCTGCAAGTTTATGACCCCTTCCACAACCCCCTTGACATATTCGCTCTTTCTCTCTCTCTCGGTTCACAAACGACGACCTTCTCTCTCCGACATTCCCCGTCCATCCCAACAGATTTCGCCCTTTTCTCCACGAGCTCTCTCCAACTTTCACCGACTAACCCTTTCGCCCCGTCCCTTCCATTCCATTTCTTTCTCCTCCACCTATTTCTTCTTCTATCCTTTTGATGGTGAGGTAGCTTAGTGAACGCTCGTTCATTTCTTTGCCAAACTAGAGTGCCGGGTTCATATCAGGTTGATGATTCCTCAAATTCAAGCTCTTTAAATGCTGTTGAATTCCCTTATACCAAAACTTACCCAAAACAGATGTAGAGACCTAACTTGAATATGTGAATTTCGCACACAATTTCCTGCCTAGTGAGCCCTGGAGGAAAACTTATATCCTTCCCCAATAACTGCTTTTTCAAAACAAAAAATGTCTCTATTTTATAGTCTTTTTTCAGTCCATAGTCACAAGAAAAAAATCCGTTCTATATTTGTTACCTCTAGCATAGTACATGTACTAACTCACACCATAACTCATCTTATGCTCTTTTTCTCAAACTGTGGAATTCTCTTATTAAATAAAGCTCATATTGTAATATTTCTCATTTCGTTGCATTATAAAGAAACACTAATTTTAAAAACATCAAATATCGAAAGCCAAGTGATAGTTGCAAACATTTTTGTACGGAAATATTCAAATCGATTGAAATAAAAATTATAACAAAAAATTGCCTTATTCAATAAGAATAAAAATATTCATTTTCATTCGAACTCAAATGCATTAACTGGAAGACAATAAAGGGAGCAATACATCAGCCACGAACATTCTTGGTGTTACTATACAGGCACCTGTATAACATAAATGAAAGTGGGATATTGACACCTCCAAGTCAATTTCAAAACTACATTCCTATGTATTTTGTATTGTATTATTTAAACCATCATTATCCCTCAAGATATCCCTTTCCTCATTCAAAAATAATTTTTATAGTAAATCAACATTGTGTATGAATGTAGAGCACTGAACACTCAATGTTGAATAAAGTGATCTTTCCCTAAAAATGCAATGTAGGAGTAAAGAGAAATTATATATCCTAAGCATTATGTAGACCTCACTTCACAAAATCCTTACCATAACCATGCATTGAAATTTTATGCAACTTTGACGTACCTTATACAATGTATTATTACTAATTTTACCATTGAAAAAACAAACAATAATATTATCAAAGGAAAACAAATGAGGGAGTACTGGAGATGGTGGGCGAGGAATGGGGTTTTTTGGGAGAAATCATAAGGAGGCAAGAAATATGGATGAAAGGTGTATTGAGCGGCGGTGGGATGTTGAAGACGGTAATAGAGGGGAGAATGTTAGGCAAACGAGGAAAGGGCAGGAACAGGATATGGATGTTGGACGGGATGAAGGGAGGAAGGAAGTACACAGAGATGAAGAGGGACATGATTAAGAGTATGTTGATCCACTGTGTTGGAGTCGCAAGATATTTAGTTAATAGTTTTGTGCATCCAACAACCTACTTTAACCGGTAGATTACCTTATAATAATAATTATTATCATTCAATGACCACGTTAAAAAATGTAAATTATTTCACGAAGTGAAAGATAAATAGGAAACTTTAAATCGAGCTCAAGCTCCCATATATTTTCTCTTTAAGCCCAATTGCATTGTTAAATTAGAAACACCAATAATTGCACGAATTGATGTGACATATATTTTAATTCTTGCATGAAATAATTTCTGCATGTATGGCTGGTACCCTGACAACCCCTACCACACGCTCTTGCAAATCTCTGCGGGGCATTGTGTACTTGTAGACTAATATACTAATTATGTATCATATAGTATACACGTTCAGCATAAATTGAAAGTTTTTACCAGCATTACACTGAGAAATCAATAGCTGTATTATTTATTAAAACTATAGTTTCTAACTACAGCTTGTATATTTTCGACTTACACTGATGACGATGATTTCCTTCCAAATTCTTGCTCTGCGAGCATTCATATTGCCTGAATTAATATTTTCATGAAATACGTAGTGTTATCCTTCGGAACTGGCTCAAATGTAAACAAAGAAGATTCACAATTTTCCATCAATGTTCAAGCCTAACTCCTTCCTTCCCTCCCCACTCTCCACCGCGTTGAACTTTCTCTTAACCCTCTGTGGAAAGCGACACAAGCGATAACTAAGTGCTAGCACCTAAATATCGTCTTTACCACATAATAACACCAAATATAATATTTGCTTTCAGCACAAACATTCATGCAGTTCTCAAATACATTTGAATCATAAAGTGGTCTCCAAGCCTATTAGCGGCGCTGTACTTCTGATGTACAAGGAGTAATTCAAATTGCACATTAAATTGGTGCATTAGATCCACCGGGTACCAAAATAGAATGTGCTGACCCAAGGAATTTCTCCACGAAATATGTCGTACAACACTTTCAGACTTATGAATATGGAATACCAACATGATAAATGAATTTAGAGCTAGAGAATTTACATCGGTACGAATGTGATTATACCAACCAAGGTTTCAACACCAAATGATGCCTGTCAAAGAAACAAGTAGGAAGTCATGGCTAATTATTTTTTTAAATAATTATTAATGAGTTTCGGAAGTTGCATCAAGAAATAAGTGTCAAATATTAAAAAGAAATATTCTGTTATCATTCAGCACTTGTTGAAAGAATTATTCATTTTGTCCTGATAATACTTTGGGCGTGCATTTTATAGCAATGCGTTCATTATTACTATCCTATGCTTGATGACAAAATAAGTGGACAGTGACTTTAAACAATACGTGAGAATCCCAATCCTTGTGAAATGTTAACCTTTAAAATGCCTATTATAAAAGTATTTTTTGTTCACAGAATTCGGTGCACTTATGTGCAAATCAATCAATTTGACTTTTCTTAATGTTTGAATTATCTTGACTTCTATTGAAAATAAATATCAATGAAGTATCGCAAACCGTTTTGTACGCATAGATCGTGCCCTAAAACCGTCCCACACAAGTCCTTGCGGCATATGCTGATGTGATGAAATATGGATGATGTTGCGTGTGATGTAAATGATACCCGAGACCATGTTAAAAAAATAATCAACTGTAATTTAGTTAAGTAGGAATAAACAAACTAGACTTTCGACAATCGATGTTCCATGATTTAATCAAGATTTCATGTGTGGAAAGATTAGATCAAATGCGAATAGATTTTTAAGATAAATTTACAACACAAAAGAATTTGAACAATATGTAAATATGCTATCTCTTTGCTATGGAACTATTTTCCCAATATTTCTAATTTTCACATGTAACTATGTAAAAGGTTATGGGAAACAGTGTCAGGTTTCATTTAAAAACTTGAGGATAAAATCATGAGTTACGGTACGTTTCCTTCACTACAAGATTTAAATCATGAAAAATACCAGCAAGACTTCCATTAAAATTGTTATTTTGAAAATTACAGGGGTTAGTTCATTCACAGTATTCCATAAATTGGAATTAGAAACAACTTTATTTATTTTATTTATGTATTTATTATTAATAGCAAAACAACACTTTTTGGTGTTTACGTGGGGCTATTAACGATGATACATACGTAATGAACACAACTACAAAACAAAGAAACGCTAGGAAAACCCACCTATGCGGGAATCGAATTCGCAAACTTTGGGTGGCAGACGAGGACATTACCCCGCCGTCACTAGAGCCGTGATACACTATAACGTAAAACACTGACATTCAAAAATTCCTTTTACCAAACCAAATAAACAGCTAATAAATTATTTAAAAGTTCTTTTTAACATAAGTAGTTCCGAATAGATTTGAGATATGGTTGGTGCCAATAATAATGCGTGTAAATTCATTTGTAACGCACGAAGAAGGAATTAATGACTTTGCGTTTCCACAGGTCCAGATGATGCGACAGTGTAGCGAAACTAATCGACATAATACATTCTTTCCTGTGAAAACGTACAGTCTTTGATTCTTTCTTCATACGTTAGTTCCAGCTTCGTGGAATATTCCTTTTTTTTCAAAGAAAAGCGACCCTTATACCCCATTTTATAAATGACATTATTCCCCATTATTAATATTGGTATTATACTGAAAAGTCATGATTTGGATGGACACACTGAATGACGAAACATTTTTTCTTTTCTCCTAAAAAAACAAAACCTGTTTATAGAAAGCATACGATAAAAGCTTCATTTCAACATACTTCTTCCATCCAGTCGGTCCAACATACCTTCCCTCTTCCTAATCCTTTGCTTGCTAAACGCTCTCCCCTCTATCAGTATTCAACACTCCGTCGCCAATCAAAATATTCTGCATCTTTCTTTCCTGCGTTTTTGGGATTTTTCGCTCTTCTTCCCCATCTAGGCTAGAACTTTCTAGTTTGATTTCTTTTCTGTTAGGTTGAAGAAGGGTTATTCTCGTCTAAAACTCGCCCCAATAAGGACGTTTTATTATTATTATTTCACCTTTTCCATCCTTCTCCTAACTCACTTTTCCAGAGCCTCCAATCTATTCCAAATTATCGTGCTTCAATAACAATTTTTCCCCGCCGTACAAAATTACGTTTCATATCCAAGTTTTAGCAAGCCTTTTCTTAACGTCCTTAATGAACTTTTCCTACATTTATTCCCCTCTACTCGTAAAACTTACTTTGCCTAATCTAATTATTTTTCTTGAGTTCCTAATACATTGAACATCTCTTTTACACTTTCTTTCAAACACTTTCGAGACGCGTAAACTGTTCCACTAGCTCTAGTTTATAAGTACCTCCTATATTAAAGTTTGACTCCGCTTACCACTATTTCGAAAATGTAAAATCTTTGTTTAGATTTTCACCCTATACCTATCGCATTGACTTTCCAATGCTCGCTTAGAATGCTTACAACCCCTTGGCTGACAGGACAACTAAAACTTTATAATCCGCAAACGTAATTGATTTTACGAATTATTCACTGACTTCCGTTTCCATTATGATTGCATTTCTCAATAAACATTTTATCCGCCTATACATTTAAAATCACGGGTGATAAGGGACCAATGCCCTACAACTCCTCCTAACACATCCTATCCCGAATTTCCATCCGCCACACGCAACTCAGAAGTCTGGCAAATCCATGGATTGTGGATAATTCACCTATCACTACAACTTACTCCTATTAGTTGCGTATCTATTGTCTTAGATTCATTAATTCTACCCAATTAAATCTATATAACGCTTCTCGAAATCTACGAAGCGAACAATTTATTCTTCATTTTCCTTGAGTTTTCATTACATTCCCGCATAGCATGGAATCAGTAGAATTTGGTTCCTAATCTTCTGAGAGATCTTTATGAAAACGGACTAAATAGGTGCTTTCAAGGAAAATATAAAATATATATGCTTGGTTTCATAATAAGTATCCCCGTAAAAAGCAAATTAAAACTGCATTACATATTTGAGGTTACAATATCACATACAAAAAAACCAAGTATAAGGATTACACAGGCAGTAATACTGCCCGAATAAGTAATTTGGCAGTCTCCAGAGCAAAATCGAAACATTTTCAAAGCCAGCACAATAAAGGAAACTTGATTAATTAAGGATCGAAGAAAATATGGAATCATTCGTCAAAAATAGCAGGTGATATTTCACCTCATTGAATGGGATAAAATATGGATACGACCTAATGTTTGGGGTTCTGCACAGAAAAATGCAATTTCCAGTGCGAAGGAATCAAGTCCGACCAGTTTGAAAAAAATGCTATAAGCGTCACAAGAATGCGAAAAGTCACTAAATTAGAAAGCGCCGATTGATTATCTGTAAAATTGGGATGGAAACTATTGTAAACACGGATTTTATATTGACGGTTTGATTTGATGAATAAACAAAACTGAAATGAGTTTACCGTTTCAACACCCAAAGAATAATGTAAAGGCAATAGCTAAACATTAGTATGCGCGATAACAATAAATAAAAAAATTACCGGTTCTATGACAAGATACAAGCACTCTTTTGTTACGCACAGTTCGTAACCACCACAGTGAAACCGGTTAGAGACCACTCTTAAAATGTAGGAAAAATTAATTATTACCGTTATTTCTTCAAAATGTCTAAATGAAATGAAAAATTCATTTAAGAATGATGAATCAACACTCTCCTTTTACCACATGACCCTAAGGCGAACATTTGGGTAACATAATGCCTGCAGCTTTCCTAAAACTGATGAATAATTATGCCACAAGTAATGGAAAGTTCGCAGACACCCTCCCTGCCCTAGGCTGAATGAGTCACTCAACCCACGCAAATTTTCCCCTTAATACTCAAGAATTTTGGCAATTATTCATTCGTCTATTAAATTTTCCTAGCACTGCTAAGCTGGCCCGAAAATAATCCGTTCGGGGGCTTTCGAGGGAAATGTCGAATTTGACTAAACCACGACTTTAAAAAAATTGCATGTGGAAGCAAGGGATTTAATTGACCTCCAGATTATTTGGTGATTTATTGAATCACATCGCCGTCTTTCTCGAGCTAATTTATCAAATGCCTTCTGTTTCCAATTTTTGCATTGATTTCAATTTTAATGAAGGGTTGAACAAAAATTTTAATAACCTGATCGGTTTTTTAGGTGGCCGAGGAAAAAATACGCTCATGTAGATGCTTTTTAATTAGTTGAGCGAAAGCTCTATCACTTTATTAATTTAGGGGAATCAGAACCACGACATTTGTAGAGGATTCAAGCAAAGCATGAAAGCTTTAATTTACGCGGGGACGAATTATATACGAAATATGACATGGAATTTCACCGTATATCATCCTCTCACTCTGTCTGTATAATTGCCCACCACTCTCATCAGCTTTGCCTTAATTAAGCCAAAGTTATGTATCAACCCAGTGAAATTCTATATGTATGCTGTATTTTTAATGTGAGACAGTCGGATATCCATCTATAGTGTCCTATCTCCACGTTCTACTGTACTTTTATCCTTGGACATTTATTTGCTAATGAATTTTTTACCCTCTAAATACAGATACAGCTTCAGCATTACAATGTCATTCTTTCACATCTAAATCAGTATGTTAAATGCAGCTTTAACTCCAGGTCTATACCTTCTTTATTTACATTTCAAGACCAAAAAATTAATTCGTTACGAAAAATTAAAATCAATTTTTACTGAAAGTCATCACCCATAGTACAGAGGACAGAGTAATTAAACCGTTGGTCCGTAAAAATAATGAAATTATCAAAATAAGTTAAATACTGGAAGAAAACTTAAGCATTTGCTCTATGGGGCAGCAAATATTGCGAAAAGAAGTTAGGACAAACTTGAGTAATGTGATTACAGGAGTATTGTATGTTTAGGGTGGAAACCACACCTAAATTGAACTGCGTTTTTCAAGCAAAATCTCGCATGTAAATTTTAAGCTTCAGTTTAGGGTTTACGTATATAACATTGTGTATGACTATATTATGAATAAAACTTCATTCATTCGTCATCAGAGAGATTCTTGTACGCCGCAAAATTCCAAGGGAACATAAACAGCTCAAGAGATAGACATAGATGCGATCTATATCCACTACGAAATAAATAACATCATTAGGTATCGTAGACTTAACACGTTTCCTTATTTTCTACCTTTCTCTATTCTTATGTATCCTTTGGCAGCATTCACTGACACTTATTCTCACAAATATATATGGATATAGGTATGTTTAAATGTTATTTTTTATATTCGTTTAGCGGATTTTCGTGTTATTCTTGATTAGAAACCTAGAATTTTTTCGGATAGCAAGTTTGTCTCCTTGCTTACAGGATCAAATTTTAATGGTGATTTTTTCCTTCCCAGTAACAATTTTTCATTGCCTATTTTGACACAAACGCGATGCGATACCGCAACAATTTGCGTACTGTGCATTATTCAACTTGATACACTTCAAACCACATATCTAGGTGGTGACAAGTATTGTAACATGCAGATATTCGAGATTGTAACATAGATAAACCAGAATCACTTTGCAAAAAATCTCTATGGTAAAGGTTGGTTCCACAACTAGCATGTACACCAGAAAATAATAATTCACTGATTGACAGAAAGATCGAATGTTTCTTAAAGAGGCGTTCATGCATCGATTTAGTGTATACATGTACGGCGATGACTTGACGCCTCTCCCACACAATTACTCAGCATATTAGGCATATTACTCCATAAAACCTCTACGGTAAAAAGATCAACAAATGGCGGAACGGTGGTTTGAAAGAGCCTCTCAAATTGGCGAAAACCCATAGATCAACAAATATTTTATTCCAAGATAATGAAAATTTGAAAACAGCACACATGAATTATACTTTTAGAAAAGTACATATCATTTAAGTTTACACTGAAGGAAATACCATAGTACTGCATTACATTATGGTATACGAGACCAGAGTGAATATTTAACAAAGAATGTCAGCAGAACAGACCTATTGTAAAGAATCATTTTTTTTCATAAGATTTGAAACCATACAAATGGAAATTATTACTATGTACTGCGATGTTTCTCCCGATAACCAATAAAAGTCAATTACTGTTTATGATTTAGTCCTAACATGGAATACCACACTCACTCACAGTAGCTAACGGGGTAAGATACTGATATAGATGTTGAAGGTGGAGTGTAAAGTTTTTAGAAATCGTTGAAATATTTTTATTTATCATATCATTGGCATTATTTAGTAGTCTAATTTTTAATGCATGTTGGTTCTGAATTATCTTGCATTAATTATCTCCTTATACCAAGACACACAACCTACAATAAACTGCTCTTCCGCAAACATTCTACCTCTCTTTTTTTGTCCAACATACACATCTTTCCCCCATCCTAGATTCACCAAAAAATAGCAGATTCTAAACGTACTTTCCATTCAGATTGATTTTGCAAATGTTTAGGATATTAAGGCTCTAATTGGAATCCATTATTTGTTAGATACTGAGAATCAGCTCTCTCAGGAGTGGAATTGAACAAGGCGTATTTGAAAAACAACATAATTCATTTACAATAACCTTACTTCAGGAATATCCGTTGCAATTGCCTAGCATAGTTTTCAGTTGGCATCTAATTTATAATTTTTCGGCAAATGCACAACATTAAGTTATTGATAATTAAATACACCCATCATTATCCTCATTTACTTCAATCCTCATAAGTTCTCCTCTCCTAGCGCCTTTTGTTAAAGACCTTCATAATTTATCCCAATACAAACGTCTCTAGCTGTTGTATAAGCACATATTAGTTTCCAGCATATCCACTTTAGTTTTTCATCGAAGAAGTAGCTTAGAAAAATATCATCTTTCGAAAATTTATTTCATTCTTTTGCTAAGATTGAATAGTTGGATAGTTCTCTCGAGTGATTGCATGCCAGCGGAAATGACTCATTTCGTTTAAAAATACTCTTTAATTAGCCGTTATTTATTATCACTCTCCTCACAGGACAAACGTTCCATTGGTATCTTTAAAATGATATGATAAAGGTAAAAATATTTGCACAATCTGGATCGTGTAAATACTCCCTTTCCCTTCAACGTTAAGACTTTTACGGTTGATCCATTTTGAGAATACCAAATAAACATATTAGTATAATAGGAAAAGTCATTTTCCTGCAAGTCTAAGAAAAAATTATATTTTACGTGTTTAAATATATAATGTTCAAACCATTCATTTAGGATTGCAAATTATTCACAAAATTCAAACTTTCTCTATGATTGAAACAATTTTATCAGGCGCGGTATTTGGCATTACGAATTTCACGGCTTCAATTCCCACTCAAATTTAAGTAATGAAGGAAATCAGTAACGGTGCTGCGGTCTCTATAATGCACATTTTCTGGAACAAAAAAGAGCATCAGCCAACGGATGTAGTTTCGGAATCTACAGGACTCTTGCAATTTTCCATTTAATAAGTGGAAAATTGCAAGAGTTCTGTAGAGTTTTCGTCTCTGTTATTATTGGAATGTACAATGAAATATAGTATCTATTTTTAGCTTCATTCATTTAATAAAAAGAGAGTTCATTTTAACGCTCCGTTTCTCGACATCATTACAAGGCATCAATAAGGTAATTCTCTTTTTATTGATTTGGCCACAGTAAATAGCAGAGCATTATATCCTACCGGAAGCAGGTTGACCAAATTCCAAACATCAATACCTAAATAATCCATCGATGAGTAGAAAATCGCCTAGAAGTCCCTTATCGTCCCTTATTTTTTTCTGTCTTTTTCAACTTTCAATGTTTTCCCGCCTATTTCCTCAGTTAAATTCAATCAACTCTTATATAAAGAGGATGCTTTGATAATTCTTAGGAATTTTGCGTGAATACTTTGTAAAAAGAAGTTAACATCAGCAGATTCGAACATTAATGTCAAAAATTCACACAAAAAAACAAAACTTCGCTTCAGGCCCATGTTACAAATATTCTATTATATTTTTAATTTTAGTTCCAAAAAAAAAGATAACGTGGAAATTCATCTCAGATCCACTCCAGAAAATTTATTTCCCGATAAACATCAGATTCGGAAGCTTTAGTTTGAACTCCGGTATTGACCTGGTTTGCCTCTCAATTAGATAATTAAGTTCAAGGGAAGTACTTCATTCATGATCAACTCAAAAGAAGCCTGCCTCTTTATCTCTGGGATAATGATCCTCTAATGCCAATCACTTTAACTAAGCATGCAACTTCGACAGGTGCTTTCATATTCCGTATAACCACTCAATTTTTAACCAGTTCGCTCCCTCGATTAATTAATAACCTTACACGCTACACACGTATTCCAGATCCTTCTTCCACACATCATTAGCTAACACAGCCATTTGTCTGGAGCCTACATTCTTACACCTCCCTCTCACTGTTAGGCACCCATCTCATCGCCCCTCATTTCAAAAGACCCCTTTGGCTCTTTCTACCATCCCTCCTCATTCCTCACGTCCAACGAACGCCCCTTCCTCCTTTCTCATTTCGTTTATAATTCCAATCTCCCCAATCCTCATCCAGAGCACACCTTTACCTCCGATTATCCATCTCCCTTTTCCTCCTCCCTATCCGCTCCCTTTGCCATTAAAAACCCTCCCTGGTTTCGTCCTGCCGAACCTGTGCGAGACCCATCCGTCTCTTCCACTCTCACCCTATTTCTTGATAAAGAAGATACCGTACCTTCCCCCATCCCGCATATCACCCATTATCTCTCGTATCTATACCCAGTAGTTCTACCAAAAGAATTCCTCCCGGTGCCTCCCAGTCATCATGCGATGGTAACCGATTCCCATTCCACAATCTCTTCATTTTACCCCTTCTTTTAAAAGATATTTTTTTTCACTCTTAATCTCGGAGGTGACGTAATTTTGCCAAGCATCGGCTAAAATACACCATGTCAAGGCGCGATAAAAACTACGGCGTCACTTGCTTTCACCGTCCCCTGAAGTATCGTAATCGATCCCGTGTCATTGACAAATTACGTCAATGGCATAAACATATCAAGCAACATTAGGTCGTTCAGCGTTGGTGCAGTTATCTACTAAGCTATGAAGAGTAAAACGGATTGTATACTTCTTCGAAACTGTCTTGCAGATGTGAAAAAGTCAGTTCTCAAATTCAACAGAGGTGCCTCCAACTAAATATGAAAAAAATGTAATGGTATACTTCTAGAAAAGGATATTTCATTATATATGGCCTTAAAGAGACTTAAAAAAAATGAGTTGAGCATAGAAGACTTCATCTACATCTACTCAATACCCCGCAAGCCGCCGCAAGGGCGTGTGGCGGGGGGTGTGAGGGCACCACCCGTATTTAGAATAGAAGACTAAGGCGCGCGAGTTAAACAGCGTGCTATTATCTGCAGCTGCCTTCACCTCATCGTCCGAGGTGTAATGATTACCCTTGAGGTATCACTTGAGTTGAGGAACAAAATGAAAACCACATGGAGCAAAATCGGGGGAATAAGGAAGGTTGCTTGCAGCATTCCAATCGACGCTGTTTGTTCTCGTCTATGAGACGACGTGGTACCCAACGTGCACAGACTTAACGGTATCCTAATTGTTCAATAATGAAGCCGACACATTCCTTGGATATTCCAATATGGTTTGCGATACACTTTGGAGTAATTCGCCGGTCATTTCGCATCAAATCTTCGACAAGTTTGCGATGTTTATCGTCTGCGGTAGTCTGTGACGTCCGCTGTGTGTTTCATTAACAGTTAAAGCTTTTCCAGGCTCGCAACCACGAAATTTTACTATCCATCGATTTACAGTAGACCTATTAACAAACAGCATTGACACCATAAACTGCCTTTAAACGACGATGAAACTCAGTAGAAGACAATTTTTCAGTAGTTAAAAATTAGTTAACGGTACGCTTTTTAACTCGCGTTGACGAACACGTCTCCATACTTGCGCTACTCAAAATACACAGGATGAATGTTACGACATCAAACCTGCGCACGTATTTTGAGGGGGAATGTTACTTCCACATGCCACCAGGAGTGCTTCTAACTGTCATTTTTTTTTGTGGTCTGCAGGCATGTGTGCATTAGTTTTCAGCCTACCCTCATGCATAGTAAGGGGACACAATAAGGGGGATATCCATTTTAAATATCTGCGGAGTAGCAATAGAGTTCTGGTATTATTAACTATAAATTAAAATTACTATAATTTTATATAAAATAATAAAAAACTATATTAAGTTGAACTATAAATTATCCAATATAAATAGACGCAAGCATTAGTTGCTCAGTCAGCCAAGGGGTTGCAAGCATTGTTGAGTGAATTGGAGGTTCAGTGCGATAAATATGGGATGAGAATCAACATTAATAAAACAAAGGTTATGCGATTTTCCAGAAAGAAAAAGGCTAAGCTAAATATTAAAATAGGCGGGAAAAAATAGAGCAGGTAGAAGTTTACATATCTCGGAAGTGTTTTGGACCAATACGGTCAAAGTGTTAGGGACGTAAGGTGAAGAATTGCGCTAGGCAAGGAGGCTTTCTCAAGGAGGAGGGAGTTGCTGACGGGGACGTTGAGTAGGGATGTTAAGACAAGACTCGTAAAAACTCTGATATGGAACGTAGCTATGTACGGCGCGGAAACGTGGTCGCTGAAGCAGGAGGATAAACGTAGATTGGAGGCTTTTGAAATGTGGGTGTGGAGAAGAATGGAGAAGGTGAAATGGACCGAAAGGAAAACAAATGAGGAAGTACTGGAGATGGTGGGTGAGGAGAGGGTTTTGTTAAGAGAAATCCTATGGAGGCAGGAAAAATGGATGAAAGGCGTATTGAGCGGTAGTGGAATGTTGAAGAGGGTAATAGAGGGGAGAATGTTGGGCAAGCGAGGTAAGGGTAGGAACAGGATAGGGATGTTGTACGGGATGAAGGGAGGAAAGAAGTACACAGAGATGAAGAGGGACCTGATGTAGATTAGTTTGCTAGGTGGGGAGTCACAAAATGTTTATTTGATAGTTGTGTCCATCAAAAAACCTACCTTAACCGGTAGATTACCTAATAATAATAAATAGATGCAGAGGTCTTAAAACACCTGGAATGGGAGCCCCTGTAGACTCACAGAATGTACTGGACGCTCGAGTAACAAGAAATATTAATAGGACAACAAAGGAATACCTCTTTCCATGCACCATAAGTGATCATATAGGTAAGAAAAATAATAGGCGCAGTATTTAAGTAACGAAATATTATATCGCATTATTCTAATAATAAATGGTTATTTTCTGGAATCCCACGGAGGATAATAATTATTCTTTGGTCTCCTTTTATCCCATTCCATCCAATCACAATACCTATATATTTCAGCCTTTTTCTTCTTTTCTTCTTCCCCTTAAATTTTTCCTCCGTATTCATTGCTACTATTGCTTTCCCTCTAATTATATTTCAAACTTTCTTTTCTCTCCTGCATAGCTGGGAAAAAGTGTTCTAACCTCACTAACCGTGTTGAAAACCTATTAATTCCTTATTCTGCTCGCCTATTTTATTCATTGTAACCTCTTTCATACCTATATATAGTATACAGCATCATAGCATATGGCAAATCTTTTTTTCAGCTCTACTTACAAATTGCTGCGTATTATATATTTCTTTTTATAAAAAAGATACCACTTTCATGGCTATTCCAGTATAAACTTTAAATCTGCATATTCTCCATTGGCATACTTCCTAGATACCTGCACCTGTTAACCTTTTGCTTAATTCCTATTTAGGAATCGGCATGACTTTTATAACCCTCCTTCTCTTTTGTTATAATTACTTTTGTCTTTAAAGGTTAATATGTATGCATGGAGATGTATATACTGTTAAATAAGCAATGTGTCACATTGGTCCTAGATAGACTCCCAAAGAGTATTAGTGACATTAAGAGGTATTCCATTTCAAATTCATGCTAGAAATTTTCATTTCATTCCCATTTCAAAATTACATGTAAATAAATTCAGTGATGCTGATATTTATGAGAGTTTATCAATCGTACATTCTTAATAAATCGTGAAATAATATATCAAGAGTACCCAAAATACTATAAGAGATTGGGATTCAGCACAAAGTATCGTTTAATAATATCGCCAGGCATTTTAGTTTATTTTTAAGTAATGTGATGTTGCACAAGTATAACGCATAGCCGATATTGCAACGTTTTGCGTCGCCAATGTATGTGTATCATGTAAATGAAAAACCAAAATTATTTTGATACACCATGCTCTGCGTCGCAATGCAATGATCCAGTTCGAGCATGGCACAGTGTCTCCACTTTCCCTCCTCTGACATTGCACACCACCACTCGACATCCACATTGCGGTCAAGACCTCCTCCATGAAACAAGGCAAATGAAAAAAGAAATTATGGCAGACACTCTCTGTCGTAGTAGGATTATTATTTTTCTCTCCTTGCGTTTTCAAAAAAAAACTACTCTGGGGCTAGTGGTCACTAAGCAAGAGACCACGAAATGCAAACACGGGAGGGAAAAGGTGGACCCTGGCGCATGGGAATGGAAAGGGTGTAGGAATGAGGACAGAAAGATTGGGTAAAAAAAACGAAACGAAGGGTAAGAGTAGCCACAAGATTTGTTTGCAGAGAAAATGGGCACCTGGCTTTTTTCAGATAGCAATACGTGAGATGAGAGAGATGGGGAAAAAAGGAGATGATTTTGGGAAAAGCAAGGAAATGGTTATACTCGTAGAAACGGTCGACGAAATTCGGAAAATAGAGCGAGAAAGGAACTCCTGAAAGAGAGTAGCAGAGGAGAGAGTCCTGGAGACTTAATGTAACGATGTTATTCAGAATGCGACCAAATTTAGATTTTAATAGGACATGAAACCATGACTTCTTTATTTACGAATGCATTGTGTGTGAGGGGGTGTGTATATGATATATTACTGTGTAATATTTAACCCATATTCTAAATTTCCAACGCCTTAACGTCGTGTTCAAGCTGACGAGAGAGGAAAACTCTTACACCTTTAACGCGATACGTATCTGCAAGGTTGCACGAAATTTCTTTTTATGTTACATTTTGAGTATCAACGCAGCAGAGAGGAAAATAAATAGTAAAGCAAATGAAGGATAACTTTTGTATATTATCGGTGAATGACAGCTTCTAAAGACATCTAATTTTTCTATCTGCACACTCTAGACTTAATGAGACTAATAAAAGTACACTTCATTCATGTTGTTTAAAGGAAAACTTATTAAATAATCCTCCACCGTTAAATAAGTTACTGCAACTAAGTACAGAATACGTTTGACGCAGAATTATAAAAATACCTACCCGTAAAATTTAAATTAAAATGAAATGGAGTCAGTGTCAGCCAGTAGAAAACATTTATACACGTGCGTCAGGTATCTTCCAAGGCAAATCAAAAATTAAGTAGGGCACTATTCGGTGACCATTAATTAGATATTAATTTATTACTTAATAAATATAATATGAAATAAAAAATACGTATACATTTTTTTTCGTACCAATAGGAATCACATTAAGCCTTATATAAAGGAATACAAAGAGTGAAATACTCGAAATAGTGATATAAATTCCTGTCTTACAAATTTCCTTACTTAGATTCTTTCTCCCTTATTTCACCGTCTCCTAGTTTTCATGAACATGGAGTATTTTCATTCATTATTGATGCAAAGACACTATGCATGACTAGGCATGTCCAGTAAAAGTTCTAGATAATAATAATAATGGTAAGCAAGTTAAAATATTGCCAATGTTGATTTTTAAGGTTTATGACCAGACATCAAGCAGATAATTTGAAGTACCACTAATTGCTGATGAATTACTCCAATATTGGCAAACTACCACACCATGATAAAACAAGAAACATTTACATCAGCATTAATTGATTAAAATATTAATACTTGTGGGTTTCTGGCTCATTTTAATATCATAAAACATAAAAGCGAAGACCGCCGACGCATGCTAGTAAAAACTTCTTATTGAAATTTGCGATTACGCTAATAAAAGAATGTACGTTTTCACATTTCCATTCATATACACTTTTCAACAAATATAACAAACACGGTTCAACTACCAACCAAATTTAACAATCCCATTGTTACGGCTCGCAGAAACGTACGTATCAATACGTAATCAGCAATATTCGTACTCAATTACATAAATGATAATATCATATATAGTATGCTAAGCTTAAATAAGTTACTTAAAAATACATATTAATTTTTTTAATCGCTTAAATCTAATAAAACCCCACCATTATAATTATTATGCTTCCAAAATTACACCAACGGAAATTACTTCGAAACAAATGGCTTCCGCGATGAGTGGAAAATATTTTTAGCGAATATTCAACGAGTAATTATACAGATGTACTGTTATGTTTTTGAATCTGTTAAGTAATTGTTTCTCGAAACACCATTCAGTATAAATTCAAGGTAAAAAAGATAGCGGATTACCTATTGGAGATAAGTTAGAGATTGTTATAAATTTTATCTCTGACTTTAATTTTTCCTTGTTCTGTGAAGGAATGGATATTTTTTCGTAATTTTTCTCTCTGATTAAATGTATTTTCACTTCCAATTATCAGTTGTAGAAATTCACACTCTCCGCCAAGCAAAATTTTTTTATTCAAAAGAAAAGATTTATGTATGCTAATCGTATAAATTTGGTGGTGATCATCACACATAACGGAACCGCGAAAGAAGAGTTAGCATATTTAATATATCGGAAAAGAAAATACTTCATTCTACTACATATATCACAATATTACATGCAGGACCTAGGTTTCGACTTCCAAAGTTATCATCTGGTGCCATCATCACCTGATGAGGACTTTGTAAGTCGATACCTTGGTCGTGCATAATAAAATATGTGTGGAAGAAGGAAATATTTTCTATTCCGATATGAATCTCTTCCACAAAGTGACGCCTCAAACTATTCTATTAATTTGTAATATACTCTTAAAAGATATAGATTAGTTTGCTAGGTGGGGAGTCACAAAATGTTTATTTGATAGTTGTGTCCATCCGAAAACCTACCTTAACCGGTAGATTACCTAATAATAATACTCTTAAAAAGGCAATATTCAATAAAATACAATGCGTTTATCTTATTGGAGCATATTATTTGGACATAATTTTTGAAATCTTTTCCCATGCTTCGGCGTCATCACATTTATATAACTTCCAATTTTCATTATTCTGCTGCAGATACACATATTCCAAAAAGTAAACACCATACACGTTACTTTGTTTGGTAGCTTTGTGCTCAGGCTGTTTCTATTCGTCATAAATTACACTTTCTTTTCAATATCCGTTTTCTGATTTTATATTATGCGTCCTGCGTCTTCATTATCAGGTTTTCGGTAACAAATAGAAATACTCTAATATTTTTAAAAGGTTCTTACCTAATATTGCACTAAAATATGCAGGGCGTAATGCTACCATTGTATAATAGCACAGTTAGTTCAATAGAGTCAAAATCGTACAGCAAACAAAAATTAGGAAAGAAAATACATGTTCATCCTTTTTCTTAAGAGAAGATATTTTTTATACATTTTATCCAATTAACGACGTCTTCTGTCAGAGTGAAAATTTATCATAATCGCAAGGTGAACAAAATTCGTTGAACCTATAATTATAACAAAATATAAATAAAAATGCATTGGAGGTGAAAAAAGAATGAAATCGGATTGTGTTGCAAGCTCATACCCGAAATCATTTAAAAAATAATGATTTGTCATACGGAAGTAATGAAAAACATATGCTATGGGAATTACTTCCTTTGAGATCTTAAAATTAATTATAACTGCATAAAAAGGGTACGTGACAAAGATGAAAAACGCCATTTGCCACCTTTGCCTAGATAGTAATGCGATATCTCACCCTTCCCCCTCATATTCGGTGACAATATTTTGAAGAATGTCGGCCGTTGCGACTTTTTGCAAAAACTATCAATGCGTCTTAATGGTTACATAGAAACCTTACCCTTGAACTCTACATATTCTCATGATTACCAAACCGTCACATTCCACACCTTTTTGTTGAAGGAAAACAAGCTGTAAGTAATTATTCAACGAATTTTAAAGACTTAAAACATAAAACTGTTGTGCAGTGAATACTTTATGGGAAAAAAATAATATTTTCCTTTTTCATATCACTTTAATTTCAGAAATTCATTTGCTATTCCCCAATAAACATAAAATGGACATTACTACACTATGCACATGCAGATGACCGAGGAAAAGCAATTATATCTGATAATTAATTCCCTAAGATAAGACCCTTATTTAGAGGACTTCTTGGACTTAATACAATCTTTCCAAATTCACCTTACAAACAGCTTCCCTTTTACTGTGCAAGGTTGTCGGAAACATTTTTCACCGTAGTCGCCTAGTTTGATGCTTAAATATTTGGTTGAGGTAAAGGAGACTTCACTTCCGATGAGAGAGGTGATGGGAATCGAGAAAGATGGGAAAGAGAGAAACAGCGACGGAAATCAGATCCTTCACTAAAGTCAACGTTTAAAATCTCAGCGCGGATCTCTGGGAACCGATCTACGAAAGTGATTCACGAAACCATCGGTTGAGTAGTTCGCAAGTCGACTGTTATTTATGGACCAAGTCCTATGAAACCCTTTAGGGATACGAACAAACGTATGCAGAGTTTGATTGCTCCGTTCTCGCATCCGCCATGCGGTCGGGCCCATTTACTGGGTGGGATGGGTAGGTGGGCGGTCAAAAAAGTCTCGACCGTTCCCTTCCCTCTGTACGTCACCTCAAGGACAATAACAACAACGACGATGCGTCCCCTAACCCTCACACCCCGCTGAACCCATCATTTAATTCGCCCACCATAAACCCCCAGGCAGCCTTCACCATGCGGCGTTTACACGTCTCTTCCCTCTCCTTCCCCAACTCTCTCTCGGTCGGTTGGGACCACTCTCACTTATTTGCCCACCAGCGCCATCCATCCCGACCGCAGCAGCCCTCCCGACAGAAAGTCCCTCACACAAGGGTGGGGAGACTGTTACTTGTCATCCTTCGCCAATCTCTCCTGACTCCCAAAGTTATTCCTCTCCGCCAAATTTTCTTCTTTATTTGCCATAACATTTCTCGTATATTCTCATTTCTCTATCCTGTCTCTCTCTCCTCTCTTTAATGATCAGTGTTTCGGAAAACATGGCCGTCTGGTTGAAGGACCGGTCGCCAAAGTAACCGCAGATTCCAGGGAGAGCACAAGAGCGTTAAGATGGTGGTTGCCCACCGCAACATAGTACGCGATTATGTCTGTTGAGCTCTGAGGGAGGTTCTTTGGATGTCTTCTCTATGGCGATGTTTCTCTGTTGCCTTGTAAAGACATGTAAATTGTTCGTGACTGTCTTAAAATTGCGACTACCCGTAAAAAAATATAATTTGTACTGTCTTATATACATTTAATCTCAGGGTCTCGTGAATTTCTCAATAAATATCTCGATTTACAATCACACCCGTTTTAATTGAAGAGGCTAGGTAAGGAATTGTGCCACAAAAATGGTTTGGATAAGTGCACTAAAATCAGCTACTGTACAATTTATCATTGTTATAATCTTTCCTCATTGACTTTGTAAAGAATTATAGCATGGTGACAGAAATTGAGGGTTCAAAAGTAAGGCCTGTGTTGATATCTCGCGCAAATCATTAGGTGACAGCGCAACTGCAAAACATTAGCTTAAGCCGAAACCTAAAATGAAACGCTTAAACCTAATGCACTTTCATCTAATAATTGCAATCATTTTCATTCCAAAAACGGAAATCAATCGTATTATCTACAGCTCTATAAGCGCATCAGTGAGAGTTCAATTTCATACTTTGAATCAGGTCATTTTCATATAAACATTTTACAAACAAATTTATATTCCAATAGTAATGAGTTGACAATACCAATCTTACCAGCTATTTAATTGAAAATTTCAGGTGTATGAAATAAAAATTGTAATAATCCATGGAGGAATACCATTCAGTTCATGTGGGCACGAACTGCATTTTTAAGCATCGACTAACAAGACACAACCGAAGAGTTCACCATTAAATACACTATATTTCAAATGCTCGTACTCTCAACTCACTTTCAATCCGTCCATCATCTATTCTTTTTCTACCCCAATGTCTCTTGCAAAGCGTCCTTCCTCTTTTATCACAGTAGTCAATACTCCATCACCCATCAAAACAATGTGCACCCACTTCTCTTGCCTCCTTTGTAATTCTCCGTACAACACTTTCTTCTCCCCACCATGCCTAGTGCTTATTGGTCTGTTTTTCTTTCCGCCAATTTTATTTCTCCCATCCTTCACCATGCTCACTCATCTCACAAGCCTCCAATCTCACGACTTTCATCTTACTCCAACGACCAAGTTTCTGCTGCGTTCAAAGTTTTTGCTAATCTTTTCCTAACATATTTCCTCAACGTCCCTGTCATCAACTCCCTTCTCCATATGAAAGCTTACGCAATTCTTCTTCTAGGTCCTACTATTTCGACTATCCTCGTCCAATACACTTTTTAGTTTGGAAAACTGTTCCAGTTTATGCCCTCTCATTTTAACGTTCAACTCAATCTTCCTTCATTACGAAAACTCCATAATATTTTTGCAAATTTTCTAACCCGATTGGAAATTATTATAGAAAAAACTATCCAACGGGGGTTTTTTCTACACCAGGAAGGAATAGGCCAGTCGAACTAAGAACACACTGTAAAAGTGTTTCCACAAAAGGAATAAAATTACGATTAAAGTTAAGAGTAAAAGTGAAGCAGTATTAGGAAAAGAAATGAAGAGCCTAAGGAGGACACTTACAAGGAGAGAAGAAAAATCTAACTGTAAGCATCAAAAGGCATGATGTGCCTTTTGATGTATCAAATTCTCTCTTCAAGTTTAAATAAAGGAAGACTTTCAAAGATTTCATTGAAATCGTGCCCCAGAGAGGAAAGCCAAGGGCCAATTATGAGACACAAGTGATGAGACAACGTAAACATAAGAAGCTCTGAAGATAGTTGAAAAACTTTTTTTCATTTTTCACAGTTACTAATTGAAATACTCAGTGGTTACGAGGTTTTCACATGATTATTAAAAGTACAATTTTTACTTTTGATAACAGTTTTCAAAAGGCGAACGAGGACTATCACATAGTTCTTAGAAAATATTTAAGTGCCTTACTCACGAGTAGAAGGTTAATTTGGTACGCATTTTCATGTTTTTCACAGAGATGTAATATTTAATGAACATCTTCGTGAGATATCATTCCTAAGATTGTGATGTAATAATTCTCTAGGCTGCAGTTTTCCCTTCCGATCTCTTCATATTTCCTTGATAAGCAATATTAATAATGACGAATATGCATAAACTAATGCGCAACCATTGGAGGTTGACCATGCAAAAAATGAGAATTAGGTGGACGGTGATGGAAGTGGCCCATGCATAAAGGGTAGTACATAAGACAGAGGAGTAAATGACGCGGCGAAAGAAACAAAGGCGCCCGGACCCGACAAAAAATAAGAAGATATTATAAAGGCGCTCCGTAGGGAACCCAAGGAAAGTCGGTTTGAAATAATCAAAGACAAACATTAAAGTGAAAGATTGCCGGGTGAATATGCATAGAGACTATAAGAAGAGCATAATGAATGCAACATGAAAGAAAACGAGGATGGGGAGATACGAGTAACTTTTTGCGCAGTATTTTATTCGTCCTAAATACTATCACCAGCAAACAGTAGAAAGATAAACAGAAATAAGAAAGCTTACCGGAAAAGCAAATTTATTTTACGAAGAACCTAAGAATAAAGGCTACTATCTTAGGTTACACGCATAGAACATAGAATATATTAAAAACCCATTGTATGTACCACTAAAATCTTTGCGAATTCTAACTAGAATAAGATGTTCGACCACATTATATGGATTACACAGACAGAGGAATTATCTATAAAACACACAAAAACATATAACCAGAATTCAAACGATGCCCAGAAGAATAATAGAAAAAAAATAATTGATGGATCTACGTAAGAATATACACTCTTACCAGCACTATTTAATATTTTCTTATAATATTCGATAAAGGTGGGTCGCGGTGGTCTAGCGGGTAGAGCGTTGGACTGCTGACCGGAGGGTCCCAGGGTTCCAGGGTCCCAGGGTTCGATTCCCGGGCAAGGGCACTTTGGGCACCTGCAGCTCCACCCAAGCTAGTCGGTTTTTCGGGTACCAGATCTTCCTGGGAAACCATAACCGGCACTGGCCCCCCTACCCTGATGTGTGAATATTCACACGCCGTCGGGCTTGGTACATGGGTGAGCTCTACCATCACCTACTAAACCGACCTTCGGGTTGATTACTGTGTTTATGGTTTTTTTTATTCGATAAAGACACCAGAAATAATCATCGAAGTCAATGATATCAGTAACCAATGAGAAAAAAATTATGAATTCTTATCATAGAATCCAGAATATCTACATGTATCGTTGTCAAAATAAAAATGGAGCTTGGATAATATAACGTCCGTGCAATGGGCTCCATAGGAAGAATTTCATTTAAAATTGTTGATTCGACAGTTAATCTCGGTAATGTTATCTTTCTACTGTGGTATGAAGACAGAGTTTTTGCATAACTATATTATCAAAAAAGATTTTTTAAAATTTTTTAAAGATACTTGAGAAAATTATTCCAACTACGGGACTTTCCGACAATAACTGCGTGATTTTCACCCCCATTCGATGCCAAAGAATTGGGGTAAAATCCAATCTCAATTAGCCTTATTGAATCTCCTCTTCGATCATCGCTGTCTCGTTTCTCTGACGTAAAATATCATGTGACAATAGCGCGAAAAAATACAATCTAGTAACACTTATTATGTTCTGACATTTAGCAAACTATACAGAGCATATATTCGATAAAAAACCCATCTGATACTCAGATTTCCAATTTTATTCTGTTTTTTATGCTCCATTGTATTTACTTCTTTATTAAGGTCTTAAGGCTTTACAGTAGAGGTACTATACAACTCCAATACGTGTCGATGAGCGCCAATCATTTGAAAAGATTCACCGGATGGGATCAGAAGCGCTTTAGATCATTCATGTCTATAATAAAAATAATTTAAAAGTCTCCTGAGACACTCATATTTTTGTAGGTAAGATTGAATACCGAAGCCCAACCCACCTCGTAACGGAGGGATTCAAAGCGTAAACTGAACACCATATTTGCAACAAAATCGCATTTTAAGTACTTAATATTATCCTTATGGATGCACAATATGTATACAAGAGCTACAATCTTAAAACAATAATTTTTAAAACCAACATATATTAATTGTAAACATAATGTCGCTAACTTGTTAATGACACAATCGGGTCATTTTCTCAACACGAACTTCCATTATTATAAGGCATAGCATATTTTATTTATCTCGTTTAAATCGTTCGGCAGAAATTATCGTGAATCTGAAGAGTCTATATTTCGAAAATACTAGCTCTTTCAAGGTGGTAACCTCTCATATGCCTATTTATTTTGTGGTTACCCCCAGGTACGTTTAGGTAGGTGTGATACAAGGGTGACACGCAAGAATACACGCAATTACATGAATAATTCGTATTGCATTTTATCCGCAGTGTAATTATTTAACATCTGTAAAAATAAATTAACTGTATTAGTCATTGAACTTCAATATATTTACTCCGTGTTACAGTTAGGTGATATTTTAATTCTAACGAAAGGTTTTCTCAACCCTAAATGTAAGACTGAACACATTACATTCTTAAATAATGTTAATTTCATGATGCAGTCACCGTATCTTTACATTTACAACGCAAATTATTTTTTATCTATTTTCCACGACTAGCAGAAAATATTACTGGCGAAAAATCAAAAATGTTTTGCTTGTAATTATCCTAATAACAAAGAGCTTAATAAAACAAAGGACTACTGACTTTAGCCAATAAGAGCTTAAATACGTTCTTCCTAAGCTTAATAACAATTCGTCGTAGGAATTGTTACTGAATGCAAGACAGGGATTTTGGAATTTCCCATTTAATTTCAGCGAGAAAAAGCTTTATTTTCCGAGGTTATTGTCGTAGATTTAGGATAACGAGGTGCGCGATATAAAAAAAGTCTTTATGTTCCACTCATACCTTGAGGGGATAGAATCCTTTGTCACTGAGCAAGGTCTGTGCCTTCGTTCGTGCAGTGACGAGCAGCCTAGCCAGATTCCCTCTCCAAACAGAATCACAATAAACAGATTTACGCATTCAATGCTCATTTCCGACGAACTTCCTGTTTTTTTCCGATCCACCGCCATCGTATTCTTTTCATACGAGAGGCGTAGCTTTAACCCTCTCCTCTGTTACACCCATGAGGGAACAGACTAACTGCCACGACGGCACTTTGGAAAAACCCGGGTTTCGATCTGAATAGCGCTTGTAGCCGGTAAAGAAGATGGGCGACGTAGGGGGACTCATGAATCAAGAAAAACCCAATAGAAAGTTCAAAGCGTGGGTGGGGATAGCCTATCCCTCGCTAAGAGTACATAAAAAACGGAGAAAAACAATTCATGAATATTCATCAATTGCATTAAACCTACCCTCCCGTTTTATTTCCTTCTACATATTTCTTCCCTACTTTCTATCCATCATTGTATCTCCAACTGCCCCTCCTCCTCGCAATTAGTTCCTCGTTATTCATTCGAATTGTAGGCGAAACTTAAAATTGTTCTCTGGATGCTGCTAGCCTCTCCGTACCGGCAGATGATCGAACAAAAAATCCGTATGGCAGTCTTCAGGGATTGATTGAAAAGTTCTATGCATACGAAAATGAGAAGAAGAGTCAATTAAGAAACTGAAAACAATTGGAAAGACAAAAACAATTACAAAAACCACAGAATTTGAATTTTTAATGTGGAGGAATGAATTCTCGGTCGATGGGATAAAATTTTACTGAAATAAATGCTGTAAAAATATTATTATTTATGAAAGATATTATGCGGGTATAGTGAGATAGTGAATATTTTGACGAGATTCCTCATTCTTGTGAATACGCCTAAAAATAAGATTATCAGAACGTCAACGGTGAAATAGAACCCTACGTCAGTTAAGTAAATCATTTGTGCAAAATTTTACCAAAAAATTCGCACGACCGAGGTGTCAATGCAAGAGAATTATCATCAGGTTATGTAATTTTTTCACGCATCAATAAATTGCGACGAATTAGGGCAAAGATTTGAAGGAGTGAGTTTTATTTATACGCCACTTGTTTGCAGACATAATTTTTCTGACATTTAAAATTATTTCCCTGATATTACCTGTAAATGAGTGTAGGCGAATGATCCACTAGATAGACATTAATATTATCTCAAAAATAAAAAAATCACCCGGCATAAGGGTTAATTTTCAATAATATGCTACATAAATAATGGAGATACTAATAAACAACTGAATGAAAACGATAAAACAAAGAATAATAGTGATACCTAAAAATGTACGTCGTTAAATGATATCCTGTCACTAAAGTAATAATAAATTATAATTAAATAAGGTAACAATGTGTCATTTTATGTTTAAATAACTCACGTTGCTTTCTTTATTCTACCAAGTGAAAATTCATTCTAAATATAATTCACGCTTTTTAATTTAGTATTTTTGATGTCAATAAAATTACATGTATTCAATGGATTTTCATATCAAACGTTCATGGGTCCGATTTTGGAACTACATAAGCTGATGGACAAGAACCATTGCGCTAATTTGGGAATATACAAAATGATTGATCGATCGATCGAAAAAAATGATCATTAACATAGTATGCGAGTTGCTTCGTCAATTATAGCTGGGAAATTTATTTCAAAATACTCGTGAATCTCCAGACGCTAAGTGGACACACGCATTACCGAAGAACCATTTATCAAAATATTTCATTGGTCCATACGGTTAAATAGGTATTTTGGCTCATATCTGCAAATTAATGCACACATTATTATGGTCTTACGACGTTACAACAATGAGTTTATATTATGACACTTAATAATATTTGGTTTACTTGTAAGTCATCGAAATCTTAATGGTCGAAATATTAATAAAATGAAATTTATTTCAACCATTTTTCAAATGCATTCTTCCCCAGAAATATAATGAATACCATATCTAAACTGTTACGAGCGATTCTTCTCCTTCAGCACCTTTTTAAACCATTAAAAACATTGCCTTCGTCGTACTGGGACTGCTTAGTAGAAAGTATTTACTGTTAGAGTGCCAACACCGAGGTGACAACCGAAATTCCGGCATTAGATTTTTGTTTGCAATAAAGGCAAATCCGTCAAAGAGGACTAAACTCCGAAGAATCTAAGCCCAACCACGGCGTTCCCTTTGTATGGTGGGATCAACAGTATGAGTCTGGGCTTGAGGCCGCGTCCCGCTTACAATTAGAGGAAGTGCAGCGAAAGAGGTCATAAGGCTTCGCTGACTGGCAAGCATACTGAACTTGTGCTGGTCGCTCCTTGGAACGCATCGCAAGAGCTGAAGAGGCCGGATATCCGGGAACCAAAAGGAGAAGAGAAGGAATTCTAATGATCTCCATTCTCTGGGTCACATCCTATACTGAGAAACTTTTACGATATTCTTTGAAATGTTTCACGGAAAAATCAATCACTTGCTATTATAATAAAATATATCTTTTGAATTGTCTGACAAGCGTTCCATGGATCATATTTTTGAGAAAACCAACTCTATCAAAGTGCTATTCATCATAAGAAAAGCAAATTCAAACCTCAAATGTTGCCAGTAATCCCCGACTCGAATCTTCGCCATTGCATTTCTTTGGCAAAATGAAAATAAGCGTTATCTTTAACTTTCAATCTTCAATAATGCGATTAATATTGTATGACCAGTTACATTAATTAAATTTCTAGAAAATTATTCATTTGTGAATATTTTTATAATGGATTTAATTTTTACAACTACACATAGAAACCCTTTTGGTTTTAAGAGGGCAAATATGGTAATGTTTCGTTAAAGACGGCAGACCTTGGGAACAATAACATCATTGATTGTTGAGAAAGGCAAATGGACAGGAAAATACAACATTTAAACTGTCCCCTGTTCCTTCAACTAAAAGTTTGAGAGCACTACAAGCATTATTTTTAATCAAGCACGAGTGCTATAATCCTGATGCCGATTCAATGTAAATGTCACGAAAGACACTAAAAAACCCAATGTTAATAGCGTTAAATGCATTTAAAAAATTCAATTTTTAACTCTGATCACTCCTGCTACCCTATGCAATAATTATCTTGCAATGGCTACTGTTTGATGGAATCTCTAAGTCGCACGAAAAATAGTTGCAGTGTACATTAAAAGACGAAAAAGAACAATGTGCCACTATCGTAACTAACATCTCCATTTGCTCCAAGTAGCTAAGAATTTCAATATCATCTCACATAAAAAGTAAGTTATGATTTGATGAGGACATTAATTTTATCACCATACCCTAATATTTCACGTTATATAACTTGTAAGTAGCGCCCGATAATCAATGCGGATCCATCCACATAAGACGACATAGGCAGAAATCATAGTTATACGTACATAATTAAATGATTATTATTAATATTGGTATTTCAATATATAAGGTGGCCTTGGGATTGTCACAAGACTAAACACGTCACTATGTCTTATCCTGGCCAAAAAGAAAACCTTGCATCGCACAGCAAAATGAACTGTTCTTCAATTCCACTAACATTCCATCTCCCTTTTCCTAGTCTAATATGCCGTCCTCCCTTGACCTTGCTAGTCGAACGTTCTCCGCCATATATCACGGCTTACACATTCCATCGCCAATCAAAATGCTCCGAATCCACCTTCCCTGGCCCCTATGAACTTCTACCTTCCTAACCATGGACTTCGAGAAAAGGAGGAGTGTATAGTTTGTTGATGGTTAGTTTTGTGGGGGGATTCAACAGAATTCCCGAGTAATTAGACCTCTAGTTCCATTGTGCCACCTTATGTTTAACCTGCCCGCCAGATATAGACTGGGCGGAAGTACACAGGGTAAGTTATGAAGGTGACCATCCAAATTCCGCCCGGGCCTATATTGCTTAACTTTGACGATCTTGTGGAAATCGGTGAGTCCCAATCATATTGTCAAGAGCTGATTCTTGGGAGAAAGTCAATGAAAGAAGAGGAGATTCTGAAAATATTGAGTGGAGATGGAATCTAGAAGTGTAGTATGAGGTAGAATGTGGCGTAAGCCTAGCAAAGAGAGGAAACTATTAACCATATTGGAATGATTTACGGCAGTTATAGAACGAAACGAAGAAATGTGGGCTTATTTCAGTGTGTTACCGTGTATATTGTCGCGGTAAGCGAGGTTTAAAGATGTAGGGAAGGGGAGTTCATGCTAAATCTCCATGTAATCAAATATAGTAATGATAAAGCTTTACACATGCAAACATAATCGTCAACAATGAGGTCAGTAGGAATATTGCATTCAAGAACATATTTCATTTTGGTCAGAAAAATAATGCGGAAATGGTTACATTGGACCTATGAGAACTTAAATTATGTACGACAATTATGCTGCATGAAAAACAAATGTTTTACCATTCATTGCGATTCTCATTTCTCAGGAAGGAAATAGGTTAAAAACAGCTTCGACCTTTTATAGCCTACTTATTTATTAATTCTTAACTATTATACTCTTATTCTTATTCTGATGATGTTGACAGCTGAAAAGCCTAATTGTACCACAGAAGAGATCAAGATATTACGATTAGACAGTGAAGAACCGACTTAGTTAATGCTTCATTTTCCCAAGCACGATAAAGGGTCACATGATTGTATGCGACCACACTACAGGAAAAAAGCTGTTATGTTGTTGTTATTATTTAATCTAACCGTAGTTTTATAGGGCTTGTTGCTAGCGTCTAAAATGAGGAAGCACTAAGTATACCTATTTGATAAAAGTAACTTTCTTAGGATTTTTCCTTGTGTCTTAGAAAAAGCCTACAATTACACATTAAGAAAATTCACTACACTGGGACTGAGACTACATGGAAGCATTCCTTGGAATTAATTAATCACGGTATAAAGACATCTATCCCTACTAAAGAGGAAAACAATAGTAACGAACCACGATGGTACAACAGTAAGGTGAGAAGGATTTTAAGACAACAATGGAAATTGCATTCGACATAAAAATTTTGAAAAACGGCCAAGGAACAACTCCTGAAAGTACACAAAAAATACTTTATATATCGTAGGGAAACAAAGACAATAATGCAAATGGCCACAGCAAATTTCCAAACCAATAAATTTTAAAAGAAAAAATTGTGTCATTGCTTGGAGAATGACCTTAAGGCATTCTGATCTTACGTTTGGGAATTGCAGGGAAAACGTCAAACCAAAGAGTCCCTCAAAAGCAAAAATGGTAATTTACATCCAGACGGCACCCAAAAAGGGAATGTTTTAAATAATGTCTTTCAAAGTGAAAACACTAATCACAAAGAGATGTCCAATGAAGGCCACGTCACACCTATCTCAAAGATGGATGACGTTATAATTACGCGCGAAGGAATCACGAATCAACTCCTCCATGTAAAAGACAATAAACCACCCGGACCGTAGAATATTCCCGTAACACTACTTAAAAAGCTCGTGGCCGAAATTGCGCCGGCTCGTGCGAATTTTTTTGAAAACACATTTAACAAATCAATTTCAGAAGGTATCGTTTCCCTGGATTGGAAAATAGCCAATATCACACCTATTTTTAAAATAAACAAGACCCCGGTAATTACTGACCAATATCATTAACCTCCCTCTCTTGTAATGTTTTGGAAAACATTATTGTTAGTATCGTCATGCAATTCCTCGACATTCACAGCCTATTATCCAACATACAACACGGATTCAAAAAGGAGAGATCATGTGAAACGCAGTTGGAACTTTTTATGCACGACGTTTAACAATCGGAGGAAAGAAACAAACAAGTACATGCGTTATTCTTGGATTTCAAAACGGCCTTGGATAAAGTCCTTTGCGCTCAATTGATTCGCAAGTAGCAATGACATGGAATAATGGACAAAGTAAAAAACTGGATTCGGGACTTCCTTACTGACCGCAAACAAAAGCAGTGATAGTAGATGTGTCAAGCTCTAATTATATGCAAGTAACATCCGGTGCCCCATATGGTGGCGTCATAAGAGAACTACTACCTTTTCATATACACATTAGTTTTACAATCGGAGGAAAGAAACAAACAAGTCGATGCAATATCATTGGATTTCAAAAGGACCTTTGATAAATTCCATCACGCTAAATTGATGCACAAGTTGCAATGGCATGGAATAAACGACAAAGTAATATACTGGAGTCGGAACTTCCTTACTGACCCCAAACAAAGGATATTGATAGATTGCTCAAGCTCTAATTATGTGAGAGTAACATCCGGCATCCCACATGGCAGCCTCAAAGGAACACTACTATTTATTATATACATTAATGATATCACTGGTAAAATTAAAGCAGCATACGGCTCTTTGCCGACGACACTGTAATCTACATGGAAATAGCGAACGACACAGATCGTGATTCATTGAAAACTGACTTAAACACTCAAAAATTGTGGGAAGAATGGGGACTGGAATTAAATACGAAAACATGAACCGTCATATATTTCTTAAACAATAGAAAACACTGCCTAACTTCACCAACTTACACACTCAGAGGTGTTTAGATGAGCGTCGTGGATGAAGTAAAATACTTGGGTGTCACCATTGCATTGGATCTTTCTTGGGATGAAACTGTACGCACGATCTGCATAGGAGGTGCTTAAAAAAGATGTCATTCGTCAAACGTACAGTCGGAAGGTTTAATGACGAAAAAGTGAATGAAATGTGCTATCTTTCTTGAGTATGTCTCACATTGAGTATGCGGTGAGCGTTTGGGTTCCATTTCAAAAAACATTAATTACAGAAATGAATAACAGAGAAAGGCCGATAGTTTCGTGAAAAAGTCGTACCAAAGGACAAAAATCATCACACTTTTAATACAGAATCTGGGGTGGGAACCTTTAGATATGCGCAGACTCCGGGCTAGATTAAACTTATTACAAAGATAGGAACCGTGTGGTTTTGCATCCGACCTCGGAGATATAGTATATTTAGGCCCTCTAATTACATTGGCAGGTTCGACAATTGTCACAAAATTAGAGAGTTAGACTGTCAGAGTAATATATCCTTTTTACCCGCGCAGTATTCGGGACAACAATAAACGGAGAACACCTAAGAAAATAATAGGTAAACGCTGTCGAAAATATGAGAGAATGTCGCATGCATGACTGGTGGCATAACCCTCCCCCCCCCCCACACGCCCATGCTGGTGGTTACATGAGTCTTATATGTAGATTTAGATGCACCTTGTAGAACCGTCAAGAAATTTTGACCCTACGTTTTCGGACGTGATTAATGAGTTGAACAATGTGGCGAGTACAGCTGCCTGTCCCATATAGAAAGGCAGCAACTGGTAAGCCTTGACGGAAACAGGAGACTACAAGTTACATACACTTGCAACTCACTTTATAGTTGTTGTCCCAACGTCCACCGTCACACGCCCAAGGGTAATGTGGTGGGGTGTCGTGTTAATTTGTAGAACTGATGTATTTGTGAAATATTTTCCATGCATGATTAGAATGCTACCTGGTAATTGCTGACCACATTGCATGGAATGTCTTATGATAATCTTCGCAATGTAATGAGTGGAGTAAATACTAACTGCATTCGTTCAGTGATCAACGAATGCTGAATAAACGGCATCCGGTCACCCCCATTCTACGTGTGATAGATCAAGACGTTTCATGTGTACGTGGATGTAGTGGGGTAGAAGTAGGTAGAAGGGCTGGTGACCTAACATCCCCTGATACATGTCCACACGGCGGCCTGCCGGGTCGTACGAGTACTGATGTAGAGGCATACGGAATGAGCGATACCTTATTATTGAATGCTCCGGGTTAGTAACCACTGAAATTACAAGTATATCGGATACATGACAAATTTTTAGATGCATTAGCATCATTATGGTTTAACACCGAAACAATAGGAATAATTTAAGTCTCACATTTAACTATCATTTCGAGCTACGACAAGATATCTATCCCCTACCACGCATCTTTTTGATGGATTCCAGGATGTTTGTGCAGATGACGTATATGCTAAGTAAAAAAAAAGTAAAGTCAGAGAAAGAAACGGAGGAGAAAGAGAGTGAGAGACAGAACGGGAGCAAGCACCAACATCTCCGCGGAAAATCAAAGCAGCAGCATGTGAATGGACACAGGATGCGATATAAGATGGGGAGAGGATGGCGCGATGAGTCCTCTTGGGGTGGGTGCAAGTTGGAGGGGATCTATGTCGGTCATGGGATGATGCTGTGGGCGTATGGAGGGGAGGGGTGCGGGAGGGATGGACGGAGAGGCACGCAGTAAGAAGGATTGCGCCTGGGAAGGGGGGAGGAAGAGGTGGAGGAACATAAAGGGAAGAAACTGAGAGGCCGGACACAAATGGAGAGAGGCACGAGGGTTACGAATGGAGCGAAGAAGTGAAGACCTTCCCTTCCTACACGATTCCATAGTGCACTTCCCGTCAGGGTCAATTCTATTTCCGACCCTTTTCTCCTCCTCTTCCACGCTTTCCTCTTTATTTTTCCCTCTCTTTTCATTTCTTCCACCCTACGTTCAAACACACTCACAGTCATATTTTTTCTTTCAGAGAGGAACCCAAGTCTCCAAAATTTTCTTTCCATAACTTCCTTTTTCTCCTTCTTCATATGACCCGGGCTTATGACATACTCACCCCTTTCCCTTATCTATCTCTCCTTTTTCATTTTACCTCAGAGATAAATGTGCAATTGACCTATAGTTGTGAACTCGTGTACTGCGATATATTGAGACTGTGTCGATGCCGAAAGGAAAAAAGATTTTTAATTCACTGAACAGCTTCCTACACGAATGCATAGGATGCACGGGTATGAGATGATGAGCTCTCTGGCCTAAATGGTTTTTACGCATTATTGCCGCTTAAGCAAGATAAAATATCTTGTCGTAGAAATAAAATATATCACATGTACCTGCACACATGCTTAATTCTCAGTGAACGAGGGCATAAGTAAAGAAACATATACACTTTTTAAAACAATGTAAAAACTTGTTAAATTTTCTTCCCTAAGGACTCATGAGGGAAATAAATTCACCCATATTGAATTATTTATCAGGTAATCTACCGGTTAAGGTAGGTATTTGGATGGACACAACTATCAAATTTATATTTTGTAACTCCAAACAAAACCCAATCTATCAACCTAATCTACCTTAGTTCCTTCTTCATCTCTGTGTACTTCCTTCCTCCCTTCATCCCGTCCAACATCCCAGTCCTGTTCCTGCCCTTTCCTCGCTTGCCCATCATTCTCCCCTCTATTACCCTCTTCAACATCCCACTATTGCCGATCAATACACCTTTCATTCATTTTTCCTGCATCCATAGGATTTCTCTCAACAAACCCCTCTCCTCACCCACCATCTCCAGTACTTCCTAATTTGTTTTCCCATATTGAAGAATACTGTATATAGTAAACTAAACAATATAAGGGACGCCATTATCAATTTTATCCGGAGAGTAAATTTTGACAGTAAATTAAGCTATAGGAAAATATAAATCCCTTCTTTTGTTATAATAATTAGAGTTAACTTTATACTATTGATTTTTTCTTTTAATTTGCAACAATGCTAATTTCTCCCAAAAGCCATTTGTAAACACACTACTCGGCTTATAAAACGTATTGTAAAATGTGGTTCAACACGTAGAATTATTGATTAATATACAGAATATCGTAATTCGTGGAATATTGTTAATTCCTAAAAGTCAAATACAACTAATCTTTTGTGACACTCATAGAATTTTTTAGTTATTGTTTTAGAGGTATTTCCAATAATTAGTTATACCGAGTCTGTATGCCAACAACAGTGAACATTTTACGCAACAAATACTAAAAAGCTAATAGGTTATATGTATGCTAGTCGCATTACCCTTTCATTTTGGTTTATGTGTCAGATGGAATGTTGCAAGAAAGCGAAGCAAAAAATATAAAAATGAAGAGGAAACAATGAAAATCCAAGTAATATAGTCTTTCTAAGAATTCGATTGATGATTGGAGTCCGAAACGGAAAACTTTTGACCAACAAAGGCCAATAATATACATTTTCGTTAATGGGATCAAATACCGGGGGTTGGACATCTTAATTTTAAAGTCATCCATACTAGTATTTATAAGCGTTACGAGTTGAGGGGGATGAATGTTCTCGTGATCGTTTCTCAAAATAAGAAATACATTTTAAGAAAATTTAATGAAAAAGGAAACCATAGGTTGAGCAAGTAAATTGAACGTCCATCATTTTCATTCAAACCAGCATGAGTCTCAGAAGCTTAGACTTGGGCTTAGGATTCGACGCACTGAACCAGTAGCCTTCCAGTTGTGAAATTGAAGATGGTTCAGACAAAGCGCGCCGGGGTAATTGGAAGCAGGAAACGGAATGGTGAGCTCACCAGTGAGAAAATATTCCCGTTTCACACGGGCAACGACCCACGATCATCATTCCCTCAAAAAGCGTCAACATTTTGTCCACATTACAACGGGAACTGAATTATTCCGAACACAAAAGAATTCCTCTTAAATGAAAACGGAAGACGGTAACCAACGACGCTGCTCTAGCGTGGATATTAATTTTAAAGACCTCGGGTCAATTCTCTTCCGTGCCCCCTCTTAAGTTTTGCATTCGCATAAATGGCGCGCTCTCGCTCAAACACGGCGATGGAGGGCGCATCAAGATGCCTTGGCTCCCTTTTGTACGCAATTTACCACTTCCTCGTGCAAATTTCTTGAGCGACGGACCACTTTTCATGGCGGGGGCGCTCAAGCGTGGAAAAGAAGGTGCTCCTTTTCCGCGGCCTTAATGGAAGCGGGGTGGGAGAGAGGGAAGGGAGGAGGTTCTCTCGAGTTGATGGAGTGTATAAAATGCGTACCCTTGCAGAAGACTACGAAGGAGAGCGGGGAAAAGGAAAAAGATGGGGAGATACGGAGGGGAGGGTGAACGGGGGAGGGAGCGCGGGGGAGACAAAGGATCTCGAGGCGATTTCCAGCGCGGAAGGGGTGAATGCGGGAAGCTGTAGGGAGGGCGATGCGCGGAAGAGGGATAGAGGGGAGATGGCTGAAGAGGACGGTTATGAAAAAGCAATGACTTCCCCTGCGCACTCCACCGGTGTCACCAAAAGATTGCTGCACTTTTAACTTTCCCAAGATGGCTCTATCTTTCTCCCTCTTCACAAAGAATGTGACTTTGACGCGGACCTTAAGATGAAGTCTTCCGAGCGAAGTCAAATACAGGCGTCTTATTTTATTAATGAAATTTTCATTCCACCGTCCGCAATCATCCGCATCAACGATATATTAACACACGCGCTTTGAGGCTACCTAGTGTTGTTCTTAACGAAGTATAATTACTTCTACATGTCTTTATTAAGTCTACTTCCATTAAATTGATTAGTACCTATTAGTCATTAAAACAATATAATATCACTCTTACCACATATTGAGGATAACTCATTTACACATATCCTTTTTATACGAATAATGGTGTTTAGGACAGCGAAATTTTTTTTCAATTTGGTCAGCTTCTATTGTTCCCAATTAGCATATGAATAGCACGCTAAAATATCCCTTTTAAACGACTTTCAGTCCTGATAATAAATAAAAAAAAGTCAAAAGCTGAGGACGCTTCTCAGTATACCCGTATCTCATATACCTCTGAGTGGTTGTGGTTAATGCCTTAGTGCATATTAAACGCTGTGTCATTAGTAAAAAATTGGTATTCGAGGTATTAGTGACTAACACTGCACGTTGCACGGACGGGCAATGTATAGGTCGGTAACATCGCATTCTTTATCTACCAATTCCCACGAAAATTGAAAAATAACTTTGGACGACTCAAACCGTGGCGGGGGGGGGGAGATGCCTAAGATTGGTCAATAAAGAAAGAGATATGGACATATTATTTAATTTTCGCATACACGAGGAAGCTGAAAATTGAAAAAAATTGGAGAGATTCCCTTGAAGTAACTTTTTACCAGGTTTATTTGACATCATCTCCGTAATGTAACGACGTGAAGAGTTGGTATATCAGCAATTATGCTTTTTTTTTTGAAATGGTTAAAAACTCGGTTTTATCATTTAAGATACTTGAGACTCTTAGATAATCCTAGGAAGAGTGAGAATCACCAACAACTCTATCATTAGAAAGTGAGAACGAAATGGTGGGTATTTACCATGCGTGATATAGTGGATGAGAGCGAAATTATCTTTTCTAAACCTTGTAATGGAAGATGCTTCCCACCAGTTGGTCTTTGGTGGAGGCCAAAGGCAGAGCTCGTTGATATCCCATAAATTTGTTTTACTCATGGACACCCCATGGCGTCACCAACCGGATGGTGTCATCTTACAGTACTTATAGGTTATTACAGGCTGTTGTTTTACACGCATTTTTCTATGCCAGGTTTACATCTTCTTCTCCATATGTAAAATCATTGTCAGTCGTTATTCACTCGTGGCAATGACAGTTGTGCATTCTTATCCTCTCTCCATGCGTAGTTTACTTCTTTAAATAGTTCAAGATTTCAATATTTTCTCCTCGATGCACAATGCAAAAATAAAGACGACAATGAATGCACCTGTGCTACTTCTTCCTGATTTAACCACGTTTAACCTCTGTCCTCTGCTCTCTCAAAATAACGGTTTTTATTCCTCTCCCAGTAGCCCATTTCTTATGATACTTATTATTATTACGAAGTAAATTTTGTATAGATTGTTTAGTAAATGAAACATAAAAATGATTCTTAAGCCAAAGTGTACAGAAGCATTAAAATTTAGCAAGTTACTCTTTCCTTCCATCACGCAATTAGCCCTTTCATCTAAAACTTTTTCTGCTCCTCTGCAACAGATAATTAAATGGAATTTTAGTTTAAAAACAATAATTCAGCTTGAATTCGAGATTCCCGTCTAAATAATATTATTTTAATAAAACATATGGGCGCTCTAAAATACTTCTCGTCTCATACGAGAACAAAGTCATTTTAAGTATCCAGCCTAAATGAACGAGAATGTGTTATTATCTACCCGTTTCCTGTCAAATTATGCTCGCATTATTATTGTCTAATAACTAATGCAGTGAATTGAGTTGAAACTTTGGTGGTACCATCGCTACGTTTTAAATGAACAAGCGACTACAGGAAAAATTGATAATTTTAAACCTTGAGAGATTTTGAAAACTTAGTTAAAATTTGTAAAGATGACACCATTGTAGTTTAGTTTTCATTTGAAAATACTTTTCTACCCGAGACATAAAACCCTTTAGCCTCATGGCCATCTGAACGACATTTAAACTCTTATTAAACATGTGTTGGGTTATGCTCTTGAGACCCATATCAGCGTATTTTTTAATTGTTCAATGGTACTTTTTGTATAAAGGTACTCCTTGTTCGCAATTTGGAAAAATAAAGTATAGCTTTTTGAAACATTCATGTTTGGTCACTGTTTCAATATTTTTAATAAATATGTTGAACAAATGAGTTTTGACAGGGCTGGCCACTATTAGTAAAGGAGACCGTGGCGTAGCCTGGTACCATTAGGGCAACACTATCTGGGAGTAATAACACAACCGTACCGGCATTTAAATGTAATAAATGCTTAGTTTAATGCGTCTGAAATAATGGATGATAGTTCATAAAACATAATTTCAAAGCCAGTACTATAAGAGAGTTATTTAATGAATTTTGGCATCCAATTCATTTTAATAACTTTTTGCATCCTTAGAAATTGGTGGCAAAATTTATCCCCTGATCTTTCTCTCTTTCTCTTTAATAGGCTACTAATAAAAAATGTAGGGCAACGGGACGAGAATGTATAGAAACCATTTCTAGCCTTGACTAAGGGTTAGTAAAGTATCGGATAAATCTTTTTCCACTTTTGCTAAATATTCACACCCCTCACACGAGTATATCTTCTTATCAATATAATTTAAATTGGCAGACTTTCTCGTTTCAAATCTTAATTCAATCCTCTTTTCACACTCATCGCCTTCTCTTAGTCTCCCGTTCAAAAGTATACAAAACTCAATCGCCTTTTATTTTATTCTGCTCTATTTGGCAAATAAGCTAAAGGCGGGGAAAAGAGGGAGAAGATGCGAGCTCCAAAATTATTTTCTTCTCCACTTATTTCGAAATTTTTTTTAAATCTCGAAATCTTCCTGCGGAAAATTCCGTAGTGAGAGACAGCGGAAAGGGCAAATTGAAGGGTGGAATTTCTTTTTTAATAGGGAGAGAAAACGGAATGTGTGGGAGTCGGGATAAAAGTGGGTGAGCAGCAGGGGGAAAAGTTAAGAAATGAGTTAATCGTGGGGGGATTGAGGTGGCAGGAAGTGACACGGGTGGGAGGAGAAATAAGCATCTCGATAGGTACAGAAAATCGATGGAAAAAAATTGAAATTTCTGGAGGCGTATGCGTAGGAATCAAAGGAGGGAAGGAAATGGTTGGTTGGGAAAGAGGGAATGAATCAAAGAGTTTGAATGGTTGGAAGTATCACTAACTCTTTCTCCCAGCCACAATGGCTGTACTCGTACATCTCCCCCTCCCATTTTTCCTCGCCCAGAACGCCTGCATCGCTGAGGACCATTGTGATTAAATGGATTGGATGAGTTCGATCAATCGAATAAACGGCAATGGATCAGGAAATTATTACTCCAATTCCCAAATAAATATTTCCCCGAAAAATGCGACGGCCTATCCAAAATGTATTGTTCACAATACCCTTTATTTCAAAACTAATTAATTGATATTGTCCGATCGTATTGCATAGGATATTCAGATTTATTATACATCATTCAATGGTAATTCAATATTTAAATAAGGAAAGAATGATAAAAATCATCCAGAAGGATGATTTTTACACTCTGAAATTGTTGAATTGTAATGCACACTTAGCGGATGGCTCACACGCTAAGAGTTAAAGTCACGGCATCTCCCGTAGTTTCTTCACATTTGCTTTTATAAATGCTATAATATCACCTGAGCCAACCTGAAAGTTGAAATTTCCCTCATTTGCCATTGAAGAAGTAAATAAACCTATGCCATAATCATATGGGTTATTTAAAAAAAAAACAACCCAGCTAACACCTTCTTCAAATGATTGAAATGTAGATGTTCTGAACAGTTATCAGATAAAATCTTACCCCCTCATGGATTACTATCGTAGGATTTTTTGCGGGCTAGTTACAAAATAAACTCAAATTTTTCAACTTAATTTGTTTAACTTTCTATTTTTGTAGACTAAGGATTTTGGCACTGAAATCGCTCATTGCATATTTCATTTACCTCACTCATATCCATTGTATGATAGCAATTTTCTGATTCTTCACATTATATTATTTCTTTTTCACTACAATTTACAATCTTGGATCGAAAAACATTTTACGTTGAATAAGCTTAGATTAATTCTTTGCTAAAATTTTTTTGAAAGAACAACAATTGGTACTTCGTATTATTATTTTTTGTGAAACAACAATAGGTACTTGCAGGAAAGTCATTATTTTTCACAAATGAGCCTTCGTTTAGAACTCGTATTAACATTATATTTTTTGTAAAAATAGAAAAAGAGTGATCAAACCTTTGCTGATTTGTTTCAATATCATCTACAGTTAAGAAAAACTTCCGTAAAATAAGTCTATTGTGCTATGGATTGCTCGTGCATTTCATCTGTTATACCAAAAATTACACGCATACAGCATTGTTTATTTAAATTATTAGTACCTAAACGCTCTGGGATTGGTTCCAACATCAGGCATTACACCAAGGAAGGGTATATATTCGTATGGATTGATTGCTAGCATCTTTAGACTCTGGCCGGAAGACTTTGTGAGATCAGTATTAGTCCTATTTCGAAAAAGGTAGGCTACATCATGCGATAACTACAAAAAAATAAGTTTGAGATCCCATGCAGCTTAAGTACTACTCATAATCACCAACTAAAGAATGGAGAGCAAGGAAAATGATTCCCTAAGGGATTTTTAGTTTGGATTTAGGAAGAAAAGGTGCACGTGCGCTGCTGCCATTGCAGGATTGAGATTACAAATCCTTATGAGTATAAAATACGGGAGGTATTTGCTTATTTCGTAGATTTCGAAAAGGCCGTCAATATAATGAATTGGGAAAAACTAATGAGTATAATATTAGGTAATCTTTAGGATAAGGTAGGTTTTTGGATGGACACAACTATCAAATAAACATTATGTGACTCCCCACCTAGCAAACTAATCTATATCAGGTCCCTCTTCATCTCGGTGTACTTCTTTCCTCCCTTCATCCCGTTCAACATCCCTATCCTGTTCCTGCCCTTTCCTCGTTTGCCTAACATTCTCCCCTATATTACCTTCTTCAACATTCCACTACCGCTCAATACGCCTTTCATCCATTTTTCCTGCCTCCATAGGATTTCTCCAAACAAACCCCTCTCCTTACTCACCATCCCTAGTACTTCCTCATATGTTGTCCTTTCATACTGAAGGAAAAAGGACTGGATTGGAGGGAGAGGAGGCTAACCCACTCAGCCCACCCACGTACATGTCTCAGCCTGCTCAGGTGCGAGTGGGGAACAGAGAGTCCAGATCAGCAGTGTTAGGAAGAGGTTTTAGTCAGGGTTTTCCGGTATCACGCTGCTGTTCAATGTATATGTGGAGAAAATTATTCATAAGGCATGGGAAGAACTAGAGATAGGGATGAAAGTCGGAGGGGAATTCGTAAAATCAGTTGGGTTGGCAGATGACCAAGCTTTAGTTTGTCAGTCAGCCAAGGGGATGCAAGCATTGCTGAGTGACTTCCGTGATGGATAATTAATCTACAGAGTTAAATCGGATTTCGAATGGCGCTAGCCCGATAGGTTCAGCATTGTATACAAGAACGTTTCCATTCGATCGAAAATAATTAAGGAAAGTATAATAAATAAATATGACCACTACGTCAAGTTGGAAAAAAATAATCTCAAACAGTCTGAGTTAATTCATTAAATTCAATTCTTATGAGGTTTAGATGTAATTCAGTGAAATTACCTCTTACGCCAAGGAATACGTTATTATTGTGATCATCAACAAAGTGATCAACTTCTAGGTTTAATTGACATAGGCTAGGGTACTAAAGGGCCTTACCCCGAATAAAGACCAAAGGCGGTTGAAATTAACACATTTTTACATGAGGAGAAACTGATCTTTGCCTATACCATGATGTGTGAATTTCACACTTCGTAGGCCTTAATGTTAGATGAGGTCTCTAGCTTACGAAACAAACAAATCTTTATGTCTATAGCTGAGGTTTTTCATAGTGAAATAGCTTCAAATATCCATTTATGGCACACCATAGCGATGACGGATGAATTATTCAAAAGAGGTTTGATGTAAACAGGTCACATATTCATCGCCAAAATATTCTGCCCTTAAAGTATGAACCTATAGTAGTTACTACTAAAAGGATGTAAATCATACATGAGTGCACTTAACTTAATTGATGCATGGAATATTAACTTCCAAAACCTATTAATAACCACTACCGTTCCATAGTTTGATTGAGTGCTTGATTCCCTTTCAGTGACTTGGAACAAAGCCTTCGACTAAATCAGTAGGAGTCAAGTAATTCCAGTAATGAAGGGGTAGTATTGTGAATTTCCCCATGCGTATCAACGACAATAACTATTTACTTAACATAATCGATATATTTTATGGCAATTTATAGACATTCTAAACAATACAGTTAAGTTTATACCAGTTCCTAACCATTTATATATTATGCATATTCTGTGAAACTTAGTTAAAAGAGATTTGTAATAAAAAAAGGATAATTTTTTAGAAAAATGTAACTTTCTTTAAAAAAAATGGTATATCAAAAAGGATTTCCATGAATACGTAACACGTTCTTCACACATTCCCTCGGGATATGGCGTGGCAAAAAGGTACCACAGGTAGGAAAGGTTCGAGCTTTTTTCTTGCTCTCTATGACCATAGGAAAGAGAAAGTTCTGGTCTGGTCTCTTGTTTCATGAGAATTCTTTCTGAAAAGGGCTTCGGTCAAAATATATCCACGCACACGTCCCAATGGAAAGGAGAAAATAAAGAAAGGAACAAGGGATATTAATGTTGCAGAAAAAAGGAATAACTGGAATCCCCACAAAAACATCCCAAAAGGTTCTCTGCAAAATAATTCCATCACTTTTAAAAAACATCATAAACGTTTAACAACGAAATATTTTCTTAGAGTGAAAAAAAATCAAGCCGCACTAATCTCATTATTCAACATCGGTTCTGTCGTAATCGACGCCCGGTATTTCTAAAATAACTCATCATAATTTATTCATTTTTATCAATGACATTTTGCGTTCAATAAAGAGAAGTATTAAAATTATAAAGAGAATGAAAGCTATCCATAGAGTAGTTTTGCACCAGTCTTGCTAATGATAATTTTCTCTAACCCTAAAACTAAAGAGAAAAGTCGTGTCTTTATCATTTAAACATAATAATGAATTGATATTACAAACACCAAATCTCCCACCACAATTTCAAAGTGTAAAAATCATTCGCTTTGACAAGGCGAATGACAATGGAATAGAATGAAATTGAATAACAATACAGAAGGGACGCTATAAAGAGGCAGCGATGGTGGTAATTCGTGTTGTGATTCTGCCTGGTTTAGAAATCCTCTTGCCGTGGGCAAGTGGCTGGGCAGCACTCTTGTCTTCTCTGATTTTCTGCGAATTTACAACTTTCTGGTGCACAGGTTATCAAGTTTGACTTGGGACGAATCCGGTGCCTCGGTTGAATTTTTTCTCATCTAACCGAATCTCTATTGCCTCCTTCATTAGACTGTCCCAGTCATTCTTCGACAAGCTAAGTAACTTAGCATTGCCGAATGCAATGATGTGGTATCAGTTGAAACTGTGTTCCGTGACGGCAGACTTTTCGGGATGCCCTAGCCTGATGCACCTCCCGTGATCCTTAATGTGAGTTTCGATAGTGCACGATATTATGTGGACTCACACAAACATGTTCTTATTATTACTCGGCGAAATTGTATGTATGTTTGAAGTATTTTATGCACTGATATCCCCAAGAATTGATTTACAAATCGTTAAAAATCTGTTTTTGCTTAGCTTCCACCTCGGTTGCATGTAGGAAACAGCGAATGAGACTACGCCTTAATCTATCACAATGATTACATTACATTGTTGTGGACGACGAATAATAACATAATACACACAAATTATTATATGGTATAATTTTAAGGTATATTTTGTATAGACACAAACTTAAAGCCCACACATTTCTAAACATCTCCTAACAAGTCAACAACTGTCACACCACGCTACAATAAACCATTCTTCATCTCCGTATAGAATCTACCTCCCATCATTACGTACAACATATCTATCCTTATCCTTCCATCATACGTCGCTTATCGTAACCATCCCTGCGAATGATACTTTGTCTAACACATTTTCCTCTTCTTTGAATATCTGTATGATAACACTACAACATTAGGTAAACATTTTTGACGGGTCCCTCTTTTCTCCTCCTATTTTTAACACCTAACTTAACCTTCCTCCTCCTCAAAAATCTTGTATTCTTTGTTTATTTTGCACTGATCTGTATCCCATAACTATCAGACATTTTCTATTGCAATAATATATTTTAGCTGACTGACTAACCAAACCTTCTTCAACCACAAATCTGACAGATTTTTTTTAATTTCGAACATAGTTTCACACCTGCCTAACTCCATCCCTTCCTATGTTTACCAAACGTATGTAATACGTTACCAATAAAAATATTTAGGTTTGATACAAAAGATGGCAACATATGCGACGATAATTTTGACACACTGCAAACCAATTACATTATCGATTTGGATGATATTTGAGAATTAATAGGCTTAATACTCTTTCAAGTTTATTTGCTGCTTTAACAGAGTGAAAAATTTTTCCAGTGAAATAGACCAAACATAATAAGGTTATTGAAATCGTACTTCCTCACAACTTTTGACTTCTTCTCCTGCATCGTAAAATGATCCAATCCGTAATTATTAATTTACTTTTGACTCTCAATGATATCGTGATGCTTTGTTTAGTTTTTCCAGTTCAATTACTATAAGCAAGAATTCAAGTGCTACTATTAAATGTGTTTTTTAGGTATGGCAAAATGGTCACCATGTTGATAAACGCTTATATGTAAAAATATTTCGTGCTATAAAATTCTGTATTGTATTTTTAATAGACTAATAGGGCTATGAGATATGATCTTATATGAATAATTTATTGGGTTTACTATCTCAGAAAGAAAATATTACAAATGTAAACGTCATGGTCAGTATGACCAAAAAAACTATTTGCAGATCGTAAGAAGGAAGAATATCTCATACAATTTAATATACCATATTATTCGTGATAAAGAAAATGTTATATTACATAGTGAACACAGGAGAATAAAAAAGAGAAGGGAAAGGCGGGAAATGAGGGCAAGAAGGAGCGATACAAGCAGACTTGGGGTAAGGTAAATAAAATGAGCGCAGTTGAAGAAGTTGGAGAGACTCTAGGGGTTCGCGAAACTCAAGGTAAGTAAAAAAAATGATGGTTTGTCTTGGTAGTGAGGGGAAAGGTTGAAGATGGAACATTCCATGATAGAAGGTGTACAGCCGAAAGAAAGTAAAACAATACAAGATAAGCGAAAAAGGAAAAGAAAGCAACCAAGTCGCTTAAAAAAGGGCACAGAGAGGAAACTTTAAAATAGTCTACGTCCACAGATATCACATTTTTTGGCAATGCCAGTGATTTTTGAAACCAGAAAAAGAGAATTGGAATTGCCATATGTTTGCGTTGTGAAACTTGTAGATAAAAATAACATTCCACAATATATTCTTTAGCAAAATATCATTCAGCAACCAAAATATATACTTCAGAATCACATATCATAGGAATTTTAACCATAAATATTCCTTAAGATCATTGTAATAACATTACTGGACGAGTCTTAAAATGCTAAAAAACACTGTTCTTCCTACCATCCAATTTATTATTTATTTATTATTTCAAATTTATATATGCTATCCCAAATTAATAAGACATTGAATGAAAATCATGATCAAAGATAAAAATTAAGGATAAAGTTGGTCTGGAAGCACTGGATAGTTGCAACAAATTTCACAAATTTTTAGCACAATCATTCTTCAATAAGACAATAATTCAAATGAACACGAAAAATATTCCTAGATCAGTAATACCTGAAGAAGTAATGATTATTTAATCAGATACTCTACAGTTTTAGAGTGGCTTTTGGGTAGACAAAGGCTGGACGACGATACATTTATAAGCCTCTCCTAACAGGACACAAGGTGAAAGCCGACACTACAATAAACCCTTCTTTATTTCCACACCCTTACTTCGTTCCTCCCTACGTTCATATTATTTTCTTCCTATCCCTAACTTACTTGCCTAACGTTCTCTCCACTGTCACAATATTCAACATTTCACGACAATAATAACGCTAGATATCCATTTTTCCTGATTACTTTGGATTTCTCCCTACAATACCCTTTTTTTCCCACCACGTCTAGAACTTTCTCGCTCGTTTCCCATTCTGTCAATTACACCTTATCCATTATTTTCAATACCCACATGTTGAAAGCTTCCAATGTACGCGTATTCTCTTGTTTCAACGAGAAATGCTCATGATAAAACAACTCTTCAAATATAAGTTGTAAATAATCACTTTTTAATATCCTTACGTAACGTTCCTGAAATGAATTCCCTCCTCCATGTGAAAACCTCTATGGCAAACGCAATTTAAATATTACGTTCGTTCGTTCCACATACTTGCACCATTTGGTCTAAAACACCACCAATATAAGTTAGCCGTTATGGCCGTTTCTAGTGAATGACATCCTAATTTAACATTGGACTTAGGTTTCCTCTTTCTCGGAAACCACATAAACTTTGAAGTAAGATCTGGTGCTTTCCCGGCGTATGAGCTTGGTGAAGTTTTCTCGGGTCTTCAACCGGGTCAGGGGTTCCATGATGACCCACGCATCGAAACGTCGGTCATTATGGAACCCCTGACCCGGTTGAAGACCCGAGAAAACTTCACCAAGCACATAACCTTTGTTTAATTCATTAAATACCTGACAAATATTTCTACATCTTGGGTCCATTCTTTAAAGAAAGCAGTCGCTATTGGGCTTATCCCTCACCTAATCTAATTAGTAAGGTAATCTTCTGTGCCATGAATGTGGATATAATAGGCTTGATACAAGTTTCAACAGGGCATAAAATCCCCACAAAAATGAGAAAACTTTGTCGAATACGAAAAAACTAATGAAAAAAGTTTTATTCCCTCCATAAGAAACTTCACATACAATGAGAGTGATTCTGAAAATATAGAAGCGATACAACCAACTTTCTGCACAAGGAAGAGAAAATAAAATGAAATTAATGTTAAACTGAAACCATATTATTTAAATGTATGACAATTCCAGTTAGAAATCAATATCATTTCAAATAATTCCAATTTTAAAATAATTTTCCATCTCTTTTTCTTCACAAATGGCCACTATAGACGCGTTGTAGAATAATATGAAGACATAACGTTCACTACAATACGTCTCACCATTTCCGAGAAAAATAAAGCAGAAATTTTAGTACAAAAATAATGCATGCAAGTAGTAACTACAAGCAATAACTAAATTCAAATATTTTGTTTTTTTTACTTTAGATAATGATCCTCGTAAGGACTTTCATTTAACTACAAAAATCATTTGTGCGGCATTATTTTCTGTATAAATTAAATGATATTTACTTCATGTACCATCCATTAACAAAATTATAAAATAAAAACACTAATTATTTGAATGGATTTAAAGACATCTTCATTAATAAAATTACATTTGAAGGCAGAATTTTAAGAAACAATTGTTAAATGTGAAGGCACGAGATGAAAATACGACTTATATAGAGTAAATGTTAGACCTTAGTTCCGTTATATTTTCACGTATCATAATACATTTACATAATAAATCTTAATAACGCAAATTTATTAAGTATAATTTTGAAATTATAATCATATATGTATTACGCAGCATTTATTTCCGCATTCTCGTTTTCCGAGGCCCAAAACCCTCATGACTATTATGACACAAGGAAATATTTTTAAATGTGTGGGTCCTACAAATACAATTTGTCGTAATTTCTCTACCCATCAATTATGATACCATATAGATTTGACTATTATGTGAATTATAAGCCTTCATTCTCTTAAATTTATTGCCATTTCAGGCCCATTGTGATAAAGAAAGCTGCAAAGGAAACGAAAGGGCTGTTAATTTCTAAAGGAATAAGGAAGCCATGGCTCACAGTAGAGACGATTCAGGAGTTGGAAGAGAGGAGGAAATGGAAGAGTGTGAATAGGCACAAACTAAATCATCGACCGAACACCAAAAAACCTTTTCTTTTCATGCTATTCTATTCCATTTCTTTTCGTCTCTCATATTCTCTTTGGTGCGCAGTGGCCTAGTGGGTGGGGCGCATGAATACAAACTTGTTGGTCCCGGGTTATAATTCAGGTGAGGTGCAGCAAAAGTCCCCAGGTACAATCTAGCTAGTGTAATCTGTCTGCCAAAAGAATCTTCCATGAAATGACGTACGGCACAGAGGGATTACATGAGAGAAGCATGCATCCTATCATGATAATGAAAAATCAAGTACCGTAATATTTAGTTTTAAATAGATATGCTAACAGCCACAAAGATTGTGAACTAAGAATCATTTCTACGTTGTTATGATTTTATTCATTAGTTCAATGTAAAACATGAAACATCATATGTAATTGTTTAACGTTCAGAGAAAAAGTTTAACAATAACAGGAAATATTGTATCATGCTGACTTCTGGACTGCTTACCCATAATCTACCATCAATCGTCTCCATTCAACTTTCTATGTCATTAATCCGTCTACATGACTCCTTTAATACCGATTCTTTCCCAGTCGCAGCACGCAAGAAATGCTCACCCTTTTTACACCGTCTCAACATTAATGCGGACTATGCAATTCTCTGGATCTGCTCGTGATATATATAACCTCACCTTGAAGATATCAACGATATTTTTTCCTACAGATTTCGCAACCAAACAGTCTTCACACCATATCGGAGCAACATATGAAACAAAATGGTAATTACGAAATTGATGAATATGTATTATCTTCATTTGTAAACACTTCATTTGGCAATTGAATTAATCTCTTAATAGTTGACATTACTTTCATAGTTCTCCTAATGGCTTAAGTCATGTTGTGTAGAGATCTCATTAAATCAACTAAGTTTTTCTCATACTTAAAGATGCGATCATACTAGGTTAAGGTACCACTAAAATTTTCTCGTTTTTACATTATACTATATCTCTTAAAAATTCGCAAATTGAAGCTGTAACGTCATGAAATTTCACCATATAAGTGCATGACTGATCGTGTATTCCTACATCATTCATAACCTTAACTAATTCTGCTCCATATGATCTTCCATATTTATGACCGTCTAAGTCATTTATTTATAAAAATTGGTGACAGGCGTTAATGTTTTCCTCAACTCCTCCAAATTCTCATTAAGTAAATATTCAAGCTCGTCTATTTACTTCTCCGTTCAGAGTGCCTGTCCCGCATATCATGAAAGTATTTTCTTATTCATCGCTTCAACGAGTGCTTTTGCAACTCCTTTATCTTTCTTTTTACATAATCCCACTATTTAATCTACTTTTCTTCTCTCTCAACTGATTCCTCCCCTTGAAAGCTTTCTAATTGATTTTTCGCCCGAGAGTGTGAAACTACATATTCCTTTTATGTACTCGGACGCTTGATTCCAATTGTTAAAACATTCAAAGCCTCATTTCGAGAAGCGAAACCCGATGTCCTCTGTAAACCCGATTTATAATTCCACTTGTGCCTTTTAATCAACAGAATACAATGTACGAGACTAACCGTAGAAACTGTTGAATTGTATTCTCCCCTTGTATTCTGTATGGCTCTTATATCTCTGTTTTTGAAGGATTTTTTCCATGCAAATAAACATGAACAAAAAATACATTAGTTCCTAGCGTAAAACTACCCTTTCTCCATTTGATCTCGGGGTCGTCCCTTTTCCCTACAGTTAACCACTCAGAACTCCCTTATTTTATATATCCCCTCCCCTTCACCACACTTACTCCATTCCGCCTTCGTTCCGAACTTTTTTTTCACTTTCGCCATCTCTTTCACTACATCCATATATGTTTATCCCCATCCCAGTTGTTTGCTGAACTTTCGCTTCGGAGGGCACTAAAGCCCCCTTCCTATCCCCTCTCATCAGTAACACGCACGCTATGTAGTTAACATATACACATGTGTACATACGCATATGTGTGCACTCTTTTATGTGTGTGTTCGATACATAGCACGCCAACAAATTCCCATCTCGGTACAACAACCTTCATAGGAAAACACCGTGACCCTACCCACCTCCCTTCTCCACATCTTCGTCTCCCTTGCAAACACGCACAAACACGCGTTCACACGCAGACACACACCGACGTGTGGGAGGAGAAAAAGGGTGTTGGGAGTGGGAGGGGCGTTGGGAACTGTAGGGAGAGGCTAGGGACTCAATTTTCCGGGAGAGACTTAGGCGACGTTGCCGTATCGTACATCGGCCCCATTGTTCCGGGAACAGTTCCCTATTTCCCCCTACTATTCCTCCTCCCCCCTCCCCAATTCCTGCTCGCCCTTCTTCCTCTCCGTCCTTCGTAACCCAACTCTCCAAGCCTACGCCCCTTTTCACTTCCTCCGCCAAATAAAGGGAACTCTCCCCCCGAACCCATCTCCCGACAAACACCGAATGTCCCCCTTCCTCCCTCCTCCACCCATACATTCCCCCATACATCCCATTCCTCCTTTTAAAACCCTTGACGACAGTCCTTCTCTTGGGCGGAGGGTGGGAGGAAGTCGGAGAAATCTCAGAGAGAGAGAGAGTCTCCTTGTATGCAGATGCCTCCCTGGGAGTGGGGCCATTGAGATCCATCCCTGTGGAAGAGGCGGAAGGATATCGAATCAACCGCGGTCTTCGTGTAGTGTGCTTGTGTAGGTCTGTGGATGCGTGTTCGTGCGTGTAGAGTGTGTGTGATAGAGTCTCCTTCTGTGACGGTGTACCTTGGGTTAATCTTGAGGGCGAATAATTAACCCGAATAAGGATTCACTCCCACGCGAGTAGTAATGAAAATCCACGATTTTCAGGATGGATGCAGTTTACTACATAAGTGAGACGATGACTGACCTCGTATCGCAGTGGTAAAAGAAGTATCTAAATGAAGAGTGATGAGTTCCAAAACTTTTACTGGGTCATCAACTCTTTAATGTGGGGGTGAGTTCCTTCACCCTCTCCCTCACCAGAGATTTATCAGGCAAGAGAATATTTACGCAGTGGCGCGGCAAGAGGATTGAGAGAAGGACCTAGTTATTTCACGGATTCCTTTAAATACGAAATGCTCCCAACAAGAGAGAGGACTGATATTCAGGCAATTCCATATACGTATTTAACCTGTCTAGTCTGGAAATGACTGGTAACTGTTTATTCAGTTTATTGTTGAATAAATATTTACTTCGCTTAGCCGTGACAGATAAATGGAAAATTGAAACAATGATTCATTTTCGTAAACGGTTACTCAAAGTTCTTCAGGATTCAAAAATTAATTTACTTATTAAACTATAGTATATAAACTACTAATCTTAGTAGCCCCCTCAGGGTAATGAACAGTACAATACTATCGAAATAACGCGCCTTCGCGAGGAACTTAAATTACTAGAAACCGTAAAAATTGAATAAGAAAATTTAAGGATCTTTTTCAATGTTACAGTCTTCGTACTTCTTCGTGCTTCGACTTTTTCCATACTTATAAAAGACGCATTCTGAGATAATCTTCTCCCATACATAACACAATTGAGCGTTAAGCATTCAAATTCCTTCACTATTGATATTTTCCGTTGCTAGAATTGCAACACGAAATCAAATTTCTTCAGGACTTCAGCACTTTAATATGCACTAAATTTAATTTCTACAGCAATTTCCACTTCACTCTTTTTATTAATTAATCCATAATTATGAATGATTGGATAAATATATTTTGAAGTTTTCCGGGAAATAATATATTACCTCCCGATTACTTTTATAACTATTGCAGAGTGTTTGAGGTGAACATTTCACCAAGTTCACTGAAAAGATGAAGGCAATCTGGAAGCTACCCAATAAATTATTTCATAACGGGATAATATTAAAATAGGCCAGACAAGTCGGATAAAACTACATTCGCCAAAACGTCCACGGGAATATGAACAAGGATTTTACGCGACTTCCAAATTAAACCACGTGCCGGGACTAGGTAGCACCTTAATTTCCCACTCCATCGAATAACTTCGCAAGTTGGTCGATACTTTTCGCCGCATCAATTTTGAACCGGTTCGGCTCGTTTTAAACGTGCGCCCGCCTAACCAGAAGGCCGTCGAAAAAGTAATCGCCTCGGTACTTACACACGCGGCTTCATAAAAAGAGTTTCTGTTCACCAGAGCGGGAGGGTATGAAGGAGAGGGCTAAACATAAGGGAGAGAGTTTCAGTACGACGGTAGAGTTTCTCGTCAAGACGACGCCACGGACGAAGCATATCGGAGTACAACTTTAGCCTGCATAAGCCAAAATGGGAAAAAATCGGGCTGGAGAGCTTAGGTTACCCAGAGGGTTGCAGAAAAATGATGGCAGGCCTCCTATTTGGAGGGGTGAGGACCACGCGTTTGAGTTTAGCTGGGATAGTAGATAGGATGAGAGAGAGGGTGAATTCGGGTAGTGGAAGCTCCCTCGCGGCATAAATGCAATGCGGTTGAGAAATGACTTTGCACTGAATTAAGGCAGGATAAATATAAACTTTAATCTTCCACCAAGTAATTCCTCTGCGGATGGTGCGAAAACAATAATTGAGCCACTCCAAATGACAACGAGAATAATATCCTTCAAACCTGCGGCGAAATAGAACAGAGTGTTATTTCACCTTCGGGAGGACAACGGTGGTAAATTCCGCTGTCTATTACGACACAATTTTCAACAAAATCTTATTACTCCATACGATTTGATTGATGCCTAGGATGGAGAAGCAAGGGTAATTCGAACGAATCCTAAAGGTAGCATGGGAAAGTCAGTTCTTATGAAACAAAGGCAATTTGACAGGGAAAACATTTTAAAATATTTATTTCTTTCATCTTCGACTACCTACAGAATGGTTGGTTCAATCCCCTTTAGACTCAAAGAGTAAAAAGACAGCATATGCAATGGCGAGAATTGTTAATTACGTTTCTCACATTCTCCTACAGGTGTATATGGTTTTGGTATATACTTCTGGGCTATCTCTTATTTGAAACATTTATAAAATCACCACCATCTTTCATTTCTAGGACGTCATATAGAATACAAATCGGTAAACTAGATAAATTACCCAGCGATAAAAACCTTGATGAAATACGATTCTATGTATTAACTAAGATTTCATATTATTAATAGAAATAGAAATATTGTATCTTAAAACAATCCAAAAAATCCGGATTATAACTAGTCAATTTTGTAGTTTTTAATTTATAGAGCTAACTAAATTTTGAAGAATGATTAAATTTCGAATACAATTCACGAAATTGACTCTTGCAGTATAGCAATATAATTAGCTGCCGAACTCCCAATAATGTGTTGCTCATTTGAAGCAGAATAAAACTATGAAAGTTGAACAAATTTAGGGGGAAATGACATAACAGTAGCTATAGCAAAACGTTATCGATTCGTTCATTTGTTTCGATCTCTTTCCTTTAATACTCAGGTTTAAATAGCCTCTGTCCTAGAGGCACTTAAAAACAAAACTACTTCTATAATTTTAATACTTCAAGGAAAAAATAGAGGTTTCTCATGATTTTCTTAGCAAATGGAAATGAAATATGTTGTGGTTACCAGAATTTTATTATTTTCCCTCTCTTAGTGATTTTTTAATAAGATGAATACAACACATAGGAATAAATCATTGAGCTAGTGACATTAGAATTATTCCATTTCTAAGTTGGGAGTCATCATTTTTCATTTAAACAGTCAATTCAGGCTTTCAGTAAAGATCATTTTTGCGGCCTTTTAAATACGTTTTGCGCATTTCCATCATGAATATTCCGAGGGTATGCACATGTAGGTCATCATTACGCTTACTGCCATCAGAAAACTTTACCGTCAGAGTCTTCAGCAGTAATCGTGTTTTATTGCCATTATATAATCTGGAGACGCAAAAGTGTAACTATCCTTGGTAGCTATTTCCAACACATCTGATATGACTGTGGTACACGTACACCTTTCAATAGTGTTGCAAAGGCGAAGCAAATGAATGAACCCTAGGAGCGAACCCTCTTGTGACGTGCAAGAGTACACAAGGCACAGCAGGATTTTCTTTACTACATGATTTCTATCGGGGAAACTTGATTCCAATAAGCTTACGCATCCTATTTCATGGTGGGAAAGCAACAGTTACACCAGAACTTACGTCTTTCTCCACAACGTGGAAAAGGAGCAAGGGTATAAGTGACAAAATTTCTATCAACGGCCAGAGGACAAAGTGCCACCGGCTGTCATCGGAAACCTTAGCCAGGCGTGCCCAAAAGTCAAAAAGCATGTGAGAGCAACACTCTCCCCTTCAACAAAAAGCTATGAGGAACGAGGTAATTCAAAACAGCTTACTCATATTATAAACCTATCCTTACATTATGCGATAGAAATGCCGATTTAAATGGAGGTTTTGGTAAAGACTTCAAATACCATTTAAGCTCGTACATGTCGAACTTGAGATTCCTTCAGCTAAGAGGAGCAGGCGCAAATAGGACTGCGCCTTTCTTGACCTTTTGGAACGAGAAGGTCCTGGATTCGTCATTATCGCGTTTTTTACGAAATCATAAACAAATTTTTCTGATGTTTGTCATTCGATTTATTTAATCAAAAAATATTTTCTTGTAGCATTTGACCCCACCCATCTTCTACCACTTAAATTTAGTAGAGGATGCATTGTTTTGTAAAATATTTGAATGAGAGTTCATACACAATGCTATATCTTTCCTCTGCCTGTTTAACTTGTTTTGTAATCGATGACGTCCATTTAACGTATCCGAAAGTGTACAAGCTATAGAGCCGCGAACATTTTTATGGCAAAGAACTTACTTATCATAAATCTATCTGCACCAGAGAGACTACACAATGAGCTAAAATTTTCCTTCTCTCAGGCCGAGGAGGGATTTACAGGAAAAAGATGCTGAAATTAGTACGTCTCCGTTAAACCTGACCGTCAGAAAATACGTAGATTTGAGGCTGGTTTCTAGTATGAAGGGGTCTCAATTCCCATCTGATAATCCTTCCAAGACACTGGCAGCCTAAGTTTAAACTACAAAGCGCAAGGCATATGAATAACCATGACCAAATGTGTAATCTGTTTTGAATGGCTTAATATGAGCCCCTCGGAATGTACACTGCCTATCATACCGGATGATAGCGTTTAAGGGTGAAGCATTCAATATGGGACAAGTAAATAACTCATTCAAGAGAGTGCTAAATATTTCTATCGGAGAAAATGTTTTGAACCCTTTCATTCTCAACATGAGAACTATTCGTCCTTCAGCCAACCGAAATCAAAACCACTCGTAGGATAGATTCAGAATGAGCACGAGGATTTTAGTGAGACTATGCAAGTTTTTGCAGGAGGATAGACGTAGATTGGAGGCTTTTGAAATGTGGGTGTGGAGAAGAATGGAGAGGGTGAAATGGACCGAAAGGAAAACAAATGAGGAAGTACTGGAGATGGTGGGTGAGGAGAGGGGTTTGTTGAGAGAAAATCTATGGAGGCAGGAAAACTGGATGAAAGGCGTATTGAGCGGTAGTGGAATGTTGAAGAGGGTAATAGAGGGGAGAATGTTGGGCAAGCGAGGTAAGGGTAGGAACAGGATAGGGATGTTGGACGGGATGAAGGGAGGAAAGAAGTACACAGAGATGACCTGATGTAGAGTAGGTTGCTGGATTGGGTTTTGTTTGGAGTTACAAAATATTTATTTGATAGTTGTGTCCATCCAAAAACCTATCTTAACCGGTAGATTACCTAGTAATGCCACCCAAAGTTATTAACGGTGTCTTTTCACGGAGGGAAGGATTCTTCTTGACAAACAAGGTATCGACAATTGGCTTTCGGAGACAATGATAAGGTTGCCAATACTGTTTAAAAGAGACTTGAGTACATGACTCTAAATCTCATCCAAACAATTTAGAGAATATTCCTCACAGAGTGCAAAAATAATACGCATACTAAAATATTTTAATTAAATCAATTTAATCAAATAATAGTTATGGGCTGTGTTTATTATCGTCACCGTTAATGAAACTCCCTAAATCTACTCAATATCCCTTTAGCCGCCAGAAGGGCGAAGGTAGTCTGAATTGGGCCGAACCCATTCTTCCATTATTACTGGAAAATAAACTTATTAAAATATATTTTCACTTTAAACAAGTCCGGTATTTTGTAATGTAATCGAATTCCTCGCAGCATTATTTCCTGGAAGTGAAACTTCATCACTCCAAGCATGAACATAAAATAAATTCAATTAGTAAAGGGTTGCCGGAAGTGTTCGTGAAAGCAATGGGCGAAAGAGACTGGGGAACGACTCGGTCATTATAGAAAACTGATTGGATTCACTGAACAAGTACGAAGCAAGCTCAATGATGTCATTTGATTATTTTGAGAGAATGGAGAGTAAATTCAACCACCTAGAGATTTTTGAAAATATTTCATTGAGAGGAATAAAATGTGACAAAGATAGTACACAATGACAGGACAAAATCGAAAATAATGAAAAAAATTCGATAATTATCTAATGCATAGGTTTTCTAACTAAGGATGTTTTTAATGAGGGATAAGAAAAGTTAAAAAATATATCCATTGAAATCGCCATCCTATAAAAATATAAGTAAAGAATCTTATGGTGATCCAGTTTAAATTCATGAGTGAGGTCAAAATGTGATTAATTATAAAAAATGCCCTTAAGAAGTATAAAATACACAATTTCTTATTCGCATAAATCTTAGTTTTCATCATAGCCTCTTCTATTCAATTAATACCATTTCCAAATTTTCTCGAACACTATTGATAAATAGCATCGAATATGTAGGAATTATCTTTCAGTATAACACTATAGTACACCAAATATAAAATTTCCATAAAATATACAGACAGTGGCTTTCAAATCCTGTAAGGGCGATTCCATAATGACTTTTCACCCCTTGATGAGGAAAATTTATGTAATATATCTTATGAAACATATTATCCTATGCGTAATTTCAACTTTCCTACATAAAAAAATATCCAAAAAATCATTATTCATTGGTCATTTGATAAACATTGAATTTGTTTAAAAATAAAGTTTTCTGTTTTTTTCGCAATTTAAGCTGTTAGAGAAAATTTAGCTGCAATCTCGTCAATGAAAAATTTCGAAAAAAACGATAAAAATACTGGGGTCACATTCAACGCCCACAATATATCTCTTGTGAGGAAATGAACACAAGGTGACACGGAGAATGATACACGATTCAATCAAAGTGAAAACCTTTCACAGCAGTCACCGATGGCCCTGTTGGTAAAGTGTTTTTCAATTGTTTCTACCAACGTATGACACTTAAGGAAAATTAAAAATCGTTCTGAAAAACATGGACCACGGATAGAAATATAGGCAGAATGGACTTGCTATTGAGAAAGGGTTCAAAACCGTAATAATTGTGGCAGAGAATGACAATGTAGATGTAATCAAAAAGTACGTTCCAACAAAAATGAAAGGCACCAACTTAGATAATAATGGCCATACAAGATTTACCATTATAGAAAAATTAAAGACAAAATTTGATAAAATTGCATAGAGTCGATGTTGCGACTACAAACTATAAACGATTTAAGATTAGAACAATGTAAGGCATCACTTCATATGCACACATATAATTATGTTAACGATGATCTGACTTGAGAAAGAGAAATATTATTCCCTACACTTGACTATCCCTTTTTTTATATGTAATTGTTCCCCTCTCTTCTCGTTATTCCTTATCGTGCTATCCCATTATCTATCTTTTAATCTTGTCGTCCGCTTATAATAACCTTTTCCCATCTCACTCTTTTAATTGCTAATCGTTGCCGTTGTATTCAATTTGGATTTCTGGGCGTGTTTTTTTCTTCTGAGTAAAAACAAGTTGGCGAATGTGTCGACCATCGCGTTTTATTTACGGTAGATTGCCTACTAATTTCCTGTTCTGGTCCTTCCGCCTTAATATATAGTACATCAGGTTGTTATTTCAATTATTATTAGGGACTCATGAGTGCAGGTTCATTCCAATGATGGTGCTGCTCCATACTTCTTTGTCTCGCAATCTCCCGCAGGAGAAAATTTCACGGAAATTCAGAATTTAATCGATTTTTGCGGTCTGGTGCTCGGCAATTTTCGGCTTTCAACTATGACAATCTTCTTAAAATTTCCAGAAATCGTAACGACCATTATTAAATTTTAAAATTATTATCTAGTCAATTTTATATATCCCTCCCAGAAAATACCAGATAGACATGGTTGATGAATGAATGTTCGATTTCGTCGTTGATTGATCAGTTTAAACTTGGTTGACTCGGATAGACGGTCTTGAGCATGTTCACCACTTAAAAGCGACACAGACTTCTATCAGCGGTTAGATACCCCATGAACTGTTGATTTTCTCCGACACAGCGCTTACATCTATTTATTTACATGTATTTGAATGGTTTTCTTGGAAGGCCTTCCCTGGTGATTGTTTATAGTAATTGTTTGGTCTTTTGAACTGTTCAACTGAACGAATGAGATTACGCATTCTTATACATTAAACAGAATTTCCCTATATTTACATTAATATCATAACTATTATCATTTTCAATCATACCAAAAATATGATTTTTACGGATTTTTTCCCGCATATAATTTACATCGTGATTAATCACACCAAATGTTCTTTTTCTTTCACATCACCCATTACACAGTTTTTTAAGTATTTATTTTTACTTAAAATATTAATTTAAAGTATGACTTTCCTTGCCACTAGTACATAAGTTTTGGCTATAAAAAATCGGCAAATATTATCCAGTTTTGGATAGGCTATTAACGATTTTTGGAAAACTTAAACAATTATTAAAAAATACTCAAATAAATAACTTAAATAATAATTTACTTATAAGATTTAAAGAACTGACCATATTTTTCAATTATTTACTTCTGACGCCCTCAGTTTCCTCATTCAACATAAGGGTGTACTGGGGAATGAATTGGAGGGCGTCTGGTATAAAATGAAAGGTTCAGTAATTTGTGCTTATTGGCTTCAAGCTCTCATGCTATTCTTTTTCTCTTCCTATTGTCACCGTTGAGATTGTTCTAAGGATGAAAAAAATTAGTAAAAAAGAAGACATTTCCTTGTTGCTTCGCCTCAGCTGTTCCTTGTGTAGGATCTTGACGCATAGACTCAAATTATAGACCAATGCTGTTTCCAAAATTTATGATTTTTCTACATCGCTAATGCATACTTTCTGCGACTTTGTTAATATGGATTAAAATTTCTTTGGCGATGTTCGAGTATTCGTCGGGAAAAAAGCAGCATTTTAAAAACGAGTTTCCATTTAACAGTGCTCAGAAATACCCAATAGAAAGTTCATTATTGATTGATATTGAAAACTGGAAAAAATCTCTTTTCAAGGAATTACTATTGAGAAATTTCACAGATTCGTTCTGTTCCTTAGTTCCTTAGTATTTGGTAACGCCAGCAGCCTTCAGAATGTGAAAGTCGAGTGGAGGTGTTGCCTGAACATTTAATGTTTTACTAGCTTCTGTTTAACGAGCTAATGGATAGATATGCGTATGATTTTTCCAAGGAAAACACTCCTGAATGAACTATGAATTTATTATCATGGAATTTTAAAAATAAACTAATCTATTTATGCGGGAAAATATTTAGAAATTTTTAATGAGTTTGAAATTAAATTAAGTTGCGTAACTTGTATTTCATGATGTATTGTGGGCGCTAATTGTCTTATTTATTTTTGAGAATTTTTACTATGTTGGGTGAAATTCAAAGTACACAAATGCGGAAGTTTAATGTAGAAAATGTGTTTATCTCTTATCATAATGTTCAATAGCAAATATGTAGTAGACTCTAACAAGAAACAAACATAATTTCTTGCAAACATTCATATCATTAAATACATATATGAAGCTTTCTCTTAAAAAGTGCTTAGATTGTTTGATGCTGTATTTCACGCTGTTCTAATGAAACATATGTTTTTCCTACGGGTTTTCGTTCTTCAAATCTCTAGTCGGTTTTTAGTATAAGTTTTTCATTCAAGTATATGTTTACTTTACTGAAATTCTGCAGATAAAATAGCAGAGAAAGTAAGTCCATCCTTAGGTCTGTTTCATGCCGAAATCACATTGCCCCTCTCCGTTTTGGATGGCCATCAGTAGGAAAGGATTGCGCCGTGCATCTTGTATGAAGATGAATAAAATAAGCTGAACGATGGAGAGAAGAATGCCCGACATACGCTCGACGATCAGAGGACAACAAGGGTAGAAGAGGGGACAGGGGAGTGAGATAAAAGTGGGACTGTAGAGGCCAGGGGAGATAGAGTTAGAGATTTAAGATTGGTCCATTCGAAAGGACTCGCTGCGTATTCCAGCTGCTCATCGTTTCGAAGTCACGGATATCCCTTTCCTCCATTTACCCCTCCTTAACTAGCAGCGGTCCTGCTCATCGTACCCCACCATTCCAAACCTCCGTCCGGTAGTCCGCAGTCTCGCTCCTTGCCTTCCCCCTTCCCTTCTACCATCACGACGTCATTATCTCTCTACCCGTTTGCCCCGTGTTCCCCCATACTCGTCGAACCACTTTGGACCCGTGCATTCTCAGTGCTCGAGGATCCGATATCCTGCAGTGCTGACCCTAGACGCGCTTAATCCTAACTCACGCGCAGTTGGGCCGGCAAGATCCTCTCATCCACTGCACCAATGGTCTGTTCTCCCGCTCATTCGCTTGGCAATGCCCCTTCTTCCCGTCCCATCCTCCTTTTCCGCCCTTATCATCCCCCACCGCACGTCTCTACATACTTCCTGCTACCAATCTGCTATACATTCATCGTTTCATTCCTACGCTCCCTTAACTCTTTAATCTCAACGATATCCGTTCTTCTAGTTGACCTACTACAGTCACATTCCCCGAAAGTTATACATGTACCTTCGTATGTGTTCATTTACAGTGTGTGTTTCTGTGCGCAATTGAAATGGACATTTGGAGATTCCAAATCCCGAAGTGGAATACAGTGGAATGAAACATTTAAAGTCATTCACAAAATTTAGAGTTAAAAAAATATAATTTCCTTTTAGTAAAAGTTATGGGATTTTTTTATATAAGCAGTATCTGCTCATAGCGTGACTCTTTTTTAATTTCGTTTCGAGATAACGAATTAAACTGAAATTATGAATGAACCCGATCAAAATGATGGATCTAATATTCCAATAAGTGGGATACTGAGCTACCAGCCCCAGAGGGTCTGGGATTGATTCCCGATAACGCCTCTGGACATACTCATCTACATCTACTCAATACCCCGCACACCGCCGCAAATGTGTATGGCGAGGGGTGTTCGGGCACCACCCGCATTTAAGAAGGATAAAACCGCATGCAAAAGACACAAATTCACACAGTCCATAAACAAAACATGGCATACACTCGTGCAAAAACCCCTACCCCCATACACATGCCACACAAACTACCAACACACACACCAAACACACAAACTACCAACAAACATACACATGCACCTACATTTAAACCTAATAACTTTGCAATTTTTAATTTTGCTCCGACTTTTAAATTAAATTTTTTCAATATTTCTAAAGTTACCTCGGTTTCTTACTATTATGATTCCTGATTGTTCGGGGAAAGAATGAGTATGTGTATATCTGTACTGGAATATATCTCCCTTATTTTATCTTTGTGGTCTGATCTACATAAGTAGAGTGGGGCCATTATGATTCCTTTATGTGTTGTCGTTAAACTCGTTTGTTCTGAAACTTTCTTAAAGTCTAAGTCTCGCTCGTTCTCGTCGCGTCTTAAGTGGCTCCCAGCCTGTATCCCCTAAGAGACCTGTCACACTTGTGTTCTAATTACAACAATTTTTAACGAAACTTGCGGATTTTCTCTGGACAATTCTTTTTGCCACAATTTCTCCCAAGGATCCCAAATACTTGCGGCATACTCCAAATGAGGTCTACCTAGAGCAAAATCCCACCTCTCGTTAACTTTTTCAATACATTTACCCACCACCCGTGTAAAGAAGCCGAGTTTCTTTTAAGCGGATCCGCATATTGTCCTGACATGTGTTCCCCATGAAAGGGGTGGTGTTAAAACTACCCCCAAAAACTTAACTTGATCAGCATTCAAGCTGTGTGATTTTGGCTACCAGATCTTCTTGGCAAACCACAGGTGGCACATAGAAAGAAAATGGCCCCTTTAATTCAATATGTATATTCTATAGATCCTTGCATAGTATAAGGCGGCCTCTAAACTTCACCTCTCCAATGAATATCATGGGCTGTGCACTGTGGTTTGATAACCCTGCGGAAAATATTTGTAATAATAATTATAATGGAAATAGTGTATTATATATGTATGTATGCACGTATATGTATGTATATATTTGTATGTGTATATATTTGTATACATATATCCAGATCCGTAATAATTATCCATAACCTCTACAAGAATCAGGTTACAACAATCCAAAAAATTAAAGAAAAATGGAAGCCAAAATAAACAAAGGAGTAAGGATGCAACCTCTCGTCAGCAATATTCAACGTATACCTGGAAGAGGCAATAAAAGAAACAAGAATTGGATATCAAAGGAGGCATGGTAAATGTAAAAGAAATCAACATGCTCCGTAAGTGCTATGGATGGGGGAATATGAAATGAACATCAACAAGAAGAAACATAAATCCTTATGTGCGGAAGAGAGAAGCTGAATGCAAATATCATATTCGAGGGGTGAAACTAGGGCAAGGGTAAAAACCTTCATCTACCTGAGGAGCATGGGGTGAAAGAAGTTCGAACGACATCAAGTGAATAATAGCCCAAGCTAAGAGCACATTCATGAGGAGAGGCAATTACTATGCTGAAAGCACCTAAAGATGGAAACAAGGAATTAATTCGTCAAGACATTCGTGTGAAGCATGGCGCTCCATGGTTCCGAGACTTGGAACATTGGGAAAGTGGACCAGTGAAGAATTGGAAATTTTTTAAGCACGTATAAAGGTAATATTTGACCGGAATAGTAATTGAAGTATTTTTACTCGGTATTTAGCATTGTTGTGGAGCGTTTAACATAAAAATTGGGAACATACGCATTACGAAGGTGCACATAATCTTTTTAAATGTCGTCAAAACTCTGTGAACTGATCATATCAGAGGAACCAATAATAAGGAAGTGAATGTATAAATTGCGATGTATCAGAAGTCACAATAGACACATACGCGTGGAGGAAATCTCTTAAGCACAAACAATGAACCAGAAATAGGGTAATAAAATGGAGAAGAAGTTTGAGAGATGGTTGTTTGACCTGTAGCGCAGTGCTGGCGGACTTGATTTGAAAGATGTTATGATAAAAGCGAAGTGAAGTGTTTAACACTCCAAGAAGAAGAAGGCGGAAAAATGTAAGAACGCAAGTAGCGTAAAAAAGAAGACATTTTAATTTAAAAACAAGAAACAAAAACATTCATTAACCAGGATATAATAGAAGAGACTCATAGGCTATTTGTGAATAAGTGAAAATTAACATTCTTCATGGAAAAATAGAAACAGCGTGCAGACCCGTGAGATTCAAATTCAATTTACACAAGTGTTTGAGACAGTGCTATTAGAATTGATGTTTTTATCTTTCTATTAAATACTGGATGAGAAAATGTCGTGGGTAAAGGCTTAAAATGAGGCTTCATAATCAGGGCAGAATTTATCGGTGGTGTGAGCGCGTGCGTGGTCATACATGGGTGTTTTTGCATGCTTGCGTGAGTGTGCAGAGGGAGGCAGGGGTGAGTGAGGCAGAAGGACCGAAGATCTTGACGCCATGGAGAACACACATCGGCATGTTTGTCTCGCAATCAATCAAACCTCTCTTTAACAGTCACCAATTCATTATGTATGCTCGGAGTGGTCATTTTTGTGCCACTTATTCGCACAATTCCGTACGTGTGTACATGCATAATATTTCAGGTTCAGCTTTGGCGAATGATTTGTGTGGTAAGAGGGAAAAACTTTCCTCTGTAGGTGCGCTGCTACGTTATAGCCGATTGACAGCGGATACAATCTATTTTATAAAGAATGGGAATCATCGAGCGTGAAATGGAATCTAAACGTGCATTTATGTTTTGCATTTGTTTAGAGTTTACATTAGTGCTATTATTTATGCTTTATGGTTGTTATGAACTACTAGGCTTAACGTAAAAGTACTGGTAGAGCAGTAGCTGTCAGCGAGCTATTAAAACTAATTTGAATCCCTCTTTTGCATAATTAATTCAATTTAGAAAGAACTGCGGTAGATGACACGATGGTTACTTGAGTGATATTATCCGCTGATTAGCTCTGAGCGTACAGCATTATGCATTTCACGGGGTAGAAATTGCTTAGATTAGGACCTGGTCAAGGTAAATGTTTTTTAATGGGTAAATTTCTGAATCTCAATAGAATTCACATCGGGATGAGTTTAGTGTTGAAATAAGCTTCTGCATATCATGGGTCTTTTTTTAACTAGTCTGCGAAAGAAACTTTCTTGTAGCTGTTCTTGAGCGCTCGCAGCTTAGGCTTGAAAATTGTCAAATAAATTAATTTTCCGCATCAACAAAAATCAAGAGCAATATAATTGTCGTATTATTGCAAAAAAATACCGTCGCTAATAGGGCCACACAGTGCTACGCATTATTCTTTGTAGCACTAATTAATGAGTATACAGATACTCAAATCTCCCATGGCGAGGAAGAATTGGACTCAAAAAATATTTTCCCATTATATAAAAATATTCGTCTTTAAAATAATGATTAGAGATGGAGGAATGAATATTTGAAATCTGAATCTATTCCAAAAATAAAGAAATCAAGTGACGTACATCTACATCTACATAAATACCCTGTGAGCCACCAAAAAGGTGTGTGGCAATGAAATTACAAAAGAATAAAGAGAATGGCAGACAGATAATCTCTAATAAATCTTGGGTTTATACTCTGTGGGTAAATAGAAAAGGTATGTGTGATCCTCAATTAAATGGTCCTTTAATTACTTAAATGATGGAAAATATTCAATCAAGAACTAACATCTATTAATAAGAGAAGCATAATCAATCCAATTTGGCGCCTGAACCGCATTTAATCATGTCTCTATTCCAGCAGGCATTCTACCCGATTATTATTAACTGAACATAAAATAATATTACTGATACCGCAAATAAGTACTCTTAGTGTCCATCGAGTGAGCTCAAACATTTAGTTTCATCCTTTCAGTAATTAGTTTGTACCTGAGCTCATAATATTATTATTATAAGATAATCTACCGGTTACGGTAGGCTTTCGGATGGACACAACTATCGAATAAACATTTTGTAACTCCAAACAAAACCCAATCCAGCAACCTAATCTACATCAAGTCCCTCTTCATCTCATTGTACTTCTTTCCTCCCTTCATCCCGTCCAACATCCCTATCCTTTTCCTGCCCTTTCCTCTCTTGCCCAACATTCTCCCCTCTATCACCGTCTTCATCATCCCACTGCCGTTCAATACGCCTTTCATCCATTTTTCCTGCCTCCATATAATTTCTCCCAACAAACTCGTCTCCTCGCCCACCATCCCTAGTACTTTCTCATTTGTTTTCATTTCGGTCCATTTCACCTCCTCCATTCTAAGTTTAAAAATAAAGGTATATATTTTTTCTTAATGTTTAATAAGAACCTTCTTTTGATAAGAAATTTTTTATAAAGAAAAGAATAAAGGAACATATAAGTTATTTGTTGATTGAAACAAAAATTTGAAAATAGTTATTTTGAGGAGTACTACCATAGTAGATTCTGAGATTGACAGAATAGCCCCAGTAAACTACTTTTCTCCTTTGGAAATGATGCGGAAAAATAAATTATGAAGACTATACTATGACGTCTGCCAATGACAACACGATGTCTTCACTTCACTTTCACAATTTGAAATGCGGTACGACATTAGAGTGCAATTTAGCACCCTTTGTATTAAAAACAAGAAATGCTCAACATTTGAAAATTTTTGTTTGGTTTAAAGTCGAAAGACCCAATAATGGGACTTCAATATTTGCACTTGTGCTCATTCCTTAAAAGAACCTTCAGATAAAAAATCCTCGGTTCTTCGTAAGGTGAAATTTAGCTTTTTAATTGGAAGTTAAATATTCACAAAACATGATAATGATTCTGATAAGAAATATAAACAATATGGGAGTTTATTGTACCTTTAGTATCGTGTGAGACATTGAACAATTATCATTGATCATATGCACTGTTTTTATCATGCGATATATTTTTATTTTTCATTATAAATGCATAAAAGTTTGTTCATTTACTCGCTCATACGAATGGTATCGCCATTCTAGATTGGTTTCTTAGTTAGGTATAAGCATTTTAATTTAATGTGGACGTATTTGAATAATTAGACGAAAGATACCTTTGTTCTATGTCCCTTTTACGTTGCAAAGACACCTGACGTCTAGCACCCAAAAATCTTTACAAGAAACATAGCTTTACTATACGAGTGAAACAGAGAAGGCATGGGCTACATAGAGTGAGAGAGAAAGATACATTTGACCCATGAATCAGCCTCCCCCTAACTGGGCGGTTCGAGGCTTCAAGTCATGTCCGTCGACTGCCTAATGTACTAGGCATGTTCTCGTCTCAACACGACTGTAGACTCTGAATTCGTAAAAGGTCCAGCAGACTCCGGAAGTCAAAAGAGAGAGCAAACGAGCCTCACAGAGGATAAAGGGCAAGTTAAATGTTCAAGTCCATCCATATCGACACCCAAGGCATGCTTTAATGATAAATTGATGTTCATTTAATGTAAATAAGGGATTAATAATATAATAATAATAAAAAAATGAAATGGAAGTTTTGAATTTACTCAGCAGTTACAATGAGCACATTGAAATTAACTAAGGCCTACTTACTGCATGTACTCGCTGCAGAGTTTCATTTGACCGTGCCATATATGTCAGAAATAAAGCGTTATCGGGAAAATTCTAGCGATATATTTATTCATTGTGACACTTTTAAAAGATTGCAGATTGACGATGAGGGGACTGAGAACCGAAATGAATGTAAACAAATGTGTGGAAGCTGGACGAAAGCCGTAATCCATAGATTCCACTGACGATTCAATTTCAGCATGCGGGCGACCACGGTGATATTGTCAGTGCAATTATTTATGCTGCGTGCCTCTTCTCCAGTGTTCTTGGCACGTCAAAGTCAGAAGCCCAATTATGTGGTCTTAACCCTTTAATTGTCCCGTGCTGGTATTTCATGGAAATAAAATTGACCTTTACACGCAATTAATGACAGCTTTTGCGAAGGAGAGCCTGTATTGGGGATAGGAATAAATTTGGCTCCCCAATCCTATCAAATAAGACAATCAATAGATTTGTAATTAAGTCCCTTAACTGCTCAGCTGTCAACGAGTTATAAATGCAAGTACGTAAACAAATTTGGACGAAATAAATTAAATTTTTACTAAATTTGGAAATTAATTTAAATTAGCGTAATCATTCAAATTTGTATCGCTAAATAATAAAAGACAAAAAAAACATGGCGCCATAATTTTAGAAGTGAGTCTTCAATCCAAGAATGCCAATCAACAGATACTTTCAGCGCTTGGAGAAATGATAATACTAGGCATATAGTATTGCGCTAAAACCTATGCATAAATCAGGAGATTGGGTTTACTTTAAAAAAACCTAACCTTGATCTAGCACCAATGGCGTATGAAAAATCATAAGACAACGTTTGAATTATTGATAATCCTTTTTGAGCATTTAAAAAATATCTGGTACACAGAATTTAACACGATTGGGTCTCAATCGTTTGAATTCACTTCAAATTTGACTTAATTCGGGGGTCAGTCGCTCTACAATTTCGCTAGCACAATCCACACAGACATATACCATTATTCTGTAAACCTGCTAAACTCGCTTTAATAGCTAAAATTCAATAAGTTAATTTTGCCAATACATAATAACGTAGTAAATTAGAAGGTGATATAAGTTGTGATCAATAAACACATTTTTAGACGAAAGGAAATTCAGGAAGCAAGGATGTACGGTCTAGAGTGGTTCATCATCAAAATTTCAATTAACAATCAATCAAACAATCAAAGAAAAGTATTAATAAGTGTAGGAAGATCAAAAATCGGAAGGAAAGCTTCATTACTGAAACCGTGGGTAGGGGAGAATTAAATAATCATACAAATTTACCAGTGCGAAGTAGTAGATGAAGGGATTCCGAATAGTAACAAACCTCCTCTTAGCCAGCCACATCCACCTATTATCCATTTTACCCTAAAGGCTTTATCATAACCTTACCCATTATACTTTCTCTCTTTACCTCCAACCTACAAATACATCTAAACCCAATTTCGCGGCCAACTTCGAATTTTTTCAGGCAATATCCTTTATTCCTCACCATTTGTAAAATCTTTCTCGTTTAACATCCCCGCAATTCGACTTATTTTCGTAATTTCTTTCCCATTTAGTCAATATTATTCTTTTCGTTCCTACGTCCTCTTCCTTGAGAATCTTTTACTTCAATTTTATTGTGATTATGCCTTGCCATGCTTGCAAAATATCAAACCCTGAAACGTACTCAAACAGAACTAAAATTACTTGACTAATTCATCACACTTTTAAATTGTCACTTAAATCTTTTCCCTTCATACTACCTCAGCACGCAACAGCACCGGTGAGAAAAGACAACCCAAACCTACTACTCTAACTCAGAACATGCAATTAATATATGCATTAGAGAACTACAAAAAATTGGCTTCCTCCTCTTTCATACGTATAGTATCTTCAATTCTTCCGCGCCTCTTCATAACCTACATTCATGTTTCCCTTAATGTGTTTCTAATTATCTATTTGTTTACCCGCGTCTGTATTTCTTTTCATCCATTCAGCTTTATTTTAATAATTTCAAATTATAGAGGTTTACCCAATGACATTATTTATTATATTTTACTTGGCATAATACGAGTATCACCCATGAATCAACTGTCACGGAAATGCATGCTCCAGATGCTTCTTTAACATCATGTTTTCATTTTGAGATAATCTATTTTAGCGCAAAAATTCATTCTTCCTGTTACAGAGACTTCTATGCCTGGAATAAACTATGCATCTCTTACATGTTACATTAGCTTTTCTAGGTTAGGTTATTCTACTGTCTTAGAAACAAATTTCATATTTTTTGTCCCAATAATTGTTTTTTTATTTCACATTATCCATCAGTAGGAATGCACGTCCAAATTTAGGAAAATACTTTCGAGTTATTTTAACTTTCGGTTTAACTTTAATAAAATCTGCACCGTTCCGTAATTTTTCGCGTATGAATTAAAGATAAAAATGGAAACATGTACCTTATTTGGGATTTATCTTTTGAATTATGTCAGGAATTATGGAGGAAAAGTTACGGCTCAACAATTGGGTAGTGTAGGTTTTGTTCTCGGAAACCCATAATAACAATGCATACAAAGATTATAAAAGAGGTGAAACTAGGAAATGGATAATAACAATTGAGCACCTGTTATAACGTGGGTTAAGGCGATACCAGATATAATTACTCAAAAGTAAGGAAATTCCTCGTGCAACATGGAAAACGCTACTTGATTAGCATCCTTCGCACAATCAGAAAAAAACCATAATATGGGAAAAAAATGACATTATGTTTACTGCAATATAGTTATTTATAAAAAGTGGCCTAGGTAACAGTCAAACAGGAGGCTAAAAAGTTGGAATGGTCAGTTGCAGTGTATCAGAAAATTTAATTTTATCGGAAGCTTAGAAGAATTCTGAAGAAAACCGGAGGGACTTTCTGTCGACCTTTTGCATGATTCCTGAATCCCCGGAACTACGAACGAGTTTTGACGAAGTAGGCTAGGTTTTTAGGAAAGAATGGTATTGTGAAGGGAATGTCATTACCCAAAATCCTCACGCTAGAAGATTATAAAAATCCGGGAAAAATGCCCGAGTCCTCTGGCACCCACGGAAAGCCAAACGAAAGTACCCTCTTTATTGCACACAACCTGGAACCGGAAGGTGCATTATATAGGGAAGAAAGGGTTTTTCATGATATTTTTATAATTCAACGCGGAAATCATAAAAGCACAACCATAAATAGATTCATAAAATAAGGGCAATGCCCTTCTAGCTACCGGAACAGATATCTCCTCCCAAACCCTCCCACGAAAAATTTCTATCGCAAATCTACTTCAATATTCTTGCAGAGGATTCGATCTTTGAGCCTTTATATCTTATTTACTTTGAATCGAAAGCAGAGGCGTGCCGTAAATATTCCACCAACTCGAGGAGCCATCCATGAAGATGCTAGGTATAAAAATATTGCGTCCGTTAATTAAATTATCAAGGCATAATTTCTGCTTTCCGTATGTATGAAGAAGAATACCTTCCACAAGATGACCATAATGCATTCAACTAGCTCCAAAAGTAAGATTGACGGCATTTGTGGCCAGCTGCCATTACTCTCTCTGAGCTGATTGGGACTTTATGATTCACCAACGAATAATGCACATTAACAAGGTCACCCTGCAATTTTCAATTAGATTTAGGCCAAACCTCCTTACTTGCGTGTCTTGAATTTGCATACTATAAGAATATGTCGTTAAAAGGCATATGCTTAAGGATAAAAAACAGGATGTTATTTCATTCGATTATAATCGACAATAATTATTAATATAATATTCCCATATCATCATGTAGAAGATTTTTTACGTAAGTAACAACATATCTATATCTTGAAAACTATAGCTGATAGGAAAAAACTAGTGTCATAATTGGATTCAGCACCCCAATTGTTCTTTAAATCAACATTAAAAGCTCCGGCACCAAAACCACTGTTGGCCTGTGTTATCAATTGATCATAACCTTCAAAGGCGGTGTTGTCTATAATTCAAAATATGGAAAAAACGGCTTTCCAAAATTATTCATCTTACAATCTTAAGATCCAGATCACTTCGGAATAATGTCACAGTTTAAGACGAAATTAAATACTGCGGTAATGGATTCCAAAACTATTTCTGTTTGTTGACTAGCTTATTATTTTCGTCATCTCATTCACGTCAGCATTAAATGGCCATCTATTTAAAGAATTATATGACTTTGGCGGAAGAGTCACATGAACACATATTTTGAAATTAAAAAAAATAAATTAACTTAAATTGGATGATATCTAAGTAACAAAATCAAAATATAAATTTCTGAAGGAAGGATAAATGCAAGGAGGTACAAAACATTTAGTAATAGGTATGAAAATATATTAATCATTTCAACAAAGCCCTATTACGATTCTATATCGCAGATATATGAAGTAGGGCACATTTACATACTATGCATGCCATATAAAAATAATTAAAGTTGTTTACCTAAAAAGAGATGCGAGCAGTAAACTCATGTAAAATAGACTAATAAAAAATATGGGTCACACTATGTACATATTGTATGTGGGATTTCATAAATTACTTCCAATTTGAGAGTTACCTCAGCGCAAACATAAATTGTGAATATAACCAAGTGGTCGTGGAAAGCGGACTGTGATACAAGAATATGAAGAAAATGACAAAGGAACCCATATGAATCTCATAGGTGGAGGATGAAAAGCAAACAAAAGATGCAAGACAAGCTTTCCGCGACCAACGAGAAAAAATAGAGACTAGAGAAGATCACCATAAAAGGACAATGAATGGAAGTAAATAATATAATATCCAACGCAGCGGATGAGTACACCCGTGAGTAAGGCGGCGAAATCCAAGCGGTCATGGATAACAGCCTAAGTTAGAAAACTTATAGAGGCAATAAGAGAATATAAGAATTAAAGTAATTAATCTCAGGAAATACTATACAAAAACTTGTAAAATCAAGTAATGCTAGAGCACAGGAAGGCCAAGGAGGTGCGAATAGCCAAAGAAGAACGAAGTAATAGACAACGAAGGAAATAAACCGCAGAGTTGTTCACAATTGTAAAATATACAATTGTCTGAAAAAAAACCGCAAATTCCGATAAACTAATGAAAGGCACTAATAAAAGATTAGCACAATAAGAAGAGATTAAATGAATACATAGAAATACTTTAACAATGGTTCGTATATATATTTCCCAAACATAAAATCATGGCGTACTAAGAAATATTACATATATAAAACCGATCTACTCAAAAAGAAAATAGCCCGGATACAAATATAATACAATATAATCTTGAGTTAGGTATTTATTCAAATACTCAGAAGCTATTAATCCAACACTCCCAACATGTTAGTGTGTGAATGATTACTTGAATATCGCTTTTGATAATCTTTTACTGTACTTTTCTACTTCTACCTGTTGCAGTAGCCCGACATTACAGTTTTTTAATTGTTTTGCTTGAAGTTTCAGTCGAATTTAAGATGTGTTCTATTCGATAAACATTGCAGAAAATGACGTAAGTGATAGACTACGAATGAACGCAGTGAAAACGAATTTTGCATACTAGAAAGCCTGAATGAAAAATGGAATGTAGAAAGTATGGTCTTGCTAAAATATTATGGGCAAATAATTAGTTCTTATCGGAAATACCGATGTGTTCCTTGTTCAAGATACACTTTTTCAGCAAAATATCTAGATAAAATGTCCTCATACATCATTGTAATGAGAATTGAGCGAATATACACTTTTTGCTCCCATCACTTTTGGCAACACTCAAAAACGTCCAGTTTACTTCCCGGGGTCAATGGGTAAAGTTGACAAATATTATGTCATAGTGCCACTGAATGCACTCGTTCACACAATGCTCCATCCAAATCCCCATTCGACATCCCTCAACCGAAAGGTGCTGTCTAAAGCCGTACCTCTGCCTTTATCGAAGGCCATAAATACAGGCTGAGAGAGTGGGGGGGGGGTCTTTCGCATGTCAACAATTATCGGAGGTCTCACCTTGCCATTGGTCAAAAGGCAAGAGGAAAGAATACTAAATCCCGAAAAATGTGAGTCAGGCGGCGACTACTAGTGTTGTCTGTCGACTAAGTCTTCTCTCTCTCTCTCTCTCTACCCTCCATCTATTTTTCTATCACGTTGTGACGATGCACTCACACGAATATGCTCGCTTTGCTGTGAAAAAATGAATAAGGGCGAGACAGTGAATAGGGCAAGTGAAGGGAATAGACTGGAAAATATTTTTTTTGAAGCTGCAAAAATAAGAAGTCGACAAAAAGAGGTTTTCTGAAGAGATGGATAAAACAGAAACTGGAAACAACAAACCCAACCTTTTTAAAATGTTTTATTTCGAGATTGGATAGTGGAAAAAGTGCCACTTTAAGACTTTCTGGATTCCCGTGGCGTTTTTTGTGTCCCCTAAAAGTGTTATTTTTCCTAGGTTGATCCTGAAGCGGATGCACAGTTTTCTCGCGCATAAAAAATTTCTTTCATTAGTTTCATGTCAGGTTAATTCCCTGAAGCATGCAAAAAAGTTTATTTCTTTTAGCTTATAGGTTTTTAAACACGGGTCAACTTTGAAAAAAGACTATTTATTCACAGGGTTGTCCTTCTCAGTTTATAAGCCCACTCTTCCATGACTTGACCATCCTCGTGTTTATATGCTTAGGGGAGCACTGTCACGGTACTATATCTCGTATATAGAAATGAAAACGCCGAGGGGTCATTCACGTTTACCTTTGCCTTTGGCTCTTTGAAATTGATATGGTTTGTTGAAAATGTTATAGCCTTAGTTTTTTATTATTATTATACAAACCTCGTTGTAATTATGCATTTTCCCTGGTGGCAACGGTCAAGTCTGGTCAATGTTCACTCTTACAATGCACAAGCCTACATACGCACACAAGAAGAACAGATATGAGACAAAATGCAAATTTTCGTAGCTTGTACACAGAACTCAGAATTGAGTGAATTTCAGGATTTTTTTATGAGTAGGAATGTATTTCATTTTCATTTCCATCATAAATATAAAATTATATTTCCAAAAACCATCAAGAAATCGAACCTATCAACATTGCACGACTTCTTTGTTTTCATAAAACTTTTAGTCGTAATGCGCTGATATTTATAGTAATTATAAAATTGTTTGGCTAATTTTAAATTTGCTCTTATTGTTGTTTTTAATCTAATAATTTTACCTTTTAAGGTACATTTTGGTAAGGCAGGCAAAAAAGGATAAATTTCTCTTGTCATACTAACAACCTGACATCCGATACTACCATAACCCTTTCCTCGATTCCGTAATTATTACTACCTGAAAAATACACTACAAAGTACTGTAGCCACATAATAAATAATTAAATTTTATGGATATTCCTCCATAATAAAAAATAAAGAAAAACAATGTTCCATTTCATATAAAACAAAAACATGGCTTTGTTTTGGAAAAATTAAAGCATTTTCACAAAAATGTTAGATGAATGACAACTTTGGTAAAGAAAAAGAGAAGTTATTTTTAACATTTTATACAAATCAAATGCATCGAGTTAATTGAAGTGTTTGCCGTAGATTGTATAAAGATACGAATTATTTTTTGTTTCATTGGCCTTTACAAAAATTAGTTTGACGTTAAGGCTGAAAAAGTATCGTTATCTAAACACGGATTCATAGATAACACATGTCGCTGTATTCTTGTGACAGCATAAAATGTATATTTTAAAATCAATTTGAACCCTTATATTAAATAATTTTGACCAAAAGAAATATCAGAATTAATATAGTTTTAATGTTTTTTTGATTTGCGCCAATATGATTTTTGAATAAAATCTCGTAAAAGGCTTTCATTAAGGTATTTGTTGTTTTCAATATTTAATTTCAAATAGTAATAATATGTTGTTTCCAATATTTTTATTAACTGTTCAAGATATTTTCAACAGGGCCGTTATAAATGTTGCATTAATATTCTTCTAGAAATTGTTTTGCATACTATAAATGACCGCACAAGTGAGCAACTTCTCTCCAAAAAACTTTTTTTTTTGAGTCATAATGAAAGTTTTGTATATAATGCTTCTGTGAAGGAACAACTTCTTTCTGAATCAGAATATAATTACGCAGCACTTAAATACAATTTACTTTAAATGTGGAAATATCTGCTAGTTTATATAAGCTTTTCCGAATAGCTGTCAGTCACCAACACCCATATTATATCATCTGATACAAAATTGGAGATGATTTTCTATAAGTATGAGTGATCCTAATCTTGACCCAAAATTGATATTAAAAAGACCAACATCAGACTGCATTTTACTTTTTTGGTACCTTCTTAACATGTTTTGGCATTGGATTTGGGTGAGAGATGATATTTAGCAATTTAGGCACTCTCCCAAGTATATATAACAAGGTTAACCAATGCTAGCATGTTCATAACAGCAGAAGCTATTTGCCGCGTTTTAACTTATAATTTCAAATATTTGGAATTTTATTGTAAAACAGTATTCTCTTTCAATTTATTTTAATTTCGTTCCCTGCACTATTTCGCTGGTCCGAAATACGAACATAGGATCTGTTACAAATCCTATATACTATATTCTTTATTTCAGAAAGGTGTAATTCTAAATTCCCATGGTTTTTCTCTGGCAATAGCTAACCTATGGTTAAATAGATTCATTGAAGTATATACACCAATCAATAAAAAAACACAGTATTCAACCCGAAGGTTGGTTTGATATGTGATGAATAGCTCACCCAGTACTTAGCCCGACGGCGTGTGAAATTCACACATCGGGGTAGGGGGACCAGTTTCTTTCCTTGTGCGGGTTATGGTTTGCCAGGAAGATCTGGTACCCGAAAAATTACATAACTTGGGTGGAGCTGCAGGTGCCCAGAGAGGCTTGCCCGGTAATCGAACCCGGGACCCTCCGATCAGCTCTACCCCCTGGATTACCGCGACACACACCAATCAATAGTCCACATAAATTTGAAAATACAAAATAGACGTGCCATTTCACTATTTTCACTATTCGTACAATTTTCACAAGACATTGATGTTAACTTCCTTCTCTCATTACAAGACCTGGACTAAACATGAGATAGCTTCCGCTTCGCGAGTAAGCCAAAAAAATGTATGGTCTAAGCTCGCCACCATATTCATCGACGTTCGTACCCAAAGGAATATTATCTATCCCACCGTAGAAGCTACACCCACAAACATGTAGCTAGCTCAAATTTCTCTTCGTTTTACCGCTGCTACTCTTACATAACCTAGCTAAGAGACAAGAGAAAATCTTTGTCTACTTCCTCACTCCGCTTGTGTCAAACATCTCCCAGATGGATGAAGTACATAAAAATCTCAAAATCCCCAGTAAACAAGTGATTTGCATGCTCTTTCTCTCTGCACTATGGAAACACTCCACAAACTTTAATCTGTTCCACGTACCTAATGGCTTTACGAACCTATCTCAGGACCTGCCTTTTCAAGACCAAGATTTTTTTAAATCTTCAATCTATTAATCGTTTGGGTTGATTGATTGTAATGTATTTATCTCGGTCCTATCCAAGAATATTAGATGCATTTATTAGGCTCTTCCCGGATTCGCAAAAAAGTACTTTAGAAGACGATACTTGAGGAGTGAATCTGAGCTAGAGCCTTTAAAACAACAATGTCGTTTGCATTATGCTCGGAAATTTAATATAAGTTATAACATCTTCAATGGTGGCATCAATTTTTTGTAATTAAAGGTATTCATTGATTTTCAAAATTAGCTCGGTAAAAGGACAATCAAGTATCATACTATATACTATATACTCATAACACGTACAACTACGAAACGTTAATCCCATTTTGGAATGACTAAATGTGAACAACCAAATACACTATTAGAAGGCGTCATGTTTTTAAGGGGTCATCCCAGCGCTAGGGAGGACATCTCTTGGTTGAATGAGGCTCTGATACAAGACGTACTTGAGATAGCCAGTGAGAGCTCGCTTCGTCTCCATCTCTCTCGAGGGCTGCGTCATCATCTCTCCTTGCTTGAATTCCAGTCTTTTTCCCCCTCCCCCGCTTGCCAACCATTCCCCCGCATTTGTCCTCATCTCTCCCCATCGCCGCTCTCTCCGCCCTCCGGTCTCTTCTGGCCATTGCTTCTCCCCACCTCTTTCACTCAACTCTTGTCACACACACACGAGCCCCCATTCTTCGGACCTCACTTCATTTCCTCCACCCATTGTGATTCCACTCACGGCCGTCATTTCCTACTCCTCCCCACCCATCGCCTTTCCGCACGCTACCCTCTTCCAGCAACCGACCTGGAATTCAACATTTTTACCCCCTTCCCTCCCTTATCGGCGTCCGCAACGACTTGACTCTCTTCTCTCCTTTTCCCGGCTTCTTGTCCATCCCTCTTCCTCGCCCTTCTCCCGCACGCCAGAAAACCTATCTCCGGAAAAAACCCATTCGTGCCCTCACATCCCGGCCCGGATATCGCCTTTCACGCGCGCGAGATGCTCTTATCTTCGGACGAATCTGTCCCCGCGCCTTCCTGGGAACGCGTGTTTATGTTATGTACGTGTGTGAGCGCACGCATACTTTATGTTCCATTTTCTCCTTCCACTTCTCCCAAATCCTCGTATATCGCATCCTCCATTCCACTTTTGATCACTTCCTCCCCATTTCCTGACCTCATCCTCATTCATCACTTGTATCATTGAATACTGTTTCGAGCTTGGGTATTTTTCAACGATTCAATTTATTTACACACCAAGGGTTTGGCAATTTTTTGTCTTATGCAGAAGTAACAAATGTTTTACGAGTAGGCAATATCACTGAGGTCCTTGGTATCACTTCGCAAAGTCAATAGACCAGTTTGCCGCAGAGTCGAATTTCCTAGGAAAAATGTAAAACAGTTTTCCATCGAATAAAAGAGAAAACGTACTTTTCCGGAAAATTTACTTTAGATAAACATAATAAAAGTCCACGATGGGAAGCCTGATTCTTCTTTTATTTCAAATTAGTTTAATGTTAATGCATTTCATTTCCCAGACAGCGTGACTGAACTTTAGGAAAAGAGTACAGCTGTTAACTGCTTCGATGAAGTTGGTTGGTTGGTTGGACATGGTTTTTTTCATAACTATTCAAATGGTTTTAGCAAAAAAAAACTTCTTGTCGCCATCAAAACAACTTCTCAAAAATGTTATGAGTTCTGTTAAAAACGTCTTATGTTTCACCATACCACGTAGTTTGTAGATACTCCAATGCCTGGGAGCTTTTGGCTCCACAAACATACTATATGAAGTGGAAATATGAAACATGACGACTTGTTTAGAACCCATGGGGATTCGAACCTTAGAGTCAGCCAGTAACTCATCGCCAAAACATTTACTGGTGCCGCGATGTTTAAACCACACTGAAGAATTATCATTCTGCTATAGAAGAGCGAAGTTAAAAGCTGTGATAAGTGTAAGTTTAAAAACTGTGAAACTGATCAGGCGAGATGTAGTGGAAGTTGGTCACCATAGGAAAAAAAAACAAATGCGCAATTTTCCACAGGTTTATTTGTATCGTACAACGCGTTTTGGTTCAGAGAACCGTATTCAGTACCATCTTGTCTTGCAACTGAAGATGGTTGAGTGGAACGAAATGTGTAGTACGTTGCCAATTAACCTGTGGAAAAGTATAAATTTGTTTTTTCTTGTTATATTTTCCAATCATTCTACCTCCCATTAAACTTTACGACGAGTTTTCTGTAATCAATTAGCGCTGTTTTACTTTTACAATAAGAGGGATAAAAAATAAATCCTTAAAGTTAATTAGTAATTATAAATAAAATTTTTCTCTTTTTCATCAAATTTGTGTACAGATGGTTATTCAAAAAATACGTTTTACAATCACAAATACAATTAAAAATTCAATTTCTATGCCTTACTACAAATTCGCTCTTGATAAGGATTATCGCATGAAAAGGACCGGAAAATAAAAAAACGAAATTACTTGTCATTGATAACATATATTTTCATTGAAATTAAATGTTAATTTATTCAAGTTTAAACATAATATGGTCTTGCACTCACAAATTTAAGCTGTGGTATTCCTCCCGGAAATATACATCGTGGTAAAGTAGTCTCTCAAACGGTTCTGCGCATAGGTGCTACTTTGGGGGATAGCATTAGTTAAGGTGAATCAATTCACTGTAAGGAAATTGAGTGTGAGATCTTATGAGCGACGCGTGCCTGAGGGGTATAAAAATTCGTAGATTGATTTTATCAGACTTTGTAGGGAAATGCTGGGAGTTAATGAAACAGAATCGACCAATCAACATGTCTACTACCCCTACGGATGGAGAATGGAGGATAGAATAAATGGGAAAGAAGATTGAAATGACATTTATAACGAGAAAACCCTAATGGTCTATTTGAAGGGAGATCATAGGAACGCATTGTGGATGTAGAGCCAAAACCCCATATACGAGGAAACGTAAGAGGTTGAAGACATACTTATAGATAAACAAATATAGAAGATCTAAGATAACATATTCTTTAACACAGTAAAATGAAAGGTGAAGCAATCATAAAAAACGTTTTTAACCCTGTAACTAGGGGGAGAATATGAAGAGCGTCATAAGACGTTGAGCCTGAGAGATGTTTTTGCAATTACTGTAATTATGATCATTATCGTAGGGAATTTTATTTTCGGCGAAACTTATGATTATCATGCTTATTCTTTGCTACTCGTATTGTCGCGGTAACGAATTGTGCGAGAGTAAAAGTATACCTTACATTTTTCTGTTCGGCAATTAAAGTCCCTTAAAATATAATTCTGTCTCTTTAAATCTATTAATAACTTAATAGCATTCCATTTGAAAGTTTCAGGAGAATTCATCCGTTATTTAAGCCATGCATTCAATCTTCTTACTTTCAGTGGCTTCCAATCCAGGCTATTTAAGAGTAGGATACCTCATTCTGTGCATTCAGAACTATTTTCAAGTAACTTGATAGTTTTTTTATGCATCTAGTTCAATTACGAAATTAGCTCACTCTCTGTGCTCTCCATTAAGGTAGTAGCGGACGCGTTTCATCCAACAAAAGCTATATATGTATGATGCCGGGGCACTAAGTCTGATATTGAATCAGCCATATTCTTTTTACTCAGAGATACAAATAAAGCAGTGATCTCGATGTAGCTATACCTAATATAGCTATACCTAATATATATAATATAACTTGAAGCCACAGGTTAGCAGTTCTTAACAACCATCGAGAATAAAATGAAATTAATAAAGAAAAACTATAAACTAAGATGCAACACAAACCCTTAAGAATTTAATTCTTCCAAAAAAAAATGTTCAGCCTTCTAATAAGGGATACGATCTTTGAAAAATTATATCGGCATATCTAATTAGGAGGTAGATTACGTTTATGCTAAAATTATGAATTCCGTAATACCATTGTACTCTACCCATTTGTTCCCCTCCTTCTAATAGAATTTAATTGTAGGCTGGCAGTTTTCTTCGTTACTGGAATCAAATTTAACGCCACATCCGTTCATAGAGTAATGCAAGGGACCTAATCAGAGTGGATATTCTGATTGGATTTGAACTTGAATGAGATATTGAGCCATATTTCTTCTTTCCATTACTAAAGAATTGATTTTCTGATAACACCAGAGCTGAGTAATCAAGAGAGCTGAGTAATTAAACGCACAGCCGTCAGATTTAGATTGATCATCGTTTGGAAAAAATGAAAGTTCATTACTCCAAGGATCGTTAATCACCTATAATTACCAGCTAGCCCATAAGCCGAAATTATCGATGTAGTCTAAAAATTGAAAGTAACTACGCACTTCTAATGTTCAAAAGCCAGACAGCGAAAGAGGTTCGTTCCTCGAAGATATCTCATCTCACAACAATTATTACCTCTAGGAAACCACCCTATGAATTACCATTTATGTAAGTATGACCGGTGTCTGCAGAGAATATTTTGAACAATAAAGATATGGCGATATTCTGAGAGACCTTGGTTTAAAATATAATTATTCATTATAATCGTTCTTGTACATATAGTATGCAACTGTGACTAACCTCAGTGAAGACTAAGGTGCTTCTTGGTCTTTCTTTTACCCTAAATATGGCGGTAAGCTACATTCCAGCTTCAAATAATATTTAATATAACGAATTAGGTCTATTCTAAGAACATCTTTTAATCATTTTTAATTATTCTTCAAAGTTAATTATTAGGTAATCTACCGGTTAAGATAGGTTTTTGGATGGACACAACTATTAAATAAACATTTTGTAACTCCTAATAAAACCCGATCCAGCAATCTACATCAGGTCCCTCTTCATCTCTTTGTACTTCTTTCCTCCCTTCATCCCATCCAACATCCCTATCCTGTTCCTGCCCTTTCCTCGCTTGCCCAACATTCTCCCCTCTATTGCCGTCTTCAAATTTAATGATAAGGAATAAATTGTAACAATAACGATAATTTCTTTGTAAAAATGCAATAAACGGTTAATATCTTAAAGGAGCAGGCTCTTCATAATTGCGATAATTGAAAGCGTTTGTAAAAGAGAAAAATTTAGGTTAAGTTCCACGTCAATATTTACTTTATTTTCCTCTCACTCCAAAAGAGACCAGCAGCAGAGGTGATACGTTATGACTTTAATAAATTCTGACACGGGAAAAATCCTAAAAATTATTTGAGTACTAATCGGACAGCGAAATATATAACCAATGTTTCTGAACTTCCGAATTATTTTACCCCAACATGACCCTACCGCGGTCAGATAATGTCATTCTGATTCCTTTTCGTTCGTGGAAAAAATGATATCTTAAATCTGTTCAACACTTAATCTCTATAATTTTATTAACATAATATCTCCTACCGCAGTACGATGGGGGTAATAATACGAGTATATTTTACGTACATTTACACGAGTATATGCTCGTACATTTTCAACCCCGACGCTAAGAGACGTCGTCGGTCGGGTGAGATTTATCTGTAATTTTACCTTTGCTTCATAAGTGATTCCCAACCTAGCGGCTCTAATATTTTGGATACGCTACTAAGTTAATAATAACAACGTTTTATAAACCTAGCTCCTGTACGCTGCACGTGATTCAATTCGGCAATTAATCCAACTTCCTACAGTAATACTAATCCCATATACTTGCAGCATATTCTAAATGAGACCTAACCAACGACAGATAACACTTCTCTTTGACCTTTTCATCATATGTACCTAGTACTCTTGAAATAACTCCCAAATTTTCGTTAGCTTGTTCACATATTCCCTGCATGTGTTTCATCCAGGATATTTCTTGAATGAGGGTAACGCCTAGGTATATAATTGAGTGCAAATTCCATTTCGGTGTTCCATATGCGGTAGGCATAGGTGGGAACAGCTCTTTTTCCAAAAATTTCTGGCTACGCACTTTTTTAAGTTTAATTCTAATTGACAAGTGTCCTACCAGCGTTGTATAGCATTAAGGTCTTCTGACAAAGCAGCTGTGTTCCCAGGATTACGGATATCACGTTAAACTCCTACATCGACGGCAAATGAACGTATATTACTAATTACTACGATGTCAATGTCGTTAACGTAAAGTACGAATAAAATAGGTCCGATTACACTTCCTTGGGGAACACGTGAAGTAACGTCTACTACATTTGAGCTAACTCCATCTATGACTATTCTTTTTTTACTTTTATTTATCCAACCAATGAAATTTTTAGTTATGCCATATGCTTCTAGCTTTGCAAGTAGTTTACCATGAGGTACTTTGTTGAAGGCTTTTTTTTTAATATAGGAAAATCGCTTCCACTGGAACATTGATCTCTCCCGAAATAAGAATATCATGAACGAAAAGTGCAAGTTGTGTCTTGCAGGTTCTACCCTTTTGGAAAGCGTGCTGATTTTTCATTGATTAATTTCTGATTAACTGAAACGGCGAAATTCCGAAGTTAGATCCTTAAATATACGAACGGGTATTTCATCAGGCCTGGAGGATTTATTAGGCTTAATATTTTTCAGCAAGCGTTCTATTCCACTATATGAGATTTCAATTTTGGGCATCGGGTGACCAGCATGATTTGGTAAGCTATCGTAGGTATTCTGTGAGATATTTGTGAAGACGCTCTAAAAGAAGTAATTTAATAAGTAAGCCTTTTTCAAACTACTAGTTACTCTTTCGGCTTTATCATTTTTGAGTGGATTGACAATTGACTAATACTATATTCCTGAACTTCTCTAGCATATGACCAAAATGCTTTTGGTTTCTCTTTTGAATTTTTCGCTAACCTTTTCCTTTTGAATTCACTTAAAGCTTTCCGAAATTCATTCTTGGCATTCGTCCTGAATATCTTTAAACATAAGTGATCTCATTCTTTTTGTCGCTAGAGATATCATTCCTAATATTTTTCATCTTGGCGTGACATATCCTTTGAAGTCTTTATGCCTTTCTAACATCGGCCTTTTACCATCTGGGTTCCGCGTTATCTTTTTAATATTTACTGGAATGAACTTTTTGCCTGCTGAAAGGAAGGAAATGACTTAATGTATCCTCAGTATTTCAGGAATGACTATCTTTTTAAAACTAGCAAATTGATTCTGTAGTACGCACTTTAGGCTATTGTAGTCCTTTTCTTTAAACAAGTAAATTCTCAAGAAACTGTAATAGTAACTTTAACGGAGTCACCCGTTATGTGTGCATTATAATGCAACCATTTCAGAGAGTAAAAATCATTCGATGATTTTTACTCTCTGAAATGGTTGCATTATAAAGTAAATTCTCCTTTTAGGATTCTTATTTCGGACCCCATGTAGAGAAAACTTAGCATTTATTCCACTGTGGTCACTGATTTCTTTTAAAATTTCATTAGTTAAAGACTTTTTCGGGAATATCCGTTACTAACAAATCCAGAATATTATCGCCGCTAGTTGGTGAAGTGACTAGTTGATACAATGAGTTCGACGTAAAAGAATTCAATAGCGATTCACAGATATATTTGTCTTTACCGCCAGTTGTAAAACTGTATCTGCTCCATTCAATAGACGGGACAGTGAAATCTCCACCGATTATAACGTCGTGATCATTGTTTTGGGATAAACAACCTTTGATTTTGCTGATCTAATTCTAGTATTGAATTTTCAATGTTGACTGGCAGTCTGTAAAATGCACGTACATAAATTCTTTTGGATTGAGAACTTTTAATTGAGCACCAAACGCTTTCCAAACCATTACCTGGAATTACCTCATCGGTACTGATACAAGAACTTTTAACTGCAATAAAGACACCTCCCCCGATTCTATTTGTTCTGTCGTTTCTGTGAATGGAGAATGATTCAATGGGTCAATTTCGCCGCCGGAAATATCACGAGGTAACCAGCTTTCTATCCAAATAATTATACCTACGCCTGTGCTTTGAATAAGGTGATGATATTTATTTTTTAAGCTTCGCCAATTTTTTATCAGTACAGCTAATGTTTCCTTAACATAATGGTATTTTTTTGAATTTTTAATGAGGATCGTCTCCATATTAATATTGAATCCTTTACAAAATTTTCCGTCCAATGCTATCTGATTGATGTTAAATGAACTATTGCTACGATAGTGCTGAACCTCACTTCATTTAAAGCCACATAATTTGGCTAAAAAGACTTTAGAGACCCACTATTTTACTTACACGCCAACCTGCACTTTAATATAAAATATCCCTGCAGTGCTCGAATATCCTACCCGCTCTACACCTGGCGACCTCAGACGTATAGTGAATACGCTCTATTCTTCTCAAGGGATTGAAAACTTCTAAAAAATAACAAAATATTAAAACATTTTCTAAGTAACTTCCGTTAATATGGGGCGACACATTTATACTAAACATAATTATATAAAAAAGGAGTAAACTAATTTTATGCATTTGTGCACCAAGAAAATTCTTTATTATCCTTCAATTAATACGCTAAACACCGGAATCAATGTTCAACAGAGAAGATTGGCCTGGAAATATCTGCTTCAAATCAAGACTAGGGCACACTCGCTAGCAGACCACTTTTACAATAGTAATGGTCTAATTGTGCGTATACTAAGGACATTGGACACCACCTCAATTATTATTCCTAATACTTTTATGATGAACAGTAAAGAGAATATCAGTCCTGGCAGCTACAGACTCGGCCCAATCGGCCGTGAATGCCCGGCAGCGAGAGACAGAGAGCGGCTTCCGTCATCTCAAGAAACCCCCGTAAAGCAAATCAGACAGTAGCTGGAGAAGATATGCAGGAGAAGCACGCCGAATTAGTTAGAATAGGAACTTGGAATATTAGGACGATTTTGAGGCCATGAAAATTAGGGAATATATAGTAAATCGAGAGATGAAAAGACGAAATTGAAATATTTTAGGTCCATGCGAGATGAGATATAAGGATTGCAGGGATTACTGAAGTGATAATTGTAGAGGAATATATAGCAGAAGGAAGGAGAGTCGGCAAGGGGTAGCCTTATAGTAAATAAAAATTATGAAAGAGTGGTAATCAACATAAAGAAAAAATATAATATTACCATAATACTAGTAGAAATGAAAGCAGAACCAACGAACTTGATTGACCTGTTATTTGTTAGGTAATCGTGCAACCAATCAATCAAGTCCATAGGATATACGATCGATGACATAATCGCGTGTATTTCTGCCGGGATATATTTGATAATGATAGGGAATTTTAATGCCACGGTAGACGAATGAAAAGATGTGTGTTCCTATAGGGAAACGTGATAATGAAGGGAGATTGAAATGAGACGGTAGGCGAAAGATGAGATGGTGATAGGGTTGTGGATCAACGAATTGCCGCGGGGAGAAAGCAAATGAATTACTACAGGAGACGGGAGTTAGCCACCACTAATTCTTGATTTAGACTCCTAAAACTTATATTAAACGATTGAGTAAGAAAAAAAATAATAGCATTGTTTCTTTGCACTGTAGTTTACCACATTGCAAATTATTTGCAATTCATTTCCTATACCCAATATCTTTGTCTTAATAGTCTTTAACGAGCATCTTTCTTTTTCCTCCTTTTTGTATTCCCGTTAAAGCTTTTGATCCCACGTTTGCACCATACGACTCTTTAAATTCTCTAATGTGCACATTATATGTTGTATGAAATAATTTGACACGCATCTGCATACGATTCAAGAAAGCTTAAAATCGATCATTATTTTCTTATATTTATGTTTTGCCGTAATGAAATACGACCTCTCCTTTTATCGCTTAATATAGCCCACACCTACCAATGTCTAGGACAGCCTATGTTTTAAACTAATTCTATTGATAACCAATCCTTTCCTTTTTAAATCTAAAATGTTTTCATCGTGAGACCATATGGATTCTTATTCGTACTTTCCAAGTTCACTACCATTGTTTCCGAATATATTCGAATGAAATTTTCCATCAACGTGAAGTGCTTTTACTCAGTAAACCTCCAAGTATCTTCGAATGGCCGATATTACATCAATCTGCTACTTTCTCTATGCCAGTAGGTAAATTTTGAATGTAATTAAGTGGTTTATATCACAATTTCACGCTACTTAAAATAATTTACCATTCATTAACACTAAATTTACTATTATATTCCTACATTCCTGATCAATAAATCTCCAACCCCCCTTTAGGCCCTCTATCTGCTATGTCACTGTTCTGTAATTATATCTAAGATAATACGACTTTTTGGCGCACTGTATCATAAACATATCATGTTTAATCACGTCTTTATTGGTATTATGATGAGTTGAAAATCCCGTTTATGGGTGATATAACAAAATAAGTGTGTTATAACTTGATCGTATATGTTGCGAAGTAATACCATGTGCTAATATTGAATTTATGTCATAACCACAAAGTTCCACATCTTCACGGCTAAATAACCCAAATAACCATTGTATAATTTAAATATACAAGGAATGTAGCTACGGTCGTGAATCAATGCAAACAAAAAATACGGTCCCGGTATTTTTTGTTTACAACCATTGGATACATAAAAATTTTATTTTTTCCTTTGGATATTTATTTTAATATCCACTATCTTATTAACCTTTTATAAAATTTCTAATCTGTGTACTAATAAAATATGAATTTCTCTTCATATAAGAGTATAAAACTATGAAGAAAATTAATTAGATAGAAAGGAAAACGAAGGATTAAGTTCAAGGTATGATAGGAGTGAATTAACATTTAAAGAAGGGAAGAAAAACAAATACAGACGATACATGGAAACAATGGAATGATGGAAGTAGCAGTAGAAAGGAGAATGCTGGAAAGGCGAGGTAAATGGAAGAAAATAATTTAATTTTTTGGACAGAGATTATATAAAGCTAAATAATGAGTTATTGCAATGATTTGTGCGCTTTCACTCCAGGCCTCCTTCTAGCGAGAAATACTTCATGATGCAGCTTCTGGTACTCTCACGTTTATGACGATCCAGAAAGGCACGAGGGAGAAAAAAGGTCATTAATCGTAAAGAGAATATTTTTATTGGAAAACGGTTAATGCTTGTGATTGTTAAAATAAAAAAAATGGAATCGGTGAACGCGTTAACGTGGTCGTAATTTGCCTTCATTTTCTTCAACGCAACGTTATCCGCTGCTCATCCTTTAGTCGATATCAGAATGAACATTATAGATACCTTATTTTTTATTTAATCTTACACCTCCAGTTACTTAAATTGAGTTTTTAAAAATTATACGATATATTTAACGAAAATTGCTACCTCAATGGTGTTCTATATTGTAATTTGGCATTACGACTCTAACGATGACGGCATTAGCATTTATAAATATATATTTGAAACGTTTTTCAAAATATATTTATAAATGCTTTTTCCTCCTAACGTCAACGTGAAAATTGTGACTAATTAACTTCCACCTGTTCAGTCAGCTATAACGTTTTAATTGGTGATCGACGTTCTCATAATTTTCAATTAAAATGACTTAATTTGAGTTGTAGCAATTCTAACAAATCCTATGGAAACCAAATGAGCACGAGATTGGAAAATGGAACATGGTATTAATACAGAGTCAAAGGAAGAATTGCTCAAAGAATTGAATGCTTATTGGGTCGCCAAATTCCTAATACAGCGTGTTAAATATGCATGAAACTATTGTGCGTGATTATTCTTTCAGAAGTATTTATTTTAATTTCCACCGATATCACCAATAAGTCTAATAAAAGGCATAAAATTTTGACAAACATGAATTCTAATTCCTATGAGTCCTACAGTATATATTAAAAATGACGATCACCTCATAAGTCAGAATAACCATAATTTATTTTGGATATTTTGGAAATACTAAACGAGCTATAGATATTTTTAAAAGTCCAGGAATAATGTTTCAGAATCTCTATGCATAAACTGTATACTTCAGCTGTGAATATATTTCTGGTATTTTTGTTGAATAGTGAAGTATATGTATCGAACTATAGGCATGGGCGAGATATACTCTTTAGCTCGTGCATAAATATAATTGCAATTATCAAGACCAGACAATCTGCGGATGCCTTAGTAACAGCGCTTTAAATCCAATTCCTGTCGATACATTCTTTGCCTCACACCTCCTTGCACGGACATTTTCGATTATCTGCTCCCTGTAATCCAGGCTAAGCCATACGTTTATACTCTTGCCTTACTTTCATTAATTTGTTTTTTCAGTATCCTATCGTATCTCAGGTTTTATGCAATTAGTTTTTCTCTTCTTCTTGTGTCTTCAATAATCCTCGGTCTTCAACCATTTTTCGAAATATATATATATCCTCATTTGTAACTTGTCCATCCATTTTTTATCACTCTTCAGCAGCAATCAGTTTCATTGATTTGTTTTTTGAGTATCCAATCTTATTTCAGCATTTATGCAATTAGTTTTTCACTTCTTCTTGTGTCTTCAATAATCCTCCCTTTTCAACCATTTTTCGAAGAATATATATCTTCATTTGTAACTTGTCCATCCATTTTTTATCACTCTTCAGCAGCACCACATTTCCATTACCATTGCTTTTCTTTTCTCAGCTACTTCAATCGTTCATTTCTCACAACCGTTCAATGGTAAACTCCATAAATATGATTAAACGAATTGCTTTCTAACGCCTACGATAGTTGCATGTATGATTGCCGATAGTGGTTGTCTCTACTTTTGGGAATTTTTCTTCGCCAATTCCATTCTCCTTTGTATTTGTAAACGCTAGTGATCAAAATGTAATTTCACAAGTGCCATTTCGAATTAGGCAATTCGCTATTCTGAAGTGAACCAAAATAAAATTAAATTCTGAGTAAATAAAAAGTAGCACTAACAAAAAGCAACAAAACCGTTTTTAAATGTGATACAATGTACGTTCAAATTGCATTGAACGAAAACAGGTATACACATAGAAATAGGCAGGTATGTGAATATTTGGACCCGATCCTTGACGGTAATTATAAGAAAACTTTTAAAGTATTCAACATTGATTCGCCAAGTCAAATAAAATGCTGGAGATATAATAAATGGCCAATTGAACTGAGAATAAAAAGCGCTTTAAAAAACTGACGTAATTCCACCATCATGCTCATGACCTCAACCTTTCTGCACTTCTCTACGAGACGTTTTCAAATGATTTTCCTTTAACGAGCACAGTCATCTCCTCCTGTCGAGCAGATAAAAGAAAGCTGCAGGGGACAAAAAAAACATAAAATACGATAAGCTCATTCAAGGGACCGCCATGATTCAAGGGTGTCACATTTCCGGTGACTTGACCTCTTTATTCAAATGGCGTGGTAAATTAATGGATTCAATGCGCGTATGGTATTCTTTTAAAGGGGAAAACCTTTAACGCCTGCTTTTTGCCACTTACCTCCTTTTAAGAAGCAGAAAAATATTTTTTAATATCACATTCAAAAGATGTTGTTACCATGTGAAAACGATATACGTATATCCAATGTAGCATCACCTATATTCAAAAAGGCGTACGAGTTGAAGATATATATTTACCAATAGAAAATAAATACACTGGGAATTAGCTAGAGGTATATTTTTCCTTTCTTTCGTTCCTTAAACAATACCTGCCCACTTTTTATAAAAAAATATTGACATTGTAAAATTGTTATCGCATTCTAAAATCCGGGAACGTTCCATGGCGAAATATATTTAATACGACATGTAAGATTAATTGGATATGTTCCTACAAAAAATCGTTTACAATTGATATCTTGCATATGATCTTACATAAGTAAGATTAAGACGAGTACATCCACAATTGGGCAATAATAATTTACATGTCCGGCGAATGTCTTTATTTGGGACAAAAACGTGTGCATATTAACGCCGAAAACTATAGAAAATATTGATAGGACCGACGGTTAAAAATACGTTATAATTTACCAAAAGAACTTACTTTAAACGGTGTTTCATTCGAGTTGTGTTGCTTTAAAGTCGACATCTCGTCCAACATTTTTAATGACGCAATATTCCCTTAGCTTAAAGAAAGCTCAAAATTTTGCTACAGTATTAAATAGCAATGACTTAGCCCATTCAGCCAGACACACCAAATGAAGACGGCCAACTGGTAATTTTGTTTGATCCCCTTTGCCGTTTTGGAATTTATTTAATATGATGTTACAGATCTTTATACACCCAATATTATGTATGACTCATCCTCTGACAAAGAAAGGAAAAATCGGGGAAAATAGTTGTAATGCTGGGTATATTGTAAAGTATGTGGTGGACTGTACATTTTTTGGAGAGATTTGAAAATAACGAACAATGGGCGGGGAGTATATAAATGAACGACAAACAACGAAATGCATATAGATATATGAAAATGTTGATGTCCTTGGTATTTTCGTCTTATTCAGTATTTAGTGTGTATTAGTGAGAGAACAACGCATAGTAAGAATAGAAAATTCAGACTCACCAAGAAACAAGAAAAACAAGCGCCCATCGAGTATGTTTTGGTTTAACTATACGAAGTTAGAAATTAAGCTTGTTAAAATTGGGATTCCGTCTCACAAATTATAATCTTGATGCAATATCGGTCGTGAAGATTTAGATCTCTCGGTGAAGTATTTCATGTATTTTTAAGCTAATATTCGAAAAGGTTAATTATATAAGAAATTGCACATGACCCATTAGGAAAAAATGTATACAATCATTAGCCTTGCGAGAAAATTTAAAGCATCATCTTAATTTTGAAAGGGTATATGTGTCATTATTTTCAAAAATATGCTAAGAAAGGTGATAAGTAGAATACAATTGAACTAAATAAAAGAAAATTGGAACATAAATCATTGGAGTTTCAGACGCTCTTGGTTGTCTAAATAACTTATTTCACTCTGAAGTTGTGTTATAAGTAAACATTTTAAGATTGCCGAATTTATTAGCTATCAAAAAGGTTCTAGTTCAAATCGATCAAAACAGCCGAACAAGTATACCTGGCATTCAGATAATTGGGGCGAGAGATCAATAAAGCAGAAAGAAACTACTTCATGAAGTTTTTTATCAATAAAGTGCAAGGCCCAAAGAAATCCTGACGTTTTCTTTTTGCATACACATAAAAAATTAACGTCCAAGATGACAATTGCCAAATTTTAACTTTTATTGTCACTTTTTAAACTTTGAAACAAGTTTTCTCTTTTAGAAATATTTTTTCCGCGAACAATATGTAGCAGAATGAAATTACGTTTGTCCGACCGCGCTAGAAGGAAAAGGTGTTTCGGGTCAAGAGTAGTCTGGTGCGTAATTACCTCCTACCACACCCTTTAGAGTTGGCTCTTTGATATAAAATAAGCTAAAACATTAAATTTACTTCATTTGAAGAATATAACCAGTTCTCAGATAAAACTCTATGACCATTGAAGAACCATTTCTGAAAATTGAAAACAACGCCAACTTATATGTAATAAGATACTTTTATGATTCACGAAGATTGGTAATACTTCAGAAACTAAACTTTGTGGCAAAATCCCATTTTATCACTAATAAATTTCGCATCTAAACCATTGCCGCAATACCCACAACGGAAAAAATCTGTTAAGCTAAAGAAATAAGCTGAATTTTAAACTCTCATTACTCTATTGGTACATTATATAGAACTTCAAAAACATTCATTGGTACACCTGACTGGGACTTAAAAAATGACTGACGATAGAAAATACAACTAATGGATTACATTGTAATGTCAAAAAAGATTAAAATATTATCAAGTTGCACGCGGATAGGGATAGGTATTTTTCGTAACGTTACGGAATGTGAATAAAAACTCAATAGAAAATACAAATGGTAATGGGGACAAAAATACCGGGCAAGAACTTTATTTGATAAACGTGTAAGTTTTATAAAGAAGGAATTACCTAATTCTAAATTAAGTGTAGTTACTTTGAGGAGACGTGAAATGAAAAAATAAAAATAACTACAAAGGAAACTGTAGGAACCTAATCACAACTATTTAGGAAACCAAGTTTTTTTTGAGGCATGATTATGGGAAGAATAGGAGAAAGGAAACGTGTTGGAATGGGCATCGCAATAAAATAGCGGAATTTCAGGGAAAGGGATAAGTGTACAGAATTCTCAATATGTAAAAAAGAAAGAGGTAAACCAACGACGGGAGATAAATCGGGAAAGTTATCAATAGAAACGACAGAGATTCAAGTAAAGTAAAAAGATTTCGTAGAATCCCTTCATGATAAAGAGATTAGACCAGTAAACTTGGATATAAATATATTTAGAGAACATAACATGGAGACGTATACTTACATATACGAGGCCCAGGAACGCTATACACAAAACCCCCAATGGAAAATTGAAGTGAACTAGACACTTGGATGAGGTAATATGTGTCCTCAAAAATAATAAAGGTCATAGAAAAGAGAGAAGTATTTTCTTGGAATTATTTATTTGGTTTATGAGGCAGGATTTAGGTCACAAATTGTTTATCCCATGTGAAATCCCTGTTCCGTAACAATGGAAAAGCAGAAAAAAGGGAGAGCAATGTGACCATAAACTGTCCTTCGCACACGGAAAAGTTGATAATGATAACTAGAAGACTGATTAACAGGGGAGACGACTATCTGCGTGGCAATTAAATGGTTATAAACAAAATTACATTATTTTAATACAAATTCAAAAAAGAAAAGTGGCAGAGTAAAATTTTTAACTTTAACGATTTCAAAAAGACGTTGGTCAACGCAGAGCGGTTAAATATAATGGAAGCACCGGAATTTATGTTACCATGATTGATGGACGGATGACTCGTTGATTCAGGAACACCAATATGAATCTACTTGAAAGGCAAGCAACGAAGAAGGCATCCTTTTGAAAATACCGCGGACGCAAGGGGGTCACTCATCTACATTGCATGCGCCTGGATAGCACTTCTGCAATCACCTCATTTGTCGTAATTCGGGCATATTATTTTCTCTACAGCTTGCTGATACTCCGTCCTTATCGTGCACTAATTTTCCAATTCCATTAGAACATCCTTTTCTTTGTTAGAGCAACAATAGAGGCAACCTATTGCACAACCTACTCCAAAAAATGCATAAGAAGGGCCGTTGAATATATACAATGGTGGTCTGAAAAGTTTCCGACCTAACAAAGATATAAGACATCTTTTCTGAATTTTTTTAGCTCGGAAACTTTTCAGACCACCCAAGTATACATGCATGTACGTGTTTCTCCTAGATCTAAGTGTTTAGATTAAATTAAAACATGCGCAATAGACAACGGAACCACCCAAGTATACATGCATGTACGTGTTTCTCCTAGTTCGAAGTCTTTACATTAAATTAAAACATGCGCAATAGACAACAGAAAAGAAATTTTGATTTATTAGCATTGAGGACATGAAGATTTAAGTTTTGTGACTTTGGAAACAGGTATAAGATTTTGAAAATTTCAAAGGAATTTTTTTTCCCGTATCCAAATTAGCAGAAGCAACGGACTAGTTTAGGTTCTAACAGGGCAAATATCCAGCTGTATTTGCGGCGACAAATATAGTTGATCCTTCATACAAGAAGGTGAAAAAAGAACCCATAGGTTTTCTGGAGCGCTATGCTTGAAAATGACAAAACGATGCATTGGTTAGTGCCTGTCGCACAAGCGCATTGGAACTCGATTCGGCTCGAATCGAAGGCGTGAAATAGTGTCATAACATTGGGAAATCCACAAACCCGTCATCCCTTTTTTACGACTAGTGACGTTTTCATACTTGATATGCAATGAATATAAGACCCATGAGGTGGGAAGGCGCGTCGAGAATTCCATCTCTCGGGTTGGAATAAAAAAACTCGCCAATATTTCTCCTATCCGTTCACCTCTTCCCTTTCGAACGTCTCAAGAAGACTGTGGTGAAGAAGGTGTAGTGGGAAGGGTGGGAGGGAGGTGTTGAATCGCTCCCCGAATTCCCGTTGGTCCGAAAAGAAATAAAAAAGTGCTTCCTCCCAGGAGCTCCCTGAGGCAAGAAACGGTGCCATTTCAAGGAGTGAGAGGAAAGGAAGAGTTCTGAGTACGAAGAAAGAGCACCCCAAAACGGAAGAGGTTGAATATAACCGCCGAATTCGAAGTCTCTCGAAAATGAATCCGTCCATCCGCGGAGTAGATAATGGAAACATATTAATTATTATTACATCAAAATTACGTAAATATAAAATTTATCCGTGCTTTCGATACCTCGGGAATCGATATTACTGTCCCTGTTTTTCGCAGAAGCGATTATTTGGAGATTCCCTATATGAAATATGTTATACATGCTTTATACTATTGGAGAGAAATGATAATTAAACATTGTGATTTCCACTATAATACTATAGTGTAAATTGCAATTGTTAATTATTATTTCTCTGCAACATGGAAACTTTCCACAAAGTTAAGCCTGAAGCTATACGGGTCATATTCTACTACTTCCAGTTATTCCAATTTGGCCGTTTTGTCTTAAATAGTTTTTCCATTCTTAGTTTGACCCACCTTGTAAATTACTGATTTCATGTCAGTTAGTTTACTCCGAGATGGCGATTAATTCATGATCAGACATTTCAAAAAGATTTCTCGGAAAAGAAAAACTTTCCGCTCTAATTTTCGGCAATTTTTATGAATTTTCCCCCAATTTAATTCGTAAATACCACGTGCTTATCAGCGTGTTCTCATTCAGAAATAACCTTCTCCATTTTATAGTGCTATAGATTACTATATTCACTCGAGTGTGTACCTAATCTCTACCCAGATAACTTTACCGCGAGAGTAATTATATATTCTCTTGTTCATCAAAACGACTGTAAAAAGAGTGGGGTATGAGCTGATGTTCATTGCGTAGTATAATTTAAATAATTTGACGTGCGGCGAATTGAGTTTTTATGCAACAACTTCCCGAGTCAATTTGGTCCATCGGTTATGCGACGCCCATTACCCAACCCATTGGATTCCATTGCACTTTCCGAGCAGCTAAAATAATAATCGATATTTGCATTTACATGAATAGTCGAATGGATCTACTGATCCTCCATGATTAACAATTAATCACGGCCATTCGCATGTTTCGTAAATAACGAATAATTATTAGGTCGTCCAAACACTCACCATTCCATGGTCATATCTGCGGTATTAATGTGTATTTGTGGATGAACTATAAAAAGATTGACTAATAAATCACCTAACAAAATAGACTTTAAAATAACATGAGCGGTAAATTAGCAAAACTAAAAGATTCCGACAATTAACATTTATGTTGTTTTCTAGGCACGGAAGTTCCATTGCAGCTCCATTCACTCGTCCCTAGCCTCCGTATTTTCATACAAAAGGGCAATCTTCCTCCTTAATTCTATCCTCCTAGTCATTTAAATGATCAAAGAACGGTGGAAAATATAATTCCCCTCAAATATTTCTCCCTACTTATACAGGAGAACGCTCGACTCTAAATACCTCTCGCGTATTTGATGAGCCATTATACGTTACCCTAAATCCATGTAGTCAGTCTCCTTTTCAACGGCTGGAGATGGCCCAGAGGCACGGCCATGAATGCATTCAACCCTAAAGGGACGACGAGACGGTTATCTAAGTAAACAACACCATGCTGCGGCCATTTACGAGAGCCACAGCGCTTTCTGATCGTTATCAAGAGCCGTTCGATATTCACTCAACTTAGACCACCTGTCGTCCTTAACAGTCGGAGGAACAGGTTAATGATGGGCCACCGAAACGGCGCAAAACCAAGGACTCTGAACCAAAACTGCATTAAACTCTAAGCATCCTCTGCACTAAAGAGAGGCTTTATGCGAGAGCATTGCGAGCCCTTTGACCCCAAGATCACATTGAAGCCGAAACTCACACACACACACACCTTGAATACGACGTACTAGCCCGAGCCAATCGTTGCTAGGATACTCCTCTGAAACCCGCGAATGCCCTCTAGCAAGGATGTTCGGAATACACAGAAGGAGGTAAGTTCGGCCCATGGGAGTCTGGATAAGAAGGAAATGCAGGCACACTTTCCCGGTTTGTTAAATGAGTTAAAATAGAGATTTAAGTGACAGGGATAGATAGTTTGGATTTTATAACTGAGCCTCGTAGGGACATCAAATTCAGATATGAACGCAAAATGCTCGACTTGAAATTGGTCGAAAATCAAAATCATGTATTTTCCATTTTTAGGTTGCCAACGCGGAATGTACAGAATGATCAGGTTATTCACTTATTAACTTTTTATCAGTGGCGCAGTTACAATGAAAAATTCACGTAATTTCAAAAATCGGAAAATCCAAAGAGAAAATAAAAAAAAACTTAATCTAAACTCAAGAGCATCGCATTTGACTCGTAGGAAGTGCATATCGATGCGCGGAGAATATTAAAGAGCCACTAAGGTAGTCAGCACCTTTATGCCCCTCCAGACATTTTTCGTCATTTGATGCGTGAGATAAAATTCACAAATTAATTGGAGTACCGACTTTATTCAAGATTAGGAAAAATTACGCAAATTCAGCATTAATTCAGGAATAATTTTCGTATTTATTATTAATAAGGTAAATTAAATCATGAAATACGAAATGAGGTTTTTCCTGTGTGTATACCTAATATATACCCCTCTGTTATAATATATATATATATATATATATATATATATATATATATATATATATATATATATATACCCCCTATTTTATACAGTTTAGAGTGACCCTGAACGTGGTCTCTTAACAGCTCCGTCTACCAAAGGCATCACAGAAACATTTGAAAATGAAAGAGCTAATGCAATGTTACTTGAATTACTGGAACATGAGAGGCAACCGGAAATATAACTGGACACCTGTGTTCCAAAATTGGCCCCAGTATTCAATCAGTTTAGTTATTTGTAAATATTAGACTGATACTGTTTCTTTGCCTTCCATTTCGGAACTAATTTTTTAAATTTTCCTTTCAGTCATACACGTCATCAAAATATTCAGATTTTAAAAAGTTATACCATATTTCTTTTTATTTTAGTGAAAGGATACATGCTTGCAATGAAAATGAAGAAGAATACGTAAAAACGTCATACATACGCATCAATAAAATTATCATTGATGAAACTCGAGGATAATGTTAATTATTTTAAGACTCAAACAATCTCTTCAATATAAATGATCAATGAACGTAGCCACGGTCGTGAATCAATGTAAACAAAAAAACGGTTACGGTCTCGGCCTATTTTGTTTACAAATCTCTTCAATGATTAATCAAATAAGGCATTTGAAGTCCACAACCACAGGCAAGAATTCTAGTATGTTCTTCGGTTAAAACAAGGTTTTAAACCGCAGTGGTTCGAGTACTGCCTGGAATGGATATACTGAACGAGCCTGATCATCATTCCAGGGGACGCTTCTCTTGAGTGGACATATACAAATCCAACCGCATTCGAGTCCTATTGAAGTTTTAGGTCAACAATTGAGTATGATGTCCAAAAATGAAAAAATAGCGACACTATACTTCTGAACTCAAATAGTTTGAAGTAACATGATTCATTAGCAATTTTATCAGAACTTTTTAAAATAAAAAGAGACGTTTCAGGCGTTATATGGTGGAAACTGTCCTAATCCACCTTAGAACGAGAGCTCAAGACGATCAAGCACGTAGCCTTAACGAACGTTTATCATGTCAAAATAATAGATAACTTACTGAAGAAAAAAAGAGAAGAAACAGGCCTTGAAATTAAACATCTCTCTTTCAGTCATTACTGCTTCAGAGCGCAAGTGGTGTAAGCTTCCGTTTCATAACTATGTGTCGTACAACATCGCCTACAGGTTTCCCAAAGACAAATTCCGCATTTCAGTTTATACCCCTATCACTCTGTCCAAAGCCATATGCTTGAAAAAAGACCTTATATAATACAATGATGAAAGTTGTGTATATGAAATTCGATGTGAGTGTGGAGCAATTTACATTGATCAGACAGGCAGAAGTTTTTGACACGTATCAAAGAACTTAGGAAAGGTTATATTACAGGTCATACTAATTCTTTATTTGCCAAACATCCACTTGATTGCGAAAATTTCTGTAATTTCGACTTCAAAGTGCTTCACGACTTGGAAAGAGAAAAGAAGCTAGATGTCTTGGAACAACTCGAAATCATATATCGCGTATTTGGAGCTCATCAATTGAGTCCAATTTTTATTACTACCCGCCCCCCTCCTCTCCATCACCTTTCCTCAACGTACATGTGATATATGATCCCTTGTCCCTACTCATAGGAATTCCCCCCCCATCAGCACACGGAGACTATGCTTTTCCGACCAAGGTGGGAAGCCTGACTCCCCACCCTCTTTCTTGACGGACCAAAAGGGAAGGTTCTACGCCACGTTCTCTTCCCTCATCGGCAATTTGGAATTGAGAAAAATACCTCCTCCACCCATCCGCAAGCCCTCGCTAGGGCGTGTCCCTTGGAACCATCATATACAAGTGATCCCAAATCCCTAATTACCTGTTACCCTTTTCGCACAGTGCTTCTTTGTGCATTGATACCATTCACCCAGTTAACGACCACGGGAAAAACCCCCGATCTCACCCGCTTTCTCCAAGGCCCTAGAAGAATGGCGCCGCAACGTGCGACACACCCCCAACGGGAGATCCTCCTCTATCCAGCTACGACGTTCTCTCCGGAAGTTTAAGGTCTTTGCACCTAGTTACTTTGTCATTCCCCACCCCTTAATCCTCCCCCACTCACATAGTTACCCATGCGGGCTTCCACCTTTCCTCCCTCTTCCCCTCTTTTCCACTACCCTCCCATTACGGGCTTTCCAGTTTTTATACTGGACTCTGAATGATGACTGTTACCTGATGATGATATAGTTACATTGAAATCGGTCGTATTACATTTTATTTTGTGGAAAATTGCTATTTTAAATTTATTAGAACTTTTTTTACTTTAAGGTACGAATAGGGAATGATCATCAATGTTTTATTCGCAATAGTTAATGGGGTAAAATTATATTTTTTCCTTACATGTTTAGATTAATGCATTATTTGTACGAGGTAAAAGTTTCATTGATTGACGCCAGTATTGCGTCAGCGGCCTTCCTTGAGAGTTTAAATACGTCAACTTCACCTAGATTTGCTTGTGTTTGTAAAAACACGCTTTCTACTAAGGTGTTTTTACAACATTGTTTCACAGTTAATGGTTAATTTGGGATGGGTAGGTATGAGGAAGTGAATCTCTTAAGGGAGGAATGAGGAAGAAAATCCACATGTATTATCACGAAGTAATCACAATTTTGCGTTTGATTTTGCGGAACCAATCGCTCACGAATACATCTCATGCTCAAGTTATCTGTTGCCAACATTTGAGCGACACCCAATAAAATTTTTCATGTTTCTAATTAACGTTACTCGCCAAGCTTCTCTCACAACTGTGGTGTTATTTTTCCTTCCGTAAAATCGTTGCCCGAGAGTTCGGGACCACCACATGTTACCCATACTCTAGCTGTTCCATACGAAAGAATAATATTCGTAAGTTTCCTGGAGGTACTAAATAAACCTCAGCCGACAATTTTTGCAGACGAAAGCAAATTTTTAATGCGGCATCACTTGTTACCCCAATGTTTGCTGTAAGTGAAATGAACATGTATCGAATCACAATGGTTGCTGCCAACGTGATCCTTATAGCATCCTACCTAGATTCAACGTGATTCTTATAGCATCCTATAGATCCTAAGTACAATCCAGTAATATTCCAGTTGATGCGATATTCCTAGATTTTAAGAAAGCTTTCGATAAAGTCCCTCATTGCAAATTACTGGCGAAATTGGAAACCTATGGAATACACGAAAGTATTATTAACTGGATTAAACAATTTTTAAGTGATCGTGTCCAAACAGTCGTCCTGGACGGTGTATCATCCGATACTGTCAAGGTCACGTCGGGGGTACCACAAGGAAGTGTCATAGGCCCCCTCCTTTTCCTTATTTACATAAATGACCTCAGTACCGTAGTTAATAGCAAGCTCCGTCTTTTCGCCGATGATGCAGTAATTTATGGGGACATCCGAAGTCACGAAGACAGAGTCGTGTTAGCCAACGACCTAGATGCAATTCAAAATTGGTGCGATACATGGCAATTGGAATTGAATTTTAAAAAATGCGTAGTAATACATTTTTGGGAAAAGAGTAATTCCCTCCCTTATAGTTACAAAGTGAAACAAACCAAAATCGCGAGGGTAGATTCCTTTAAATACTTGGGTGTAACAATTACTCACGATCTGTCCTGGGGAAAACACATACGAGAAATATGCGGTCGTGCTAATAAAAAATTGGGATTTGTGAAAAGAGTGCTAGGTAAATGCGACGAAAAGGTGAAAGAACGATGTTTCCTTGCCTTGGTCAGGCCCCACCTAGAGTATGCTGCCAGTATATGGGATCCTCACAACATAAATTTGGTTTCGGAATTAGATCGAGTTCAGCGGAGGGGGGCTAGATTTGTCAAACATTGTTATGACCAACTCAGCAGCGTATCCACTTTGTTAGACAGTTTAGGTTGGGATTCTCTTACACAGCGGCGTTTCCAATATAGATTAAACTTATTAAAAACATTTAAAGATGGGCCCTTTTCCGATGACATCAAGGATATAATACGAACCCCAACGTATTACGGTCGAAGGGATCACGAATATAAGACTAGAGAAATAGACTGCAAGACTGACAGGTTTAAAATGTCATTTTTTCCAAGAACGATTAGGGAACAGAATGCTCGTAGTCGAAATTCCCCAGGACTTAGTTCATTACAATAAGTATTAACGTACAGGTTAGGGACTTCGCGAGGATGTGTATACATGTGTGTATGTATGTATGTATATGTATGTGTGTATATATACATATATATATGTATATATATATTTTTTTTCCTACAGGTTCCCCCCACCTTTCCTCACCTAACTCCCAACCCCCTCAACCCTTACCCTTCCCTCATGGTGCTACACCCCCTGCCACACACCTTTTTGGTGGCTCGCAGGGTACTTATGTAGATGTAGATGTAGATGTACAATCAATCTAACTTGTACTGTAAATACATACAATATTGGTCATAAAGGTTTCCGAACTAACAAAGATACAAGATATTTTTTTCGTTAATTTTCTGAGCCGGAAACTTTTCAGACCACCCACGTAAATCATTATGCTAAAATTAAAACACCAAATCAATTTTTTCCAAATAATAAAGTACATAAAAATTTATCCTTGTTCTTTCCTCGTGTATTTTGAGAGAGAATTTTATCCAACTGCATAACTAAACAGAAAACGACGACCGCATAATTTAACGAAAAGTATTTAAGGGTAAAAGAGCGTTGAAGGGCAAAAATAGGATCCAAGAGGTTTCTTCGAATATATTGAGTCATTATAAAAGAGTGAATCTCACTCTTATATCAGGGCAGATATTTTTCATAGACCATGCCAGAACTTACTGTAGGACAACCACTTAATCATTGTGCAATATTATTATATCCACTATGAATTTATTTATTGAAGAAAAACAAATGCACCAAATAGAGCCTCGCGGTATATGCATAGATACTTCTATCTGAATAACAAAACTTTTCACTTTTCATTGCCAAAATTCACGTTTTGTAACCTGATTGATACACGCGCCAGCGGGTAACAAATATTATTATCATTAGGTAACCTACCGGTTAAGGTAGGTTTTTGGATGGACACAACTATCAAATAAATATTTTGTAACTCCAAACAAAACCCAATCCAGCAACCGACTCTACATCAGGTCCCTCTTCATCTCTGTATACTTCTTTCCTCCCTTCATCCCGTCCAACATCCCTATCCTGTTCCTGCCCTTTCCTCGTTTGCCTAATATTTTCCCCTCTATTACCTTCTTTAACATCCCACTACCGCCCAATATGTCTTTCATCCATTTTTCCTGCCTCCATAGGATTTCTCTCAACAAACCCCTCTCCTCAACCACCGTCTCCAGTACTTCCTCATTTGTTTTCCTTTCGGTCCATTTCACCTTCTCCATTCATCTCCACACCCACATTTCAAAAGCACCCAGTCTACGTCTATTCTCCTGCTTCAGCGACCATGTTTCCGCGCTGTACATAAGCTACGCTCCATATCAGAGTTCTTACGAGTCTTTTCTTAACCTCCCGACTCAACGTCCCCGTCATCAACTCCCTCCTCCTTGAGAAAGCCTCCTTGCCTAGCGCAATTCTTCTCCTTACGTCCCTACTACTTTAACCGTGTTGGTCCAAAACACTTCCTAGATACATATACTGTTCTACCTGCTCTATTTTTTCCCCACCTATTTTAATGTTTAGCTAAACCTTCTTCTTCCTGGAAAATCGCAAAACCTTATGTTAATATTAATTCTCATCCCATATTTATCGCACTGAACCTCCAATTCACTCAGCAATGCTTGCAACCCCTTGGCTGACTGAGCAACTAATGCTTGGTCATCAGCAAACCTAACCGATTTTACGGATTCTCCTCCGACTTTCATTCCTACCTCCAGTTCTTCCCATGCCTCTTTAATCATTTCCTCTACATATACGTTGAACAGCACCGGTGACAATGGGCAACCCTGCCTTATCTCTCTTCCTAACACTGACCATCCGGACTCTCCGTTCCCCAATCGCACCTGAACAGTCTGAGACATGTACAGGTTGCGAATCCATGTCCTGTCCCTCCAATTCATTCCTATTTTCTGCATAACACACATTAATTTTTCCCAATTCACTCTATCAAACGTTTTTTCGGAATCTACGGAACAGGCAAATATAGTATTCCTCTCGATTAGTGATCTTATTACTGCAATGGCATTGCGCGTACCTCTCCACTTTCTAAACCCAAACTGATCATCCCCTAGGTAGTAACAAATATATTCCCATATTCCATTTCCATTAAACAATCAAATAATTGCAAATTATTCAAATGGTATGTAAATTTAATATATTTTTCTTATTGGAGAAATACCTCCTTCGATATTGCGAGTACTCTTAGGTAAATCGATGACGTACATGACAATGGTTCACTTTCCCAGTCCGGGAAATCAAGGGGACGTATTCTTATTACCAAAATTTTACCTGCAATAATTGATTTCATGAAAGGAAACTGAAAATTGTTGTGTGAACTTCGTAAATAAGAAATACTCACGGTAGGGGAAACCCTGTCAGTGTGGGAAGCGAACTATTACAGATTTGCGTTCGACTTCACTCGAAACTCGAACGATGAAATGCGCACACGTTTCAGGTTAATACCATAAAGAAAAACGTTCTCCTCCCACGATGCAATCTGCCGCGAACGTTATCCTTCTTCCCACGCCTTTTTATACGTAGGTACAATATATGTATTTTTCCAACCCCATATATTATATTTTTTCTTTTCCTTCCCCGGGTCCGATAAGGCTTCGTTCTTCTCCGTTTGCTACAGCAAGACAACATGCAGCAGTAAACAAGGGAGCAAAAGGCATGGCTGCAGGAAATTTCCGAGGGAGGTAAATAACGACGTCGTCTCCATCTCGGTTCTTTCGTCTTATATCTCTTTCTCACTATAACCTCCTCATACTTCACCCGCCATTCTTACGGCCCTAGTTTTATATTAACCGCATGACGTCACGGGAATCGTAAAAAAATTCCTCGAAGAAGGACGCGTTTTGGGTCATATAACCTATGCGAAGACATTACTCACCTAGCATCTCCGACGAGACATTACCCCCTTCTGTAAGCACAAGGAAACCGTAAGCGCTAAACTGCGACGCATCCCCCCCATGGTGCGGTCTCAACCTTTGTGGCTTACATCGCAATGAGACCTGTCCTCCCTCAACCACGCCCCGATCTTCTTTAGTCTATTCAGAATACGCAGGAAATTCTTTCTTCCGCCTCCTTAAACCTTCAAACGCTCCCAAATCATAATCGTTCGTTAAGACCTTCAAGCATTTGCCATTCTCATTATGAAAACCCCATCCACGTTTTACACTCCTCCTTGTCCCTAAGATACGCCAAATCCAGTTAGAAGGAAATTACATATCCGGGAGATCGTTGAGTGTTCTAAAATTTTAAGATATTGATTAAACGACCATTTCCAGCCGAGGAGGGATCTTCTTTAAGCTAACGAATAATGGAGACCCCCGCCAAAAACGACAATGAAATGACTTTTTGGAAAATCTATTAGAATGTAATTCACCTAACATTAATTATATATCCCCATAAAATATCTTTGTTCTCTCATTGGTTCAACGAGAAAGTTAAAAATGAAAATATTTAAAACCTCTCGTTTAATTGATACCATTGTAAAAAACATCAAATTAGGAGGTTCATTGTCAGATGCGCATGCGAAAAATGCCAAGTGTGGCTTGGTTGCAAAGTATAAGACAAAGTATTATCAATCAAGTACACCATGGATGCCTAAAAGAAGAAATTATAGACAAATTGCCGACACAATATCCAGGAGGATATTACAATTATACATGTGTATACTGTTATGGATTTACACTATAGGACCGCTCGTAAGGCTATGAAAATAATTAAATATATATATATATATGTATGTGTGCTTTCATATACACATAAATATATACACATTCATACATTCCTTGCAAAGGAAAACCGACAGCAGCACAACAGATGGGGCAGACGGAAATCAAATGAGTTAGAATAGGAATTTGGAATGTCAGGACAACATTGAGGACGGAGAAATGAGAAAATATTAAGCGAGATATGGAAACATATATATATATGGCTTATGGCTTTAGCTTATGTGGGGGGAAATGGAAGGATAGCGGGCATGACTGGAGTGATAATTACAGAATAGTATACAGTGGCGGGGACAAGAGCCAACGAGGGGTTGTCATAATATTAAATAAAGGGGTAGGAAGAAGCGTAGTCAACATAGAGCAAGCAACGGACATATTATTACTAGTAGAGATAAAAACAGAACCGACGAACTTGGTCATTGTTCAGGTATACATGCCACCGAGCAACCATTGGGAGGAAGAAGTCCACAGGATATACGATCAGTTAGACATAATCGCTTTTGCCCCGGCAGGAAAATATTTGATAATGATAGTGAATCGGAATGTCACGGTAGGTGATTGAAGAGACGGTAATTAGGTGGGGAACTATGGTTTAGGTTCGAGGAATGACCGCGAGGGGAAACCATTTGAATTCTGCAGGAAGCAGGAGTTAGTCATGACCAACACTTGGTTTAGACACCACAAAAAGAGTAGGTATGCATAGAAAATTCCAGGTGACGCAGAAAGGCATCATTTAAATTATATTAAGACATAAAAAACATATAATTGTTCAAATATTTCTTCGTTTACCGCAGCATAATCTCAATCAGAAACATGAGAATTGTTTAAACGTTATCCAATAGTAAATTCTAAGTGTACTAAAAACCCCTGCTTTTGATATCTGGTGGTAAAATCAAGTTATAATTCAAGGCGAAAAGTACAAACATGAGTTTGCCATATTTGTACTTCATGAGAAAATCCACACAAAACGATCTAAAATCGTCATGCTTTCACATGAAAACGCAAATTAAAATTTTACAGATTGTGTGCTGAATACATAGAAATCAAAATAAACGTAGATAGTACGGAATTTCGGCTAAACTCACAGTATAAAATTCCGTAGAAGTCGGCTGCAATACAGTCCCACCGTAAGTGCACTTCCTCATTCTATTATCAATGGGCACATTCAAAGATACACCTTGGAAAGCGCTTCGCACGATGGAGAGCTTTGGTAAATACACTACTTCATTCAAAACGAAGGTACATTTCATTACCATGACTCTGTCATCCAGAGTTTCGTCCTCTTAATTTGATGCGTAAGTGGAGAGCGAATCGTTCCTTTGACGGCGGAGTGGAGAGCGAATTTTTATGAGGAACGTGTAAGGGGAGCAAAGGAAGTCGGCAAACTTCGAACTCCAAAGGCCTTACATGGTCCACGATGTCTCGTGTTCAATTGAACAATGAGCCGGATGAATGAGAGCGTGTCCGTTGGTGATTCGCCGGGGTGGCCCACGGCAGAATCCATCTCTTGGACGAATGATCAATGTTAAACATTTGCGAAGACAAGCTCGGGCACTAGTTGGTATAGACCAACTCGCTTACCGTTCGTTGTTGACGATACGATTGGGGCAGGGGGGGCAGGAGAGAGAGGAAGCTACGGGGGAGCGAATCACCAATTGTGTTATTGGAAGAGAGGAGCACAGGCGAATGGCGAGGAATTAATGAACACACAAACACAATCTCACGTCCACACAAACAAGCGTGCACGCACGCACCGAAGATAATAGGTGCACCATGTTAGGAACCGCAAGCCCTCTGTGCGTCCGACCAAATAATAGTGTCAGTGCCTTGCTCGGGCTAACACCTCTTTCCGTGATTCCTAACTCGGACAACAATTTGAAGGGGTAGTCAGTAGAAAATATAGCCACGAAGAGAATTGCAGGTGATGAAGGTGGATAGTAATCCCATCAAAGCAGATAGTACTTCCATTTCCTAATTAAAAATTCTGTGGAACAAATTTGCAGAGTTCTATAGTTTGTGCGTTATAATCACCTCAATCATAGAGCAAAGAAATGATAACTTGAAAGTAGTGAAGATTTTAAATACGAGTACTCGTATATGTGCTACTGCTAGTGCACACACTAGAGTATTAACTGTCCTATTATTGGTTTCTGGGAATACACTTAAGATATTAGAAATCTTTGTTAGCAAATTAAATGAGTAAATACGTTAACACTGTCTAATTCATATTAATGAGCCACAACATAACCTCACAATTTCCGTTTATTTTGCTTGAGTACGTAACTATTCTCCCCCAATCCGCTTACTTTCGGGAAGAGCAAGGCTAAAAAAGTCTGATTGTGGGTTTTTAAAGAAGTTCTTTACAATTTTTTTCCTCACTCGCCTACCATTGCACACTCATTATTAAGCTATAGGGCTGAATAAAATACAATGTAAAAACATTGTCTATGCATAGCCGTCACGATTTATTGAATATTATGAAAGACTATATTTTGTTAAAAGTTATTAAAGTTTTATTTTTAAATCTATAGATTTCCTAATATTTATCTTTGATTTAGTATGGGAAAAATTCAAGGTAATACATCGAGAAACAATACAAATATTTTAACAATAATTTAACCAGAGAATTTGAGAAATCCCCGCCAGTTAATCGTGTTTTACAATCGATTAAAATTCAACTCCCGCGAATCCAAGCATATCCACATTGACCGTTACGCACATGTGATATATATTCTAGTACTGGAGATGGTGGGTGAGGAGAGGGGTTTGTTGAGAGAAATCCTATGGAGGCGAGAAAAATGGATGAAAGGCGTATTGAGCTGCAGTGGAATGTTGAAGAAGGTAATAGATGGGAGAATGTTGGGCAAGCGAGGAAAGGGCAGGAACAGGATAGGGATGTTGGACGGAATGAAGGGAGGAAAGAAGTACACAGAGATGAAGAGGGACCTGATGTAGAGTAAGTTGCTGGATTGGATTTTCTTTGGAATTACAAAATGTTTATTTGATAGTTGTGTCCATCCAAAAACCTACCTTAACCGGTAGATTACCTAATAATAATCCTATTATGGAAAATAAGGAAGTCATATAAAAATTTGAATGATAAACCATCAAGTGAACGCCAAATCAAACCACTCTAGCTTAACGAAAACATGTACATGGAACCTTCAAAATAAAATTTTAGAGGTCGAATGTCTGCATAATCCCGCCATTTTAAAGGTTTTTAGCATATACTATAAATACAGTATGACTGTATGACTGAAATTGTAGAAAAGGCAGGTGAAAGTCAGCCCTTGCGTCGAAGAATTATTTTCCTCTTCCGCTTACTTCCGTCTAACGATGATGTTAAAAAGGATGATGCACGAAAATGAATTAACTGTCTATAATTATCATGCATAAACTGCATGCAAACGTAGTGGTACGGATATAGCCGGTGACTATGCACTAACGAAGTGTAATATCGCGTTCAAGAGGATGAAATTGGGAGGAGTGTTGAGGAAATAAAATATAGGGTAATTAATCGGAATAATATGAAAGAAGACTCAGTGTGCTCTAGAGAAGATTATGATGTAGGAATCGCAGGTAAGAAATATAAAAAAATGGAACATATCAAATTAGGGGTACCAAAAACCGCAAAGGGAAAAATTGGAAAAGTAATATGGAAATGGACAAGGAAACCATGGATTACAGATGACATGACTAGAAAGACTAGATAAATAAATGGTAAAATGTAAACAGAGAGGCACATTGATAAGATAAAATAATTAATGAAATATTTTACCGAAGCGGTTAACTAATAGCTCACAAGGGCTTCGAATTATATGCAAACTGTTAGAGAAACATTAGGAAAGGTTTTTTTGAAATAGGAAGGGCCCTTTGAATTCTGAAAAACTGAAATAAAATAAGGCCGCGGGAGTACGTAGCGTTCCCGCGAAACTACTTAGGGTTTTCGGAAAACAAGAGAGGAAGAGTTTCCATGAATGAATTCGTAGCTTTTATGAGGCAGGAACATGACCAGAAGATTTCTTCATAAAAATACTAGTACCATCCCAAAAAAGGTAAGAGCTACTTCATGCAAGGCTACCGAAAAACAAAACGTTTGATTTAGTTCGCAACTAATGTGGTTCTCATGATCATGGATAAGAGGGTGGAGAGCATGATTGGTTTAGGCTAAGAATGGGGTGCCCGTGGCATCATAATCACCTGTCAAAAGGTCACTAATAGAGAAGAAAATAGAAAAAGCCAGTTTGTACATATTTCTTTCTTAGTTTTCGAGGAAGCGGTCGATAGAGTTAATTGGGTACAATCACGAACAGTGAATGCATCTCAGACAATAGCAGTAGGTAGGAGGAATAGGAGATCTATCCGCGACCCGTACATGTCTCAGACTGCTTAGGTGCATATTACTAATGGAGAACATGGATGCGCTATGATAAGAAGAGGAGTATGTCAGGAGTGGTCATTATCACCAGTGATTTTCAACACAAATGTGAAGAAATGGTATAATAAGAATGGGAAGAACTGGAGAATGGAATAAATGTCGATGGACAATTCATGAAATCAGGTAGAGTTGTGGACGATCAAAATTTGGATAGCAAGTAAACAAGAGACTGCAATTATTTCCGAGTGCATTGGCAAGTCAGTACGAAAGATATTAGATGAGAATAAATTTAAACAAAACAATTTCATGAGGCTTGCGAAAAAGAAAAAAGTTAATTCTGTATTGAAATAGCAGTTTATAAACTAGAGCAGTTTACCTGTCTCAGAAAAACAAGTAGTAGTGTTCTGAAACAAAACGGTTGAAATCAGTAGAGAGATAATATGAGGAAGTGCTTTCTGCAAAGAACATTCCACAAAAAAAGAGAGAATGAAAGACAGGGACGTTGAATGAGGCTGATATCAAAAGGCTTGTTAAAACTTTGATATAGAGCGTGAATACTGACGGTTTGGAAACAATCGTCGAAACGATATCAAAGGAATAGATTGGAGGCTTATGCAATGCGAGTGTAGAGAATGATTGAAAACATTAAATGGATATATTAGAAATCACACGAGGAAGTTCTATTAAAGGTGGGGCCAAGAGGGCTAGGGATAAATTCCAAGGAGACAGGAAAGATGGCTGCGGAGCCTTTTGGTTAGCTTGGAATGCTGAAGACTCTGGCATATAGGATAATGTTAGGCTAGCAAGGAAGGGGTAGAAATAGGATATGGCATTTTGGATGGAATGAAGCGAGGAAGGAAGCATATGAAATTGAAGAGAGGCTTTTTGTTATGTCGGATATTAGGTTAAGTTTGGTTGGTAAAAGCAAGGTAATTTATCCTTTTACCATTGTATAACCTATGTCCTCATCTTGATATTAAAATTATTAAATTCCTTCGCATACTGCCTAGGGTGAAGATCCTAAATAAGAATATCGGCCCTCAGCATGATATTTAATGACATATAATATATGGGACAATTTTAATAACAATTACTTCTCGGCGTAAACTCATATGATTTGGGTATTTTCATAACTATCCATAATATAACAGAAGCTCAATGAATGTCTTTTTTGTATTTTGGATCCTGATATGCGTTGAATTTTTTAGTTTAAGAATGGGTAAACAGGAAAAGGATGGAAAAAGGACACAGGTAAAAATTGCAAATATTAGAGATTCTTTTCCTGATAAACGCAAATATTTTAGCAATTCCAACTGCAAATTGGTCTAGCTGTAGTCTATTTCTGTGTCTATCCTCTCTCTACATATTTGTAGTGCCTAAAATAATTAATATATATAAATCTGTCGCTACAGGTATCCTGGGTGAGACATCGAGATATACACCTACTGACTGTTGGAAGATACACTTACACAAGTGATCAGCGCTTTGAAGCCCTTCATTCCCCTCACACGGAGGACTGGGCTTTGAGGATCAGATATCCGCAGAGGAAGGACTCTGGCATTTATGAGTGCCAGATAAGCACAACGCCCCCAATCGGACATTTCGTTCACCTCAACGTAGTGGGTAAGTACAAAATAATTAATAAGAATCATTCCAATTCTAATACCCTTGCACTTCTTCCCTGAATATATTTTACATGGCTGTAAACTAACTTGCTAGTACTTTATAATGCAACCATTTCAGAGAGTAAAAATCATTCGCCTTGACCGGGATTCGAACCCGGATCCCTCGATATCCGGCCGAGTGCTTTAACCAATTAAGCTACCGAGAATTATTTAAAGCACTCGGCCGGATGTCGAGGGATCCGGGTTCGAATCCCGGTCAAGACGAATGATTTTTACTCTCTGAAATGGTTGCATTATAATGCACACATAGCGGGTGACTCCGTTAAAGTTACTGTTACAGTTTCTTGAAATTTGCTAGTACTTTTCAACAACGAATGAGTTACTAACTTGGTGCCTACACAAAACATACTATTATTAACTTTTATACCGTAGGTTTTTCTTAGTTTCATGTTATTTAAAGAGATGACAGGGTCCTGATGAATATGAAATTATTATTAAGCCATCTTCATTCGTGTTATTTTCATGAACGGAACGATCACAACAACAAATAACAGCAACAGAAAGTGAATAATAACAATAAAAATATCGTATTCAATGCCGTTGGTGGATGTCATCTTATAGATGACATCCAAATTTTTAGTACGATTGCAACGTTTCAGTGAAACTACTAATTTTAAAATTCACGTTAACGAGTATTTTACGCAACAAAAATATGAATGTAAAAATGCGAAGGAACTTGAACAATTACGATGAATTCACCTCGGGATATCCACCGGGTTATGTTCTACATTGCTGCCGACATTTAAACGGACTACTCATCCATCATCTTCAGCCCTGATCTTAATTCGGTGGAAATGTGGAGAATTCACCACGAGCAGACGCCGGGAAAACATTAGATCCTTCTGCATACAAATATTAGGTTTGTTTTCCACTTAAATTATCGCCGTATTATAACGCGATTCTAGATTATTGATAAATTACTAGGCAATTCCGACTAATCACCCGCACTGAATTTCAGCTAGAAAAAAACAGAAAAGGGAGAAGGATATCAAATATTCTTACCTTTTGTTGAGGTTCCATTCCGCTGGGCGAAGTCCCTCGGGGGTTGAATATCCGTGTAATCCTCGTCAAGTCTAGAAAAAAAATGAAAAATAAGTGAATGCGTCAACAAAACCTTCGAAAATTGAAATTATGAACATTCTAGCCTACAGCTGGTAATGTTTATTCCCCAGTGTTCCCTTGGGATGGCTACTTTTGTGAAAGTGAATACGTATAGAGTACGAGCCCACTTCATAATTTATCTTAACCTTTCTCCAACCTTTTGTGTGGCTTTTGAATCCAGAAAACATCAACACCTGCTCTACATTTTCAATCCAAAGTCCTCCTTACATTTCTTAAACTTGAGTGTGCGTGAGATAGAGAGAGAGAGAAAGTCACAAATCCACCACCTGGAGCACTTAACATTTTTAGGACCCGCCCCACTTCTTTCTTATATTTATCCACACCTATTATATTTCTCGGATATAATTTCCTCTTTTATTTAGCTCCAGCAAAATAAGAGCTTGAGAAAAACGAAAAGCTAACACGAATCAACTGTCAAACAATCAGCTCTCAAGCCACTTATTTTTTGCACCCTGAAAGTTCATTCGGCACCCGCACCGTGTGACGTTCTCTCTTTCGCCTACTGACATTTTCACAAACCTTTGTTTTACATTTCTCATAACCTAAAAAAATGCTTACTTCAGTCACCTCTTTTTAGTCTTTGTTAAGGTCTGCCATTTTTTGAGTGTGGCGTCATCACCTCGACGTCAGATTTCGCAAATTACTTAGAATCGCCTTAAAGGTAGGTCGTTCTCAAGACATCCGTAACTGTGGATATGCCAAGAAGTGTGATCTTTTTCTCTAAGTGGGACAAATTTACCCTTGGGCTTTTCAATCAAAACACAGGAATGCAAAACTTTTACAGTGCCATTAATTGTTATTTTACCATCCGAAACAAATATCCTGAAGCTTTCTCAAGACTTTGATAAATGAAATAATTTATATTTTCCAAAATATGTATTCCTAGGTAGCACTGACTGTCAACACGTATCCATTTTGTGCAGATTACTTCCTACTAAATATATCACCTTCCCCTTTCACAGTTGTACAACCTATCGGGAGTTTTTATAGCTTGATTTGTGTCAAACACGAGAAAAAAATCAGGCTCTTAGATTAACATTAATAAAGTCACTAGAGCTACGAAGTAGAGTTGATGTCGTTTTATTTTGAAAATGAACAAATTATTAGCTAAACTGTTCAATGGATTGCCAGCTCTTACCGATTAGCTGCTACTATTGTCACAAAAAGCAATTTAAAAAATGTAGGCCAAATCATAATACTTTTTACAACCTTGGATATTTGAAATCAAGCAATAATGTTACATATATATCTAGGAGTATCTAAGAATACTTTTAGTCCGTTATCATATTTGCGGACCGTTAATAATGTGACCACAATGAAGTATATTCAACTAAAAACCTTCATCATTAAGCAAAATATAGTACACGTATAAGTGCATTGTCAACGCAGAAACCTTGTGAGAGTTGGGAATATTATATTTTTCGTAACCTCACCAATGTTTAAAAAAAAAATAATTTCTATCAGGTTCAAAGGGAATTTCGATTGCATGAAAAAAAGTAGTCAAATAGATTCAAGCTGTAGTGTAATGCATAAATTTTATTCTGGCCGATAATTATACTGTGACTGAATATTCTCTTATATAATCTGAAAATAGGAAAATTTGGCGATGATGCTATGATACTTCACTGTAATATTATCTGGGAGAAAAGATAAAAACCAATGGCTGCCTCAAAATGAAGAGACATCTTACACGTTTTCTGTTGGCACACCAAAAATATGCATTCCGCAACACCAAAGAATGGTCTGAATTTTTTTCTGATATGATATGTCAATTTATATAAGAAAGTACCATTTTGACTATTTCGTAATACAGAATGACACGCTTGGACATATTTTCCTTTTAATTAAAATTTTAAACTGTTTTATGGACAATGCCCCGTGCAATAAAATTCATTACTACGGAAATATGACACATTGGTTTGTTGTTTCCAAGTGTTCTCCATGCATTTATATTTCAGTAAGATAATTACTTTTGTTTACCTTAATCAATTAAAAAAAAAGAAATTATAATAAAAGAAACAGTTGTATATAAAGCGATAAATAATATTTTAACATTATAACTCAAGTTACAATATCAAGAAATACACCATTCATGCAAATCTGCCATTTTTACTCCTAGATGGCGTTTCAGTGTATATACGTTATATATTAAACGAGCTGAGAATAATTTTCCAAGGAGCTTTACCGAAAGACAAATTAATACGCACAAGACACAGTTCCAAATCACACACTGCCTAGAGCCTACATATCCTCGCATACCTGGTAAGCTATCAAATAGTGATTTCACGAGCATTCAGGAAGGATAAGAAGGCGTTCCACAGGGGGAAAAGATATATTGTGCAGCATTTCACGTGAGATATCTATGACACGTGGCGAATATTTACGGAATAAGACGTTCAAGTTTAACAAATCCAGTTTTAAGTGGTTAAAATCCAGTTAAAGTGGTTAAAATCCAGTTAAAGTCCAGTTAAAATGGTTTGGTATTGATGAAAAATTCGTAATTGTTGGTCAAAAGTTCGTTGTTCGTAAAAAGAGCGTTAAATCAAAAATTCTCGTCCCCAAAGTTGCCAATTGACACAATGCTTTATTACCTGAGCGCTCCAGGGCTCTACCAAAACGAAACCCATTGCCCCCCCCCCCACACATGTACAATTCATTTCTTTCCCGCCAAAGGGCCCGCTTTGTCTCTCTCCCTTTAGCTTACTCCCCGTATTTATTTTCTGTCCGCTATCTTCCAACACACCCCACTTGAAGCTACACCTGCACACTAGAAGGAAAAAAATGGCTCTCCCAAACCCGTACCCCTCATTCCCTCGTGCCTATTCCGGAGAGAAAGGAGTAATTTTGCATCCTTCACGCACCTTTACTTCTAGAAAGAATATCTTCCGTATTTATCTTCCTTTTCCAAATGGGTACTTGCTTCGTTCTAGCCCGGTAACGCCATGGCGGGGTATGCGGATGAGAGAGGGAGAGCGTGAGAGAAAGAAATCTCTGTGTAATTTGGATCCTATCCCCCATTTACACTTGACTCCTCCTCGAAGGTTCGCGTCCCTTTTTATCGGGAGACTTCCTATTGATCTAAGGGACTGGAAGGCGAAATTGAATTATCTCTTTCTTCTCTCCAAGATTCTCTCACTCTCGCCTGAGTCCAATTTTGATTCGCATTAAAGCAAATTTCAAATAACTTTCCCTTCCCATTACTCATCATTATTCCGAAACCTTTAGGTTTGCTCTACGTTGTTATTTGAAGAGTCCTTATATTATTCAACAAAGAAAGACCTTAACAAACCGCTGCAATAGCTTTCAAGTTTTTAGGTAGTCTCAGATATATTTAAGTTCATTAGTATGTTCCAAGTAAATTGCATTACTTTTATGTTATACACTACATTATTCAGTAATATTCTTCTAAGGGAGGAATAATTTTGCTCCCAATATCCTTCATATTTTCCTAAAAAATACATCAGGACTATTATGTAATTTTATGTTTTATAATACTTTTCACCTGTGATATGGATGTAGAGTAGGATGGAAAAAGTAAAATATACGGAAAGAAAAGCAAACAAAAAAGTACTAGGCATGATGGAGGAGGAGAGGATTGACGGGGGAAATCCAAAAGAGGTAGGAAAGTTGGATACTGAGCATTTTGATTCGGGATGGAATTTTAAAGACTGATAAGAGGGGAGAACGTTAGACAATCAGGAAGGTGCAAGAATAGGCTTTCTGGACAGAATAAAATGGGTAGAACCTATGCGGAATTGAAGAACCGGTTAATGTAGTTCGGGCCGTGTCTTGCTAGGGGACGCTAAAACATGCATTCGTATTCACTATGTCCAGCCAAAACCTACGATGGACTACCAATAATAATAATAATGAGCATCAACGATTGAAATTTAGTTGTAGTTAAAATAAGTACTCTTAATACCCTCGCCATACTAACACGGTCTACAGCCTAACCCTTCCGATTAAATCGCAAAATCACATTCCCAAAGTCGATTATGTCTTTTTCTTCGCCTAGCTACAATCATCAATGGGGACAATAAGCAATCTACATCAAATTGAAGGTTTAACCTATTCCATGTCCCTAGGTGTTAACTTAACAATTCCCCCAATCACAACAAATTCCCAATTCCCCATTCTTGTATCAATGTGGCAGTCACATTAGAAACTGTTGAAGAGACCGATGGTATTTTGGGTACACAAGTTATCAAATATTAAATGAAATTATTAACCATTATCCTAAATAAAATTAACATTAATATGAGAAATAGAACATTATTCAAAGTAAACAGCAAAAAAATGAATGTGTCGAAGCTGAAACAGACATTATTTCAGAAAATATCGAAAAAGAAGCATCTAAATGGAAACTTCGAAATACAGTCAAACGTGTAAACCTTACATAATTCTTCAACTTTTACATTTACGCATTCATTTTTCGGTTATACTAGATTTATATTGTTACTGTTTAATTACATGTAATATATTTAGAACAGTTTAACAAATCACGCGTGAGGTAGGAGGCTGTGAGCCGTGGGCTGAAATGATGGGCACGTAATCACATTTATTACACAAATCAGTACACGTACAGAACCATTTACCACCAAGAATTAAATTTTGTATTTCAGTTGTTTTACAATCCATTTGCGGGCAGGCATAATCATGTGTTCACCTTGTCGAGATTTGTCGCATCCGATTGGGTTCTTAATTTCCATTACTAAAAAATTATCCTTTAAATTTTCTGCATGACAAAATACAAATGTTGGAATACAAACACATACGACCAATACGTGTAACTCGTCGAAAAAATTTGTCTCACAGGACCTCTATGAAAGACGTTTGTGTGTTTGTCAAGTCACAGAACAAGAGTTTTACGACATTTCAAAGCAACTACGCTAAAATGCAGCTAACTCATTTATAGTTTCAACGTAAGTTTACAAGGAAAGGAATGTATCACCCAATTGATACCATGCATGACAAACACTCAGATCCCATAACGCAAAATAGAAATTTAGGATGCCATGACATAAAATACATAAATAAATATTCCCATTCCTTTCCTTCAGCACATGGAAGGGATATTTAACGATCAATCGCACTGCTCAACCCGATGTTTAGTTTGATAGGTGAGGGTAAGGCTAATCTCACATAAGTCCCAACTCCTACGCGCCAAATTCACGCATACATTTAGGCCGGGAGGTAATTCCTTTTGCGGCACTCCTTTGATAATCAAGAAAGATCTAGGGTTCAAAAAGTCACGCAGCTTTTGGTAGAGCTCGGGCTTCCCTTAGGGCGTCGCCCGGAATTGGACTTCCAAGACTCATAATATTCAATTCCACGCATGGAAATATTATTATTACTACGCTTACTTTATGAAGTTAAACAAGGCCTCTGGGGGATACGTTTACTTAATGTTTCCCGTGCCTGGCATCTAAATTTTAGGTTACAACACGGGAAGCCGCACAACATTAATAATACGTGAGTCAACCGAAGCAGTTATCCATTGTTGTTGAATAAAAAACACACGCCGATAGTTTTCAATACACTTACCATTTCATCTTTTGTGAAATAAATCATGACAGAGTCAGCGAGAAAAGTTTTATAAATTTACAACTCACAATAAAATTTTATTATTTCTTAGCCATATTGGCGGGAGAAAAGGATTCGAAATGAAAAATGTACTTCTTACCAAATCACTTTAAATTCATTCATTAGGTGCGTGGGTAAATGGAAGCCAAAATACGTGTTAAACGCAAGTGGATAACACACCAGCAAATATTTACCTCGTGAAACGAAAAAAAATCATCTGTTATTCAAGATTATTGTATGAGATGACTTCTCATAATGCACTGGTATTTTTCATGTCCAATTACTTATGACTTCATTTAATAACCATTGGTGACCATTTGATTTTATTTTCCATTTCTGCGAAGGGTAAGACAGGTAATGTTCATCCTATTTACACATTTAAACGATCTACCGCACACCGTGTTTAAAACCCCAGGTCCCAAGTGTTCTTCTCACGCCACTATGTTCCACCAAAAAGGTCAGCTAATTAAAATCATCCAACATTTTGATCATAAAACAATATTTAAAGTGAAACGGGAATTGGACGTAGGACAAGCAGGAAATTAGCGGGTTATTCTGTGGGAAAAAATATTTTTCGGCACCACTTAAATAGGAAATTGTGACTCCGTTGCAAAGCGTTCCGGGATAATATTTAGCATTCACGTCAAAATGCGCCGGTCAAAGTGAACGGATGGGTAATTCTCAAAGGGTACCCACGACCCTAGTTACACGAAGTGCCTTATTCGTAGCAAGCCGTGGCGAGATAAATTAAATCCCCCTGCTTATTTACTGCAATTACGCTAATCTTGGGGATAAGTCCCTCCTTTTCTCTCTCCGTCTGATGGAAGCGAGAGGAGAGGGCTCGTCGAGGATCATTGGGGGGAGGTTGGGAAAGGGTTAAATATGGAATATCCTAGATGGGGCTCGCGGCGGTCTTCAACAGGATTCTCTCGTCCGCGGTCGAAAATCCCACCCGGCATCGTTCTTTTTTTTCCTCCCTTCTCATCCCTCCAACCTTTCTCCGCGCCACGGTCAATCCCCTCCCTCCTACCGAACCATACCCCTCTTTATGAGCGCGACGATGCAAAGGTAAAGCACTCGGGAGATGAGGCTGGAGGTTGCGCCGTGAAGCGATGTGAGTGGCCCCTTGCTGAATCTCTCGTAAAAGTAGGCTAATGCTTAGCGCACTCCCCGAGTACTTCCTTCCTTAACTCTTCCGGGGGGAGGGAGTGAATGAGGGGAAGGGGAAGATGCGGAGTGAGGGGAGCGAGTGGAGAAGGAGGGATGGAGTGTGGCTGTGGAAGTGGTGAGCGGAGAGAGAGAGAGAGAGTGAGCGAGAGGAGGACTGGTATCAGAGTGAGCTCACTCCTCGGGAGCTTGCAAATGTGTGTTACGTGCAGCAAGCAGACGAGAGCGGCCAACACGATAGGGATTAAGAACTCCTCTGCTAAGTGCAACTCCTGCTCATGAGGTACGTCACCAGCTGTTGTGTAATCGCCTGCACATATTTGGCTCCGATGAATGCATGCGCTGGGTGCTGATGCCGTGCTTTTTCGGAGGGAAAGAAGCGGAAGAGGCAGGGGAAAAAATATCGTGTGCGAGAGAAATCCGGCGCTCGATTTTTAGGTCAATAGTTTTTGGGGATCTCCGACCCGTACACAAGAAGCCACTCCTGAAAACTGAACGTGATTACTTTTTTAATGTAAATTTTTTGGCCGCATCATGCAGTAATAAGCTCAGGAATAATAAAGGCGACGTCACTTCATATGCAGATTATTTCACATTTCAACCAAAAAAAATGTCATCAATATTTGAATTGCCTCACGAGGGGGGTTCTTTTGCGTTGACAACATTAGTTCGTGCACCTGTATATGAACCACGTTCGTGCACCACATATACCTATATATCCTGAGATAAGTCACAAACATTTTCTTCTACTTCCGTCAGTGGTTTACGTATGTTTTGTATTCGTGTCTGTATATGGACATAAATATATAAATGATGCTTTATTCGGATTATTAGGCAGCACAACATCGTTCAGTAAAAGGGTGAGAACGAAGAGGGACCAGAACGAACGGGAGTGTAGGGGGAGGTTTAGATTGTTTAGAGGGAAAGCGAGAGTCTTGGAAGAGTGAGATTTAATAGGATTTCATAGACTGAAATATAATATCCGGGGGGTGGTAAAGCTTTTGCCAAGGAAACGAAAGACTGCTCCATTATTTAATAGGTACGTAGTACGGAAAGATTGCGTAATTAGTCAACATTTTTCCATGGGAGGACGTCTATCTCCAAACTTGGAGAGCGGCGTGCAAGTGAAGGCCCGGAGATTGAATAGTATTGATATCTGGACAATGTTTAGAGTAGATGAGATGATTAAAATTGCACTAGTTGGAAAGGGAAGTTTTTTGGGAAAAGGGTTATGATTTCGAAAGATGTTTGGAGAATAGAATCCATACGGAAAATTTTTCATTCGGAGTAATGATAAGGAGCACAATAATGTGCAACATAAATGAAACATATTAATGTAGGTACGAAAGCTATTCACGCAAGGGACATAAACAAGAACGCTTAAGAAAAGCTAAACGTGTCTCAGCGAAAGTGACGGCAAAATGTTCGAGCACTTGACCCCGCTTTCTAGGCCACAAGGTGAGTGAGATTAGAACTAGAAACCATCCAACAGCTGCAACCGTAAACAGCCAACGATTCAGCCACTAAGCTAAATAAAATTTAATACCGTTCAGCGATAGTAGAGAATTGTTTTAACAAAGCTTTTTCAAACTGGAGGGATGAGGTTTGAGGGCACCAAAAAGAGAGATTTTGATAGCCTTTTTCGAAAATCTTTTCTAAAAGCGTGAGAGAAGAGCCATACGGTCTTGTTTCCGATATATTTCTGTTTTCATTTTTCTTTTATTCCACCGTTCACTTATTTTTGATATCCTGCATCTTTGAAGTCAAAGAAGACCATGGCTGCTCCTAATGGTTTTTTTCAGACTTACTGTCAAAGTCTGACACAATTTTTCTGTATTCTATGTTTACCCTTTAACTTATCTCAGATCACCTTGGCTATCCTCGATATTTTGCCCTTTCTTGTAAAAATATCACCCACCGGAGTTCATTATTATCTACATTTACATCTACAAGTTTATTCTTCTATTATTCGTAATTCAGTGTCACTTTGATTCTTGAGTGGAATTTCACACACCTCACTTTGACATAATTTGACGGGAAGAGAAAATTTCGGTAAAATCACATTCTCGAAAGCTTTCAGGAAAATTTCATCATATTCTTTAAATTTATGCCACAAATAAGACGTTTCTTCACATTTTCGGTACTTTTATAAAACGCAGGCGTACAAGTTTTTATTATTTTTTTTATTTTAAATTAAATGCATTGCGTAACGAAAGAAACATTAAACGTAATATTAAAGTTAGAAGATATTTTTATAATATGACGCAAGATAATTAGTAAATAGCTTTTAGCTGACAAAGATATCAACTTAGAAATATAAGCTGAAGAAAAGGTAAGACGGAGATCATTTTTCGAGGAAAGAATATCTACCAAGAGGAAGGATTTTAAGGGAAAATAAAATGCCTTATAATCGCATATTAACACCCATTGCCTGCATACACATATCCTTTCAACTGATATCCATTCCGTTTGATTTTAAGTGCGAACTATATATTCAAAATGGACTTTCCCGGCCATATCAAAAATTAGGGTGCGATTTATTTGGAAGAGATAACGGACCGTGGAACGAACAACGTGAAATCGGTTCTAGTAATTTCGACGACACTCAGCAAACAAAAATGCCGATTTTTAATCGATCCCCTAGAGCCTAATCAACCATTGTAGGGGTCTACAAGGGCTGCCAATTAAGTATTTGAAATTACAATCCTTGCAATTATAAGTTAACACAACGCCATCGTCGAGCCCGACCTTCTAAGTACGATTCCGTTTTCAATAAAGATAGATGCTCTAATTTATATTTTTACGCAGAGGGACATTTATTTATGACTATAGTACGTATTATTTTATATTTATGCTAATTCTTAAAAGCATTTCGCAAACATAGTAAATACCCAGGCTTGAAAGATTTGGTTAAAAAAAATGTAGATCTATTTTCAGCGTATTTTTCTGGAATACTGCAAATGATATTGGGTAAGGTTAAAATTGTCATTGCTACAAAAAACATTATAAATTTCATCATTTTCATCTTAATGTTTCCCGCCTGCACACGTTCAGGCCGGTTTAAGTAAACTTGAATTTTTTTCTCGAGCACCAATTATTGAACATGGCGTATTCACAGTGTAGTCATATATTATAATGTTAACTGTGGAGCGTCAGTTGATCATAGGAAAGGAAACTTTTCTCACCGATGTAAAAGAATTGTCTTCCTTTTTTATTTTTTGGTGTGAATGATAACTTTAGTTTCCCCTATCAGTAATATGAGTGGGGCATTATGCACATGGTCTGATCGACAAAAGTTAGTTCTATAGACTGCACTGCAGTGAAAAATGTAGCTGTTCGAAAACAAAAATTGCAGTAACGCATAATGAGGTCGTTCTTAGGCACTATAATGCCATACGCTCAAGGGAATTTTCCCAGAAGAATGCCAAATAGAAAAGTAAAAGGAAGGGAAATACATTGGTAGAAAAAGATGGGGAGCTTGGAGATTCTTCCCTCCGGTATATTTATACGGTTGAGGTGAAAGGTGTTTTCAAAGGATGCAGGAAAAGTTTCCCCCCATACGAACACGTCCAAATCCTCTCTTCGAGAGAGGGAATGAAAAGGAAATGATGGTGTACCGTACCGGGTGATGCTGGAAGTGTCACCGTGTGTACTTGCAGGTCTTTATAGAAAGTACTACGACAGAAAACTTCCTCGTGAAAGACTATTTTAAGGAATTTAATAGTTTTTATGTTCGAGACTGAAAGAAAAAGAGAGAAAAAATAAAGTCCAAATAAACCAGGAGAAGCTAAGTAAATGGTAAGCCACTTAAACGCAAAATTTAGTTACAGGAGGCAATTAACAAACATACTCAGCACAAGGAATGGAATATAGTATGTTTAAGGCCAGAGTAATTCCAAGAGATGGGGGAGAAAGCTCGAATCCCTAGAAATTCTATTACATTAATACCGCACCAACACTATTTCCATTGCTGTAAGCCATTGTTACGGCGTGTGTAGCCATCAATTTAACCAGTATTGACCAACTATTTATTTAGAATTACTATTTTCATCTAATTAAGAAATCCTTCCCTTTACTTATTTATCTATCCAAAATTCATTGAAATACGACCTCATCCTCAACCACCATCGCAGCAAATAAGGTGAGGAAAACGGGGTGTACCGGTATTTAGCGGTTGGTATATTGATTACGCACCTAAACGTATTTTGAAATGAACAAATGTAATCTAAATATTCCCAAGAAGCTAAACACCCACAGAGCATTTATTCAATTGCGCAACGTGATATCAGGCGACAGATACATATTTAGACATTCCAGTGTATTTCATTAATAAAACATTATATTAATTGCGGATTACAAATATTATACTCTCAGTTGTAATACTATGGGCACTTGAAATTATAATGCACGTTATGGTATTTTTTCGCTGAATAGTCCAATAAAACACCTTTAGAATTGAGCGAGAATCCTGAAAATAGTTTTAATGAAAGACTAGCAAATGTAATACGGATTAATGTGAAAGTTGAGGCCTGTCTTGAATGTGAAAAAATTATACTTTCCAGCCCAAATAAAGAATTAGAACTGAATTGCAAGTTACGTATCGATTTGATTAATTTCATCCGCCATCTCAATTTTGTTAAAGCATTAAAACAACCGATTCTCAGTGTCACAAGAGTTAACAAGATTCTGTAATTAACGAAGTTTTCAGTGCCACAGTAAAATTTATATACATTCTGGAATGATGACTCACTGTATTAGATTATGTAAACTATCAGTCGACAAGGAAACTCCACAGAAAAAAGAGAAATATTTAAATATAAATACAATGAGATGTTTGCTAAAACTCCAAGCTTTTTTTCCCAGGTGACGTTCTGGGTTAAATAACATTGGTAATAATTTAAAGGGCTAATAATCATTCTCCTTCCTGTTGGGACGCATGAATAAGAGACTATTGCCTTTTTCTCTAAATACTTAAACGACGTAGCATTGCCAGCAGTAGATAACAAAATAAAACAAATTATTAAATTGTTGAATGTCTATAATTTTTTTCCTAACGCGGACCTTATTGCGAAGTGTCATTGTGGTGATGATTTCACTCAATGCACTGAACAATAACTGGAAATTAAAATTCTTTAAGTAGAGTCATTTTATTTGGAAAATTTTTAAATCGTGCAAAAAAAGGTATTTAGGAAATTATTTGCGTCAAACACGGAAGATTCAAGCATGAAATCTCAATTATTTCATAAAATAATAATAAATAAAATTAGCGGCTCTCTAGCTATTAATGTCTACCTTTCATTGAAATATGCAAATCATATTTTCATGAGAATCAATAACAGCAATGAATATATAGTATATATGTATCAATTGAAATACCTTGGCTGGTGCGGAAATGAGGTTGTATAAAAGTTTGCTATGATGAACAAAAGGACATAAAACAACTTTTTCACAAATATTACATTAGTACCGTATCATTGACAACAATATTGATTTGGTGGAGAGGCTTGTGCGTTCCGATGACACCGAGAGCTGTGCTGGTGGGAGTAATAATAATTGCTCCTGGTAGGGTCACCCATGCCAGATAGATCGAAGGTTAGGAGCCAGACGAAAGGTAGTCCACGCAGTGTCTGTTCCTCAGTGAGGCGGCTGCAAAGGCGTCTGACCCCAGTGGGGTGGCCATTAAGTGATGGTGTCACGTTAATAACACTATTGAGGTAGGCAACAGGAAACCACCTCAGTTGTTATTCCAAAGAAAATAATGATCAGAATATAGGCCGATCGCATACTAAGACATCAAAGAGATTAAATAGCATCCCCAGAAAGCAGACCGCAGAGAAGGTTTTAGAAGAGGATATAATTTCCGTAGTAGTAGTTAACTGCCGAAGTTTAAAAAATAAAATACCGGAATTTCACCATCTCATTCATAGCACAGAGTCGGATATCATTATAGGAACTGAAAGTTGGTTAACAGATGACATCGCAGATTGCGAAATATTTCCCAAGTCCTTCATAGTTTATAGAAACGACAGAAAAAATAGAGCCGGAGGAGGAGTGTTTATTGCGGTTAAGAACTCTAACGTCAGTAGAGCCGAGTTATTTCCTGATAGCTGTATAGAAAGTGTATGGTGCTCGGTGAAAACACCCAGATCGAAAAGAATATATATCTGTGCGTATTATAGACCACCCCACGTTAGCATTAACTCAATACCAGACCTAGAAAAACAGATACAACGCTTTACATCCCACAACAGTGAGCATAGCCTAATTATCGGAGGTGATTTTAATATTCCCACAATAGATTGGGATTCGTACAATTTTATAAATGGAGGTAAAGACAAGGATCTATGCGAGTCCCTCTTATTCGCGTTCACCTCGAATTCCCTACATCAATTAGTCACTTCACCAACAAGGGGAAAGAACATTCTTGATCTGTTAGCCACAAATATACCCGAAAAGGTCTTAAATATAGAAGTTGTTGACGGAATCAGTGATCACAGGGCTGTAAACGCTAAATTTTCTCTAAGTGTAGATAAAGTCAACAAACCTAAGAGAAAGGTGTATTTGTTCAATAAAGCGGACTATGATGGCTTAAAATGTGAATTAAAAAGTTCTTTTTTTATATTTGACGAATTAAGCAAAACTAGTAGTGTCGAGGATACTTGGAATAATTTTCTTAGGATAACACGTTCAGCAATACAGAGGTTCATACCTAGTAAATATATAAAAGAGAATAAGGAACCCCGATGGTACAACTCTGAAGTACGGAAATCTCTTAGGCGGCAAAGGGTGTGCCATGCCAGAATGAAAAATGCAGTTAAAGATTCCTCCCCTGATAAAATCAACGAAACCATACAGAACTACAAAGCATCTAGGTCCACTGCCAAGAAGGCTTTCCGGAAGGCGCTAGCGGAATTCAAAAGGAAAAAATTAGGCGAACATTTGAACGATAACCCAAAGATGTTTTGGTCCTACGTCAGGGAAGTGCAGGGAAACAAGTCCACCGTAAACTCATTGAATATCGAAAAGGGGAATAAAGTAACGAGTAGTTTAGATAAAGCCAACATATTAAACTCATTTTTCCAGAGTGTTTTCAACATATCCTCACAAAATACACCCGAGAACCTTCCGAAAATATTTCAGCATTCAATGGAAGCAATCAATATTTCCACCCGCGGAATAGAATTACTCCTTAAAAACATAGACCCCAACAAATCTCCGGGACCTGATGAGATACCGGCACGTGTGTATAAAGAACTGTCGGCTGAAATTGCCCCATATCTAGATATAATATTTAAGAAATCATTAGCAGAAGAAAGTGTGCCCAAACGGCTGGAAGGTAGCTTCGGTAACACCCATATTTAAAAACGGAGACAGGGAGGACCCCAGTAATTATAGGCCAATATCGCTGACTTCCATTTCCTGTAAGATTCTTGAACACATCATTGTTAGTTCCATGATGAGGCACCTCGATAGCCAAGATTTATTAATTAATAACCAACACGGCTTCCGTAAGGGTAGATCCTGCGAAACTCAACTCGCACTTTTTGTACATGATGTATTAAACTCCGGTGAAAGTAATATTCCAGTTGATGCGATATTCCTAGATTTCAAGAAAGCTTTCGATAAAGCCCCTCATTGCAAATTACTGGCGAAATTGGAAACCTATGGAATACACGAAAGTATTATTAACTGGATTAAACAATTTTTAAGTGATCGTGTCCAAACAGTCGTCCTGGACGGTGTATCATCCGATACTGTCAAGGTCACGTCGGGGGTACCACAAGGAAGTGTCATAGGCCCCCTCCTTTTCCTTATTTACATAAATGACCTCAGTACCGTAGTTAATAGCAAGCTCCGTCTTTTCGCCGATGATGCAGTAATTTATGGGGACATCCGAAGTCACGAAGACAGAGTCGTGTTAGCCAACGACCTAGATGCAATTCAAAATTGGTGCGATACATGGCAATTGGAATTGAATTTTAAAAAATGCGTAGTAATACATTTTTGGGAAAAGAGTAATTCCCTCCCTTATAGTTACAAAGTGAAACAAACCAAAATCGCGAGGGTAGATTCCTTTAAATACTTGGGTGTAACAATTACTCACGATCTGTCCTGGGGAAAACACATACGAGAAATATGCGGTCGTGCTAATAAAAAATTGGGATTTGTGAAAAGAGTGCTAGGTAAATGCGACGAAAAGGTGAAAGAACGATGTTTCCTTGCCTTGGTCAGGCCCCACCTAGAGTATGCTGCCAGTATATGGGATCCTCACAACATAAATTTGGTTTCGGAATTAGATCGAGTTCAGCGGAGGGGGGCTAGATTTGTCAAACATTGTTATGACCAACTCAGCAGCGTATCCACTTTGTTAGACAGTTTAGGTTGGGATTCTCTTACACAGCGGCGTTTCCAATATAGATTAAACTTATTAAAAACATTTAAAGATGGGCCCTTTTCCGATGACATCAAGGATATAATACGAACCCCAACGTATTACGGTCGAAGGGATCACGAATATAAGACTAGAGAAATAGACTGCAAGACTGACAGGTTTAAAATGTCATTTTTTCCAAGAACGATTAGGGAACAGAATGCTCGTAGTCGAAATTCCCCAGGACTTAGTTCATTACAATAAGTATTAACGTACAGGTTAGGGACTTCGCGAGGATGTGTATACATGTGTGTATGTATGTATGTATATGTATGTGTGTATATATACATATATATATGTATATATATATTTTTTTTCCTACAGGTTCCCCCCACCTTTCCTCACCTAACTCCCAACCCCCTCAACCCTTACCCTTCCCTCATGGTGCTACACCCCCTGCCACACACCTTTTTGGTGGCTCGCAGGGTACTTATGTAGATGTAGATGTAGATGAATGATGGACAACAGAGTGAAATTGAGTCCTGGCAACTACGGGACTCGGCCCAAGGGGCCGTGTGTCGTGTCCGGCAGCGGGAGAGGCAAGGCGTCCGCGGTAGTCATCCCACGAAACCCTTGCAGGGAAGAAATAATAGCAGCAGGACAGAAGACGCAGAAGAAGACGAAATTAGTTAGAATAGGCACATGGAATGTTAGGACAATGTTAGGGACAGGCAAATTAGAGAATATGAAGCGAGAGATGGAAAGAGGTAATATTGATATTTTAGATCTATGCGAAGTGAGATGGAAGGACAGCAGGGATTACTGCGAGAATTGCGCTATGCAAAGAGGCTTTCACAAGGAGGAGGGAGTTGTTGAGAGGGACGTGGAGCAAGGATTTTAAGAAAAAGATGGAAAAGACGTAGATGGGAGGCCTTTGAAATGTGGAAGTGGAAAAGGATAAAGAAGGTAAAACGGACCAAAAGGAAAACGAATGAAGAAGTACTAGAAATGGTGGGCGAAGAGAGGTTTTTTATTGAGAAAAATACTGAGGAGGCAGGGAAAATGGTTGAAGGGCGTATTGATCGGCAGTGGGATGTCGAAGACTGTGATAGAGGGGAGATTGTAAGGCAAACGAAAATGGCAAGAAGAGGATAGGGATTTTAGAACGGATGAAGTAAATGCACAGAAATGAAGAGGGCCCTGTTGTACAGTAGGATGTTGGGTTGTTTTTGTTAGGAATCATAAAAGAAATAATTGGTAGTTGTGTCTATCCAAAACTACCTCAACCGGTAGAGATTACCGATTACCATAATTACCAATTGCCATATTAGTATGGTACCGATTACCATAATTCTAATGTCATTAATGTAAATTAAAGCGAAGCAAACTCGGTCAAAAATTGTAACCGTTAAGTGTGGAAAATGAATATTTTTGTAATGCAGTAGAGAACTGAGCCAATCTACATTGACAGACTGAAATAAATTCTTTATTACCTTGCTAAGCTTCAATGTGTGGAAAATTCGAAAAAGATAGAAGAGCTTATAAGAGAGAATACTATCTTACATTTATATCGATATTTGTATCTAATTGTAAATATTATAGTAAAAATCTCGGTTTCAATAAAGGAAGCCATATGAACACCGTTTAGAAACCATCAGAAAACTGCGCGAGATAAGTGGCTACGTTTAATCACAATCTCGGACTAAATTGCACAATATACCTACACTTAATTCGCGAAATGAAGCTCTACGTTAACCTAACTAATTTTTACCCTATTTTCAACATACATTAATCGAAATAAGAGTTCAGCAGTTAATATTTTTCTAGATATTTTATACAGAGAACCATTCGCTTAAAACTGATACCAATGAGTTCTCAAGTACTTGTATATTTTTTTTACTGTAACACAAAAGCGCAGATTTTAGATGACCGTTTACATTCAGAACCTATATCAATAGTATTCAAATACAAGTATCAGTTAACTATGGACAACATAGACTATTCCTTGCATTATTGTTTAAATTCTATTCGGGAATAATAATTTTTGGGCTATTGAATTATTAATGGCATGCGCGGAATTTTATTGGAAGTTAGTCAGATCAAGAGTCTCGTTTCGTTAAACAATAAAAAAGTAGAATGAATATCACTGGCCCTTTCATTTTTGCTACAAAAATTTATTTTTATTTATAAAGGACAATTTAACTGTAATTTTCTGAAGAAGGATAATGACGAAATTTTTATGAGTCCCAAAGGCGCTTTTAAAGAATAAAAATTAGCACAAAGTTGTATAATGCGTTTGGATTAAATACATGCCTAGAATTTAATACGTTAGCGATACAGACTGCAGACCCACCCATAGAAAATAAATGTCTCAATTATTTGGTGAATGACGGGTCCCGACCATTTTAACTGCCTGAAACAGGTATCTAAATGGATTAGAGCAAGCTTTCTTGACAAAAAAAATGGTCTCCCGTCTGGGGCGACGATGCATTTAAAGGGAAAATTTTCTAGGATGTATCGTGATCAATCTGGGGTCGCATAAAAGCACGGTTCGTTTGAAAGAAGAGCAAAAATAAAATAGCAAAAGAATTGACGCTTGCCCATAATGGCAGGGGCATTTCATTATTACTACCAACCTCCACTTCTCGTTCCCTTCAACTCCCTTAACCTTTTTCGCTGCCCGCCTCTCCCATTTCATCCGAATCTACCCATCGCCCATGTCCCAAGCGATATCTCCGCGGAAGTGACTCCAGGTTCTCGCAGGAAGATGGGAGTGTGGAGATAGGGGAGTGGTATTGATTAGCTGCTGAGGGAGATGCACGAAGGAAACAATGCCAGGCGATAAAGTAGAGTGTATGAGACTGGCTTACAAAATAAAATGGTTAGAGACATGGAGAGATAAGAAGCCGTCATTAATTCAAATTAGTACCTCTATATTGATCCTGAATTAATGACAACGCCCGCGTTAAAACATTGAAAAAACCTCATAGGACGATCCACTATATGAGTTTTTATAAATCCTAGTACTCTCGAAACTTAGTTGATACATTATTTCGAAAACCTTTTCATTTTTGGAAGAGTATTTAATAATATTACTTTCGGAGGAATATTTAAAATTTAGACGGGCAAATTTCTGTAGAAGTTCCAAAAATTGAGATATCTAAACTGAAACCTATATCTTCGAGCTTATGACAACCCTATCTCAAATTGTACGCTATATTCAGATGTTTTATTAAATTATTATTACCAAGCAACTGAAAATGCAAGATCAATTAGGGTAATAATATGACAAGAGGCAAAAGGGGAAATTTATCGAAGGGTCGCATTCATTCGAATATGTCCGGAAAGGTTTTCCCTCTGATTAATTGGGTCGAAGGGAACAAAAACGGTAAAAAAAGCATCAATTATTAGAAAAACCGTTCTTATTTAAAAGTTAATTACCAGCATTACGTTATAGGGAAATATGAAAGGCTGCAGGAAGGGAAAAAATATATGAAAGGCTCCAGTTTGGATTTACTCCAGCATCTTCGACTACCTGAAGGACTACGTTTTCTATTTCCTGTAATTTACCTTAAATTTCCCAATTATTTATTAATTTCACTGAATCATTTATATGATTTTCTAGAATCAACCCCTATTTGATTTGTCCTGACATCAATTTTACTTCTTGATCCATGAAATTGTCCTCGTTTCTCTTCCTAATATTTGTAAATATAAAACTTCTGGCATTAAATCATCTGCTGCGCTATCCTTAAGAACTTGAAAACCTTGCATATAGAAAAAGGAATAGAGTGACGTAGTAGTTTGTCATTTGGGTTAATCTGTAATTAACTGGATGAATAAAATTTTGATTTATAAAATTAATGCAAGAGACATACACATATAATACTTTATATTACCTATTCGTACTTGCTAAATACGCAGTCAAAGTGCTTTCTGCAATGTATTATCTCATATCTTATAACCTGTCTCAGTTTCCAGTCTTGCATTTATTACGAAAACTGATCTTTATGAATTAATCGCGATATATTTTGTAAATAATCAACATAATTTAAGAAAACTATAATGTCTAACAGTTGAGCCAAATTGTATCTATAATGATTGTTATTCCAAAGTATGGTAAAGGATTAGCGATCACTAGCAAAAGCCAAAATTCGGTGGACTTACTTACGGTGTTAGTTACTTTTTTCGTAATTATTCGTCAAATTTGGTAGCTCTTTCCTTCTATGATCCTATTTGATGACTTCATTTATTTCCTCTAGTCTCCATAGCAATCGTTTCTCATCTTTCCCCTTTGGTTTTGGCACATTATCATTCGCTACACTTCTCGGAGATAGTTTGCATAGCTATAATGTAGATGCATACCGAAAGAATATGCTCCCTTCACGTCACGTGACAACTTTGGAAACCTCCATTAAAAATCCAGGCTGAGGACATTCTTGTTACTAGAACTTTGAAGGAATCCGAAAGGTGGAACAGGGAAACAAAATGGCCACTCAACCCTGAATATGTTAATTTCGATAACCCTAAGGGAAGTAAGGGAATGACTCATGTAAGGGTGAACTTTACCCTCTCCAATTAAAAACCATGCAATTTAACGATTTCTGTAACAACTTTATAGGAAGGAATTAAGCTCCATTTATTGTAATAGTAAGTTATCATTTATAATTTTTCAAACAATCTATCTTTACCATTCTCAAATCTTTCAAAACCTCTTCTTGAATAAGGAAAACAAGTACAATAAGAGTGACTGTGCGGAATAGCTAAATAATCAAAGCTATTCAATAATACTAAACATAGCTCGGAAATGATTAAGATTTACCCGGAAAAATAATAAATATAAAATATACTTTGGGAATTCATATGAATCACCAATTCTCTTTATTATCAAGATTTTAATGGTGACAGCAGTTGAGTGCAGGCTTAAGGAAATTCCATTTTTATTCAGTGGTAATAGTTGACAGCATAAAGAATGATTCATGAGCGAGCAAAATATTGTAGCCATCTTTTATAACGCATATTCTAAATTATTTAATGTACTACATGTCCATTAGTAAGGTAACAGCCCATCCTCCAGATACGCACATATACCTGTATTTTGCAGATAGTCCCAACAGTTATTCAAACCTCGCAGTGTATCCGTCTGAATTTAATATCCCAATTTTCCCAGCTGAAATATTTTTAAAAAACCTAATGACTCCGTGTCGCATGTGCTTCTTAATTATCGCTGCAGATACTAGTATCCATATTAATACAAACACATGAGAACATACTATACATGAGAACTGCATGGGTAATAAGTAAGATACCAATTCTTTATCAAACTAAATCTATTCATCCACGATAATAATTACTTCTTTTATTAATTATCAACACTCTAAATTATCCAAGTATGTAACATGTTCTAGGCAAAATTAAGACCCTAACTTTGTATTAATTTAATTATTATTTAACTATTCCGGAGTATCTTCCACAGGACGAAGGTATTCCAAAATATTTTCGTTTTATTTATAGGAAGTCACACGCAATTAACAAAGAAAAAAACAATTTCATACGTAAATAAGAATAACAGGCAAACTTTTGCCAAACGCTTTTTCACCATCTACTCGTAGAGACACCAAACCTGACATTATATTCAAAACGAAGAATGTTAAATCACAGAATTCATTTGAAACTAATATTGAAGAAAATATAAAGCGGCAATGCCCTACATAATCTGATGTGGGTAACGTGTTAATAAGAAATCGTATTATGCGGCCTTCTATACATATTTTTTAATCCTGAAAAGATAGGGCATTGGAAATCCATACATAATGCATGCTTACCGAAGCATGGAAAATCATTAAAAATTGTTCCCTTTGACATATTGACGCGTCATCACCTGTTATCATTCCATCCATTTTAATTGAAACAGCATTCTTAAGGATTAAAAAGAAAACAACTATATTATAAAATCCAAAATATGATCAAAATTGAAAGGATTTTAAACGAAGAAAATATTAATGAACAAATTTCATTAAAATGACAATTGATACTTAGGAAATCAACTAATAATCGTACAGGTATTCTCTGCGGCAATAACTCACTATATTTATATATACAAAGTATTCTATTTTTGCCCCTCTCTCTCATTCTAATTTCCTTTCATTTAAGGAACACTTATCACATTCCCTACACATTCTATAAATGCCCTCCTATATTCAAATCTTTCCATTGGGTACACCTCTCTCTGCTAGCACCGCATTGTCTCTTTTCCTTGTTCTCTTACCTAGACCACCTTCATACAAAACCTCTCCAACCTAACACATATTTACATTTCTCTCAAGAGGTCGTCGGTTTCCTTCTCGTCCGCCTCATTCCCCCGTAAAGAAAGTCAGGAGAAAACTCTGAGAACATTCCAATTAGTTGATTTGCACAGAATACCTTTAATTAAAGAAGTAGGCAGCTCCAAGGGAATTTAAGTTTGCAGAGGTTTGACTTCGAAAAGGCTATCGAGGTCGTAAATCACGTAGAGAAATCACAGGCAGAAAGAAAGATTTGCTCAATGTGAAAAGGGCGTAGGAAAACATTTTCTAACGGAAAAAAGTTGCGGGAAAGTCGGAATCAAGGAGTTGCTCCTTCTGAGACTATTGTATGTTCTATCTCTGCACAGAAAAAATACATATATCTATGATCGTATTGCGTCCAGGCAATAGGGGTCCTACAAGCTCCAATATTTCTTAACTAAATCTGATTTACACCTGGACCATATTTCAACAAATTCCCTATCCCGTTACCATGGATTCTGATGCCTAAAACGCAGAAATATTTGTGAATTTTTGGTAGAAGGTTCTTCGCAATAATGTATAAAACTTTTACTTAACTTTAACTGGTAGGTTACTTAGTTCCATGGTTTTATCGGTCTAGTATTAATTTTTAGGTTTCACGGTTACACTAGCAAACCGTTACTGTTAAAATCATCAGTACTTCGCATAAAACGCTAGAACAAGGGCCTCGGTTGCAAGGCTTTTATTACGGACTAGTAGAAGTTATGAATTCATCAAAGTATTCGACAAGAGAGAGGCAGATAGCGGAGCTACTGTATTCAGAAATACTTGTATGCTGATTCCTAACTTTTTGTTATCACGAATAGTAATAATTCAAGAGTACCTATATACTCCGTTAAATATATGTAGTTAGTCGATATCCCTTTCCTCCGAATTTGTGCGAATCTGCTGAATATATTGGAAGTTTTTCCATGCGCATTAGACTGGGGAAGAAAAGTCTAAATTAATCATGAAGGAATTAGGTAAATGCACACGTTGCTTAGAGACATCATTAAAATTCCTGAATTTACTTTAATTAGGATAAATTAAAGCTAAATTTAGTGCCGTAAGTTGGAACTCTTCGAGAATTTCAGGATTCATCTAGAATCATACAACAGTTTCTAAAACCTTTTGCATAAGAAGTATTCATGTGAACAAGCAAATTTTGCACAAATATCAAATCTTGTCCGGTCAAATTCTGTCTTTTAGGACAATCGAGTATACATTCAGCATCGAAAATTAAATGTATTCATTTTCGTATCACGTGAGTATCGTTCACTGACAGCACTATCTCCCTCCCGTACGTTTTAACTGGAAGTGAGTACATATTGATTGTCATGAATTAATAACTGTAACGCAAAAATACGTTTATCTTTTTAACCTAGGGTTTAAGAAATAAAGTCCTTAGCAAAAATGAGTATTTTTTTAGTTTCTATGAAGTTGTGTTTACTCCACGCAGCATTATCTGAATATTGCGCATATTAAAATGTAATATATACAAATTGATAAATCATTCCGAGTGATGATGTAGATGGTTCATTGATGTAGATCTGTAGAGAGCCATTAAATTTTAAAAATCGGATTCCGCCTGATTTCACGCCTAAAACGTATTCACATCTTACAGAGTGTAAATTTAAAAGTTTTAAAAATTTATAATTCACTACAGATTCTCATGCATTACTGTCATACTCGCCCAAAAACTATATACCCTATACAAACCCGTTCATTGCTTTTCATATTTTTATTTTGGAGTTTCATTTCAATAATATCCATGTCTTCCTTTGGCAATATCTCTTAATGTCCACAACAACTTTCTTCTTATACTCTAATAACGTAAATGGTCGGCAACTGATCATACGCATTACTGCCGCAAATCATACTGCAATTCCTGAATGATTTGATGCAACACGTGAATAGGTAATTTAATCAAATATTCCGATAGAATGACGTTGTAAATACGATCCCGTAGAGCTATCACGTCAATGTTATTGGCCTGCAAAGTGTTTTAAAGCAGTCGAATTTCTCAGATAATAATTATCTGTAAACACTCATTTTCTCGTCAAAGGGGTAAGTGGTTATTAACCTGAGGGGAAACCCGAAACTTATAATCGCCCTGGTTTTTAGTTTTTTTTCCATCAGGAACCATGCTGATGATATGGTGTTGAAAAAGTTGCGTACCACTTTAAACGTTAATGTATGAATGAATACTTTCAAAACAAAAGAGTTCGTTAAATAAAACCAATTCACACACCGTGATGATAGAGGCAACGTAATCTCAATAAAAATGGATTCCCGAGTGATACTGGCTGCAGTAGTAGTTTTTACGGGAGGCAACCGACAACTATGGTCAATTGCGCCATTAGGGAAAGGAACGGCGGAGAGAAACCTGGCGTCGGCATTGGCCTACTCATGTCGAAAGGCGCCAAGGGGTTGCAGTTTAAAGTCCCATCCGACGGACGTCTTACTCACTCAAAGTGCTCCCCACAAAGCACCTCGAGTAGGATCGGGTAATACTGAAAAATTTGTTTGTTGTCTATAGGATTTTAACCCGGGCCCTTTCGGTGGGAAGCCTGTACGTTAGCTGTCGCACCATCCCGATCCCTTTTGATGTTAGTATCTCAATGCTATACGAGCTCGTAAAGCTCAATTTGATATAATTTGCCCAATATATGATTTAAATAAATTATCAATTAATGCAGCAAATTTATTATCAATTTACAACAGTGATTGGAAATATTCACACGACTTAATTATTTTAATGATTGTCATTTTCTTTTTAAAAACTGAAAATATGTACCTGAATGTAATGACGTTCCCGTATTTTACTAATTCGTTTTTAATATTCCACTATTATTGCACTGCATAATTGCAAAACGTAGTCGAGAAAGAAAGAGTTTCAAATTTCCACTAATAGAAAACAAGTAAATCATCAAATAACAACATGACTATTCCTTTTATAAAGCATTATGTAATTCAATGTATTTTGTTCAAAATGTCTCATTATATGTCGGCCCAAAATATTTTTAAATGTCATAAAAAGAAATTGTAACGCAGCATCATTCGATATAATAAGCTTATTACATTTACTTGTCTACTAAACAATTAATAAATCGTCATTTTAAGGACAAAATTCAACTGAAAATACACATTTATCAATCAATGAAATCTCTGCGTAACCAGATGTATTAAATTTAGCGGAATATGTTGGTATGAGAGAATAGCCTTTCTACAAAATAATTATGGAGCGCATTTTGAAACTTTTTTCCCAAAAATAATATTGGCAATTACTATGTTTAGCAATGATTTTCTTAAGTTTTACATGCATACACACACACGCATATATATATATATATATGTATATATATATATATATATGTATATATATATATATATATATATATATATATATATATATATATATAGATGCTCTCCCATGGACTACAACCTTGTCGTGGTGGAAGGGCTTGTGTGTTCCGATGACCCCTAGAGCTGTGCTGGCGGGAGTAATAATAATTACTCCTGGAAGGGTCACCCATGCCAGATAGGTCGAAGGTTAGGAGCCAGACGAAAGGTAGTCCACGCAGCGTCTGTTCCTCAGTGAGGCGGCTGCAATGGCGTCTGACCCCAGTGGGGCGGCCATTAAGTGATGGTGTCACGTTAAAAAACACTATTGAGGAAGGCAACGGGAAACCACCTCAATTATCATTCCCAAGAAAATATGATGGACGCAAAACAGAAATTGAGTCCTGGCAACTGCGGGACTCGGCCCAAGGGGCCGTGTGTCGTGCCCGGCAGCGGGGGAGGCAAGGCTTCCGCGGTCGTCATCCCACGAAATCCTTGCGGGGGAGAAATAACAGCAGCAGGACAGAAGATGCAGAAGAAGACGAAAGTAGTTAGAATAGGAACCTGGAACGTCAGGACAATGTTGAGGAGAGGCAAATTAGAAAATATTAAGCGAGAGATGGAAAGAGGTAACATAGATGTTTTAGGCCTCTGCGAGGTGAGATGGAAGGATAGCGGGGATTACTGGAGTGACAATTATAGAGTAATATACAGCGGCGGGGACGAGAGCCAACGAGGGGTTGCCGTAATTTTAAATAAAGGGGTAGGAAGAAGCGTAGTCAACATAGAGCAAGCGACAGATAGAATTTTACTCGTAGAGATTAAAGCAGAGCCGACGAACTTGGTCATTATTCAGGTATACATGCCACCGAGCAACCACAAGGAGGAAGAAGTCGATAGGATGTATGATGAGTTAGAGGATATCATCGCGAGTGTTCCTGCAGGGAAACATTTGATAGTGATGGGGGATTGGAATGCGACGGTAGGCGAAGGAAGAGATGGTGGTGAGGTGGGGGACTATGGGTTAGGCACGAGAAATGAACGCGGGGAGAAAGCAATTGAATTCTGCAGGAGACAGGGGTTAGTCATCACTAACACATGGTTTAGACACCACAAAAGGCGTAGGTATACATGGAAAATGCCAGGTGACTCAGAAAGGTATCAGTTAGATTATATTATGGTTAGGCACAGGTTTAGGAACAGTGTGATAAATTCGCACAGTTTCCCAGGAGCGGATGCGGACTCTGACCACAATTTAGTTGTTATGAAATGTAATGTTCGTTTCAAGAAGATAAGGCAAGGGCGGCGGGCTAAAAAATGGAATTTAGAAGCAGTAAATGAATTAACGAGGAAGGAGTATCAGGAGGCTATAGAGAAAATGATGGATGACGGTAAAGAACTGAGTACTATCGAAGAAAAATGGGAATGTATCAAGAAAGGGATATTGGAAGCCGCTAAAGACACTATAGGAACCGTTAATGGGAAAAGGATAAGGAAACCATGGGTAACGGAGGAGATGATTGCAAAGATGGATGAGAGAAGAAGATGGAAAAATGTAAACACAGAGTTAGGCAAAATGAAGTACAAAGAGTTAAACAATAAATTGAGAAGGGCCACAAATAAAGCAAAAGAAGAATGGTGGAAAACCCAATGCGAGGATATGGAAAGTTTACAGAAGAAGGGTGAAATTGGTGCTCTATACAGCAAGGTTAAGTTATTATCGGGAAGTAAGAAGGCAAGATGTGTGCTAACAGTTAAAGATAAATGGGGTAAGATAATAGTTGAACCAGGAAAAATCCAAGAGAGATGGAAGGAATATATAGAAACACTGTATGGTAAAGAACTTAGGCCGACAAGGTTAGACATAGAAAAGGAACATGACGTAGAAGAAGATAGCTTAGGTCCAGGCATACTCGACGATGAAATAGAAAGGGCATTAAAGGAGATGAAAGCAAATAAGGCTGTGGGGGTGGACAATATTCCTGTAGAAATGTTGAAATGGTTAGGGAAAGGTGGGAAGAAGGCCATATATGGACTGATTCGTAGTATCTATGAGGAAGGAATCTGGCCGGAAGATTTTGTGAGATCGGTGTTAGTTCCTATTCCAAAAAAGGCAAAGGCTTCGTCATGTGAGGATTACAGAACAATAAGTTTGATATCCCACGCAGCTAAAGTTATTCTCAGGATCATCAACAAAAGGATAGAGAGTAAGGCAAATGATTACTTAGGGGATGATCAGTTTGGGTTCAGGAAAGGAAGAGGTACGCGTGATGCCATTGCAGTTATGAGATCACTAGTCGAGAGGAATATAGAATACAATCAGGACGTTTTTGCCTGTTTTGTAGATTTCGAAAAAGCGTTTGATAGAGTGAATTGGGAAAAATTAATGCGTGTATTGCAGAAAATAGGGATGGATTGGAGGGACAGGAGACTGATCCGCAACCTGTACATGTCTCAGACTGCTCAGGTGCGAGTGGGGAACGGAGAGTCCGGATGGGCAGTGTTAGGAAGAGGTGTAAGGCAGGGTTGCCCATTGTCACCGGTACTGTTCAACGTATATGTAGAGGAAATGATTAAAGAGGCATGGGAAGAACTGGAGGTAGGAATGAAAGTCGGAGGGGAATTCGTAAAATCGGTTAGGTTTGCTGATGACCAAGCATTAGTTGCTCAGTCAGCCAATGGGTTGCAAGCATTGTTGAGTGAATTGGAGGTTCAGTGCGATAAATATGGGATGAGAATAAATATTAATAAAACAAAGGTTATGCGATTTTCCAGAAAGAAAAAGGCTAAGCTAAATATTAAAATAGGAGGGGAAAAAATAGAGCAGGTAGAACAGTTTACATATCTCGGAAGTGTTTTGGACCAACACGGTCAAAGTGGTAGGGACGTAAGGAGAAGAATTGCGCTAGGCAAGGAGGCTTTCTCAAGGAGGAGGGAGTTGATGACGGGGACGTTGAGTAGGGATGTTAAGACAAGACTCGTAAAAACTCTGATATGGAGCGTAGCTATGTACGGCGCGGAAACGTGGTCGCTGAAGCAGGAGGATAGACGTAGATTGGAGGCTTTTGAAATGTGGGTGTGGAGAAGAATGGAAAAGGTGAAATGGACCGAAAGGAAAACAAATGAGGAAGTACTAGAGATGGTGGGTGAGGAGAGGGGTTTGTTGAGAGAAATCCTATGGAGGCAGGAAAAATGGATGAAGGGCGTATTGAGCGGTAGTGGAATGTTGAAGAGGGTAATAGAGGGAAGAATGTTGGGCAAGCGAGGTAAGGGTAGGAACAGGATAGGGATGTTGGACGAGATGAAGGGAGGAAAGAAGTACACCGAGATGAAGAGGGACCTGATATAGATTAGTTTGCTAGGTGGGGAGTCACAAAATGTTTATTTGATAGTTGGGTCCATCCAAAAACCTACCTTAACCGGTAGATTACCTTAAAAAATATATAGATGATGCGAAAGTACTCACGAGAGCAATATAACTTTTGGACGGCACAATAGAACACAGAATAAAACAGATAACACGTAAAAGGACACTCACACTTTAGATGATTTAAGCTTTCGGCCTACTCCGAGGCCTTCTTCATGTCAGAGTCTGACATATATATATATATATATATATATATATATATATATATATATATATATATATATATATATATATATATGTATAGGTATAGGTATAAATCTATAAGACCTCGGTACGATTAGTAATTTTTACGATGAATCCTCCATTAGTGTTTCGGTAGGTTATTAAACCATGCCAACGCCTAATGGTTGAAACAATGCCTAAACGAATCAAGAAATATCTTCCGAAATTAAGAATTGATAGGCAATCTACAAAAAAACCAATGAAAGTATCCTTTGAAACTGTATGGAAAAAATAGCACAAAAAATAGAAAAATTCTAATTCAGTGAATAAATCTGGGAAAGCCTGAAAATGGGAAGCTTGGATTTTAATTTCAGAAGAATCCGTCCGCGACGTGTCTCACTTCATATTTTCCAAACCGGTCGTTTTATATGCCTGTTATCCGAACCGCACTAGGGCGTTTTCGGAACCACCGAAATTGTTTGCCAAATCGCCGGACATTTAAATTGAATGAAGGCTCGTGGAGCATATTCTCGCCAGGAAAATTAATAATTTTAAGGGACGACCGGAACACGGGTTTTAGAACCCGACATTCTCGCAGACCTTTGCCAAATGGACACCATAATGTTTCACACAAAAATTTGAATGGAAAGAAAAGGAAGGGTGGGAGAGAAAAGCGATACGGTATGGGAGAGAAGAAGGATGGGACAAAAAAATTGGCCAGCTGGATTGAGAGCGCTATATTTTTTTTTACTTTTTCTAAATATTCTTCTGTTAATACGACGACCGCTCATCGAACCACCTTGGTACTTGAATGCCAAAATCAGCCTCCATGTTCGATTTACCTCGCGTGGGAAAATTTTTGCAGATGTGTAACCTTGCTAAAGCGCCCTTATGCACCAGAAGCAAGTTCTCCTGCGCCGACTATTTTTTTTCATTTCACTCCGCTTCAAAAGCTAATGGGCGTCCTCTCGTCTCGTATATATATATATATATATATATATATATATATATATATATTTGATTTCTACTTTGGTGGGTAAAACAGTTCCCGAACGCCATTCCCTGGCCAAAGGATCGGAGCAGTTGGTTTCATAAACCCCCCGCAGATATCAATGAAACTTACGTTTTCTCTAAAGCTCAATTATGTATGCAAGAGAACTGGCTCAGCAAGTCGAAGTCTGCGGTTCAAGTCCAGGTCAAAGAAACTGTCTTCTAACTAGAGCCCGGACCATTCCACTATCCTTCTGTTCGTCCTTTTTGTGTGTTCTACCCATTTTTCCAAAACATATCCGTATGAATGCAATGCATATAAAGACACACGCTCGTATAGTGTCCTTTCTTTATGTTTCTGTGGTGGATATTTTGTATCTGTGTGTTTGAGCATCGCCGTAGAGCGTCAATTTCAAATATGAAAATTTTTAAATTAAAATTAGTATATGTATATGCGCGATATTCCAGGGGAGGAACGTTGGACAACTGACCAAAGGGCCCGGGTTAAATTTCCAAACAAAACTCTCTGGAAACCTTCAACTCCACCCAAGTTGTGTGATTTTTCGGGTTCCAGACAAGTGTGGGAAAACCGTGCCCGGCAAAAGGAAAGGAATTGGTCCCCGTACCCTGATGTGTGACTTTCACGCGCCGTATTGTAGTTCTCGGTACTGGGAGGATACTACCATCACCGACCAAACTGACCTTCGGGTTCATCAGTTGGTCTAAGGTTTAATTATATATATATATATATATATAAAATATATGTGCTCAGTTCTGTTCCTAATTCCTCTTGAGAAAGGTGGCTGGACCACCGAAAATTCGAGAACCAGTGAGTCCCTCTTTTGTGTGTTTTGGTTTCTGTGTTTGTTATGACTATCAGTGAATTTATATATATATATATATATATATATATATATATATATATATATATATATATATATATAAATAATTATATTCTTATTATTAGGTAATCTACCGGTAAAGGTAGATTTTAGATGGACAACACCATCAAATAAACATTTTGTAACTCAAAAAAAAACCCCAAACCAGAAACCTAATATACATCAGGTCCATCTTCATCTCCGTGTACTTCTTTCCTCCCTTCATCCCGTCCAACATCCCTATCCTATTCCTGCCGTTTCCTCGCTTACTCAGCATCCTCACCTCTATTACCTTCTTCAACATTCTACTACCGCTCAATACACCTTTCATCCATTTTTCCTGCCTCAATAGGATTTCTCTCAACAAACCCCTCTCCTCACCCACCGTCTCCAGTACTTCCTCATTTGTTTTCCTTTCGGTCCATTTCACCTTCTCCATCCTTCTCCACACCCACATTTCAAAAGCCTCCAATCTACGTCTATCATCCTGCTTCAGCGACCACGTTTCCGCGCCGTACATAGCTACGCTCCATATCAGAGTTTTTACGAGTCTTGTCTTAACATCCCTACTCAACGTCCCCGTCATCAACTCCCTCCTCCTTGAGAAAGCCTCCTTGCCTAGCGCTATTCTTCTCCTTACGTCCCTACCACTTTGACCGTATTGGTCCAAAACACTTCCGAGATATGTAAACTGCTCTACTTGCTCTATTTTTTCCCCGTCTATTTTAATATTTAGCTTAGCCTTTTTCTTTCTAGAAAATCGCATAACCTTTGTTTTATTAATATTGATTCTCATCCCATATTTATCGCACTGAACCTCCAATTCACTCAGCAATGCTTGCAACCCTTTGGGTGACTGAGCAACTAATGCTTGGTTATCAGCAAACCTAACCGATTTTACGAATTCCCCTCCGACTTTCATTCCTACCTCCAATTCTTCCCATGCCTCTTTAATCATTTCCTCTACATATACGTTGAACAGCACCGGTGACCATGGGCAACCCTGCCTTACTCCTCTTCCTAACACTGCCCATCCGGACTCTCCGTTCCCCACTTGCACCTGAGTAGTCTGAGACATGTACAGGTTGCGGATCAGTCTCCTCTCTCTCCAATCCATTCCTATTTTCTGCAATACACGCATTAATTTTTCCCAATTCACTCTATCAAACGCTTTTTCGAAATCTACAAAACAGGTAAAAACGTCCTGGTTGTATTCTATATTCCTCTCAATTAGTTATCTCATTACTGCAATGGCATCACCCGTACCTCTTCCCTTCCTAAACCCAAACTGATCATCCCTTAAGTAATCATTTGCCTTACTCTCTATCTTTTTGTTGATGATCCTGAGAATAACTTTAGCTGCGTGGGATATCAAACATTGTTCTGTAATCCTCACATGATATAGCCTTTGGCTTTTTTGGAATAGGAACTAACACCGATCTCACAAACTCTTCCGGCCAGATTCCTTCTTCATAGATACTACGAATCAGTCCATATAGGGCCTTCTTCCCGTTTTTTCCTAAACATTTCAACAGTTCTACAGGCATGCTGTCCACCACCACGGCCTTATTTGCTTTCATCTCCTTTAATGCCCTTTCTATTTCAACGTCGAGTATGCCTGGACCTAAGCTACCTTCTTCTTCGTCATGTTCCTTTTCTATGTCTAACCTTGTCGGCCTAAGTTCTTTACCATACAGTGTTTCTATATATTCCTTCCATCTCTCTTGGTTTTTCCTGGTTCGACTATTATCTTATTCCACTTAACTTTAACTGTTAGCACAGATCTATATATATATATATATATATATATATATATATATATATATATATATATATATATATATATATATATATATATATATATATATAATGTATACACACATATTGAAGAGCTCCAGAAGGTACCGTAAAACACTCGAATTGCCATAAATTTCGAGGATCCTCTCCGGATCCGTGCGTCACGCGCCAAAATCGAAATTCAGACCGATACTTGAAAAATGCGATGTGAAAGACAGAGCGCACTATACAAGGTCGCCGGGAAGCTGGGTTGATGAAGGGGTGTGTGGATTGACTGGGTTGGAAAAGGGTGTTTAGAATGGGGAATGAGGAAATAGTGTACTTTTTTGAGAAAGCGGAGCTATGAACGAGGGTCGAAGGGTCGGTGGCATGAAAGTGGAATGATGGTGGTACACAATTAAAGACGACGCAGGGCCAATTCTCCAGATAACGAAATGGCGAATTAGATGAATTCATGGGAGAACGCAAACCAGAATAGTCTTCAAAACTCTTTTATTGGGGTATTTATACTTCTTAGCGTTGGTGAAATAACGTATTTACAAGTAATTCTGGTAGTCGTACGAGCTTCAGTTGAAATACTTGTTTTGAGCACATTTTCTGATCCCATTAAAACCATTCTTTTTAGTATTATTGTTCCTTGTGTTCTAGGTGTTTTTCTATTATTAATTTGTAGTAGGGTTTGCATTTCCTGGTCATTTGATGACTTAAATTCCATTAAACTGTGTTACTTGTAATTTTATTTTTAAATTTTCATTAAAGTTAGATGATTTCTGGTCATAAATCACCCGATGAATGTGACACTTTACTGCCGTTCATTTTCTACACATTTTAATTGACAATTAATTCATTATTCAAAAATTTCAATATTCGCAACGAAATTCGATTAAAATTGGTGGTGAAAAAGGTTTAATTCGTTTTTTTTTTCATTTTGAAAAACCGATTACTTAGGAAATATTCTGATCTTTCAAATTCTATTTTCTCACCAAACATAGTAGAGAAATATCTATAATAGTCTATTTTCAAAATATTTCAAAACAATGCGACCGTCATTCAAAACATTCATCTTCATAGCTAGTTAATACTTCTAATTTACCAAAATGTCATTAATGACAACTGTCTGCAAAGTAAATTGTCAATATTCTCCAAAAGAGACGTTTCGGATTATTAGGCAAGTATTCATATGAGTAATTAAGGAACTGACCGAAACGTCCTGCCTTTAGTCAATAAATGTCCTTGCGATTAGTACACAATTCATGTTCATAAAATTTCACTCCAAAAATCTATTAAGTTCAAAATTTTTGCAGAGATATGTGATGTCTCCCTTCCCAGTGTACAGCATAAGGAACGCATACAACACTAAGACGTTTCCTAACTTTTAGAATATATATAAAATGCTCAAGAACGCCAAGGATAATTAAAACTGCTCTTTGACGTCATATTTTGTGCTGAAGAGGAGCACACAGTTTATATACTACGGCCCATCGAAAGCCTACGCTAGTACGTAAAGTCACTGCTAACAACGCTCGACTATTTTAATAAGTTCTCTCAGAGTAAAACTACAAGAGTAAAATAATAAATACTTATACCAGGTCTCCTAATGCAGTTTGATATGTTGAAATAACAAAAACCTTTTCTAGTTCAAGGTAGGTGGAAACAAAAATATGCTAGTGCAAATTTTTCCTCCTTGGCTGGGCAAAGATCCAGTACTTAAAGCACGGACTTGTAAAATGACAAACCAAAAAAATTAAAAGAAACAATAATATGTAAAATATTCATAGGAAATTTTTGATAGACAGTCTGCCAATATTTGTTTTGGACGATACGTATTAAGTATTGCGAGGTAAGGAATTACAATTCCTATTAGATGGAGAAATATTTGTATAAAACGACCGTTTTCTCCAAAATAGCTGCCGTGTCCACAAACTTTTACAGGTAATTTCGATGCCGTTACAATTTCTGGGCTATAACCGTACTATCCAGCACATGGAAGAAATGTGAGGGGCAAACAGAGTCAATGGTGAGCTATTAACTAAAATTGAGAAATAAAACAACAAAACAGGCAGAGAAATGATTCACGAACCCTCAGAGATGGGGTAAGATGTAATTTCCAAGGGAATAATTACAAAGCATAAAATTGTATCTACATTTAATGAGCATCGAAAAGCGTAGCATTAAACCACACGTTAATGGAGAATTACTAACTCAATTCTTATGCATAGCAATTCTCAAAAAAAATAATAGTTTTATGCTTTTTTAATATTCATCTAGCAACTAAAAATAACTTAATTAACCCCTTGATTTTGTAATAATGTTTGATATTCTTGTGTCGGTTAATTTATGTAAGATAAAAGAAGTAAAAAATATAAGAATAAAGAAATGAAAATAAATAGGAACATTCAAATTCACGAAAAAGCTGCAGTGAGAAGTTCATTTCGACGCTATGTCTATGACTTTTTGCATAGGCCAAAGAGTTAGGAACTAAAAAATATTTATGGTGAAGGGTACATCAACGGATTAATTCCTAAAAATCTCTTTCCACTGAGTTATGAATTACGGCATTCCATTTTGTTAGCTCAGAAGAAAAAGACCGCTGTATAAATGGGATCGCATCCGTCCTTTAATGCAGTGGCATTTATGCATTATTTCCAAGACCTAATTTTCATAATTATTGCTCCGCTGTATCCCAATTAATTTGAACAAAACTTTCATCAACCATGTCCATTCCTTATTAATTTAACTCTGCCAAAAAAAACATGGACGCACCATATAATGCATCGCACAACCTTGATGAGTACTCAATAATTCAATTCAATTTATTAGAATGGAATAAATAACTTAATTATCTTCCATATTCATTTTACGATAATCAATGTGTAGAATGAGAAGCAATAATACGGATAAACTGCTTCACCTTCCAGAAAAGTATGGATCCTTAAAGTTCTCCAAACAATTATGATCACAATTATACTGTAGGTTTCATGCATGGCCTTGTAAATGCTTAAACATTTGCCTAGTGGCATATAAAGATAAAATTTTCATTCCATATAGTACAGTGAGGAGAGGGGTTTGTTGAGAGAAATCCTATGGAGGCAGAAAAAATGGATGAAAGGCATATTGAGCGGTAGTGGAATGTTGAAGAGTGATGGGCAAACGAGGAAAGGGCAGGAACACGATTGGGATGTTGGATGGGATGAAGGGAGAAAAGAAGTACACAGAGATGAAGAGGGACCTGATGTAGAGTAGGTTGGTGGATTGGGTTTTGTTTTGAGTTACAAAATGTTTATTTGATAGCTGTGTCCATCCAAAAACCTACCTTAACCGGTAGATTACCTAATAATAATAGTAGTTTTTAACTTTTAATAATTTTCAATACGCCAAGCACTATAACTAATCTGAAGGTCGACTTGATAGGTTAGGATAGAGCTGACTTAGTACAAAGCCCTACTAAAAGTGTGAAATCCACATATTCTTGTAGGAGGGCCAATTTATTTCTCAGTGTCGTATATGATTTCCCAGGAAGATCTGGTATACGGAAATTATGCAGCTTGGGTGAAAATGAGTGTAACCAGTCGGGTCACAAGGCATCTAACCCGAGCCCTCTTGTCTGCTGTAGTACCCTAGTCCTCTACCCACTGGTTTGATTGTCGCAAGACTATCAAACCAAGACAAAAACAATAAGCACGTTCTCAGGCATTTCAATGTCACTAGAAGTCGCTAAAAATAATTCATTGGCAGAAAAATGGAATTGACAAACAGACGGTTTCTTATTTATTCCTCATTTTTCTCTGCCTTCCTCTTATATCGTATCTTCATCATTCCTTCATTGTAGATATTTTAACCTCTGCTCTATTAATTCTAGTTCTGATACACCTTTGGAACTGTTACCAGTAACATATTTATCCTCTTTACTTAAGAGATTTTCGTTAACTGCTAGCATATATAAAATCGCAACATATGTCACTTACGTAGTTTTTCTACTTCCCTTTTTTCATTTCTTGTACGACTTGCAGGTAAACCTTTACCTACTAGACAATAAAAATCCAACAGAAATTGGATTAACATTGGATATTTGAGTTTTTTTAGTAGCTAGTTTAGCAGTTAAATAGGATTTTATAGAGCTTGCAACCACCGATAGGGGATATATATATATATATATATATATATAATATATATATATATATATGTATATGTAGGACTTCAATTTCTCCCGGCGGATGATGGCAGTGAATTCTTCTCGGGATTTCATCGTCATCAGGGCCGATGACGTCATCGTTTCATCGTCATCGGCCCTGATGAAGAATTCACTGCTATATATGTATATGACTGAGAAATTAGATTAATTTAGCACCTAATGACTCATAGCTCAATCATGTAACTATCAAATGGATCCTGACCAAGTTCACCAAAAAAATTACCAACCAAACGTAATGGGGTTGGTGAGTCTTCTCTTCACTAAATTACAGCCGATAGGCCAAAACAGAGTGTCATGAAATATTTAATGGTGGTTTATCAGGTTAACCTCATTTTAATTGTTTCATTTCAGTATAAAAATAAACATACCAATATAAAATCTTTATGGGAAGATTAATTAACGTGGAGAGGCACCTACGGAACTACACTAAATAAATTGCGTTCCGTTAAACAAATATTTGGAATATATTCAAAGGGAATTTTTTAAATTAGTTAGAACTCACGTGAAATATTCGTCTAGTATTTTTAGGGACCCTACTTAAAAAGAAAAAATAACAAAACTGAATAATCGAAGGAGGAAAGCCGCTCGTTTCGTCAAAAACACTGTAAATGAACATAGTGTCATGCCTATATTAATTCATGGTTCTGAGCCAATAGAAACACAAAGAATACGGCATGAATCAATATACTAAGAAAACGCATATCGTATGAATTTAAAGCTGACTCATATGAAACAAATTTTGCCTCTCATTACATAACCAAGTAAGAACACTACGAGATGTTAGGAAATATGTAATATGTAATTTCGTAATTCCTGACTATCACAGAATCAAAAATCACGTACAGTGATTCAAAATAAGTGAAAACGAAATGAGACTACAACCTATTAGATTACACTAATGCCTGGTGACCTAACACTTCTTGCTTCACTCATTATTAGCAAATCGCATGGTGGACCATAGATTAAGACAAAATTGAAGGAAATAAATTGAACTTATTGATTTTAGCTTATTTTTAAACTATTTGGATAAATATCTCAATTTTATGTCCCCTTATTTGGTCTTCATTAATCTACATTTTTTCCTAATTTTAAGCTTCAAATCTAACAAAACAAAGCGAAAAGTAATGTTTTAATAAAGCGCCTTCCTAGTAAAGCCTTTCAATAGGCCAAATAAATTGACGAATGATAATTATTTACAAAGAGATCTTGAATTAGAGATTGTGAGCTTAAATATAATAAATTTTGTCTCGACCTTTTCGGGCATGTGTAGTATATGAGCACATATTTCATGAAGTCCAATTATGATTCTTAGTCACTTTTAAATCCCACCACAGTATCGAATACGAAAAACATTCGTCCAAAAATCCTTTTATATAAACTCCAATAATAGGTCAGAAACGTGTCTAATGATCGACTTACAGGATGTGACAATTTCAAAATAAAGACCAAAAATTAAAATTATTTTTGAAAACCCAGTAATAGAAAATGTTGATAGAGTTTGAAACTATGGAATAGCACTAACTTTACAGAGTTATAAAATACCTGATTTATATTTGAACACCTATAAAAATTACCTTTACTTTCTTCCCTTTAATGTTTTAATTTTGGGGCAAATAGCTAACATACCAGATTGCCTTCTCGGGAAATCGTTTTTGGTGGCGAATCTGCGTTCACTGAGGTGCAATTATACGCGACTAGTATCCATATTTCAACATCCATTCTCCTTGTCATCTGTCCCTGTCAACCTTTCAACTTCACCAAACCTCATTTCCACTTTCTACAGGGGGTTTCAAGGAGAAGTAAATAGATATTCATACAAGGATTGGCGCCAAAAAATGATTCACGTGTTTTCCACAACCCATTTATGCATCTTCAATACTATCATATAAAAATATCGAGGAAAATATGACTTGTTTTTATTTTTCACCGATTGTATAAATCATAATGCTTTTGTGAACGCTGAGAGAAAGGATTTTTCTGGTTGGCATTATGCGAATGCATAATGGAAAGAGAATCCAGCAGTCAATGGACAAGTGTCAAAGGATCATTATCACTTTCAAATTCCATTTCTTTAAATCGCCCCTTCTCAAAATGGAGAAAATAAAATAAACGTATATAAACGAAATGGAAGCATTTATCATGCTGGCGAAATAATTTTTTCTCCTTTTTGCAATGCGAAAATCCAAGGGTCATTGATTTTTCAAGAAAAAGCCAAATCATTTTCTAGTCTTCACCCATGGTGACTTCAATGTGTAACAGTACAGGAAAACTATTTTTAAACATTATGGGGGAGGTGAATTTCATACATTCATGAAACGATCAGTTTCTTTCCTTCAACCTTTGGTGATTCCGATCCAAGAAAGCAAAAAAATATTGGATTTAGTTTTTTGATTCCGCCTTATATGGGGCATAATGCCCAGTCGAATTATTAAACTCTCTTCGCTACAGCAAAATACTACAGGTTTTATTGGCATTGGACATGCATAAATACAGCTACTTTGTTCTTAGTATCATATTTTTGGCTAGCAAAATTAAATTAACCAATTAGTGGTTGACCGTATTTTATATGTTGATATTCCATGGCAAAATTTAAATCCCATTTACTTTTTTGTAGCAATAACATTCCTTGTAGTCATTGTACCAACAGCTTTCCAAATGTTCTTTTCCTCCTCAATGGAAGAAGTAGTTCTTCCTTTGTCATTCTTATCACCCGATTAATTTCATTTTTCATCACACTACCGTATTTTTTCTCTCAAAAGCACCTAATCGTTTTTTTTATATATTTCTACCCAGACGTTGAAATCTGCAACAACTCTGAATGATTTTTATCTAGAACCATATTATAAGTTATCATATTACAGTGTGAATAGTTTTGTGAATTACTTTTAACATCTACAGGATACATTTGTAACAATTTACAACCTGTACTTTGGATTTCTAGCTCTTTTCTGAGATATATGGAATAATTTTCGGGATGGAGGAATTTACGAGACGGAATAACCATTCAATCTGTTAGCCAACTCTAATTCAAGCAAATTGAATCCATTTCAAACTATTCCGAAATAAAAAGTCAGTTAACCCATGATCAATTAAATGGTTGCAACACCCATTTGTTTTGGTTTTGCGTTGGTTTGTATGTATTTACGCCAAAAGACGCACATGTATGATACTGATCGAACATAGCTCCAACTTATAGCGAAGGGGGCAGGAAAGATGAATGAAAAGGCACTTTGGCGATGGTTTTTCAGGACTTTGATGAAAGGGAGGACGCTGGGGAATCGAGATAGGAAAATTATGGGCAATTATGGTGGTTGAAATGAGGTTGGGAATATGCGTAATTGAAAGTTTTTCCCAGTGATGGGGGTCAGAGTGCGTCTTGTTAGGCTAAGAATAAAGATATCATAGAGATCAGTCCATTCATTCAAAACTCATTTTAAAAGCTCGTCTGCCAAAAAAAATGTAAGATTATAACCATTCGAAAAACATAATAAGAGACAGATGAACCTTATTTTTCCCGATATTCTCTGAATCCCTGATATGGCCCTAACATTAACCAATACACATTGTTTTACCTTAGGTTTGAGTTTTTGAGAGTTGTCTTGGCTAGCTCATTATTTCTCCCATTCATAAAATTATTCATTTACTATAAAAACAATAATTTCCATTTATTTTCATTCTAACCCCTATTAATACTTAGCGCATTCCTTTGCATCCCTACTAACAATTCTGTAACCGTTTGGTATTTCAAATATTCACTAATTACTCCACCAGTACATGAAAGTTTAAAAGGCATTTTTCATCTGAAAGAAAATTTTCAACGCTCAACATTTTTTTTTAAGGTGCAGATCTATCCTCTTTAGGCGTCGGTGCTATTGAATTGTAGACATTTGTAGTTTATTTTGAAATAACTCCTTTCTGTTTTACATTCTCAGTCCCTCTCTTTAATGCTTTCTTTTTATTCCCATATTAGTACTAGTTTCTAGGGTTGTTATTTCAACAAAGTCCTCGTCTTAAGACCTGGTGGCGCTTTCATTGCTGAAGGCAATCAAGGAATTGCAAAAATGTTCAGCTTTTCTCAAAGCTTACTTCCACAATCCTAATTGAAACATTTTTTGTTGGCCCCTTCAAAGAATCCATGTATTCTTGTCGCACGAATTAAGAGGTTATTTGTCATCACTGAACTGAAGCAACCATCTTTGCTCTGATATATTGATAGAATTCAGACCCTTCTCAAAAAAAATCCAAGGCAAATAATCAATTCCTAATCATCCATGCACCTAATCAAATAAACATTTGCAATGCAGGCAATCATACCCTCAAGAAAAATCACTACTTCCTGTGGAACCAGATGCACACAATTTATTTGCTCCATCTATATCCACTTATTTTCGTAAACGTTTTTCAGGAGAAGTCGGTTGTCAGATTAATTTCCACGATAACTTTCTGACTCTTCACGTCCGTTTTTATACGCACGCTAACACGGACGGGGGAGATAAGCGCCATTTGGCAAAGCCCACTTAACAAAAAGAAGCACCACTTCCACAAAACACGGTTCCTCCACCCACCACATCCCATACTCGCACTTTGAAAGCAGCAGGGCTTAATCGACTGCGCCTATCAACCACGCCCTGCCGCTCTGATGCAAACAGAGGAGGAAAGGTAAAACTGAGAAGAGGGGGGGTGGACGTTACATTGAAATATGTACAACTTGCCTTCCCTAGAGCAATAAAAATTTACCGAAACTTAATTAACTGCTTGTACTCGTAAAGTACTTGATTTCTACTGAAAATATGTGGACGAACAGGACTTAGGCCCTAATAACAAATATGAGTAAATAAAAATGAAACTACATCCAAACAGCCATCATGGCAGCCAACCCATGCCACTGGCTCTGCTTCAGTCGCACGAACAAGCCAGATCTCAGCTAGAGACGAATCGAAGGGGCCGGAGAGAAGAGAGGAAAGCCATTGATTTTCTACCTAATTTTGTCGACGGACCTTCGTTTTCAAAGTCCCTTTTTGGTTAAAGGCATGTGAGAAGGGACAAAGTCGCCTGCTTTCGGCGGTTGAGTGAAAAGAAAGGTTTTCTGGTCGCCCCGTTGTGAAGGGGGTCTGCACAGAATCCTTCCGTGTGAGAACGAATCGGCCAGTGATCTCATTGGACGCCTTGTGAATTGACCGTGGGTTGAATGAGGTCCCTAACCCGAAATCTCTGAGACACAAGAGAAAATCGCTCTCTCGATAGAACTTGAACATTCGAATCCCTCAGAGTCCCCATTCTGGTATATTCCCGCTCCTTTCACCTCCGTCCTTGTGCTCCGCCGCAGTTCATTCTCTCTATTTGGTGAAGTGTGAATTACGCAACTGAAGAGGGCGTGACCATTACAATCCTTTGTTTGAATGGCACCATTCCTTTAATCTTCTTAATTTCAAGGAAAGCTGTTTGAATTTTGCGACACCTCAATTCACCCTGCTCCGGGGTGAGGAAAAAGTTAACCCACAACCCCTCCATGGAGAAATATAATTTTCACACAACTACTAAGTTACACCATTCCAAACAGTCGGACAGCATTCGCTAGCGACTGATGAATTCCTCGTTTGCAAAGGGAAGTTCGGTATCATAACCATCTATTTGGAGACAACGACGGCTCTAGGGCAATATTCCGGATGACATAAAAGTATACAGTTAAAATTTAGGGCACTGGAACAGGAATGTTTTGTTTTGGATTGATCATAGTGATTACTTTTAATGTTGGCTTGCATTCCAATTACTTCACGAATGAAATCGGGGCTTTTCAAATAGAATCGTGTCCATCATAGAAATGAATTTATTTCAACTGGTGATTCGATTAAAAGAGTTTAAGTCGACATAAAGCAAGCATTCATTTCTTAATCAAATGTGGAGTTTACGCAAAACCAATGAAAGAACAAGAAACCATGTTGACTCTCAGCGACGTTAACGTCTTTGAGACTCTTCAAAATGTCCGTGTCGATGATACATGCACTGGTAGAAATATTTCCTGGTTTTCGTTTTTAAATATTTTTAAATTAATACGGATCATAATGCCTCTTGACAGTCCAAGCAACATTTTCGTCTGAATTCCACAAAATACTACATTTGAATTTACAACGAAGGCACTTTCGATCCAAGTGGCTCATAATTCTTACATTAACCGTTCGTTCTAACAATGAAAATACAATTTCCTAAATGTTTAATGATGAGTTCTTTCATATTCTAGAAAAATATTAAAGAAGAGCGATATTTATAATTATTTTTGTGATTTTCCCGAATATTCCTTCTGCAAGCTATAATTGCAATTGTAAAAGCGATTATGAAGTACGTATTACGTATAGCCTTCATATATTTCTGCAATACCTTTCGAGCAAAATCACCCCTATGCATGATTGATAGCGTTCATTTACACGGGTTAGCGTTAGGCTCAGAGGAATAAACGCGGTAATTACGAGGGTATGCAAAGCAGAAGGAGGGAATGAAAGGAACTAGGCTCTAAAACAAAAGATAAACACGAGGTCAAACGTTCAATACCATTCACTACGTTGTACCAACGTTAACCGCGCCGAAAAACATCCGCTGAGAGAAAATCATGGCACCTTTAATGCCAAAGATATTTTTTTAACACTGATTTTGAGAAAATATTCAACACACTATTATAGCGTTTCATCAAAAATAAAACAAAATATACAATATGAAGAATTAATCAAGGATGAATTAGTTGTACGAGCTGATAAAAGTAAAGGCTACGCTCAGTACTTCCAACTAAATTTAGATTTGAAAGAAAACGAAATGTATTTCCTACTTGAAGCGCCCATTGATTAATCTCCATTCTACGAATGCGCGTTACCAAACAGTCGGTTCTTCCATTACTTTTACATCCGAGAATGGAATATGTAACTCTATATTCGAATTGAAGTTGAGTCTGAAAACAACTATTAAATGAGAACCACTGATAACCACTGCATTCTCTCCACTCCCTCCGCATCATCGCTAGAACCTCTCCTTTAATCTATCAAACCTTCCTCACACTTGGAACACTTGGTTCTTCCAAAGTTTGAAATACGCAACATTGAAAAAGTTTTTGAAGCACTTCAGTCCTGGAAAAGACCTGAGTTGGTGTGCGTGGATAGAGCAAACATTAATCTCATACACGGTTAAGCTTCTTTGGGTAACCAATGGCACTCTATGAAAAATCTCTAGGAATAGAACATTTAAATTTTACAGCTATCTTTTTGGAAGCCATTGACGTATTGTTTATTCTAAAAAGATTGTGTTCAACATCTAGATTTATTCATAATTGTGAAAATATTGTAAAGCAAATCTTTCGACAAGCGAAACGAAAACTGTTTACCGGCATTACTCAAAGGGGGCTTTCGCAACTCCTATGAAAAAATTATTTTTGCGTTGTATCTAGCCAAAATAAATAGTGACTGTAAACAGCAATAATTAATCATATATTGTGGGTGATGTTGCCCACGAGCTAACGTCCACGGTGTGAGAATTCAATAGCTTTCCATAACGGCCTTCATGAGGTTTCATTTCTACCAGAGTTAAATGAATATTTGTGTAATTTGTACGAGACTTTTGTCTATAACTACGTATATAAAATGCTGAATATTCTTTGTTAGTGAAATTACTCGTGAAACCAAAATTTTATTTCACTACTTACACTCATTTAAAATATTCACTGTAATAATAATCAAAATGGAAACTGTTTTGTTGATCGACGTTGGGACTACAATGACAAAGTGAAAACATTTTGTCCAGGACTGTTAGAATCACAGGTTTTTTTTCACATTCAACCGTGAGAAACTTGTAGTAATTCCAAGTAAGGAATATCAAGAATGAACTAGAATTGCAGGAATATTAATGAGCTAATACTTGGGAAATGACCATAAGTAGCAGAGTTCTGGCTAATTAATAATAGGTATGAAGCGTATCTTCTACGATCAAAAAATAGGGTTTGAATTTTAGTAGTACAAAAATTGTTTTGGATGAAATTGGCACGTCATTCTTTATGCGTAGTCTTATCATCATACACTCCGACCTTAACTACTCTCAACATTAATAAATTAAAAATTTTAATCGAATATATGAGTTTACTAACCTTCTAATTCTATTTTTCACAAGCAATATCGATATGTATTTTTTACATTGCCTTGATTTCTTTTTAAAAATTATCTATAGCACAATGCTCAATATTTTAATTCCTCTACTGGCAAAAGAACAATGCTCAAACGTCTTGAAATTGAAAGTATTGCACATAAATACAGACTATCACGATATATAAGAATTTTCTTACCGTTGCAATTTCAATCTAATTAGGGTAGGTACCTATAAAATTTAGAATAATTTACGGCCCTCTAGCTTTTTTATGTCCATTTCAAATTCTTTCTTCATCCAAAGAGATTCATTAGCATCTCCAAACTCGTTCCATTTCACACATCAAATCCAACAGAAAAAGGGGGCAGAGGCAAATAGCTTTCGCCCGCCCACGCATGTTCTCTCCCAACTTCGAAGTTTGTTATGGGAAGATAATTAAAGCTTTAGGCTTATTTTATTGAAGGACGCTCTTGAATCCCCACTCATTGACCTCTCCGGCACAATCATCCTCCGCATCGTCGGTAAGCCGGACGCCTTTCATCTTCCCGATAAGCCTCCTCGTCGCTCCTTATGTTCCGCCGCCTTCCACGCGTCAAATCTCCACCTGTCTCATATTTCCTCATCCGCTAAATCTCCTCCGCTCCCATTTCGTCCTTCGTTCCCTCCCCTCACGTTCACAGAAGCCTGAGCCACGACACGCCTCTCCCACCCCCTCCCCTCTGCCAACGGACGGTCTATGTTACACCGACAACCCTCTCCTCACTCAGATAAATCTCCGGGGAAAGGAAGGGTGTGGGAGGGAGGCAGGTTCGTAACACACGCCTTAGCCACCCTCCTCCAACATTTCAAGTTCCCTTTCTGCTATCCACCGCACTCGGCCGCCTTGCATCCGCCCCTCCACCCAATCCTCTGACCTCGCAAGAACTTCCACTTCAGATTCGCATCCCTCTCTCTCACTCCTTCCCATCTCCCAGATCCCTCCCCTCTGCTCAACATATACCTTCCCTCCAGACTGTAGGCCTTCGTTGCACTTAATGAAGCTCCTCTCGGAATAATATTACCGGAGAGTTGATCTCAGATTAGTTTCCAAACTCCACTAATTGGCGCGGCCACCTACCGGGGGCGAGGTGTGCACTAATAGCCCAGGCTAAACGGCCGCGACGCTTAATGCCTTCAGTTTCGAGTATTTATGCATGTGCATTCGGGAGTCTATATAAATTAAGTAAAAAATCAAATCTGAAAATTTCCTCGTAAAATCGGACAGGAATTCCATAGCTCTGGTTAAATCAACAGAGGTTTTTTAATTCCCATTTTTTTAAAGAGGATCTCGGTTTCTCTTGGATAAGGAAAGTAAAATTTTTTCAAAGGAATATCAATAGGGATAAAATATTTTCGTTAATTTACAAATGAATCATAATAATTCTCTCTTATACGAACATTACATCAAAAGGTACTCATTTCTTCCATACATTTAGATATCCACTATGCCAATTGTTAATTTATTTTGCATTTTTTAAATTTGTAGCAAAGAATGCACCATTTAATTTATTTCATGTAAATCAGTGATAGCATCATACATAAAAATTATAATAGAGTAAAATAACCAAGACTATTTCCCTCCTAAGTGAACAAAACTTCAATGATGCGAGTCCCCTACAAATTAAAAAATTTACAAAATAATAAATTTAAACTGCCGAAACAAAATTTTTGGGAGACGAATTATATTAAATATTTTGATTTTATAGGTTTTATATTCCTTATTCTTAAAACTAACCTATACAGATTATTTTTACATGCTGGACTATTCATTCCGTTCTACTTTAAATAAATACGAATAAGGTTTGTATTATTCCGAAACCACTCACTTCCACAATTCTTTTCAAAGTTAGTTTAAAATAAAAAAAGTGTCTTACTTTTTTCTTTAGATTTCTTACCTCCCAAATGTAATGCTCAAGGTTAGTTTTCAGCATCACAATTTTTTAGACAAATGGTTACTGCTCTTAAAATGCTCTTTCTTTAAATGATTACCATACATATTCTTGTATATCTAGCCTTATATATCCTCCGTCTGTACTCATATACCTTCATTTACTTGCCCATTCGGTAATTATTAAAGCCCTTCGCTGTATCCCTGTTCACCTATCATCTCTCTGTGTCTACCTTCACTCAATTTCTAACAGACAATAATAAATCATACTAATCTAAATTCATCATTTATTCATACCTCACGATAAATATTCATCTAAGAGCTAATGATTCATTAATTATCACCATTCGTACTTTTTGAAAGGCTTATTATATTGAGAGCTCAGAGGAAAACTTTAATGCTATTAAAGCTAAAAAAAATACATTTAAAATGTGTATATCCAATTTTTTAATTAATCTCTCCAAGAATATGCAAGATTAAAAAAAATGAAAGAACGTAGAGATTTACTAGTTAAACTAGTAAACAAGATCTAAATCGTTATTGTGAATTAATACCATGCATTCAATTTTTGTCATGTATTTCCCTTAATAAGGCATTAAATATTTGTAAAGTTAATTATATGCGGCACATCTTATATGCGATTCGGTGTCAATCAACATTTCATGTTATTTCACTCCCGTGTTATTCTGATACTCGTATTTTCAAATTTAATAAACTGAATCCATAGCGTGGAACAAAATGCTCAGTTGTAACTTTTCATGAGCATTTTCCATTACAAAATATTACAATCAATGGTGCATAGAAGAAGATGATATGGACACAGAGTTCCAAGTATGTCTTTTAACCGTGTATTCACGTAACATAGGTATTCCATATTGCACAAGAGGGAATTTTTTTCCACTCACGTTGAAACAATACCCTTTCAACATGTGCACAACCTTTAGAAATAAATTAATTTTCTGATTTATTTGAAATAGATTGGCAACTGAGGAAGGATATCTTTTAACGATTTGTGAAAACTATCGACTATGGCCGTGTATTTTTAAAGCTTGTATCCAAAATACAAACAATAAAACCTATAATATTTTTAGATGTACACAGTTTACAATCCTTTTTTTTGTATAACCCTCATTATTTTAATCCCTTCCTTCCACTCAAATCCATTCTTCCGACCTTCAACATCCAAATGCATCCCATTACATTAATTCATTCTACTTTCTTTTTGAGACTTCCGTTTATCTGAATGTCTTCTTATATGACTGATTACTCCATTACATCTACTACCGTTTCCATAAATACTTCTCAAATATCTAAACCGAGAATCAATAATTTCATTCTAAAGTCGAGAAATATTACTTGCATTTTTCACCAACCAATATTCATACCACTGCCTGCTTCATGTACGAAAGTCAAACAATTATATCTGAAATTTGATTTACAAAAAATGCGTAGGTAACGCTAGGATTATTTCACGGCTCACACTAGATTCAATTAGGGTAAATAAAATGGTTGAGAGATTCCCTGCCACACGGTTTTCTCATGAAACAGCAATTTTCCTTACGTCGCTGAATGAATTCATGAGCTGTAACTTACGGGAGAAAGAATATCATATACTTATTCGGGTTACCATCTCTAAGGTCAAAACCTTGGGGACATTGAGGAGCATGGGCTCCCAGAAACGTATGCATAAATAATTGCGTAGGAGTCATCTTTATCAAAACTAAGCGGGCTTAATTACTTCTTCCATTAGTTCTGTCTCCCTCTTTTCCTTCCTTACTCTTTTTATGAACAGCTTTAAATGAAGGAGGATTGAGGGGAGGGAAAATGAGGAAGCCGGGAGAATGCGGGCGCAGACAGAATGGAAAACGAAATAAATAAGTGAGAGAAGCGCAGCCGAGTTGCGAGGAGCAAGGATTTATATGCAAGCGAGTTATTAAAAAAGTCCAGATTAAAAATATGACAACATAAAATCCTTTAATAACAGGGACTCGTTACTCTCTCCCACGTAACGAAATACGAGTATACCACTCTCATCCTCTCAAGTCCCATCTTTCACCGCGTCTGTGTTTCCGTTCTCTCTCATTCCTTCAGGCCACCTAATCACTTTTCTTAGATCTCTCCTATCCTCTTACTCATCCCCTTTACACCCGCTCCCAGTCTCAGAAAAGTACCACATCCAAGACCCAGCAATGCCCCTTATCCCTTTCCCGACCAATCCCCCCCTTACAGCCTCTTCGGGACTCTCCCTTAACCCTTTAGCTTTCTCCATCGTCCCCTCGTACTCTAAAGAGAAGACGACTCCCTCCCTTCAGTCTTCTCCCACTAGGGTCCTCGTGAAATATCCTCAGCCCCATGCCCCCGTGCCCCCATCATGTACTTTACATCACACGACTATCTCTCCCGCCAGATTCCTCCACTCGGTTACCCTTCCTCCCCTCTTTCACTCCCTTCTCTCTCGCCCGAAGAAACTCCTTCTTGCCTCACCCTCTCATTCCCGCACACTCATTTTCTCCTTTATTCCAAATCTCTGGTCGTCTTCTTCACACGCTACTTCCTTTGAATTGTTTGCTCCCCATGCATGAAGGAATAAGGTTTGAAACGAGACCCAAGCACTAGCCTTGAATACTCTCAATACTGCGCACCTCTCACGTCATGTTTAAGCAGAAGACAGTATGGTCAATGTAATAGTTTACCATTTGGAATTAGATTATATGTGGTCCCTGAAAACTCGTACAGATCACCGAGTAGAGAACTCCAACATTAAAATTTCGCTTCTTTGCCTTACAGCATTTTCTTGTAAAATCTTCCCATACTTTCTATTCCACTTCATTCCATCCTAAATGCCTATTCGTTTCGTTCATCTTCTCCGCTTACGAAGCATTCCCCCTGTTATCGCAGCCTTTTCCATCTCACTACTTTTGACCATCTCCGATTTCTTCAAAATATTTTCTCCTATAAATTCTTTACGCCAATAAAATGCAATACATATTCGTTTATCTTTCCCTCTAACCGGCCTGTTTTTCTCATCTTCTTGGCACCTAACTCCTAGAAGACACCGCCTTTCAGGAGCAAGGAACGCTAGCTATCATGAAACGTACAAGTTCTTACTCATGTATTTTCACGTAAAAAAATAACCGCTATAATTGCGTTATAGTTTTCAAATGTGACTTTCGCTACATTTTCCCTTTTTGCTGTCAAATTTGCCGAAAATAGTGACCATGAAACTGACATCTTCCTGGGTCTTCTAACTATCCGCTCGTGTACCTATCATCGAAAATAATAACTAGAAAGATGAAGTGAAATTATTATCCTTTTTCAATTAGGTCCGTTAATCCTAAACACTTGATGCAATAAACATTAAAGAAAAACTTTTAATAATTAAAATAAAAAAGGCTAATTGTTTAGAAAGAAATAAACAACTTCTTAATACCCCATTTGAATTCGAATGTTTTAAGGGAGAGGAATTGTTTAGCATTATGCCAGCAGAGGAAATAAGTTCCGATAGACAGTGTGAAAAATGCCACAGGTTCCGTAAAACTAAATGGTGAATTATTATAACTGAAATTAGTGTACATGAGAAAACTCAATAAAACGTCTTCCTTCCATGCTAAATGCCGTCGCTGTCTCTAAAGAATTGCACAAATATAAAGCCCGAAAGAAAATAAGTCCAAGAAATTGAAATTCAAATGAGCCTGTTATATCTGTTTTTCTTTGATATTGGGACGATCCCTTAAAAGATTTTATTACCATCAATTAAGTTATATAAAAATAAACGAACACATTTTTCTAAACAATGTCTTACATATAAATTCCTCATTTCATCACTCTCCAAGTTGTAATTTATCTCTTCTCATTTCAAATTTTACTCAGCACAGCTAAAATCCTAAATTGTATTAACTTTGTACCATTGTTTATCACCTCTGAAATCCTTTTTCTCAGGCGTCTTAGAATTTCCTCAGACAACTTCCATTCCATTCCAATCTCCTACACGACATTTTCTTCGTTTTCTTCCTTCAAACAAGAGCCTCTCTTTCATCCATTTACAAATCTTCACCAAATCTACATCTAAACAACGCTTATGCTCCTTCCTTAAATTGCAGGTTCCCAAACGATAAAACGCTACGCTCCGCTTAATAGTCTCAATTACTCTTTTTCTGCTGGTCATAACCACCCTTATTTGGGAAAACATCTTTTTCAGTAGCGCATTTTTGATCCGCATGTACTTAATAATTTCCCCAACGTTAATCAAAATATTTGCCAAAGACAGAATCTGAGGTTCAGAGGATGACGGGGAATTTTCCCTTGCTGAGGGATTTCAGAAACTCGCAGGCTTCAATTATTTCTAAAAAAACATAAGATGTTATGATGTTAGACAAAAATTTCACGTTTTCTTTGCGCTTATGTTCTAAGTTACTTTTTCAAAATATCCATTTAACTTTATACAAAAGGTAACTTTCCTTAAATTATGATTAATAATAAACAAATTGCTTCCTGATCTAATGGCAAATTATAGGAATAGGTTTGTTAATAACATCATAAAATACTTTCTCACGACTGATACAACAAAAAATGTGGTAAATCTTAAAACACTCCGTGTCCCGAGGAACTGCGGGAGATGCTTCAGCATATCCAGCACTCCGTATCCCGTCTATTGCCAATCCCTTTACTGAGCTTTATTAGCTTTAGGCGCCATTTTCACTAAATTGGAAGTGCCGTTTATCGTTAAATTGGAAGGATGTCTCTTTAACAGTGATGTTGAAATGTATTATTACCTCCATCGCACTAGAGTAGGAGAGATCATGTCAATAAAATTTGAGAGATTAAGTGTAAGACAGATTACAAATGTCATATTTTCCACGAACGATAAGGGATAACCGATAATAATCAGAATAACTTTTCATTCAAAATTATTTATGTCAAAATTAGCCTGGTACGTATTCACTCCCTGCCACACACCCTAGCAGTGGTTTGCAGGGAACTAGAATATCTAAAAGAAAAATATCTAAATATCTGAACAATATTTTGCCCTAAATAGCTTTATTACATTTCTTAATATTAAGGTGTTTCTATGTAATTATTGGATGACTTGTCACAGAATAACCCAAATAAATAAACATGATCTTATCTTCCTAAATCCTTATTCGCGATCTCAGTATCCCAGATGTCCTTGACAGTGAAAATATTACTCGATAAAACAATGAACAATCAAGACCATTTTCTCAAACCTAACAGTCCTTGCATCGTCCCCTACTAGATTTTCATATCACAAGTTATTTCCTCCATAAATGATCACATCCAGCTCTAAAGGCACATGCGGTTGAAAATACTTTTTATTTTAATTGTAATTATTTTGTTGAAAACTTATATTTGAGACGATAAGAATGGCAGAATCAGTAAAGCAAAAGGTTAGAATGTGTTTTTCTAGCCTATTCTACGATTTTTGCTACGGAATTTTGAAGAAAATCAAGCAGTGCGATTCCACTACACATGTGACTCTGCTCTCGTTCGGTTAAATAATACTACTGGGAAGAGAAAGGATATAATTCCCCACCCTTTCCTCTCGAAATTTATTACGCTCTGATTACTATATTACCTGTAATATTCTGTAAGTATATTTACGTTGGTTTCTCTAGTGGCCTCTATCAACCTAATCTAAAATTTATTCTTCTCGGAAAAGTCTGTGAAATCTGTGTAATCTTTATCATAGAGCTAAAGATTTGTAAGTAATTTCTCTACTATCTATATGTAGTTTTTCCTTTTTTCCAGCTAATATTAATTGCATCAAAATATGAATTTGTAATGTGTAATGGTATTTTCTGTGTATACTCTACTTATCATTGATCCTCCCATTCAATTTACTGTACTTTTACAGCAAATATCGGTACGAAAAAAACGAGACCTATAAAGCGTGGGAAATATAGGTGAAGTCAGACATCAGCAGTTAAATGTCACCAAGGATGATGCTGGAGAATGAAGAAATGGATGCAGAATGTTGACAATGCTGAATGCCACTTATGGTATAAGTTAACAATGGAGTAGTGTGAATCATTTGGGTTATTTAAGGAGCATAATGTTGCAGGTTAGGCCGCAAATTAGAATTAAACTAAGAATTAGTAGTACAATTGATGATAACAATATATGATCCTTCTTTGTCGATTTCCTAATTAATAGGAAAAAGACTTGTTTTTCAGACGCATATGTAAGATTTATTTTTCACATAGAGCTCAGTTATGAGTAAGACCAAAGCCTAAGTGTTAGGAGTAAATTTTTTGTACATTTTGGCTGACGGTATGGTCGAGGAAAATTAATAGAGGAAAGAGAAAGAAAGAATAAAATGCTTTTTAGTTAGGAAAGAAAGAAAAGTAAATGATGGAAAAAGAGAAAAGGCGCATTGAATAAATGTTGAGAAATAAGTTTAAAGCTGTGATGAAGTGAAGTTTTAGGAAAATGAAAATGCGAAAGGAAGATAATGGCAATTTTAGAGGGAGTATATGGAGTAAAAACTTTCAAAGGTCAAAGAAAGGTCAGTTTTATGACTAAAAGGTTTAATATGAATACTGTGAAGTGTTGTCTAGTTAAAGGTGTTATAATTTTCAAAATACTGCATAAGTATGAATCTAGTAATATAATAGTAAAATACTAACTTGAAAATCCACCATGAGACAAAACTATGGCATTTACGGTGTCATAATATGTCTAACGTCTAATTGTTTCAATGGCTTTCATCTTAACAATTTCACAATAATAATTTAAATTGTAACCAGATGTGCAATCACGTATAAATAAAATTTTGGACCTGACTTAATACATTACAAGCTTCAAAGTTCATAATCATTTTCAGCGAAGCATTCTGTACCTTTTTTTGCTGAATTATAACATTCCCAAAGGATAACCAAATTGTACCTAGATGTTGTATTGCTAATGGAAACCCGTTGATATAAATCCCCAGTGGAGGTAGCAATGAACCATTGTGATGGTAAATATTACGTTTATTTTGTTCCTGTCGTGTACGAAATGGAGAAACCAGAATTAAATTTGTGGGGCGGAGGATCTTACAGGGAAATAATAGCGATTCTCGTTTAAAGTAGGTTATTTATGCGTAGAATAAAAGATTATAAGAATGGCATTTTCCACATTAAAAAGGAGTGTAGGGAACATGGTCCGAGAGGTCAGCATACTCGTTTAAAACGTAAGACATAAGTCATTTCTCCAGCCAACAATATACCTGTAACACATCGAGCGAGTTGTATATATGGGATAGTCAGACGGTAAAACGTAAATAAATTGTAGTATTACTTCTTTTTTAAGAAGGTACAGATTAAAGTATTTAATGAGGGAATATAAGTTCGTCAATATCGTCAGAAAAGCGTTTTATACATTATATTTCATGAATATTTCAGCTAAACATTTAGAAAAAAAATACTTCGTTTCCTTCTACGCGTACTGAAGAGGTGCCTATGCAGGGGAGAAAATTCTCACTTTTATAAATATAGGTCACACAATGTCTTACTACTCATCTCCATTTCAACTACTTAATTTTCTCTCCTTAAATTGAGACAATCTTTTTTAGCTGTCACAAGGTTTTTCTTGAAGGGTGCTATGTACTTCAATATGTAGCTAGGTAACTTTTCAAAATTAAGGATTGACTGAGTCTATCTCTCATTTTAAGTAAATGTTTTAAATCGTAGTGAGTACTCTGTCTGTGACTGAATTGTAGTAATAAATTTTCTCTTCCCTATTTTCAAGAAACTGCGGGAGATGCCGCAACAATAACTTTAACGGAGTCATCCGCTACGTGTACAATACAATGCAACAATTTCAGAGAGTAAAAATCATTCGCCTTGACCGGGATTCGAACCCGCTATCGATCTATCGAGGGATCAGGGTTCGAATCCCGGTCAAGGCGAATGATTTTTACTCTCTGAAATTGTTGCATTGTTTCTCTTCCCTGATATTTGCGAAAAATCATTACGTTTCCAGAATAAGTGTTTTCAGTTGTCCTAATTCTTACCTTCACATTTCTGCGAGGATAAATAAAGTGAGCATGAAAACAACGGTGTCTATATGCTCATATTTTGCGTTATTATTTTACTGGGAAGATACTGGAAATATAATGATTTGTTGGAAACCTGTGGTCATGGTAACTCCTCCCTTTCCACTTCTTGGCTTAGTTAACTCTTCCTTTCTACCACTCCCCCATCCACCCTTTACCTCGATGTGCTGGATATTAGAATTATTGTTCTCTCTTACTTTACACGCTATCCCATGTAACATATTCCTCGCATTGTCCAATTTTCGAGTTTTCTTTTAAGGCATTTATGAGTCGACACTATTCCAGGCAAAAAGCATACAAAATATTATAATGTCGATTGCAAAAGTATAAATAAAGGTGCCCCTCTGAGAAGATAGAAATATCAAATAACAAATAAATATTGTACGAAGCAAAAATGTAGCCTCTATTGTATACGATAGAACTATGTACAGAATATCATATCCAGAATACAGGGGGAAGCTACCGAGGATCGAGATGGTGCGGTGGCTATTTTAATGGCTTCCCACCCAGAGGTCGAATACTGAAGATCTTTTTCAGTGGTATTCTGATTCCTACTTGAGGTACGCTTTATGTAGAGAACTTTGAGTTAGTAGCCCGTCCGTTGGATGGGACGTTAAACTGCTGATCCATTGGGGCCTTTCGTTAACAGTAGGCTAATGCCAGGAGTCCAGGGGTAGAGCGTTGGACTGCTGACCGGAAGGTCCGGGATCTATTGCCGGGCAAGCCTCTCCGGGCATCCTAAGTTCCACCCAAGTTGTGTGATTTTTCGGGTACCATATCTTCCTGGGAAACCATAACTGGCACAGGGAAAGGAACAGCTCCCCCCCCTACCCTGATATGTGAATTTCACACGCCGCCGGGCTTAGTACTGGGTGAACTCCACCATCATCTAACAAAACGAGCTTAAGGTTGACTATGTTTATAAATTATTTTAATGCCGATGTCGGATTTCTCTCCACTCTTCCTCATTTCCTATCCATCCCTAGTTGCGCAAATGACCTCAGCTCCCGGTCGTCTATCCTAAAACTACTATTCCTACCAGAAGGAAACTGAAAGGTAATTTCTGTCATCTTCATCGTGAATGAGTCATGTACTTTGAACTTTAATAAGCAGCTCTATTTAAGCAGTTCCTCTATCTTTTGTGCAAATAGAGTATTAGGGAAAAATATCCAGCTATGAAACAGAAAAATAAGAGTCGCAAAATGTCTCATTGTTATGATTGAAAAAAATGAAGATTATATACTCGTTCTAATTGTTAAAGGTATTCTTAAAGGTCGAATTGTAAAGTTGTTAACACTTAAATACAGATTTTTAAAATATAACCTCCAAACACCTTATAAACACTAATACATGTATGTGGTTAAAATGTTTGATACCGATGAAAATTCAGAAGACTGCATGGTGATACAAAGGAAAAATCAATTTAATGTTCATAACTTCGTGAAATTTCTCAAATTTTAGCTCTAATTCTGCACTATATAGAGAAATGAAGAGTCCGCATTCAATGCTCCAAGAGGAAAGGAAGAGAGGGAAAGTGTCGAACTGAGTTGTCGTAAAAGGAATTATGCATCACCTTTCACAGTGCTGATACTAGGACGGTGTTATAAGATTAGCATTGTACATTGACCGCTTTGGAGCTGGTTTCAGGTACAATCTGGAATATAACCTATCCTTCAAACCCAATACCTATAGGTACAAATCAGGGCACTATCCTAAAGTAAATAATTAAATCCTGAATTTCCTTTCGGAGCCTAAAGTAAATGAAAATTTTACACATTTATAGCGTTGTTATGCATTAATTACTCAGATGCGTCCTAATCTTCTACCTACTTCACCAGGTCTACCTCTCTTTGACCTTTTGCAACCTTCCCTCAAAATCCACCACCACATCTAACCTCACACCTCCGCAGCATTCAGAAAAGCCATCATGTGTTGGTGCCGCCGTTAATTTCGCATTTTCCAACGAATAAAACCAGTTCCTTCCCTGCCCCTATCCTTTTGGGGAGCTGGTAGCCTTAGTCATCAGCTTAAGCGACCCCTTGGGCACTTAAGACTCCCCACTCCCAAAAGGCCGGTTTCCTTCTTGCTCCCTCGTGCCCCATCCCCCTAGTACGCTTCCTTACTCCATCCATCCCCTTCTTTCTGACCTTTTATCGTCCTCTATCTTTCTCACTCTCGCCGGTCAGGTTTCCCTAATATTCTTAATCTCTTCTTTTTGTATATGCCTGGTCTTGTGCAAAATTACGATCACATTGAACAATACTTTATTTTTCCTAGCGCTTACGAAGTAGTCGTGTCTTTCTGTTTGAGATTCATTATTTTATATTTTTGAGATTAATATGAATTATTAATTGAATTCGACTAATCTTGGGAGACTGGGTGGTCTCAGGTGCTACTTTGTGGAAACGCTCCACATAAAAATTAAAACAATCTTTCCACATAAAGCAATTTATTCCACCACCAAGGTAATCTTCGGAACTCAAAATTTATCTGTAAGTAGCCAAGGCCTTGGTGTAAATGATTGGTATGGATAAGTAAGGAATAAGACTTAGATAATGCATGTCCCTTTTATTTTCATTATACTATCCACATCATTAGCCTATCCTATGGACCTTTTGAATTCTTAATAAGGTTTAATTTGCTTTATGGGCTTCTTTGACTGCTCTTCGCTATAAAAATATTTTTTCATTACTTTTAGTTAAATTTTCCTTCTTCCAATAACAATCCATTGTCGTACATTGTATATTACCCCTGAATTACAATGAAATTCACGCCACAATCTTAGGAATGGAAGGCAGATTTCCTTAAGCTTACTTTTTTTTCTTTTGGTGAGTAAAAGAAAAATATTTTCAAATAATGGGACTAAATACAAGGTTTCCAATACTTTATTGAAATAAATTACGTTTTCATCGTAAACAACCGGAAACCACGATTAAGCCAATCCGTAGTCGAAATACATGGTAACGAAATGTTTTCTTATTGCCTTATTTCTGACATTCCTAAACAAAATTGCTTTTTGGACATGAAAAACACTGAACTAAGGTTAGTACTAAGTTTTATTGTGACTATCAGTAGCTCCATCTATATTTCCACATTACCCTGCAAGTCGCCGCGAGGGCGTGTGACGTGGGCGTTAGGGCATCAGTCATGCATACAAAAATATTAGATCATGCATGCATTTGAATAAAGTATGAGCAAGGTTTGGAGCCAAAAGACCACCCTCAGATCTGAACTCTAAATTAGCCCGCCTAAAAACCTGAATTTCAAAATAAAAATGTGATTAAAAAATTCTACTGTGCATCTTTTATGATGCACAACATTCTTCCACTAATTATGAACTTTGGAGCAAGTCAAATCTGATAATATTACCAGATAATATAGATGGTAATACAAACGGGTCATTTTTTTCTTAAACTTGTCCATTCTCTCTTATTGATATCTACATCTACATAATACCCCGCAAGCCGCCTCAAGGGAGTGTGGCGGGGGGTGTTTGGTCACCACCCGTAAAAGAGAACAAAACTACATGCAAAATCAACATATTATTTTTCTCATAGAGGCGTATCAATTCATACAAAAACCTTTTCAACTTACACGCAAGCAAATACATATACTATCAACTAACATGGTAAAATATTTTATCATACCCTCCTTAATGTCTTTACAGGGTTCATCGGTCAAATATAACGGTTCCAAGAATTATCTGCCATATGAAGACGGAAGATTTAAGCTTCTCAAAAAATTCACACTCAGGCGAAAGTTAGTGAAAATCGTAAATAACTGAATTCCAAAGTGTTACAGCACGTCTCCCTTCCATGTAATGGTGCACTACCAGGGAATATTCGAATTTTGTTCAATCGAATTTTACCAAAATGAAAAATAAATACAAACGAGAAAAATGATTCATCATATATATATATATATATATATATATATATACTCGCATCCTCAATGTTATGAGACAACTCCAACATTTATAGTTCCTCACACCTAAGTGAGAGATGATTTCATAATTTGAAAAATATCCATTACACATTCCGACCCATTCCCCTTGAATCTTGTTTTACTTAGTATTAGCATTCATCAACCTTCTATTATGCCGCTCTCTCCTCACCCTCTTCTCTATATCACACACTCTAATCTCACCTCATTTTCACACCCTTCCTATCTCCCTACTCCGTCACCCACCTCTCCACCTTCTGAAAGGCTGGAATCAAAAGATCGATATCTTTTCTTTCCCTTGCCATGATTACGGGGTTGCCTTGAACATAACTCGTGACCTTTTTCTCATCAAACTCTGCTCCAACATTATATCCTCCTTTATCGTTTTCTTCCTCGGCTCCGCAGTTTTCGTTAACTAATCCATCATATTTTCGACTCCTTGATGTTCCTATTATTCATTTATCTCCCATTTGGCTCGTTTCCATCTAAATTGGTTTACTTTTTTATTGTATTCACCTTTTTTCTTCTTAAGATCGTCCCATTCAGCATTTCCAGAGCAAGACTAACTTTTGCGTATTTTATTACCTGCCTTTGAGGGACTCGAAGGGCGGGTAGTAAAGTGGTTGATTCACCAAAGAAGAGAGTTGAATAGGGAAAAACAGGGAATGTTACATAGGGTGTGATTAAAGAAAGGATGTGCAAAAGGTTAAAAAGGGTTTACATTTACACCTGCGCACACCCTTTCAAGCAAATATAAAGTCAAATTTGGTTCAATTATATCTGCAAATACAACTGTCAAATGAAGTCAGGACCCGATTTTTGAGACATAAGTGGGAATATATATAAATAACTATCATTATTATTGCTAGAATTGCTGATATAAACCCGGACGATTATTATTTACTTAATTTCGTAAGTAAAACTGCAAAAGATATAATATTTTAAATATATTTTATCTAACATTGAGTATTTCTTAACGACAATTTATCATCCCATCAATTGAACTATTGGCGGGTAATTAAACAAAACGGATTTTATGGAACAGTATTAGAAAATTATGAAACGAGTGCTTCACCCCACTTTTCCTATGTTTGGAGAATGAACGTTATTCGAATCATTAAACAATATACATGTATTAGAGAAACTCGAGGAAGTATGTCACGAAAGTATGTCAAAGAGACTCATACACATACAATGTACGAATGAAATCTAAATACAAGATGCATACAAGAAGGAGTTACTATGGAATTAATCAGAGAGAGGGCTAGTTTCAATCCCAGGTTTTCGATTAACAAATTTTACAAAGCTGTAACCATACCCCACGCTACACGTCCTTGCGGCGACTTGCGGGGCATTATATACGAGTAGATGTAGATGTACCTGTGCGTATGTCGTACATGTATTCGTATAATTAATTTCATAGGTAATACGTGATTCTGACACTTAGTATTTTACATGATCGGCAATGATCAATTGAACTACCACCCACGTGTTTCTTTATTTCATCTCTTAAAAGTATACCACAAAATATTTCTTATTTGACTCAAGTTATTATTCAAGACCACCATCCGTGCTTTCATAAGAGAGAAAAGAAATTTGAAAGTGGATGGGGGATATCATTATCGGAATCCTGTAATTTTACGAAAGGAGACTACAACATCAAATCAATCAGGTTTTATGACATATCAATGGTGGCGTCTCAATCAAATGGTATTTTTACTGATTTTGGCAATTGATATACGTACCAATGGTTCCATGAAACTAATAATATTTTGCCAGGTTTAAAAATACGAATATAAATTAGGATGGCTTCGTTCAATACGCCCCTTAAAGAAATGAATAGCTAATTGCCTGAGGAATTGTAAAGAGTACATCAGTCACAAGAATGCCAACAGGGAAAAAAGGAACAATATTAATGGGAGAGAAAATATGAGGGCATTATGAAATGTTCCTATAAACAAGAGAGCTTCCATTTATCCTTGAAATGTAATAGCATTTAATTTTCTGCTGACCATAAATGTCAGATGGACGGAGCAATTGTTTTACCAACATGACATTGCAGGTATGCGTTCTTAAGCCACGCCGGACATATAGCCCTGCCTATGTCATATTTCGCTGTCCCCAACTTTTACTTCGGTGTAAAACGAGTTCCTCATACATTCTTCCCTTTGTCTCTGCACTGCAGATCGATAACTTCCATTCATCAAAAAGCCTTAGTGCTCAAATTCCATGCCTCGCCATTCTCTTGGTTAACTCAAATAATTTATCTTTCTGCTGGAAAAGTAATTTATTCATATATTTCCCTTTTATAATTTCCTTTCACTGTGTGAATGACGCCAGAATCCGTCCTTGTCAAGAGGCTAAATGTGAAGATGCTCGATTACTGATAACCAAATAATATATTATATCTGAAGCTACATCAAATATTCGCCACGTAAAGTTTCACAGTTTTATTTCCCCAATCTCCCCCGGACTTGATTCTTCGCTCGAGGAACGCACTAAGTTGAATCCACTCGATCCCCATCTATGCCGCATCATTATACACAATATTTTCCTCCCGTAGCCAGTTTTCTCAGTTACGTTCTTTAACGGACTGCCAACAATCTATTCCAGAGAAGTTATATTTCTCCTTTCAATATTTATTGCTTCAAATGTATATTCCAAAACAAACATATATTTATTCCAAAACGTAATTCTCTGTGCGATTCCAATTCTGGACCACGTTTACGTATACACAAAAAGTGATATTGAGATAAATATGGAAGGATAATGACGTTTAGTGGGTCGCGGTAGTCCAGGGGGTAGAGCGTTGGATTACTGACCTAGGGGCCCTGATTCGATTTCCGGTCAAGCCTCTCTGGGCATCTGCAGTTCCACACAAGCCATGTCATCTTTCGAGTGCCAGATCTTCCCGGCAAACCATAACCGGCGCAGGGAAAGAAACTAACCCCCCTACCCTGATGTGTGAATTTCACAAGCCGTCGGGCTTAGTAATGGGCACTCTACCATCACCTGCCAAACCGACCTTCGGGTGGTATATTTTTTTACATTAAGTGTAACGTACTGTACTAGATTTTTTGAAGATCACCGAAGATTGAAGTGATCCAATCGATTAAAAAGAAAACTAAAATAATCAGTGTTCAAATGTAATAGCTCTTTCAATTGTGTGTTGTATTTCTTCTTTCAATGTTATATTTCAAATTCAATGAATAACAGAACAAACTATAAAATACTCAACAGAGCCTAGTGACGTATCAAATTCTATATGAATCATTCCTTGAACAACAGTAAATTATAAAAATAAATAATAACTCGATTACAAAAGTTAAAAGTTTTAAACATAATTTTTTTATAAATTCTCTTTAGAATTTGGAATAAAATGTTAGCTATCACTTGAAAACTACGCACAGAAACATTGTCAGAAATAGGCAGTAAGACCACTAGAAATGTAAGACGTAAGGTGGATGTAGTATGAAGAATATGAATGAAGAAAAACTATCAGACTAGGTTAAACTTTCCATCAGAAGATACTGCCACCAACGGAAAATAATATTACCACAAACGTAAGGAAGCAATTCATTAAAACCTTTTTGGCCCATTTACATATAGACCATGCTTAACAATTGATTTGCGACTTCCACGATAAGGTTATCTGTAAAAGAAAATTGGTGATTTTGGAAATATGGCACTACAGAGGAATGATAAAGATAAAGTTAAAAGATCAGAGTAACAAAACGGAAAAGATGGCACTTCAATGAGTGGTTGAATAGAGAAGTGTATGAAGGATATATACAAAATATGGAAATGAATTGGACACATTCCGAGGCACGATAGCTTACTGAAGACCGTAAATTAAAAAAATATATAGAGGAGGAGAATTACAGGGAAGAGACGAAAATGAACTAAAGGAAGCAGTTTATGCAAAATTCTGGTGCAACGAGCTGTGTAGGGTTGAAGAGACACGCCTAGAACAGGATATAAAGATAGTTTGGAGAGCTGCTTCAAAACAATCGGATTGATGATACGTCATGAGGAATCAATCAGGTGATGAAATTAATAAAAAATCGAAGTAAGCAATATTCTAAGCATAAAAACGTTCCCTGTACGAGTTATTTAAATAATGGCTTGCTTTTCTATCCATTAAAGGAGAAGTACACATATTCCCCCAAATACGACTTGGTAGAGAACGGTACCTTGGCATTGAGGAGAAAAAGGTCACAGAGAAAATTACAGAGCGGTAAATAAAATAGGAAATAGCGCAAATTTTGCTGGACCATCACGGAAAAAAACATGAAGTGTACAATATAATTTTTGTGTATAATTATTCCTACCTGTTTCCTTAAAAATCCGTTTACCGTGAGTAAAAACGCCAGAAAAACTCATGTTATTTTATCCATTCTTTCTCAAATAAAGAAAAAGACACTATGCAAGAAGGTAGATTGATTCTTTATGATTTCATAATTTCCAATTGTTACTAAGGAATGACGCACCACAAACAAGGACAAATGGTACCAATTTTCAGTATGTTTGAGTCTCTGCAATATGGCTCTGCATGCTTTCACGCAGAACCCTCTCATTTTTCACATCTAAGCAAGAATTTATGAAAGCAACCCCGTGTACGGCTTGAGGGATTATCTGTCTCGACAGCTAAGTAAATACGAAAGTGAGAGATTTCAAACCGAAAATGGAAATTCAATGTGAATGAAATATCGAAAAATGATTTATCATTTAGATTTGAATCCTCAAAATCGTTCAATATATGTATCGCATACAAATCCCAACAAGGAATGATGATGTGCATTACACGGCAGGGTCAAATGACCTCGTATTTCTTGGCATACAATTATCTCTCACTTCCACTTCAATAACATTATTGCTGGTAGATTTTATTACGCATTGATATGGACGAGACACTTGAAACATATGATTTACATACTGGCCACCTCTAAATTTGCCAATTCCAACACATGCTAACAACGAGGAAAAGACGGGAAAATCTAAATTCTAGCTCATCTCCTATGATTGAATTCAACGAAGCCTATAGATGTCACAATCCGAAAAGAGATGAACATAACAGACTGCAACACATACTATAAAACAGGCTTTCACCCTCGCAAACCTTTTACCGTACCCTTAGATGTGATAGCGCCACTGAATAGAAATTATTGATTCGATGCTGTAGAGAAATATGCATCGATCGATCTCTTCACCATTTTTAATATGACTTTAAAAGATTGAAAGAATTCCGTAGCAAATCAAACAAAATCATCGATTTTTAACGATAATAGGGAAGCACGAGATAATATTTATAAAATTAAAACGATCGAACTTTACTTTTTCGTTACTGCAATTCGCTCATTTGTACCATATAGGTCAATGTGAAAAAATAAGGCCAGAATTCACTCATTTCTTTCGCTCCCCCTTACGGGATGGAGGGAAGGGAGAAAAACCGAAGGTGGCTTGAGATACTCTCCTTGGAGTCACTCCTGGGTTAACAGCAATTCAGTCCTACCAAACGAGCGGGGAATGTTCGACCCTTCCTCTCTTTATGTCGGGCGTTACTTTCTCCTCGAACCGATAAGAACGCAATTTCTGCAAAATAACGGTCCTGAGTCCTTTCTCGAAAGCTAAAAGGCGCCGTCCACAAATGCACCAACGCCGTTTTTCAACCCCACTCCTTTCTCGGTAGCCGCCCTCCACTACGCCATAAAGTAATGGATGCTCTCTAATAATGATTTTGCAAAAAAAACCTGAATTGAATGAATGGCCGTCATGCCGATTTGAATGAAACAAGTAGGCATGAAATGCGTCTCCAACTCGCAGAAGGAAGGCTGAAACAGCATAAAAAATTCTCAAATACCATAATTTGTAGAGATGTCTGCTAGATAAAACAATATATTCTCCCAACACAATATATTATATCGCAGGATATTGAGTAAATAGCGTGTATATATGCATATGTTTGAAAATGTATATACATACATACATGTATGTGTATGTAATATATATACATATATAAAAAATACATATATATGTGTGTGTATATAAAAATATATACATTTTTGTATATGTGTACATATATACATATACATACTATATGTGTCAATTTCAAAATAGGGGTGATATTTTAAAGGTTATTCAATCTTAAACCTAATTTTAGGGCAAGTGGATGAGTCGAAGAGTGCGTCAAAAATTGGATAAAATAAGTTGGACAAATGGAGACAAAGCTGGCGTTTAAAATAGAGGTAGTAGCTACTTGGGGAAATCCAATAGAGGCCAAGAGAGTGGAGAGAAAATGTCAAAAGGTAATGAGTTGACAACATTGGTCGAAGGGTGAATATTGGGTATGCGAAGTAGAGGAATGAACGGAGAAGACTTATTGGACAGCATGAAGGTTGGTAAAGAAGGAATGAAGAAGAAAAACATATAGGGTAAAAAATAAAAATGTTCTCATTACATAATAATTGTTAAAATGTCAAACTAGGTAGAATACTTTCAATAGGCCTAAGTAAAAAATGGCCCAAAATAATAAGTTGGTTTATAAGATTTCATAGCCAAGCCCTTCCTAGCCAGCCTAAATATTAAATATGGAATGTATTTAACTTCAAGTTTCTAAAAGGTTTAGAGATAAGGTGAGCGAGAAATATGGGTTACCACCAAGGCGGAAACGGTACTTCAGCTGGTCGCGTTTGTAAAATTGAAGCCGAGGACATTCAAAAGTGATGGCGAGAGCGATGAACGATGTTTCAATTTCCTATACCTCGCTATGATTTGGCTTGGACTGTTATTTAATTGGAAAGTTACCAGTGTTGACAATTTCACACCAAACGTCGTAGTTGAAGAAGTATCCTTTCCCCTCACCTTAATTATCTCCGCAAATATTCAACTTTTGGTATTTAAAATCCGATTTAATGAACCTGGTGACATAAATATCACTGGCAAATTGTGAAAGAGAGTTTTTCAAGGGAAGAAAAAATTTTTCAAATAAAACCTCATGAATATTCGTTATCAATATTATGTTTGTTTGGGCGATATAATTACTCTTAAGTTGCCAAAACAACAATTGAGTCCTTTCTGTACTCGCATGTAAACCTAGGGTATTTAATCACAAACGTAAGCGGGTTATTATTATCCTGTCCATACTTTCTTGTTTTTACGACTTAATGATGCAGTACAGAGTACGAATTTTTAAATATCATCAAAAAATTAGAATGGTAGGTAACATTTTAAGGTATACTATATTCTGGCTAAGCTGGCCATCACCCAACAATCTAATACGTAGGTAGGTCTAGCCCATCTTGCTTATCAAAGGAGATGACACTTAACTCGATTGGAAGATCTTCGCGAGAAGCAATTTCGAGAGAATGGGAAAGAGAAGAGAAAAGCACAGGAACGAGGTCGGTTTTTTCCTCTGCCCGAACAGAAGAATTTTTTTCCATTTAATTATACCGCTGCTAAACGCACTAGCCGCGATGAGCACGATTTAAATGTGGACTCTTCAGGCCCAAAATCAGTTGCTGTTCACGACAGGAAATGGATAATTTTTCCTCCAATGTAACCTCTCCAATGGATAAAGCACTGGTGAGATTAAAAATTACATGCGTCACTATCACCGATCTCTTCGTATTTTTTACTGAAATTTGTAGTCATGTAGCTCAGTTCACGACTAAAACACAAACTATTGACCATATTTGTATTAATTTGAAATGACTTAAATTGATTGGAGCTATTTTTTTAAGGAAATTAAAAAAATGGATTCATGCATAATAGACTACCTACCGCCTGATTACTACGATTTACATTAAATTAGCAAATAACAAAAACTTCAGTCTCACACTCGGTTTTGAATTGAGACCCATTTAGTTCCATTCAATAAAATTAAATTACTTATTTATGCATTTTAAATCCTTCAAGTTATTCCTGGATACCTTGAGATATTAAATTGTCGAAGTAATATTGGGGATGATCCAATTTGTCACAATAATTTATTTTACAATACAGTTTTTCCCGGATCTATCACGGCAACAATTCTAATATACCTTTATGGCATCACCAGCAAACACTATGAGAACTAGTTATTTATAGATTCCACTCACGTGAGTTCACGTGAAAACAAAGTAGAATATACTAATTTCTTTTTCATATGAAAACTAACATGAGTTTAAAAAATATTCATATCCTGAGCATCATTCCAACATATTTTTAAAAACTAACAATAAGGTAATGATGCTTTTGTTTGAGGTCTTCCGCTGGAATGGGGTGGATGAATACATTTCTGCTCTAAAGTGTACCTGCGTATGTTTTCAGCTCAACGGTTTTACCAGAGTTCTGGGCGGCTTCCTCAGGTGAAGTACGATCCGTTATTTTTATTCCAGTTTGTATGGGCTCGGATGTAGGGTTTAACAAATTATTTGTATTCTCTTCCCAATTTTTGACCATCATTAATGCTTTTTTTCCGAGCATGAAAGAAAATCTTCCATTTGTTGAACAACGTCACACGAAGTCCAACAATTTGAATCGGGAGAGAGGGCTCGAATCGGCTAATAATATCACACCGGATGTCACCTGAGGTATGTCGAAAAAAGTAAGCTGCGCTTCACCTGAATCCAGTGTTGTATTATGTTAAAAGGCACTACACGAGGATAAAATTCCCAGGGCAAATGCTTCCAAAGAAATACAATTATTTTTTCATGAAGAGTTTATCTAAAAAATTCAATTAATACTATCTACCAAAGAACATTATTTAGGACATAACGTGTGTAGAGATTCATCTCGCGATATCTTTTGCTGTGATTTTGTTTATCCTTGCACTATCACTTACATCAACCACACTGTCAAGCACAAATGCCTATAATTAATAAACGGTTGATGCTATTGGTAAAAAATAACAGCATCAACGGATTGAATTTCTTATTGATATAGTTGCAATCGCATATACATATAATACTTCAATACGGCCAAAGATCCTGTTCACACAAGGTAAATTTAATTACATCCTATATTCGAAATAAAACTAGCAAAAATTATTACACCCTTAAGCTGACATAATCAAATTATTTTATTACTATTAGGTAATCTGCCGGTAAAGGTAGGTCTGTGGATGAACACAACTACTAAATAAACATTTTTTAACTCCAAACAAAACCCAATCCAGCAACCTAATCTACATCAGGTCCCTCTTCATCTCTGTGTACTTCTTCCTCCCTTCATCCAGTCCAACATCCCTATCCTGTTTCTGCCCTTTCCTCGCTTGCCCAACATTCTTCCCCCTATTATCTTCTTCAATATTCCACTACCCCCAATACGCCTTTCATCCATTTTTCCTGCCTCCATAGGATTTCTCTCAACAAACCCCTCTCCTCCCCCACCATTTCTAGCACTTCCTCATTTGTTTTCCTTTCGGTCCATTTCACCTTCTCCATTCTTTACCACACCCACATTTGAAAAGCCTCCAATCTACGTCTATCCTCCATCTTCAACGACCACGTTTCCGCGCCGTACATAGCTACGCTCCATATCAGAGTTTTTACGAGTCTTTTCTTAACCTCCCTATTCAATGTCCCCGTCATCAACTCCCTCCATGAGAAAGCCTCCTTGCCTAGCGCAATTCTTCTCCTTACGTCCCTACTACTTTGACCGTGTTGATCCAGAACACTGTGTATACGTAAACTGCTCTACCTGCTCTATTTTTTCTCCTCTTATTTTAATGTTTAGCTTAGCCTTCTTCTTCCTGGAAAATCGCAAAACCTTTGTTTTATTAATATTGACTCTCATCCCATATTTATCGCACTGAACCTCCAATTCACTCAGCAATGCCTGCAACCCCTTGGCTGACTGAGCAACTAATGCTTGGTCATAAGCAAACCTAACCGATTTTACGAATTCCCATCCGACTTTCATCCCTACCTCCAGTTCTTCCCATGCCTCTTTAATCATTTCCTCCACATATACGTTGAACAGCACCGGTGACAATGGGCAACCCTGCCTTACCCCTCTTCCTAACAATCCGGATTCTCCGTTCCTTACTCGCACCTGAGCAGTCTGAGACATGTACAGGTTGCGGATCAGTCTCCGTCCCTCCAATCCATTCCTATTTTCTGCAATACACGCATTAATTTTTCCCAAACGCTTTTTCGAAATCTAAAAAACAGGCAAAAACGTCCTGATTGTATTCTATATTCCTCTCAATTAGTGATCTCATTACTGCAATGGCATCACGCGTACCTCTTCCCTTCCTAAACCCAAACTGATCATCCCCTAAGTAATCATTTGCCTTACTCTCTATCCTTTTGTTGATGATCCTGAGAATAACTTTAGCTGCGTGGGATATTAAACTTATTGTTCTGTAATCCTCACATGATATAGCCTTTCTGTTTTTTGGAATAGGAACTAACAACGATCTCACAAAATCTTCCGGCCAGATTCCTTCTTCATAGATACTACGAATCAGCCCATATATGGCCTTCTTCCCGCATTTTCCTAAACATTTCAACAGTTCTACAGGTATTTTGTCCACCCCCAGGGCCTTATTTGCTTTCATCTCCTTTAATGCCCTTTCTATTTCATCGTTGAGTATGCCTGGACCTAAGCTATCTTCTTCTACGTCATGTTCCTTTTCTATGTCTAACCTTGTCGGCCTAAGTTCTTTACCATGCAGTGCTTCTATATATTCCTTCCATCTCTCTTGGATTTTTCCTGGTTCAACTATTATCTTACCCCACTTATCTTTAACTGTTAGCACAGATCTTGCCTTCTTACTTCATATATATTTAATTTGCACCAATCTACCTATTTACTAAAATGTATAGGTGGTTCACATCGATTTCCTAACATTTTGCCATTTACATTGCATTTCTTTACCCTTATGATTATCCATTCCCCTTTTTAGATTCATGATGAAACCGGCCCCTTCCTTGTACCCATCCCTTCTTTTGGTACTTTGGGAACGTTTCCTCACAATTCTATCGACATGTGATTCATAAAGAAGTATCCAAATCTTTATTTCTCCTCCTCTCCTCTGAACCGTGCCACGTGCACACGTTCGACCATGGAAACGCCAGATGGAGTGGTAATTTGAGAAATAGCGAGGACGAGGAAGAAACGGTGGTTACGAGCGCAGGGTGGAAAGAAATGAGAAAGACTTCCAATTTTCTCCCGAAAAGAGACCTCAATGACTTGGGTGAAATTCCAAATCACATACGAAATTTCTCTTTCCTCTCCACTCACTTAAATTCGATTATGCCCGTGTCTTTAGCGGCGATTTTCCTCCACTATCTTCAGTTTCCGCGAGAGAATGAAACGCTACTTGCTATGTAATAAAGGTTCACCCTAAACTGGGACGAGAGATTAAGCTTACACAAGGAGTCCTCCGGTTAAAAGTTAAATGAGCAGGCAGTAACTAGAAATCACTCGTAGAACAAAATGAAAAACGCTATACCGTCCTGTACTTCCTTTAAAAACTAATTTGTTTCGCCACCATAATCATAAATTGAATTCCCTGTGCATATTTTTTTATACAACGGGTGAGGAAAAGAACCAGGAAGTGGGCGTTGGATTTGAGATATTAATTAAGGCGAGGAGATGGTTTATAAATTCCTCCAAGAGCGTTTATATTTACTCGCAAGCACTTAATTTCCTTTCTTACGTAAGATTGTTCGATACTTTAACACGCTCTTCTGGCGGAGCCCAAACCATATTCCTACAAATCCAATCTTGAAAATCATTAATTTTGCTTGATTCATTTCTGCATTATATTCGGGACACTTAACTGATGAGCACACTAACTAATACTTGATGAGTAAATTTTCCGCATACATTAGAGAGTTCTGGATTTTTAGGAAATTATAAATTATTCTAACGTTTACAGCTGTTAGTTCTAGGTTGGCTGCCTTCAGAAAAATTTAAATTCACACACACACACACACACACACACACACACACACACACACACACACACACACACACACACACATATATATATATATATATATATATATATATATATATATATATATATATATATATATATATATATATATATATATATATATATATATATATACTTCTTAGACAGCAACACAACATGAGAGCACATAAAAGGAACACTATCACGTTATATCTTGATAATTTCGACGGACTCGAACTCTGTCTTCTTCGGAAGATTGGACTGGATAAGACTGACTAGTATAGTAAGAGGTCCCACATACCTCTTACTATACTAATCAGTCCTAACTAATCTTCCAAAGAAGACGGAGTTCGAGTCTGTCTAAATTATCAAGATATAAGGTGATAGTGTTCCTTTTATATGTTCTCTTGTTGTGTGATGCTAAGTTTTTTATTTAATACTTCCGTGTTACTTCGAAGAAATCATATATATATATATATATATATATATATATATATATACCTGAAGACTGTTGTATTATATTATTCATAATAGAGAAAATTAATGGAACTACTGAAACTAAAGTTGCCATAACAATTTCCCCAAAACTCGTGCACGTTTTAGTTGATTTTTTTAAGACATTTTCAAAGAAAACGATAGATTAAGTCGGATATTTATAATTAAAAATCACTATTAATGTAATTATTTTATGTTATACTAAATCCTTCAATTTTGAGATTGTCGAAATATTGCCTTTCAGCTTAAAACTATTTCAATCCGTTCAAACAAGCAAGAACTCCCAGTCAGGTACGGCATTATTTTTACTTCTCCTTTTGCCTCCTTTTTCTTCCTCTGCCACATTTGGAAAATTTGGTTGGTCTGAGTTGGTGCGATGGAGAGAATGGTCTTCGGAATGGGGGAAACTTCCACTTCTGCGATGGAGACCTGATGAGATGGCCACTCCCGTTTTTCATTTGGATCGTTACACCTCTCCGTACCCTACATCGCGGTCGTCCGACAGTTTATTTTCTTTCATTCGCTTCAAGCCCCAAATTTTGCGGTCTTCCAAAAAAAAGAAGAGATTGCCTATTGAAAGTACCGTAGAATAGGGTATCTTTTGTTCCAAATATATTTTAGGAAATTCCTAGAAAAGTTTCAATACCGCTGCGTTCGTGTATCCTGGGTCGCATTAACACGATTTCCCTCGGGTCAGCATTTTGGTGAAATATAATTTGAAATATCAGTTGAAATATATGGGTCGTTTTATATCCTAGTCTTTTCGTTCGGTCCCGTAAAAAGGGATTTCAAATAATTTTCATTCCCTAAACGATCGTGGCATGAGTCCATAAAACTTTGATGCGCGTGCGGAATATTCTTCAAATTAGAGAGGGATTTACCACTACCGTTCACATCTCTGCAAAGGTTTTTTTACTATGATATGTTACGTAATCGCATTCGATTGCCATGCCTATTCGCTCGAAATGTATTACTGATAATTAACACCCCTTGCGTGCGCTTGTCTAGAGATAAATTTCTCACATGATTGCTTATTTAATTACAACGCATTCGCCACACTGACTTCACTGCTCGATTCAAGTTGGATGTGTTTTGCGTTTGGAAAATACAGAACTCACGGAAGTATATCAATTCACCAGTTTCGAAACAACAATTGATTTGACCAGAATAAACATCGAAAAGAGAAAAAAGGAAATCAGAATCCCGGAAAATGCTTCTCGCATGAAAAAACCATTTACTTCATCCGAATGTTATTCATGTATTTGATTTGTAATCCTAATAATTTGCATAAAAAGTGCTATTAATTTTCCAGACTAAGAGATTTGATCTTGCCACAGCTTCGCGAGGGAGAAAATGCTATTTGATCCCTTTATAACACCATCAATGCAAATAGCCTTAACCAGCACAAAAATTCATACGCTTGAAAAGATAAAAATTAAACAAATTTAGACTATTCCTTCTTTCCAGGGTAGTTCATAAAGAAACGTAAGACATGAATGAGATAAAATTTAAACTTGAAAAGTTACGCAAAACGTTAAATTCAATCAAGATTTATTTTTGCGCTTTGGCTATGACATACCAATTTCGAATGATTTACAGACTAAAAAATATATTACGGCGGGAGTGGAAAACTGATCGCATGAAGAATAAGTTTGCTGGGCAACCAAGCTCCAAGCCAAAAAACTTTGCAGACATAATGGCTGCCGATAACCTAATAAAATGATAATTGGAATGTATTTTTAGTGTATTTATCAAAACGTAAATTTTGTTACACTCTATTCTGCCAAATAGATTAATCTAAGAAAAAGGTTCAAAAATCACATGCGACATATTCTTTATAATTTCATACGCAAAGTGTTATCATACGATTTCACAGAGATCATGCCGTAACTGTATAATTATTACATTCTTTGTACTATAGATTATGGTAGGCATGTGCTATTAGTAAAAAATTTAAAGAGTAGTTATTTTCATTTTGGTAAATATGCTTCCTGGGAATAGCCAGAAAAGAAAAAGGAAGTCAGGAGGAAAAGTACCTTGGAAGCATCCCATTAGCATTTAAAAAAAACAAATTCAGGACCTTTGGCTTGGGAAGAGTGAAAAATCTGAGTGAGGCTTTTATAATGGAAATCCCTAGAGGCGATATTCCCTCCCTTACATCCACCCACCTGAAAGAATCTGTTTAAGCTTTTCTTTGCGCGAAACCCCTCATCGCATTTATGAATAAATGGCTTTGAGATTTTGGTATGTTTTAAGTATTTCTATCATATGAAAAACGAGTGTTCCAATCGATATCCTTGACAAAGTACCCATTTACGTTATATTGCAAGCCGAATTGAAAGAACAAGGATTTTTTCCCGAATTGTAGGAGAATGAGATTCAACAATTTTCCCAATTGCCAAGTCATTGGTTTACGCAGTAAATATGGACGCTGCTATCTCACAATCATTTTCGCACCACAAACGCGATTCCATAAGACTCTAAGAAAAGGTTTATTGGACGTTTTAAAGTAACTCGAGAAATGTGGTGAATGAAATTTAAATATTTATTTACAATTATTATTACGGATGTCAATAAGTTCAAATTTTCTCCATCTCTAATGCATTTTTGAGATTGGAAGTAAAATACAGCTGGTACTTTGTCTTTAGAAATGAATTTAAATGCAATTCACTCACATTTGTTGCAATGTGATCGTGATTAGGATCCACTTTCAAGAATTGGCCACAGATTCATAAGGGACATCGGGTCTCAGCAGATTTGAAAAATATCCGAAGATTTTGGAAAATCGACTATCTATACGAATGCTAAAGTAGCATTAGCACAAAATGAGTACTAGTGAATTATATAATAATATGAAAAGCACAAATGTCAAATAGAAGAGGTTTATAGCAATTAATATGTCTTTTGGGCATGAGAACAATGTACTTTGAAGAGGAGGAGATTATAGGAGAACGCACTTCATTTAACTGAGATTCCAGTAAAAGTCGAATGAATACATTTACTGTGCCCGGCTATCGTTGAACTCTACCCTCCAATTCGTTTTACTGCCTTTCAATAAGGGCATGCAATGACAGAGTTTCTCGAAAACAAGGAGGGAGGAATAACAAATTACTTTCTCTCCTGTTCAACATAAGTTCTTTTTGGGCTAACTAGTTCTTTAACCTCCTCTAAATTTAGAGAATACACATTTGGTCTAATCGATGAATCTATCTCTTAAATAAAAGTTAACTCAGGTGATCAAGGTAGATTGTATGTCATACCTATTAGTTGAGAACCAAAAATATTTCGCAAAATAGCGAAAGTAGAAAAAATATAGTGATATCGGAAACAACAGTATCACGATTAATTTCCTGTGATGTGTTTCACGCGCAAAACAAAATTAAAATAGGTATCGGGTGTTAGCAGTGTAAATTTACCCTGAAAGAAGTGAAAGTGGATCAGCTTTGACTGTATCTGATGAAAAAGGTATGTATGAGTTTAGAAACATGATATGCATAAAAAAGTCTGCGTTTATTTTATATGACAGATTTTACCATCAATACCATGGAAATAAATCTTGTGTAATTATTAATGGCATTTTGGAAAAATCAACATTATTTAGGACAATAATGACATTACCATTGAGTCATAAGCTGCACAATATGTTTCAATTTCATGTGAATTTCAATTCAAGCAAAATAATATGGCTCTCTACCCTAACTTTTCAGATTTTATATAATGCAAACATAAAATCAATGTTTTGATCCAACTAGTAACTAGAATGACACTAGTAACGTTTATTAGTGCATAAAAAGGAATAAAGACCTAAATAAAAAAGTTCAAGCCGTCTTGGGCGGAACATTTTACTTATTAGAAGTTTTAGGCCATAGACAAGGGTTAGTAAGAATATGAAAATAATTTAAAAAGTTAAAATGTAATACTTTTTAAAATGTAATATAAGTGATATACCGGTTGATTTAGGTTTTAACCGGAAACAAATACCAAATAAAAATTTTGTGAGTCCTAACAAAACACAATCCATCAACCTACTCTATATCAAGTCCCTCTTCATCTCTGTGCACTTCCTTCCTTCCTTCATCCCGTCCAACATCCCTATCCTGTTCCTGCACTTTCCTTGTGTGCCTAACATTCTTCCATCTATCATCTTCTTCAACATCCCACTGACGCTTAATACACCTTCCATCTATTATTCCTGTCCCCTTTATGATTTCTCCCAACAACCCCCTATCTTCGGTCACCATACCTTCCACTTATTCACTTGTTTTCCTTTCGGTCAATTTCATTTTCTCCATTCTTCTTCACACCCAGATTTCAAAAGCATATCATCTCCGTCTATCTTCCTGCTGCAGGGACCACGTTTCCACGGCTAAGCTCCGTATCAAAGTTTTTATGAGCCTTTTCTTAACATTCTTACTCAACATCCCTGTCATCAACTCCCTACTTGTTAAAGTTCCTTTGCCTAGCGCAATTCTTCTCCTTACGTCCCTACTACTTTAACCGTGCTGGTCCAAAACACTTCCGAGACACTTAAACCGTTCTACCTGCTCTGTTTTTCTACCCCTCCTATTTTAATTTTTAGCATAGCCTTTTTCTTTCTGGAAAATCGCATAATCTTTATTTTATTAGCATCGATTCTCATCCCATATCTATTGTACTAAATTTTTAATTCCCTCAGCAATGCTTGCAACCCCTTGGCTGACTGGCAAACTAAAGTTCGGCTATCAGTAAACCTAACAACTTTTATGAATTTCCCGCCAACTTTCATTTCTATCCCCAGTTCTTCCTTTCGTTATTGCTTCCAATGGAATAAGGTGGAATATTTCAACTCAGTTAGAGAGAACCACACTAAAAATATTAGTCCCAACACGAACTTCACCTTTCTCATTTTCATGTGAAAACAAACTTTACAGGAAGGTTTTTCGTCTGAAAATGAAGATTTGTATGATGAATTGATTTGCGTAGTGAGACTAATTAAAATTTTATTGTAAGAAGCACAAAGGCATGTATTTGTAAAAATGATAATATCCGAATTCATAATTGAAGCATTCATCCAGATGTCAATTACTAGTAATATTTAGACCTGGTTATCCTAACTCTCAAATAAGGAAGTGCTTGAGATGGTGGGCGAGGAGATGTGCTTGTTGGGAGAAATCCTGTGGATACAGGAAAAAATAATGAAGAGCGTATTAATAGGCAGTGGGATGTTAAAGGCTGTAATAGAGGGGAGAATGTTAGGCATCCGAGGAAAGAGCAAGAACAGGATAGGGATGTTGGACGGGATGAAGGGAGGAAGGAAGTACTAATAGGGACTTAAAAACGCCCTACTTAGTGTAGTCGAATCTTGCTAAATATAATTAGCTATAGTAGGGTATCGACTTAGTTTTTCATATCTACCCATTATTTTTATTTGATAAAGAACTATTTGTATATACTACACAAAGCACAAGTAGATCCTCTTATTTTAGCTGGAATATTCTAATCTAGCAGGTTATGACGGATTTCTATCAAGAAGTTTTCTTAGGGAAGAAATTACTATATAATCCTTAGAGTTATCCATAACTCAAGTACGAATGAACGACATTTCTACGTGTCCATCCGGCGTTTCCCAGTAATAATATGTTGGCGGTCCATTTCACTCTGATCTCTCTGAGAGGTGGTTTTTATTCCTCGACAAGTGCTTTGCAATAAGACGCATTGATGTCTACGCACCTGGTAATAATTTATCAATACTCCATCACCCCACGAAAGGCATCTCGAATTCATCACGACGCACGCTGTCTTAAAGGCCCCGCATTGTTTTCAAAGGGTGAAATATGTTTCTTAATTACGTCTTGAAAAAATTGTATCGTCAATTCACACGATTAATAGCGTCCTCTGCCTGTCACGTGTGCTGACTTTGTCACACGTTGTCACGCACACACGTGTGCTCCCTCGCTCCTATTCCTTCATTCGAAGGAAAAATCAGCCCGACAATCAGTCATCAATCCTAAAACACCCAACACTGTGAGGCAGATGGAGAAAACAGTTGAGGAACAGAAAATACAAAAAAATACTGAAAGTCTATAAATAACAGGGAGCGAGAAAATGGCTCGAATTATCGAAATATCATTACAAAAGATTTTTTTTGCGTTATCCATTATTCGCGTCAATACACTTCAACTCTGAAAAAAATATGAATGGAAAAGAATGGAAGGCGCCTTTCTTAAAAAAAAGCCTATGGTGACTAATCCTGAAAGTAAAAAACATTTTTTTTTCTAAACTGGAATTTAACACTTGCGTCCAAGCCTTCCGAACTGTCTAAATGCAAATATTCAAAGTCTCAGTTGGGAAATTGAACCACAGATTGAGGCAAATACTCGGAACTAAAGATGCATATCATCTAACTTTTAATTTTTTTCAATTTTCCAAAAAGAAAGCAAATCAAATCATTCAATTAAAAATAACAACATTAATACTTGGAATGCAACCATAAAATTGAGAGAATGAAAAAAGCGACATTTAAAATTAATCGAATAGGGCTCCTATTAAAAAATCTTGAGAATGAATGATAAAACCGAGACATTTGAAGGTTATCAATCCAGGGTAATATTTCCTGGCGTTAAGAAACGCTTATTTTGGCACTACTTGAATATAATTATTGCCACAAAATAATCGCAATAAGTAATATATTTGAGTGTGATGCACGTAATATATGTTTAAAACAGAAATACTACCCAAAGCGTTCCTATTTCTAATAATATTAGAATGTTGCATGCTTTATTTATCATAAATGAAATAAAATAATTACCTTTAATATTACGAATTTTAGAAAAATATTTCTGCCGAAGCTCTTATTAGGCTATTTCACATACAAGGGTGCTACTTAAGGACTAATACCACATTGCCTCATTTTCTCCTCCATATCTCTACAGACTGTATCGTATAACATATCCTTACGCTAATACAATTTTATTTCCTCTATCGATTCCATTCGCCAAACATTCAACCTTTTAGCACAAATTTTAAAACTCCACCATGTAAATACCTAGTTGTAATGTTCCTATTTCTCAGAATTTTCTCAAAAAACTTCCCACATAATCCCAAATTGTGTAAAATTGTTTCATAATCAACCTGAAATTAAAGGTTGGAGGCAACTTCAAGCCATATTGATTTAATAACCTCAAGTTTCTATTTTTATGCTAACATTATAGAAATAATGCCTTAGCCTTAAATTTATACAAATAATAAAAATCCGATACCATATCAAAATTAGTTTTTCACCATAATTTTTAATCCTTCCTATCCATTTAGCTATCTCAAGTAGACGGACATAGTCGATAACATTACGGATGTTTGTAATACGAATAGGACTATGCAATATTGAGTATAATCGAGAACGGCACATAATCATAATCAATTGATGAACACAGATCATCGTATTTCAATGTGAATTCATAAAGCAATGCGTTTTGCTGCATTGCAAAACTAACACGTGGCTCTGCGCGACGACCCCTATGATACGACGACGTCGATGCGAAGGATTATGCATGTATATGGTTGACTAATTATCCTTTAGTATGACGGTATAAAATTATCATTATGGTAATAAATTATAGAAAACACATATGGGTAACGCCTACTGCCGGTATTCAAAAGGTGGTTAGTTCGAATTCTTACTCAAGCATGGTTATTTTGTCCTAGATATGACAATATAAATATAGCTACTGCCATTGTGGATAAAAACAAAAATAAAAGAGTAATATTTGGTCCATATAAATCGAAGGATGGTGTTGCACAACCGGCCATTAAAAATGTTGTTCAACAGCCCAGATAAGAACAATACCCGCTCTTATATCCCATGTTGATTTTTAAACACGATGTCCTTCTTTTACATAGCATTTTCGACGCATCATGAATTTTATGAGTATCAATTAAAATCAATTGAAGATTATAAATGTCAAATGTCATCTGCTAACAATTATGAGAGGAAAGAGAGCATGACTTAATAATTTTTTAAATCACTGTCGGGAACCCGCAGATCCTTTCAAGCCTCAAATTATTGGAATTACGTTGTGGCATCTCTACGTAATATTTTTGTTATGCATGCAGTAACTGCATATATCAGAGGGAATGGGAAAATTTAAAGTAAATGTTTGAAACGTTATATCACTAAGTCCAACCATTATTTTTTGTTCCATAAACTCAACAGCCGCAGTTCTTTCACTGAGATGCATAGCCTCTGAGCCAAGTCCTTTGTTTGAAATATTACAGATCTATTCGAAAAGAATCCCAAATAATATCCTAGGCCAATCCATCATTGCTCTCCATTCAGGTCTAAGTACATTTTATTTCCGTCTGCAGTCTCTCAGACCCCTCTATCCCCGCTTCATGTCTTTCAAAATGCCTATTCTTTTCTTCATGATGCCTTTTACTGTCTATTCATGTGGTTTCCCACAAAAACAACTTTCCGTCGATTTCTTTAAGAATCATTCACAACTCAGCCTCGTACTTCTGGCAACCTATTTTCTTTCATTTCTATCCGACAAACAACTCATCATCCTTAAAGGATGAATAAAGCATCGTGCAAAGGCGCAATATCCGTTATGAACCTTCTACCCTACGAACTGGAATTCCTTGAAGGTCCTTTCATGTAGAGGCATTATTTATATGAGAAATTTTGCCTCAATGAATGTAAAATAGCCTCTTTATATATATAAATTTATTTATGTACATACACATCTCTTAGATTGGTCCTGGAAGACTGGATAGCGAATCCGTCTCCAAATTCGTAGCGAATCTCAAAAACCCATTTTATATGATACGGTTTCATTATTGATGTCATGTTCCGCATACTATTTAAAATATTTACCATCATAAGTCCGTTTCAGGGAATGTAAATACATCAGAAAATGATAAATATTAGGGAACAAATACTTAAGACGCACCGATAATAAATTAACCATAACTGTTCAAGTCTTATAATAATTAAAGAAAATTTGAACATCGTTAGCTCCTTGAAGCCATTTTAATGCAAGTAAAAGATAATAACTCCTACCATACGAGTAAATACCCTTATAGAAACAATAATGACTTCATAAATAGATAAATTATATTGCACTCCCGAAATTCTGCACTTTGAGAAGAAAGGCCACCGTCTGGATGCGCTGGAGCAATTAGAAATCCTTCAGCACACGAATTACGGAAAAGATGTTTTGACCAACGATTTTCTTTACCCTTCACGTTCCCCGTTATTATTTTTTCCCTCACCCCCTGCCAACTAACCTGAGGCCAAGTAAATTTTTTTTCAAAAATGTACCGACTCCTTCAAGCCCGCTACTGAGTCACCTAACTAGTTACCAAGTGCCGTTCTCTCCGTTCATAATAATCATTCCCCTAATCCTCTGCCAACTAATCCGACGTCAGGCGTGATTTTTGCAGTATTGTATTGACCCCTCCTCCTCCCAACCTGTTAATTTGTCAATATTATCAATCCTCCACCTCCCCCTCAAACCATAGACTCTTTAGCCCCCTGTTTCTACCTCAACCAATCCTTTCTTTCCTACCTCCTCTTCCCCTCCGCCCACAGATATGTATACTATATATGCTGTGCTTGATTTGCATTTTTATCTGATGATGTTATACTATAACAAAACCAGGGTCGTGAGAATAAAAATTTTGTTTTAGTGGAAAAGCCAAGTTGTTTAATTTTTAAATGTCAATTATATTTCATGCTTTCCGAGCGAGAGTGCCACTTAAAGCAGCCTATTAAATTTCGAGAAGAGTTTGATAGAAAAATTAAACTTTTATTGGTCTCTAAACTGGTTTAAACAAAAGATGGATTTTGAGAAAATAACCATTATGACGATAAAAATTTCAGCATAAAGCATTCATCTCAAGCGTTTATCGTGACAGAATTGAAATAAATACCGTTTCAAAGCAATTAATCGTAAATGATTATATTCATTGGTGATGGATAACCAGGGAAACTACGGCATAACCTTGTTTGAGTCATGGACGGCCTGGGACTAAATATTCCCGGAGTCTGCAGTATATTTGCTGCGAGAGCAGGTAAGTATACTTCAGTTAGCCTCCCACCATCGAAACTCGCAAAAAACACAGAAGGTGCATCAGGCTAGGGAATCCCGAAAAAGTCTCACGTTTCGGCACACAACCTCAGCCGGGACCAGATCATTGCTCACAAAAATACTAAGTCACTTTGCAAATCCAAGGATTAATGGATCGTCAAACGAAAGAGATAATAGAGATCCCATTAGGAGAAAAACTTTAAACTATACAAATAAAACGACACGCGAAAGGCTCTAAGCCAAACTGTGCTGTGCTCCAAAAATCTAGAATTGACGAAGAAAAAGAGAAGGCAAGAGTGCTGACCAATCACTAGGCACTTGACCACGGCAAGACGACATGCAACTCGTATAAAACCGGCAGAATCGACAGTCGAAGCGCAGAGGACGATGGCATATAGTAGTTAGTCGTCGGAACGTTGGACGCTGATTACCTTACCAGACTGGAAACTTCATCCATACCATTCGCCGGAGAAACATCAGATCTTTTATTGGCGATTTTGACTTTCAATATTCCACGATCGCCATTAGATTACAATACATTGACTCAATTGATTAACACTTAGAGGAAATTAAATCCAACAATGCATGAATGTTATGTTAAGCATCATGTTCCAAGCTATTTCAGCAGTCTTATGAGAACCATTACAATTAATATTTTTCATTATCAACTATGGTATGGTAGGCTGCCGATCTCAAGCAAAATCACTCATGAGCATCTGATAATGAGTTTTATGAAAATACTCCCGTGCCAGGCTATTACATTGGCAAAAAAATATAAAATTATATATATTTAATTTTGATTGGTCCAAAGTTAATTTTTCTGCATAGAAAAATTTATGATTATAATTGTCATGCGTAAACCGAATTTTAAAAATTATTCAGTCTAATTTAATTAATTCTTTTAATATATCTTACTGGGTGGATTCTGGCACGTATCTAATAAAAACAGAAAGCAATCTATTTACTTGATTTACTTCCATATCTTTAAACAATATATAATTAAAATGAATTTTAAACACATTTTTATAAACCCTAAGTTACTACCTAATTACGAAGCGCTCGCAACCTTGAGAAAACCGTTTTAACTAAGATTGACTGATTCTGGAGTGGATGTAAGCTTCCATATTATTCTGAAATTTGAACTGATTAACATGGACTGATCTGAGTGACGACATTATCAAACAATTTTGTGCAGTCACCTTAAAGACGACCTTTCGTAACGAAATTTTTCTTAAGATTACATTAATCTTGACACATGAATAATATAGACGGAGATTCAAACTACCGTATGAATGCCAACACGGTACGAAGTACACTCACCAATACGCAAGACAACGTGACATGCTTTCACACAAGACGGCAAAAACATCTCCCATGAAGCAGCTCCCCAATGAGTCACACTCGAATAATTATGTCCAACGAATGAATTAACGACAAAGGAAATTAGAAGATCCAATTCATTGCCCACAGCCACATCCTACGTGAAGGGAAAGCATTATGGGATAGACCCCTTTGTTATTTATGTATTTTTTTGCCTTTTTTTGTCTTTCGGCGGGTGAAAGGATAAAAATCCGGGCGTTGGTGGCAGGGAAAGCCTGCGAGAGATCGATGTCCGGGAAAGATTTATGAGATTGTGAATTGAGGACGAAGGGTTTTTGGAGACGGAGCGGATTTTTTGGAATGAAGGGCACACACCCTTTTTGGAGAATGGGGGAAAGGTTGGGAGGAGAGGACGACTGAAGAAGGAGTGAAGGTGAAGAGAAAAGGGAAAAGTTCCCCTTCCCTCTTTTTGTATTCAAAAGTGGGCAGTGGAACAATGAATGGATAGAGAAGGGTGAAAACAATGATCCGTGGAGGGGTGAACGGGGAATAGGGAACTGTTGGCTTACGCGCAAGGCGAGGCAGAGGATGGCGATCGAAAGGAAACCCAATACGTCGACTCCAATGCTGTGTACTATCCTGATCGTTTCCCCAGCTTGGACTGGATTCCAGGCTTCTTTTCGATCAATTCTTGGATTTGCAAAGGACCTCCTTATAACCACTATAGCTGACAGCATCGAATCCGGACTTGTCAGCAAGTTGGTCCAAGATGCAAGCAAATGTTATAAATGTGCAGTAGAGAAACTACTACGCGAGTATTTCCAGCCAAGAAAAGAACGAGAAATGTTATAAAAAAGACCATCAGAATAAGGTTTCGCCATTTCAAGAGTAATAATTATATTAACTATCTAAGAAAATTACTAAACAAAGACATGGATAACTATTATGTTGAACATATGGTATTAATTATATTGGCACAAGGAACTTATCAAGAGATTGACAAAAATGATAGATCAGTAAAACTTATAAACTAAGAAAGATAGAAAAAAGAGTAAAGAAGAATTGAAAATAAATTATATTGATATAGTGTTTTGGTACCCTGCAAGCCAACGCTAGGGTGTGTGTCATGAGGTGAATACACACCAGACTAATACGGCCCTACCGCGACCGGTCAATGTTATTTTGATCCCTTATTATTCATGGAAAAAATTACCTTAAATTAATCTTCAATTTATGTTCTGCACTTAATCTCTTTAATTTTATTTCTGAAAATTTACTATCTTACTTCCACTATAGGATTAACAAAAAAATGTAGGTGAACTATAACACTGTCGACCACCAGCCAAAATTATGTCGCACCGATGTGGTTCCGCGCGGTTATTGTTCTTATGCTCTGCGTTCCTCAACGGCTCCCTTTTCAATAAAACCACCATTAGGAAATAGTATCAATGTAGATAAATCCATCCCTTTCAGTTTCATGTAGTATCCTTTTGAGTTATTCATGCTTCGCAACGAATTATTTTTTTGCAAAACACTATATTTCTACAATATATTTCAAACGCAATATTCCTGTGTTAAGGTAACGGTTTCAAGTCACGACTGCAGTCATTCTGTTAGTTTTAATGTGACATTATCTTTAAAAAGTGTTACCACTACAAGCACATGCCCATGGGAATTTTACCTTGATTTTTTCCAGTAGCTATGGTTATATAACCACAAAATACTCACGGGGCAAAAATATTTATAAAAAAATACACCGTGAGGGCTAGAGAGTATCAGGAGGACAGCCACTACTCGGTAAGCTCAAAAGGGCACACAGTAATACGCTAACGAAGTCATGTATTGGAATTAAGCCTCTAAGACATATGCGTTTTACGTTGAACGTACGCATGCATTGAGATAAAATGAACACCTACAATCAGACGAAAAGGGAAGCTTATTTAATATGGACAACTGTAACTTCTCTCCGGTCAGTGTCACAAAGAGTCTTGGAATACAACTGGTAACCTGAAGCTCGCATTGCGAATCCCTTGGCTTTGCTCTTAAAAGATGAATCGATGAAAAATCGATTATTCTGGAAACTGTCGACCCTGGTGTGAAAGGATGTCCACCGTGCAGTCGTGCGACAAATATGAATGATTACTATTTATTTTTTATGGATAATCTCCCTCTCGGAAGGTCTAAATCCCGTGTCAGGTTTCCAAATAAAAACAAAGAGAGAACAATTTTTTCTTAGAAATTGATCCCTTTCAACAAACATGATTAGTGTCACCCAAAAAAGCCGTTCGTCCCCAAATAACTTGACCGTGGCATTCAAACCGACTCTCTCCAAGCACCAAAGAAGAATACGACTGTTTACTTAAACCAAAGTGGCTATGAGCATAACTAGTTCTAAGGAGCGTCTTTGGCACCCCCACCCCACTTTAATAGGGATGTCAAAACATAGGGACAATAAATACAATAGAGAAGAACGGAAATGAATACAAACGAAAGAGTGGAATAGGATCATGGAGAATTTTGAATACGACAATTCAAATGAATACATACGATGAAATAATATGACGCCGAAAAATAATATTGAGAGGAAGAAATGATAGCATGAAGTGCGGCAGGAAATGTCGACGGGTGAATAGTAGAAATACTATATAAATAAGCACAGCTCAAGTGCTTCAGGATTGTTAATTTGATCTGTGAAAAATACGACAAATTCCACCCAAATTAATCTCTGATTAGTATACTATCAATTATAATAAGGAAATCATTAGGGAAGAGCTGGAACAAAAGGCTTACGAGGGAAACTCGGTGCAGTCATTGTTCCTAAAATCGACTTGAAAATTATCAATCGGATATAAATAGATCCCACGGAATCAGAGGTACGATACGTCTCCTCCAAGGAGGGTTAGCATTCATTAAATTTCTAAGAAAAATCAGTCAACACTATCATCGCGAAAAACCATAAATGTAAGATCCTAATTCCAATATTAATGAACATTACTAAACGTAGAAAATACGGTGGATGAGCAATTTCGAGACTGCACCGTAGACAAGGCCAAAAGATTCTTTTTTGAAAACAATTGAAAGGAAGAAACGTTTTATTATGAGGAATCCGTAAAAATTGTTTTGAAAAATAGCAAATGTAATGAATAACATTTTAATTCATCGATACAATAAGGACAGGAAAGTTGACGGGCGTTGAATCTTTATATATGATGAGGGGCGACTAATTGATAGAGAAAATGGATAGAGGAAATATTGAAAGGTACTGGGATATAGAGGGCTGTAATCAAAGGAAGAATCACTGGAAAAATAGGTGGTGGTATAATAGTAGAAGACATGACCTAGCAAATAATGGAAGCCCCAGAAGAGAAGAAAATTATTAATCACAGAAGAAAATTAGTTTGGTGCGTATCCACCCTTACCATACACCCTAGGCTTGGAGGGTCCTAAATAAAGAGAAATTTCTCGCGATACGTAGAAGATGATAAAAATTAAAATCAGTCCAAGAACCTTCTAATTAATAGTTAAAATATCTTGATGATGACGAATGTTATTAGGATGGATGCAGAGTCCGAATCCGCACCCGAGAAACTGTGTTAATTGATCATACTGTTCCCAAACCTCTGCCTAACCATGATATAACCTAACTGATACGTTTCCGAATCACCTTTAAATGCATTTCAATAAAGTGACATTTCTGTTTTCCTTTGTAAATCGCGACATTTAGCTCGATAGACAGTGTTCATGGTAAAAACGATGCAGCAATAGACGCATTTAGGCTAAATATTAATCAAACGAAAATTTCCATAACTGATGCACGGATTATAGGATTGGAATGCATTAATGTAGGCCTGTTTGTGACATCGCTTTTCTATGCATTGCTTTCGTGACATTGACTAAATCAGAACTAGACAAATCGGATCATATGGAATTTAGCTCCATCGAAACCAAATTCAATTGTAACAAGGAAAGTCTGATACGAAATCGAATCGAAATTATCGATTCAGGAACCTCGGGAGTTGTATTTAACTAATTTGGATTTGAGTGCACGGAATGGGAATCGCCCATCTCTCTGGCTGGAGCGTTAGTGCCATTTGGGAAAAGAGGAAAAAATGACGAGCCAAATGGGGTGGAGAAAGAGGAAGTTGAACGGACTGGAGTAAATGGAGAGGAAGGAGGAGAGAAAGAAAAAGGAAGAAGTGAAGTGCTGAAAGAGAGAGAGGTATGGCCGGTGATTACTGAGGGGAAGGCAGAGAGGAATCAGTGGAGGCAAGAGAGAGGGAGAGATCAATATTCACCTATGGCATGACTCGCTCGTCAACATAAGCGCAATATTTTGGACACTTAGTACGATCCATAGACAACTCATTTCTATTTAACCCCATTCAACAATGAAAAATTGATTTTTAAAATGGAAACTAACCGATAAACCAACAGATATTTATTAGAAAAAAACCAATATCATTGAAAAATTTAGTATAAAAAAATTCGAAATTCTCTAAAACGCGTAATATTATATGAGAACATGATGAATTGACGTGAGATGGGATACGCCTGTAGGTCTCGGTACCGACGAATGAATGATGAAATAAGGTTACGGGAACGCATCGAAAAAGCAATTTTTCTCTTGACTACGTTGTTTAGTTATAAACTAATAAATTTTCATTCATGGTAGAAGTGATTCCAACTCTATTGATTTAATTTGGTGTATGGCTTAAAACTGAGATTAATGAAATACACAAGGGCAATAAACAGTAAAAAATGTGAAACGGGTCAATATTTATTAGTATAAGAATAAGATCCGGAAAGGAAGTACGATCGATACGACGATCATGGCAAAAAAGTTAGAAGTTCCATCTAGTAAATACCAAAGGATCATGGATGGCTAAATAAACGCGTAAGAGGAGACTAAACTGGAATTAGAAGAAATGGGAAAGATTTATGTAAATACATCTTATTAAACATACGTATGATATAGTTTGAGGCATGATTACTCAATGCGTTGAAAGGTTTGTTGTGTAACATCTCCGAAGAATGATGAAAGATGCCTATTACAATGAAGATATAGAGGGATTACATGAGTGTACAGATAGAGTATGATTTCAACTTAATGTAAGGAAGATTGGAAGAAATTGTATGACGATTACAAAGGCAAAAAAACTTAATGCAATATGATCTTGAAATGAACTAAGAAAATAATTTACCAGGGCAGAAAAAAATACAGAAATGCGTTCAAAGAAAATAGAAATGTAATAGAAATGAGGTATGAGAACGAAAAAGCATAGACCGAGGAAAGCGATGAAAGCAATAAAGAATAAAATTACTAATATTTTCTGGGTTGAGAGTGGTGTGCAGAAATGCTCGAGAGAGCATTTGGAAAGTTTTTATAATAATGGAGTAAGAGTATTTAAGTAAACCGAATGCATTAGACGGTAAAAACGAACGTAGAGAGGATTCTTTAAGTGAAAATAAGGCAGTAAAAGCAGTGGGAATTTTAAGAATAAAAATGATGCAAACATTAATGGTACATTAAGGAAAACTTTGAACTGAGGAGGAAAGATACCTTTACCATACACAGAGATGAAGAGAGACCTGTTGTAGAATAGGTTGCTGTATTTTGTATTATAGGAGATAGTTCTTTTGTCGTTGTGTCCATCCAAAAACCTACCTCAATCGGTAGATTGATTAATAAAATATATATATTGATATATATATATATAAACAATATATATATATATATATATTGCGTGTATTGCAGAAAATAGGAATGGATTGGAGGGACAGGAGACTGATCCGCAACCTGTACATGTCTCAGACTGCTCAGGTGCGAGTGGGGAACGGAGAGTCCGGATGGGCAGTGTTAGGAAGAGGTGTAAGGCAGGGTTGCCCATTGTCACCGGTACTGTTCAACGTATATGTAGAGGAAATGATTAAAGAGGCATGGGAAGAACTGGAGGTAGGAATGAAAGTCGGAGGGGAATTCGTAAAATCGGTTAGGTTTGCTGATGACCAAGCATTAGTTGCTCAGTCAGCCAAGGGGTTGCAAGCATTGTTGAGTGAATTGGAGGTTCAGTGCGATAAATATGGGATGAGAATCAATATTATTAAAACAAAGGTTATGCGATTTTCCAGAAAGAAAAAGGCTAAGCTAAATATTAAAATAGGCGGGGAAAGAATAGAGCAGGTAGAGCAGTTTACATATCTCGGAAGTGTTTTGGACCAATACGGTCAAAGTGGTAGGGACGTAAGGAGAAGAATTGCGCTAGGCAAGGAGGCTTTCTCAAGGAGGAGGGAGTTGATGACGGGGACGTTGAGTAGGGATGTTAAGACAAGACTCGTAAAAACTCTGATATGGAGCGTAGCTATGTACGGCGCGGAAACGTGGTCGCTGAAGCAGGAGGATAGACGTAGATTGGAGGCTTTTGAAATGTGGGTGTGGAGAAGAATGGAGAAGGTGAAATGGACCGAAAGGAAAACAAATGAGGAAGTACTAGAAATGGTGGGGGAGGAGAGGGGTTTGTTGAGAGAAATCGTATGGAGGCAGGAAAAATGGATGAAAGGCGTATTGAGCAGTAGTGGAATGTTGAAGAGGGTAATAGAGGGGAGAATGTTGGGCAAGCGTGGTAAGGGTAGGAACAGGATAGGGATGTTGGACGGGATGAAGGGAGGAAAGAAGTACACCGAGATGAAGAGGGACCTGATATAGATTAGTTTGCTAGGTGGGGAGTCACAAAATGTTTATTTGATAGTTGTGTCCATCCAAAAACCTACCTTAACCGGTAGATTACCTAATAATATATATATATATATATATATATATATATATTATATACACATGTATATATAAGCACTTGGTTCACAAACCCACTTAAGTTTAGTTAAATGATTAGACTAAAATAATTAGAAAAAGATTGCCGCGATGCTCACTTGGGTTCCTGGGGCTGACCCTTCATTAAGAGGTTGAATCAATTATAAGAGTGCAGTTCAATTGTTGATAGTACATTTAGTGAGAAAATGAAAGTTATGAGAGGAGAGGAGAACGTTGCAGAGAGACAAAGGAGGGCGGGCTACGATGAAGTGTGAAGGACTGAGATTTCCTTTTGGACATCGGTGGAAGGGGTATTTATCCACGTGTGGTGTTTTTCTGCTTAATTAGGGAGTAGGCCAACTTTTTGGAAAGCCGAGACAATTTTTATACGAATCCTATTGAATAGAATCACTTTAATAACCATATTATAAAATTCCGTATTTTTTCATCCGTGTACTGTACGCAGCAGGCGGTAGGATATGAAGGATTTCAATTAACGAATTATCGTTTGTTGGTGCTTTTTTTTGGAAAATTCTTGAAGCTTCGTTTTTCAACCGAGGTCAACATGATTTCGAATAATTTTTCCTGTAAGCATAAGCTTTGGAGTCCTTAATTGAGGAGCTATGGCAATGAAAATATTTCATCGAGCTCATTTAGTTTCCACTTTTTTTCATTTCAGGAAATATGAATAATTATAAATATGTGAACAACAATGCGTGCGTTATTTTCAATATATCAGACATTATCACCAGTGTATAGTCTCATTTTGACCTAACTTTATCTATTTCCAACTACACTGATACGAAAAATATGAACTCAAGATGCATCATTGTGAATTCAAGTTGAATTCTATCGGTGAATACAGAAACCTCTATAGTTATTTTTAAAGGAAAAACAGGTATATTTACAAAAATGAACTTGAGGATCCATCTCGATTACTAAGGATATCATTTCATAGGGCAGAGTGGCCGGAAAATTTAGGATTGTCCAAGGTTTACTTTAGTGCATACAAATACTTTTGCCTGTTCAGTAGGTATAAACAATATTGCTTAGCACATAAGCCAGTTGTGTTAGATTTTTTAAACACATGACTAACAAATGATATCTATCGACATAGATTTGTTCATTAGGTCATTAATTCCAATCAAATTAGTTATAAAATATTCATTTCTTAACCTTTAAATACAAAAATACACTAAAAAAATTACGTGAGATATCAATCATCCTTATTTATTTTAGTTGGAGATGGTAGAAAGTTATAATTAGATATACAGATACTTAGAATATGTTTTCAATATTGTCTGCCACTTACACATTGATGCACACTATACATAATCAGGTCAGTAAGCCTTGATTATTAACGTTACTAACCGAGGCGATCATCATATCATGGGTAGTTAGTCACTGATGTTTAATTTCCAATTTTACTTCATGAATTTGAAGTAATGTGTAACCATCTTCCACCAAATGATAATTAAAAAATGCATACAATGATGCGAAACGTGGGCTCATCTATTTGAGACAGGAATTTGTTGAGACTGGAAAATATCGGAGATAAAAAGTTACTGAAATATGAATATTTCTAGGAAAACATTGTCATTTGTCGACTCTTTGAAACGAGAACTTTGTAATCATTGAGGCTTGATAATTTTAGCATATTTTCTGCTGAGTGATATTCCGTGTAAGCATAATTTAGATACAATAAATGAGTGTTTTAGCTCTTCTCATTAATGATAAACTTCCCTTGGTTAATTAGATTTTATTATCTCTACGCTCTGAAGTGATGGGGTGAAGGTAGGAGTTGAGAAAGTTACATCCCCTTTCACCTGGAGAACATATCCCTTCCCATCCATCTAGCTCTTTACCTTTCCCTTTGCCTATTCTTCCACCCACACATTCCGTTCTTAATGAAGGACGGGGAATGAATCACCATTGGAATGGCTTTCGTCTAGCTTTCTGAGAGAACTAATATCTAAAAGAAAATAGATTAATCCTCTCTCTCTTCCCTACTTACTCCCTCCTAATTTACGCAGCTTTCCCCATTTACCCAAAATTACGTCCAGTATTCCCACGAATGCACCAATAGGGCTCCCTTCTCCCGGGCAAAAACCTCGAAAGATACTGATCGTGCGACTATTTTAGCTGACCTTATATTTTATTTCATTTCTAGTCAAGTATAATCTATTATTATTTCGGATACGTGACATCAAAAGTATGATATGCTCTCCCTTTTCAATATATTTATTTTAAAACAATATAAAAATAACTGGCCAACAAATGAAAATAACCATTCAACATACGGATCGAACAGAAATGTGCCTTCAAAAATTAATATAAAGGATTATCAGGAGCTATTACTCCTACGACTACTGTATAGTTAATATTTGATAAAAACTGTTGAAATATATAAATTATGCTTCACTTCAACTTAAACTTCTTACATTAATAACTTCACTGAGCACCCAGCAAAACAACAGATGAAAATTAATAGACAAAATAATTATGAGCTCTTACGATTCTTGTACCTGTATTATGACACAGTCATAAAATTAAAGAGAATTTTCATGTTTAAGAATCAGGATATATCTATATTTTCACGTGACAATTATGTCAGCAATACAAAATCAGAATTTATACACAGCGAATGATAATTTTAGTTTTTAATTCCCAAACGTCTCCAATATTAGACTGAAAATTCTTTGCGATCACAATTCGTGTTACTGAATGTTTGAATGCCAACTTAAAGCCATCTTTGTCATCCTATAGTCACGAATGATAATCGTTCTCTGCGTTGGTACTAATGGTGCACAAGCATTCTATGCCAAACGCCCTAGCTGCTTGCGGGATATACTCGTAGTGTACAAATAGGCCAGTGCCGAGGATCGTACCTACGAAGCGAGCGTTCATTTAGGCACAGGTGAGAAATAAGGAGGAATTTCTGCACGAGTATCGCAAGGCTCTCTCTTACAAGAAGAAAGCAAAGTAAAGTAAATTCCGTTCAGAGTTCCCTTCGTTTTGGCAGCTAAAACAAATAAAGTCTTGAAATTCGAATGTGGTTTTTTTCGCTCTCGGTACGAATTAGGCGCGAGCAAACAACTCGCAAACGAGTCCTAACGCAACTTTATAGAGGTGACTCTTAGTTTGGGTCTTAGGGTTAGAACCTACTCCTGGAGTAGCCAAGAGTGTGTAACTGCAAGCATTTGAATCCTTCAGTAATCAAGTATGTGAATAATTTCCCATTAGTATTTACCTTTGAATTCTTTGAGACCATTAACATTTCCTATACAACATTAGAACATGTAATCTACGACTAGACTAAGAGCCTTCCATTTTTCCTGCTTCGCCTCCTTTGAAACCACTTTCTATTCACCTTTAATATCTAACATATCTTGAAAACGACCTTTAGGGTCCAATCGACAAATATTTTCATCAAAACATTAGGGGAAGCATAAAACTCCAAAGTAATTTCAAAATACTGTAAAATAAAGTTTGAAGAATTGCAATGCCTAAAAGTTTTATATAAGGTACAGTAAGTTAAAAAAAGCTATTATTAGGCTTTCGATATCATTAATTAATTTTCTAGATATTGGAAACAGGTTATTGTAGCATTTGGTCTGGTTGTGTCTTGGGCATGGCTAGATATGTAGGGATGTTACTAGTGTGCAACTTCTATCTAACCATCTCAAACCTTCCTTATGTGGCAAGAGTACCGAATAATAATTTTCGAAAAGCTCATGCCGGAAAAAAGGCTCACATTAAATTAATCAATACTATCATTACTTTTGAATGAATTCTTTAAATGTTTTTTAATCAAATACGATGACAAAAATGATGAAATTGGTTGCGTTGAGGCAATAACTACGTCCTTCTAACGGTAGGTATATTATAGACTCAATTCGACTAGCAGATGATTTACAGGATTGTATAACTCACGTATGACATACAAATAATTAAATAGCACTTAGTTTTGCTACTCAGCAAACACTCCAGCATCATCAATTGTGTTAGGCAATGAGACAAACTTAGCACCTAAATTCACTCACTTTCTCTCCCCTAACGTAGACACAAACGCTAAACACAACTGATCTTGCACATTCTAATAAAACCTTCTTCAATTCCGCATATATTATATATCCCTTCATTTCACAGAACATGCCTAAGCTTTTCCTACACGCACCTCACTTATATGCATCCAGTCTACATCCACCCATCTATCACACTCTTCAAAATTACATCACCTGTTAAAATGCTCAACATTTATATTTCCTGCCTCCTTGGGGTATCTTGATATAATCGGGTTATTTCAAAAGACAGAGTCCTTCAATTCATTCATTCCTTTGCTGTTATACATAATTATATCAATTTCGAAGAACATCACTTAACAATTTTATAAATTAAATTAACTGATGTTCAGTTACGGGACGCGATTTTCTAGGGGTAGAGCGTTGAACCTATCTGGGCACACTAAGCTTAATGTATAATTATTCGGGTACCATATCTTTCTGGAATACCATAACAGGCACAGCGTGTGTGTGGGCACAGCCTAATGTGTGAATTCCACAAGCTGTCGACTTCGTATTATGTGAACTTTCCCATCACCTGCCAAACCGACCCTCGAGTTGGCCAGTTTTTTAAATTTTAATTACCAATTAAAATTACTGACGATTAATAAATTAATTTCAATTAAAATGTTTCATTTGCTCCCAAAATTTTATTTTGATAAATCCACTTGTACACCTATTTTTTTCTATTTGTATCCAAGGATGTATTCCCATTTTTTTCGTAAATATTTTTCAATGTTCAAGCAAATTATCCATTTTTTTAATAATACTAATACAATGTTCCATACTATGCAGGAGTAAATCAGAGACAGTCCAATTTATTTATCTGACAAGAAATTCACAATGCTAGCCAGGTTTTCTAGGGAATATTTCTACATTTTCACTATTCTTTCCTTTTCATTTCATTTATGGAACCTGTCATTATTGCCCTCTACTTTTGATATGTTTCTTTATTTGATATATACATGTATTATTTCGTTGTCCGCACCAGCCTGTCCACCCTCACTCAAAATCTTCCTAAATAGATGAACTCTTGTAACTGCTTAAGTTTATGTCTGCCAGCTTTAACGTTTATCTCATCATTCTCATTCATGCCCAATCCCATTACTTTCTTTGTATTACCCTAATTCTCTTCCTATCACACTGATGCTACAGAAATGCGCTAGGTAATTGTACAACTTGATCGACTGGCTGACTAATGCTTGATAAACCGAAAATCTAGCTGGTTAAAAGTATTCCCCATCCAATTGTACTCTAAGCCTTCCCATGTCTCCGCATTTAACTACTTAAATATTCTTCCGTAATTTATGCATTGAAACGCATCTCAAAATTTTTAAATGAAATTTAGACTGAATTTACTCTATGAACCCTAACATTAAATGCACTTATCAATATATTCCTCTCTTTTTATTCCAAAAAAGAATAGGTTTACGGAACTTCAATGCCTTCGTGTGTTTTTATGTTAGTTCAGGTTGCTGTCAACTTCAGGGGGGGGATAACTGATGCAGTATATAAAAAGCAAACAACAAATAAAAATTTTCCTTATTAGAAAAATGATTTCTCAGATCTGTTTAGAGTATTAGTTTTCTAAGTTAATGACGGGGCACGAACAAAATCAAACCAGTCATAAGAGAAGTTTACTTTTCCATTCTTTCTGGGAAACCATCTTGTGTCCCTTTAGGGGAGCAATTGGAGGGGTCTAAGTTGACAATATGATTCTTGGAAGTCAATCAACAAGAAAAGAAGAGAGGGGAAGATTTTTAGGAGGGTTTCGCCGCAGTTTAGGGGAGCAAGCTGGGAGAGGATGACAATCGAGCGAGAAGGATGAGTGTTAAGAAGGAAGATATGATCCTTAAAGCGGATTGAGGCGAGACGGAGGGAAAGAGAAAATGAGGAAGGAGGGAACGTGTTAGGTTTTAGGGTACTGCCCAGAGAGCTACTTAGTCTTGTGAAAAGGCTAATGAAATTTCGAACCACGAAAGAATCCAACGAATCGTATTTTAAGGACATACTTCCGGTATCACACAACTTAACTCGGGCTGTTTATAACCAAGTTCATCAATACAAAATATACCAATTTGGAGGTAAAACTAGTTTCTCAAATACTATCAAATAAACAGAAATGGGTACTACTAGCTCTTATGGCTTAAGGCTCTATGGCAAGGGCTGGAGGACCAATGGTTTAATCAGAATACATTAGGCCAATATTTGTCATGTATCACTTACGAAAAGGAGTCTACAATACTACATTAATACAATCTCTTTACCTCAAGTAGAGATGCAATATTATTTGTTGATGCAGCGGTATTTTTCATGAAATATGTGATCATTTTTGTTTCAAAATGTACACAGAAATACCTGAAATAAATAATCTTGAAGCTGTTGTCATTCTGAGAAATTTTCAGATTGATAAGATGTGTGAAATCGTGTGAGCCTACTTTTTGCTTCATTTTAATATTAAGCCAGAAGAGCACAAATATCCTAAAATATTGTTATAAAACTCGAGAGACCTAAGGTAAATAGCAAATGTAATAAAATTTAGTGAAGAGTCATATATTTCACACGCAATATGAATGGATGGGACAATTTCCTGAATTTGATTCCTGAAATTTGATTAGCGTATACCGTAGCGACATTTTAACAAAAAATGTCAATCTTACCTAATTACGTCAATAAGGGAAATTGTGGGGATAGAGTGAATTGGGAGGGTGTACAAGAAGAATGATTTGAATGCTGAATCTCTGCAATGAGGAAAATGGGAGTCAGAGGGAGGAAAGAGGCTACAGACGAGTTTGTCGGACGAGGAAGAGAAGGAACGGGAATTCTACGTTTGAAGGATTGACCGACTTCTTGTTCTCCTCTTGTACGAGAGTGCGAGGAGTGACGAAATACGTCCGATGACGAAACTTCACAAAAAATATTCTCGTAAAATACACCAAAGTAAATTTTTCTACAGTAGCATCCCTTGCCAACAGACCTCATTTGTTTTTGATAAAAACGCGAGAGTCGGAGAACGATTTCATCACATTTGCCGGTGCTGGACAGGCAGGCCCTCTCTTTTCTCTCAATCCGCCGCATACTCCTATCACTGGTCCCGGCAAGATTTCTGAAAGACAATGCATACCAGTGCTCTTCCCTAAACTAAAGTAAAATAGTCAAACTTTAACTTTATTCCTACTTAGAATTAGTAATGTGTGTGTGTGTACATATATATATATATATATATATATATATATATATATATATATATATATATATATATATATATATATGTGGGTCGCGGTGGTCTAGCGGGTAGAGCGTTGGACTACTGACCGGAGGGTCCCGTGTTCTATTCCCGGGCAAGGCACTTTGGGCACCTGCAGCTCCAGCCAAGCTAGTTGATTTTTCGGGTACCAGATCTTCCTGGGAAACCATAACCGGCACAGGGAAAGGAACTGGCCCCCCTACCCTGATGTGTGAATATTCACACGCCGTTGGGCTTGGTACATGGGTGAGCTCTACCATCACCTACTAAACCGAACTTCGGGTTGATTATTGTGTTTATGGTTTTTTTAGGTAATCTACCGGTTAAGGTAGGTTTTTTTTGGACGGACACAACTATCAAATAAACATTTTGTGACTCCCCACCTAGCAAACTAATCTATATCAGGTCCCTCTTCATCTCGGTGTACTTCTTTCCTCCCTTCATCCCGTCCAACATCCCTATCCTGTTCCTACCCTTACCTAGCTTGCCCAACATTCTCCCCTCTATTACCCTCTTCAACATTCCACTACCGCTCAATACGCCTTTCATCCATTTTTCCTGCCTCCATAGGATTTCTCTCAACAAACCCCTCTCCTCCCCCACCATTTCTAGTACTTCCTCATTTGTTTTCCTTTCGGTCCATTTCACCTTCTCCATTCTTCTCCACACCCACATTTCAAAAGCCTCCAATCTACGTCTATCCTCCTGCTTCAGCGACCACGTTTCCGCGCCGTACATAGCTACGCTCCATATCAGAGTTTTTACGAGTCTTGTCTTAACCTCCCTACACAATGTCCCGGTCATCAACTTCCTCCTCCTTGAGAAAGCCTCCTTGCCATTCTTCTCCTTACATCCCTACTACTTTAACCGTGTTGGTCCAAAACACTTCCTAGATACATATACTGTTCTACCTGCTCTATTCTTTCCCCGCCTATTTGAATATTTAGCTTAGCCTTTTTCTTTCTGGAAAATCGCATAACCTTTGTTTTATTGATATTGATTCTCATCCCATATTTATCTCACTGAACCTCCAATTCACTCAGCAATGCAACCCCTTGGCTGACTGAGCAACTAATGCTTGGTTATCAGCAAACTTAACCGATTTTACTAATTCCCCTCCGACTTTCATTACTACCTCCAGTTCTTCCCATGCCTCTTTAATCATTTCCTCTACATATACGTTGAACAGTACCGGTGTCAATGGGCAACCCTGCCTTACACCTCTTCCTAACATTGCCCATCCGGACTCTCCGTTCCCCACTCGCACCTGAGCAGTCTGAGACATGTACAGGTTGCGGATCAGTCTCCTGTCCCTCTAATCCATTCCTATTTTCTGCAATACACGCATTAAATTTTCCCAATTCACTCTATTAAACGCTTTTTCTAAATCTACAAAATAGGCAAATACGTCCTGATTGTATTGTATATCCCTCTCGATTAGTGATCTCATTACTGCAATGGAATCACGCGTACATCTCCCTTTCCTATACCCAAACTGAACATCCCCTAAGTAATCATTTCCCTTACTCTCTATCCTTTTGTTGATGATCCTGAGAATAAATTTAGCTGCGCGGGATATCAAACTTATTGTTCTATAATCCTCACATGACGAAGCCATTGCCTTTTTTGGAATAGGAACTAACACCGATCCCACAAAATCTTCCACAACAAATCACACACGCACACACACATATGTGGATGCTGTAATATTATATACACAGGCTGAGGATTATAACTTCCACAAGGAAGAATATAATTTGATTTTCGAATCGCCGTTTCCATCGAAACCAGTCGGTCTATGTAATCGAGTTCATTCAGGCGACTAAGACATGTCCCAAATATGAACCTGGATTCTAAACTAAATAATTGGATAGGATATTAGATGCTATTGGGTGATATAATATCGGAGACACAAGTTGAAATGATAGCTCGAGAATCATTATACAGCACTCTACAGCCATTTGAGTTCATGAAAAAATTCCAGGGACATATGATGTCACTCCGGATTAAAAATCTAAAAATATATTTCACATATTATTCGAAAAAACTTCGTACTCTTGAAATCGGAATTGTTTTAAATTCAAATTGCAAAATAACGTTACTGGACTTCTGTGTGAGGAAGAACAATGAATATTAAAATGTGCATTCGTTTATTTTACTCTGAACCGCTCCTCTATTTGAGTGAACTTAGTACCCACCGTGAATAAAATAACCGTTCCAACAGAATAAAATAGAGTTGCCCACGATTGGAATATAATTGCTTTCTACCACCGAGAGAATTCAGTAACGACATGATTCACAAGGGAAGTTTGCCAACATTTGGGAAGTGGATCAATGTCAATATTTATTAATGATATAAATAATACGCTTACTGGCATTTCTAACTGCATGGTGGACGTCAAATAAATAGGTCAGAATCCGATCGACTATATACCAAATGAATAAGTTGGTGGATAGTTAGTAAAAACTTTCGAGGAGCAATTGCTAAAATGACGTTCATTCCTTTTCCACAATTCTATCGTCACAGCCATGGTGAGTCATGATCAAAAGCGGGATCGTTTGCAACATTATATTAAAATCGCCACACTACTAACTTTTGTGTAGTATTTAATAAGCATGTCGTTTCTTTATTTCAGCAAAGGTTTAAGCATATTAAAACATGCTTTCTATTGTTTTAAGCTCAACTTTGTGGAAGTTCACGTTCAATATTTATTTTATTAAGAACAAAATGTATATATCCACTGTTCTTTTTTATCGTACAACTAGTTTCAACGCTTAGGCGTCATGATCAAGTACTACTAGGTATCTGATGATGAAGCCTAAGCGTTGAAACTAGCTGTACTGTAATAAATAACAGTGGATGTATGCATTGTGTTCTTAAGAAAATAAATATTATTAAAACATGCTAAATTTGAGATAATACAAATGATTTACCAATTTTTTTCATTTCGTCGTCAATTTTGAACTAATGTCCGAAAAAATAAACCCCTCAGAAAAATCAATATTCATAAAAAAGACTTATATGTAAACAATTTCCGTACCTTTAATTTTTCATTGTCATAAGGCGCAGTAATCATGGCGCGGCCAATAACTGTGGCACCAAAATGTGAAACTTTCTCGTTTCTTTTCTGGTCAAGTCAAAAAGCGTAGTATATGGATTCATTATGGCCAGTCAACTCAAAAAAAGTTACTTACATGGAATGCCATGGTAACTGGATTGAAAAATAAACATGAAAAAATATGGTCTTCCAGTTAGCCAAGCAAAGCACATTGAAAAATAAACATTAAATCAGTTAGAATCGGGTACCTGATTGTGTAAGTCTAACCTGTCTTTTTAAATGTCGGACAGCTTGAGGTGGGGGGGTAACATAATCATCTACTGTCTCAAAGGCGGCGAGTTCCAAGTCGAACTTTTTAGGCTGGGCGTTCTGCTACTATGCCTATTTGAAGCTTATAAAAATAATAACAATAACCTTACTTATCGATATTTTAGTTGGCGTGTGCAAAAGTATATAATAACGGTTTCAAATAAAATAACGGAAAAGTTGAATGCACAAGAAAAATTAAATAAGATAATCAATTCTGACAAATAATATCAACGCTTGAATTGAATAATAACCTCATGATTTCAAGCCGAAAGTTCCAGTTGCCGGTCAAAGGTCCTGACGAGGGTGAGAGAAGAAAGGTATTTCGATGAAAACTGCATATTTTTATAAAAAAACATATAACATAACATTGCTTTTCAATTGCAGTTTTCTTAATCTAATATTTTAAAATACTTTGTTGTTTCATAGTTTATTGAGCAATATTTTATGAATCGTTAAGAAAAAATCACAATTACAGCTGATTAATCGTTTTTCAGGTGCATATGCTTGTGTTTATTTAAAAACTTAACCGGTTGTAGTCAACGGAATAAATTGATCTGACAATTGATTTTTAATGAAATTTTAATGTTTGTAGTATTGCATAATATCGACGTGGTAAAGGCATAAAGGAAACCTACAGAAAACCATTTATTTGTCGCTTTTGTACGAAAACATTGCTGTTAATAACGATAGCAGCATGTGGGTGAACGAATTGATTTTATTAGATATTATCAACCAAAATACATATGTGAACGTGATTTCCAGTATATTGAGTGTTGCTCGGAGGTCCCCGGTTCGATTCGGATTGACGCTTCGGGGTGCCCTCATCACAGCCAAAGCTGTACGGTTTTTCGGATACTAGATCTTTCTGGGAAACCTGAAGCCGCACAAGTAAAGAAACTGCCCCCCTTCCCCTACTCTGATGCACAAACTCCACACACCGAAGGGCTTACTTAGTCTGAGGCCTGCCCTTATCTAGCCCACTAAACTTCGATATGATTACTGTGGTCGTTTTTGATACGGACACTAACGAACAAGACAAGCGTATTAGGTAATCCAGATGCCCCCCGGTGGTGGAGTATGCATTACATTTGCATCTAGCGCATTTTGTTGCCCCTTCCCCAAAACTACGCATCCGGACCTTGTACCTCAATCCACATCGTAATGAAATTCTAACTGCGCTCCTCGCTGCGATTTTGGAGAGCTTACGTATTGTTATGATAATATTCACTGTCAAGGAAAATGTGAGAAAGAACTTACCTTGAGTTAAAATGTGAAATATTTTCACCATCTTTCCGCTTGATGGTGATTGCAGTCATCCATTAATGTTGAACTTTCAGTAACTCGGATAACTTGAACCTTCAGCTACTCAATTACAAAATATGGTAAAAATAAAAACTTAAAAACGGGAACCATTAACATCAATCAGAGTCGAACAACACATATCATACGACATATTAGCAATAAGGTTTATAAAAAAATTTGAATAATGAGAAAATCCTACTCTAATTTTTTTATATCACCACATCAAAAATCAGTAATGAAAACACGATATTGCAACACTTTAAGATTTGATTTTTAAATTAGTTAGCTTAGATTAGCAGTTAGCTTTACATGTGATCAAGAAATTGTTAACTAGTCAACCAATGGGTCAACCAAGCATTGCTTAGTGCATTTTAAAATCGGTTTGATAGGCATAGGAAGAGAATTAATGTAAAGTAGTAAAACAAGGATTATTAAGGATTCAGGAGAAAGAGGAAGTCGAAGATAAAAAGTTCAAATAGGAGGGCAAAAAAATTAGAGCACGTGGAGCAGTTCTTAACATTATTTCGAGATGCGGTAGAAAAATTGCTAGGGACATCAGAAAAAGAATTGCTTTAGGCAAAGAAGATTTCCCAATAAGGATGAGAGTTGATGAAATCATGTCATGTAAAAATATAAATAGAAGGCATTTCCATAGGCTTTGTAGTTTTGTGCAACGAGGAAACAAGGTTATTGAGTCAAAATAATAAGCGTACATTGGATTATTTCGAAATTCGGGCGCGGAGAAGAATGGAAATATGAAATGGACAAAAAGGAAAACAAACGAGGTAGTACTACTAGGGTAGGCATGGTAGAGAGGAGTGGGAATCGTTGGCTGAAATCCCACGAGGATGCAGGAAATGGCGCTGTCATGGTGACGATTGTGTTGGAAGGGAGAATGTAAGGAAAACGAGGAATGGGCAGGAAAAAATGTGAACGTTGTGTGCCATGAGGGAGAAAGGAAGTATGTGGAATTGTAAAAAAACCTACTTGCAGTGTCGGACTTCAGGTTTTGTTTTGTTAGGAAAGGCCAAGAAATGAGCAGCTTCATTAGAATTCCCTATTTTCAGTTCTTTTTTCTCTTTTCTTTTGAATGGAACTGTGTGACTACCGCCTTGAGAGTCGTAGAGGGGCATATTTCAGGCGCAAGTCCATCCAAAAGCTATCTTAAAAGGCAGAATACCAATAATAACAGAGAATGATATGTACGTACCTCCGTTCTGTTCACCACATTTGAAGAGTTGGATTGACGGGTCGTCAGAGTATTTTTTCCAACTTTAAATAGAATATTCACATGGTTCTATCCAAGAAGAATAAAAGTGGAAATCGAGATTTCTAATGAAACTGCCATTCATATTATTAATATTTCAACAAACTAAATACTGGCCTTTATATTTTTGACTAAAAACGGTGTTAATTTTACTGAATTTTCCCCGAAATTTGAAAATAAAAATGCCACTGAGGCTTTCATTAAGCAACATTTTACAACGATGATCAAATGTATAATGAGAAAAAAACGAAATGAACGTTTTTTATTGGGGCGGTTCCATAGCATAAAAGAAGATCAGACGATTGGAAGGCTGCGCGGAATAGAACACCCTTTCCACTCAAGGGCGTGTTGAATCACTCCTCGTTCAAGGTAGTTAGAAAGTAAAGTGATATTCACAACTCAGTGGCACTGACCTCACACAACAGACTGGCCAACGGGTAGTCTTACTTTCTGTGGAATTTTCTCTTAATACAGAGCCTAAAATCATAATTCGGCAGATTAACTCTCCCGGTAAACTCTTTGCGTCAAATAGCGTGATCAAGAAAATTTTGGCTCTTATATAAAAGGTTTATGAAACATTTAATTTCAATTTTAACATCGATACCCGAAGCCATTATGCACTTTCCGCGTGTATTCCTTCCTTTTCCACTAGTCACAGGAATAGATGACACAAAGTAACCTATTAATTTTTAAGTACCGATTTACAAAAGGATTGATAGTCCTCTGTTCTGGGAGCATACCATTAAAATTAAATTTGAGTTAAGTAAAAAAGTCAAATTTACACACAATATCAAATGGTACACACTTAAAAAATAAGTTTAGGCTCACGATAACATGTGTATGTATAAGTTACGAAACTAATTTTAGAATGATGAAAAATTTAGCTCGAATCAACTCAATTCGCAAAATTAACCGATGACTGCCAGATAAAGTAGAATTGCTAGTGACTTACGGTCGCAAGCAGTAACGATTACGGTACGAATATTCTCTATTTGCGAAAAAAGAAACAAAATGAGATTCTCGAGGTCTTCCGTTGAATATTTTCAAAATGGCGCCCACTACGCCGATCTTAAAAGTCATAATTAAAACATACAAATACCAGGTTCACCAAAGTTGAAATGGAATAATTTTAAGCGAAAAATAAAAGTACATGCGTGCAGCAGTCATAAAATAGCAATACTAACCTTCTAGAAACACCGACTGTCCAATAGAAGTTCTATGCTGGCCACCACCATGACGAGTCGACACTTCATCGGATATCAATTGCCTCTATCAAATGGAATTCATGGAGGAAGTATTCTTCTGATGATTATAAATGTCACCCGAACAGAGTAGAAAACGATGAGAAGTCAGATATGATAGCAAATAGGCAGAGCAAACACTCGAGGAGCGTTGCTAACCAGGAGTAACAGCCAAGGAGATCGGTATTAAACTGAACGCGATTCTACTTCCGCGCCAGGACGGGTAAGATAACCAGTCTATTTCTATTAGCCAATCGCTGTTGACTTGGGAGACTAAAAGGAACTAATTAGATGTCTCTGACATTCATGCTACTGAGAATCTATCCCATGAACCCTTGAATATCGCTAGCCTCCTCGCAACCCCCTATATTCTTCAAAATTTCCTCTCCTTGACGACTCCACGGCTAGTCAGCTATAACATCCGTTTCCTGGAAACAGGAGGGGGGATGAGGGAAGCTGCATGAGGCGGATTGTATTACTCGGCAGCAAGCAGAGGAAAGAAAAGAAGAAACATCACTTTTAGGCAATGTGACAGACATTGTGTGTCATGCACTACAATTTTTAACATAATATATTTGCCTCGTGAATGAGTCCTTTGTGTAGGGGAAGGAATATTAGTATTTTCCGTCCTGATTTTTCTAAATTTAATCTATATTCATGGGATATTTCCTTCGAGAGTGACTAGCAGAGATTTGACGTGATATGTCGCCATTTTAACATATTTAGATCTATACATTAGCATACTCCAGACTAATTTTTCGGTGAGAAGAAAGTATATATTTGACGTTAATAATATATTAAAGGTTATAAACAAATATCACACAGATAATGTAATTATCTGATGTAATCACTCTTTTTATTGTGCGAGTTATGAAAATAATGTTTTGAATCAATATTTCTTATTAATGCTTCTAAAATAGATCTGAAATATTCGACACAATTAGACTCTAAGAAGAGCTAATTCGACAACTGAAATGCAAGAAGAATGCCCTCGTTTGAGTTTATCTCCAAATAACATACAAACGCTATCCAATGAAAACGATCACATACAGAGATAGTTTTCTAGGCACAGGGGATCGGGATGGTGCGGTGGCTGACGTACAGGCTTGCCACCGAGAGGATCTGGGTTGAAATCATGGAGACGTCAAATATTTTTCAGTGGTATCCCGATCCCTACATGAGAAACTCTATGGAGAGCGCTTTGAGTGAGCATGACGTCCGGTAAATTGCGGATCCCATGGCGCCTTTCGACAAGAGTAGGCTAATACCGGGTTTCTCTCCATCTCAAATGACCTTAGTTGTCGATTGCCTCCCCTAAAAAACAACATACTTCAATCTCCAGACTTCAACGCTATTATTTTCGGAAGTTTGCATAGTCCCGTTCGTTATTTTCTTTATGATTCTATGGTTTTATTCAATTAAAATTTTCAAACATTCTTCGTTCAACGTATTCAAATAGAACTAATGCAAAAAGTTCCATATTTGAAGGGTCGTATTTCAGAAAAGCCTACGGAGTACTTTACTTTTTGCCTTTTGAGGAAGATTCCGAATTGTGTTTAAACATGAATTACATTTGTTCAAATAAAATAAATGGCGCAATGCGGGAATACAAACTTGTTTTATAACCCGCTGGAGACAAACTAGGGTGATTCAGTACAAATTAATTTTTTAGGCACGTGCGTATACAGTCTTCCAACGGTATCTAAAGTCACGCCACTGAGATGCATCCCGGACCAATCCCCACCCTCCCCCCGCTTTCACTAGCCTCTACACGACCCCTGGCCTCCTCAACGGTCCTCTCGCTTCGACGCCTCACTGTGTGGTCTCTCTCACCTTGCGAGTCCCGGAGAAGGGGCCAAGCACGATTCAACAACTTATTTGGCAGTAGGAAATTAAACTTTAGCCCACATTCAGCATCACTTTCATAACATATGTCACATAATTGCGTATGCGGTGCACTTTACTATGGGAATTTTCAGTCGCCTTGTATTGGTAGCGTTGCAGCTCCCGGATTACGTATGAAGTGCAGTCAAACCCTACTTAACAATGGCGACCAAAGTCGATCTACTTCACTCCTCGACCACATTAACAGCGTTATTTTTACTTTTGATGAAATTCCAGCCACTGTCTACTACCACTCTGTCATGCTCTTGTCTAAAAATTCCAAATGTTTTTTTATGAAATTTATTTATATTGTAAATCTACGAGTACTCAAATATTATTATACATCAAACGATCCCAGCCGTTTTATTTTTAAGTGTATAAGTTTATTTTTGCGAGCACATCGGTCATGTTTCTCCTTCGATGATAACAATTCAAAGTTATAAATAACGCTGGTTAGTTTTTTGGCCTTTGTATTGAAATTTCCTTGGATTACAGCCTCGATTGCAATCCACATTTACCATAATATAATGAAACCAATATCTGAATATTGTTTTATACCTTGTTTACGTATATTTCCACCATGTTTGATCTATTTAGTTACCACCAATTGTCCAAACCTCTTTTGAGACATTCATATCATTACGAAGTTAATCATTATAAACTTTTAAAATGAATTTTAAGTGGTATCTATCCTTATGAAGCACTACTAGGCATTTTCCTTCTTCGTTTCTGCCCATTTCATTTGTCAATCTTGTGCATGACTACTTTTCATATGATTACCACTGGTTCAATGATGTTTATGGATATTAGAAAATACCTCCAATCGTATACCCAGTAGTTAATTTGTATAATATTCACTTCAGTTATTATCTTCATACCATAGTATGCTACGAATTTCTGGTTTACTTACAATCACTGTAGTGTATTTGTTGATTTGATTTACTACATTAAGCCAGTTTAAATTAAATTAGATTAAATCAGTTAAATTAAAAATTATAATGTATGAAATACAAGCTGAGGCTAGATACTTCTGAAGGTTGCATACGGCTCTCAAAAATAAACTCACGTAAATAAGATTATATCAACTAATAAACAAGGTTATACTCTGTAGAGGTTGGCACACGGATTCAGGAACAAATGCAATTAAATGGATTTATATTAAATTATACACTAGCAACACAGTACTAAAACCTAATTAGCAAAGAGCATACCAACTTCACAATTGTATTCGCTTGGATTAATCAAAGGAACCAAATGGAATTCATGCATGTGATATTTAACTCACATCATGACATTTTAAATTACTATCATAGCTGCAATGGGATTGAGATTTAAAGCAAATAGAAACAAAATTGTTTAATGACAAATTATATCAGAGGTAGAACAGCTGACATATCTAGGAAGTGCTTCAAATGAATATGGTTATGACATGGTGTATAGTTTTATGAGGTACACAAAGTTGTTGGAACTAGAACATGAGCGTGGATTCATGCTTTTGAAATTGGCGAAATGGAAAATGCAAGTTGGACGGCGAGGAAAACCTAAGAAGTATTAGGCGTAGTGTGGGAGGAGGGACTTTTTGTTGGGTGAAATTCAAAGGTATGTGTGGAGTATTTGAATTAGAAATGGAATACTGAAGACTGTGAAAGAGTGAAGAATGTAAGGCAAGGTAGGAGAAAAACAAGAATAGAAATATATTGGTCGGGATGAATGAAGAAAAAAGTATGCTGCTTAAATAAGGATCTATTGTAGCGCAGGGTATCACGTTGTGCCTTGTATGGCAAGCTTTAAAATTGTATTGATTTTTTGCCTCTGGGTACGTTTAATACATATCTAAAACGGTATCATATAAAAAAAATTATGGAGTAAGTAAAACAATATATTATAATAAATATAAAAATATTAAGCTATTCATCTCAAGCAGGGTCTTGGCCACAACGAGTGTGAGTTAAAGGGAGTATAATTTTCAATGAGAATTTTTATAACACAATGGCCAAGGAAAAAATTTTAAATTACTATTGCAAAATTTAATGGCCTGTACCGACCTCACAGAAGTATAATTAAACAACTATTGTAGAGCAGTACTTTGTAATATCTTCTGGGGATCATTGTTCGTCAAATCCCGATTTAGCACTCTTCCACATTTATATCTAGATCATACCTTTCAATCTGTCACATGGGTGTGCGGCAGCTGGTGATAGATTTACTATTAGTTGAATGAGAAAAAGTTAAGGCCATTAGGTGATTGGTGATTGTTTACATCTTATCTTTCAGGTCTCCACAAGGGGGTGTGGTAGGGGCTCTCAGTTCAGCAGCCATTCGATTAATTAGTGATTGATGGCTAACGAAATTCGGAAAATTAATTTGTAGGAAGTTAGTTTTTCTTCTGTTATTATCTAGAAAAGTCCGAGGTACAAATTATTCCAAATATCGATCCTTAAACACAATAGTTTTCCCTTAATTTTATTACTAACACTGTAATATTGATATTTTCCACTGGACGCTGATTATAAATGTCCTCACCATACACCACCTTTTAAATAACCCCTATAATACTTCCCCGATACTGAAAGAGGCATTCAGTCTCCTCTTAAAGTGTCGTCATGTTTTGCAGCACTGGATGTGTTAGTGGACTACCTGATACCTTCTGTTAAGAAAGGCGCCTTGCAAGAAAATCGCCTTCATTAATTATTAGGGACAGCATTGTTAGTTCTTTTTAAATGTGCTATATTGTGAATAAATTCGTTAATCGGTAATGGATGGAAGTTATGAAGGCAATCTGGTTCCATGAAAGGAAAATCCGTGAAACAAACTGTTGGTCAGCCACGCAGGTCAAGCGCTCGACGATCGACATCTATGAGCTGGCAGAATTTTGCTTCATCATTGAAAAAAGTATCCAAGTCCAAAAAATCACAAAGTCCAAATTTCTAAACAGTTAATATTTTTATTAACACATCCGGAAATTCTGTAAATTGTATGTACAATCGAAATCAACAGATGTCAAATATGCATACGCACACCTCATTCCGTTCTTTTTCGAGAAATGAAAAGCTAAAAATGATATTAGATTATGACAATAAATACTCTTCTTTTTCCAGCATTTTCCAAAAACAGTTGATTTTCGGTGATTCAGATCATATTTTAATTTTATACCACGCAGTTTTATTTTATTTTGGAAATGTCATGTTTTACTATTTGCTAAAACTCAAGTATTGAGGAATAAATAAACACAGCCAGTATAAAACTTAGCAATGATTTCTTAGCAAAATGGCTCAGCTCAGCTGAATGAATTCTACGACTCTAGAGACCGTGAAAGCAGAGGTACGAGTAAATTTTGCAAAATAAGGTTTTTATGGTCCCAGTTCGCGTATTTATTGGACGGACCTCGTATTTATGATTTGCTGAATACTCGAAACATCGCATGAATATCTTCTCCGCTCATTTCAACCAAACGCATACATTTTAAGCAGTTATAAATACATCAAAATAAGATAATGTAAACATCCCATCCGTTCTGGACTGCAACTATTTTCTCAGGGTATCACATTTCTACACGGCAATGGAATAATTCCCGAGTTTCAATCAAGCAACTCTTCGGTGCAAATTTTTCGAAACAAAGGCATCCGTTATCGACAGCGATTGCACCTCTTGGCTTTTGAATGGAGGAGAAGCTTTAGGGTAGATATGCGACAACGTTAAATGTCCAATACGCACTATAGACACCGATCTGAAAGTGCAACAATAGTCACCCCGCAGAGAGAGTCTCTGTTAATTTTTGAACCCCAACGCAGCCAATGTAATGAAGGAGCGCTATTGACATGCTGAAAGAATGATATCGTATAACCATAAATTTAACTCGAGAAGCAATGAACTTCATTTGGTGGCACGTGGCACGTGGCGCTTAATCGATTATTAATACCCATTACAGATCGTCCATAACGGAGTCTGATGCCATTGGTTTCAAGCAAAAGGCCGTCTATTGTTGTGTAATTTCGCATCAATGTGAATCCATTGCGGGAATATCCTGGGTAATATTCCTGGAATATTCGGCTATGAAAGGGTTTTGATCAATGTATTGTTGATTTTGTGTGTAATCGATCAAAAATTACTTCCGACACACTGCCAAAATAGCGAGAAGCATGGAATCTCTAAGCAGTAAATTTAATATTATTTTAAAATTCATTAACTATAAGCCGCATCGTTTGTGAACTCAATTGTGAGAGCAATTTTAAGGTACAATTTCATTATGCTTTATAAAAAATCTAATTATATGGCGAAAATCAGGCTAAGCGGTTTAGAGTGGGAGTATAACGCCGGAATTGAAAAGGATGAGAATACTCCATTACCTGATTTTGAAACCCTCCTCGTCCCACCCGTTTATAACAAAGTGATTAGAAAATTCCAAGAAGCTTCGGGATATGCCGCAACATTAACTTTTAACGGAGTCATCCGCTAAGTGTGCATTATAATGCAACAATTTCAGAGTGTAAAATTCCCAGGCAAGGAGAATGATTTTTACACCCTAAAATTGTTGCATTATTTAGAAAATATTTCACGGAAATATTCTCCCAATTCCCCCTAATTAGTTGTGGATCAACATGCAACCTACGGCATGAGTTATACAGGGTTCGTCCGGAAAATAAGTTTATAATGCTCATTGTCTTTTTTGACAAAAGGGGAGTCGTCCACTACGAATTTGTACCTGAACGAAAAACTTTAAATGCTGCATTTTACGTCCAAGTGATCGACAGGCTTCGAAAACGAGTCGCCCAGCCAGTCGGCCAGCGATCAAAAACATGTGGCGGCTGCATCACGTCAATGCGCCGTCTCACACCGCGCTTGTCGTGTCGGATTTCTTGGCCAAGCACGGCGTGGCAACGCTGCCGCACCCACCCTACAGCCCGGACTTGGCACCACCGGACTTCTTTCTGTTCCCGAAGATAAAGAGGAGTTTGAAAGGAACGCGATACGGGACTTTGGACGCCGTCAAAGAGGCCGTGACGACGTGTCTTCGAGAGGTTCCCGATGATGCCTTCGCGGGAGCGTTCCAGGAATGGGAACGCCGCTGGAACAAGTGTATCGACTCACAAGGGTCCTATTTTGAGGAATATTAGCTTAAGATATGTAAAAGTGTAATAAATTTTTTTTCATGAGCTCAGTACGCTTATTTTCCGGACGAACCCTGTATCCATAAAAGCCGCTGGAAGAGGGCAAAAAACTTTCCTGCGTCGTCCTTCAAGCAACTAGACTCCCATTGCACCACCTATCCGAGTTAATTAGTATGCGTTGAGAGTCGAGGTTTGGGCAATCTGGCGTCATCGTAGCGATGCCCACAAACCGTTAAATGGATGACTACCGCTAAACTCGTGCTCTAGCGTTATCTACGTCGCTTACTTTTATTAGATGCATGTACACCTAGACGATTCAAGCACGAAATCTATAAATTTTGTTGCTTCGTCGAGAACATTACGATGAAAATAGTCACAACCTGTGATATCCCTGGATAAATTCACGATAGATCATGGGACTCCCAAGATTGGAGCTGCAGATTTTACTCAATGGAGAAGTGATGAATTGAGCTACAATTATTCCGCGTCTAAACTAAACTACCTGATGATATCGTATAGCACAAAGAGAAACATTTGCTTGTCTGGAAAGGTTTCTGACACATTTTGCAATTGAACTAGCGTCTTTATGAATTATTTTCATTCGAATAGAGATACAACGGAGCCTCTATGCATTTCTTGATGCACTTATTAAACACTCTTTATATATTTTAATTTCATTAAAAATACACAGAGGGCGCCTTTGGAATGAATACAAAGGAGGCAGGAAATGTTGTGTGTAAAGTGCCCTGATTGGTAATAGAATGATAAAGAATTTGATAGAAAGAAGGACATCAGTCAAGCGTGGATGAGGAAGGAAAATAATTGATAATTTGCCCGGTTTGGAGTAAGGTAGAAAGTATATGGAATTGAAGGGTATATTTTACAGTGCAAGGTGTCACGTTAGCTAGCATTGCCTAAGAAATATAGCATTAGCTAGTTCATCCAAAACCTAGAAAAAGCAACGCGGGAAATGTTGTAATCAGTAACTGTAGCTTAACCAACTCTAAATAAACCCATGCCAGGAATAAAATAGAAAGAAAAATATTAGTCGTGACACGAATAGCATACGCACAAATGTATTTTCACATGAACGTTATCAATAGTAAAATTAGCGAGGTAGTCCGAAAACGGTAGCTTTCTACCAAAGTGATTTGTTACACATCAGCCCTTCACGTGATATCTCTTTTTACTAGTATTTAAGTCTTGAATAAAATAAAGGCACTGAGATAATACAAGTCAAGGGTCAAGGAAGCTCACACACGCTCACACAAAACGGGTTGTAAACGGGGAAAGCGATTTACCACTGGTTCCAGTTTTCGATGGCGAACGGGCGTGAACTAGCACACGTAACCACATTCATCACCACTGAAATTAGAAGCCTCTGTCAACCATCTAATCCGTTGCGGCAACTTTACCCCCCCTCCCCCCGTGAGGTTCAATGCCCTCTCTCTCTCATGGGAGGGGAAGAAATTACCCCGACGGATCCGAATACTAGCAAGACATTACCGTTCACGGACACACACTCTCAGGGCGGGTGGAGAACGAACGGGAGATGGCAGTTTGAGATACGGAAAAGGGCGCGCGGGTAAGCGAGGGATGCAACGCCAGGAATGTAGGACTCTCGACGGTCCATATCGACCGCGCCCCTTCTAAACGCCGATAGATGGGGCGGGAAGGTAGGAGGGAGTAGCTCGGAACGGGGGAATTCAAGAGTCTGAGGGGGGTGGGGGAATAATATAATGAACGAGTTTCCGTTTCGTTTTTTTTCGGGAAAAATGGTTTCCGGCTGGAACTGAGAGCTCCCGAAATGTATCAAATATTTCTATCCGAGCTGTCAGACGCAGGATTACCCATCTCTTACGGACGACTTGTGCAACGAAATACAGGTGATTACTCGCGAGTGCTTCGTGGAATCCGTAAAGTACGTGATTTCCGTTCCTCGAGCGCGAAAAACAAGTCCTGTCGTGTGAGAGACAAAAACGGGAGCGTTTACCTGCTTCTCTTTTACGTGATTTATGATAAACATTTGCCCGTGAGGCTGTTTTCCAAATCCTTTGTCATAAAAATTAAACGAGGCTTAACCCAGAATTTTCCATTGCTTCAGTTCGGTTTTGTTCCGTTGACGAATACTGTTTGAAACACTCTTTCGAAGACGCTTCTAGAGAGGATAACGGTGATGAAATTCGCACTTGCACGAACTAATTACAATTATAATTGCTATTGGTAAAAATTTTCGAAGCAGTGCTCAAACGTGCAAGAAATTCAATTACATCAACCTTCGAGTGTTGCTCTATTTCAAACATGCAACCTATTGAACTAGATTTAAAAATTAATGAATCCACAATAACACGAGGTATATTCATTAAGTAAGACCCGTTTGCTTATATTTAAATATTGGCGCTTTAGAACGTAGTTTTACTCCTGCAGCGCCATCTAACGACTTACGTTTAGAAGCTATAGCAGCATTTATTTTTGTTTCAAAAGTCGTTTGCTTGTCCGTGCATGCAAACAACAAAGTCCGCGACAATCGTTGATCCCGCTAGATGTGAAGTGCGTTCTGTCATACGATTCTTGGATAAAAAAGGATTGTCGGCTGCTTAAATTCATCGGGAGTTATGGCGAGTTTATAGACCTACAGTTATGAATGAAGGAAAGGTTAGGTAATGGTGCCATGATTTTAAAAATGGACGAACAAATGTCCATGACGAAGGGCGAAGTGGCAGGCCCAGTATTCTGACCGATGAAATTGTTTCGCAAGTGGAACAAAAACTGCGATGTGATCGTCGATTGACGATTAATGGCCTGGCTGAACAACAGCCTCAACTTGGACGCAATACTGTCTATAATATTGTCACGGAAAACCTCGGATACCACAAATTGTGTGCAAGGTGGGTACCGAAAATGCTCACCGACCACCACAAAGAGCAAAGAATGTCCAGTGGACGAGAGTTTTTGGGTCGTTGGGAACTTTTTGACCACCCAACGTACAGTCCAGACCTTTCACTTAGCGGCTACTTCCTCTTCTAGCACTTAAAACAGTGGCTCGGTGGAAAACGTTTCGAAACCGAAGAGGAACTCAAGAACGGGGTTGTCAATTGGTTCAACTCTCAGCTGGCGAGCTTCTATGCAGAGGGGTTAAAGAAGCTGGTGTAGCGGCACGAAAAATCCTTATAAGTGAACGGCGATTATGTGGAGAAGTGAAGTAGGTTTGTAGCTAACTGAAAAACAATAAAATGTGTTTTATTTGAGTATATTTTTCCTGTGACCAAACGGCCCGTAATTCATGAGCATGCCTTGTAATTTAAGAGTGGCATGAAATTTTGACATAAACGAACTTTAGACAAATAAAGTGTTAAAAATATCCTTTAGTTTCTAATAACTTTAATCTGTTATAAAAAATCAACTTTGTAATTTTATGAGCCAAAAGTCGATCCTTATCCCAAACTTTTTACCAAATTTTACTCATATGTGATTGATAAATAAATTCACTTTTTTTCTAACTTTTCACATTTATCATGTAAATGAACACTCGTCATTTCGTAGACAATTGATCTTTCCGCCAGAATTCTAACGACTGATTTCCATTTTCACAATTCAAGCAAAACAAAGGAATTTGAGATTACTAAGTGAATCATGACATGATCTACCATTCATCAACTTTATCTGATTCACGGATTAGAGTGCTTTTCTTTAGCATAAAATTGTAATTTTCAGCTTTAAATATTTCATGCACATTGTTTATGAATAAATATTTAATTTGTCTGCAAGCAATAGTTTAGGCAAAAGACGATTTCACCGCCAGCATAATCGTACGTTTTTCTGATCGTACTAAGTGTAGTACTTATATTTTGAATTCTAAAAATAATTTCATCCTCTAAAATACGCGGAAAGGCATTTGTAATGAGTTTCCACGCAATTAAGTATTTTTTCGAAGAATTGATTTTACATTAACTGATAATTTAGCCATAAGTGGCTTGAAGCTACCACCTCTAGAATGCACCGCTCAATGACTGTTTTTAAATGAAATTCAGAGAATCCGTCTCCCAGGTAATTGGAAAGCAAAATTGGTGGAGGCATGATAAAATCTGGATAAAAGAGTGCGTTGGCTCCCGAGATTGATCCCCAAAAATAAATGAAAAATTATAGCAGTAGCTGCAAAAACAGACAATCCGTACCATTGGAGCGAGAGAAAATAACAATAGACGCTCCTCGCTATTGGTCACGGTTGGAGAAATAAATGGATTGGTGGAAAACAGGAAGGAATAAGTGGGCCGACGATGCGCAACTGAGTGCCCCTTTAAGCAGAATCCGCTTTGGAGACGAAACTGTGAAATACCTTTTTTGCCACCCATTCACTTCACGAGAGATAGAAGTGTGCAGAAATCAATTCGCGGGATTTGAAACTGCGCTCAATCCCAGAACATTCGAATCCGGTGGTGTACGTCTCTCTCCAACCCGGACTAAACTGAAGCTAATGATCACGACATCTAGATTGCTTTCGTTTCGCACTATCCGGGATTTTACCCATTTCCCGACACGAAATTTTAGTGCTGAAAAGGTAGGACTAATATTTCACTCTCACTTTTATCTTTTGCATTTAATAGCAGATTTACTTCTAGATGAATTGCCATTTCATAAAAATTAGCAGAAAGTGTGATTTATTGACGGATAGAGTTATTTTTCCTAAGATTAAGTTACTACTCAAATTTTATTTTTATATAGATAGCAAAAATGTATGACATAGTTATCGAATATAGTTAAAGAAAAAACAAATTCGCATGGGAGGCTACGTTAACTCGAGTGAGCTACCACAGAGAGCGGCCGTGAGACTCCAGAAGAGGCCTATTTTAAAATTTCCCTAGGCATTTGGGGCTAATGGAAATCGAATCTACAGTACCGATATCTGTTTTTAAGCTGAAATCAATTGATTTTAAAATGTACGTCAAAATCGTTGAATGAATTAAATTTCAATGCCTCGTGGTGAGAGAAAATAGAATTTGATATAGTTGTTCCAATCTTCCGGGAAACTCAGAATTAATTCCATAAAGAATGAGCGCTTCTTAAGCTCTGAAAGTCAAAACAATCGACTTCCAATAAAATGCCAAGAGGGGTTCATTCCAATTGGGATTATCGGGCCTTTCATCCTTTCACTATGTGGTCTCGAGCCAATTGCCAAAGGAACCTGGATGTCATGGGTACAGTGGTTCAAAACGTGTTGCAGACTTGTCTCAATTTTGGGAGGAAATCCGGGGACTATATATAAAATACCAAACAGTCAATTTTACCTGAGGAGCTCTTCTTTCCAATATTCCCTCGAATATCCTTGTCAGACATCCCAAAGCTTCCTTCAAATTACGAACTTCAACTTAAAGTTAAGGGGCATATAAGATTGTAATTACGTACCTAATATGCTGCTGAAATGGCAACGCCACTAATTACCTTTTGAGACAAAATCCTGTACACTCATATTTTGAAAACAACCGTGACATTATTGAAAAAGTAAATCCACTCTGGATTTATCGACATATCATTCGTTCAAACGCATTTTAATTCAAGCTGAATTTGCCATAAAATGATGACGTGACAATAAATTTAACGTGGTTAACGTTCAAGAAGTCCATTTAGTCGCGAATCAGTCCTTTTGTTGAAAACTTTAAAGTGACCTCCATAAGGTCAATCATAGTTCGTGTCCTCCAATAATCTTATGACGGAAACACCGGGAACATACCAATAATTAGTGGAACTTATGTAGAGTCAAGCATCTGTGTTGGAATCATAAAATGTCAAAATATGTTCGTGAATATTCGAATCACCGAAGTATTTTCATAAACTAAACTCTCATTTTAAATGGTTATGAATGACTCGAGATATGTATTGCATTGCGATAAGGGCTTCCCTGATCATTTGATAGGATTTAGAATAATCAACTTTAGTCTACCTAATTATTACCACCCTTAAAATAAAAGTTCTTATGGCCAATTAACTTAAAACTCTTGTTAGGGAAAACGTAAACCAAGCAATTCGAAATGTCTCCCAAACACGGAAAAGATGCAAACGTATTTTTAAGAATACTTTTAAATTACTTCTTCAATCCACGAATTCTTGTCATTAATATAAAGGAGGATATGTGTTAGGAAGAGTTGCATGTCTGCATGAGAATATATATTTAAGTCTAAGACACTTAAATCGACATTATTTACCTACTTTCTTGACGCAGTACATAAGCCAGCGAAACAGCAAAAACTACTTCGAAGAGTACGGTAAACTTTGATGAAATGTTTTCCCGTGATAAAGGAGGAGCTTGCAGAAAAAAAAATGAACGCCGTCAAAGTGGAAAGGAAGTGATTTGCCAACGATTTAAACAAACAAGGTAATAAATCACAATAATTTGACAAGCATTTGTCGTAAGTTTGATAGATGAGGAGTTCTCTCATCAACTCCGTAAAGAATTTAAGAGATTGCTCAAAGAGATGAAAACAATAATTTTTCAAAAAAACACTACCGTTTCGAAAATTGGCCAAGCCTTCCAAAACGGAGAGGGATCTCAAATTAATGATCAAATAACTATTTTGTGAATGCTTCTGAACCGATGAGTTGCATGGGTTGATTAATAAGGCATAATTATCAATAAATCATCTTACTGAATTGTCATACGAGTCGCGTCCATATTTTTAAAACAAATTGAAAATAAATAAAAACATATTTTCGGTGAAAAAGTATTAAAATAATTAAATTTTAAAATTATGTTTATGAGAGCCCTTGGACCAATGATATTTCATTGTAAAATAAAATAGATATGACACTTGATAGTGATTCAACTGGTGTATCTTGCCAAATAACCTAACATTTCGTGAATAAGTCTCATTTTTGACACCTCAGAGATGTGGCCTCCAAAATGATGGACAATAATGTTATTTCCCTTTCTACACAAAACATCGAAAAAAACCTTTTGGCCTTCAAGTGATTAGAAGATTTCTTGTTAATTTTGGGTTGTTGCAAAGTTATCACTCGTGGGAGCACAATAGTCGACATTTAATGATAGTTAGTGCGACCTCATTTCATCAAAGTTTCCAGCTAGGAGCACAAAAGGGTTACAGAGCCATTCGCAGCCGACAATATCGGGTCGAATATTGGATGGGGAGATAAGGTGCTGTATTGTAGTTCTGAGAGAAGGAGTTAGCCAAGCAAGAAAATGGTAGAGGAGAGAAAGAAGCCCTAAAAAAAGTGCAAATTAAAGCTTTGAAGAAACGGTCATTGAATATGTATCCCATTCATTGTATATGCCCCGCTTGAGATTTGTCAGATGTAAGAGTTCAGAGGAGACTCAACCGGCTGCCACCTCCTCTCGACGAGCCCATGCGGTTTGCCGTCACACACAGGATACCAGGTCCATAGTTCATGCTTCCTTAATTACCTAGCAACTACTTCAAACTGCAACCGCTGAGTAACTTCCAACGACTGACTCTGTAGCCGCTAAGAAACTGTTTAGCAAGGACCAAACTCTCCCCAAGTCCTGGGGCCCATGAGGGGAAGAGGGAAAACAGATGCTCCCAAGGAGGAGGAAGGTGATTAGAGAGAGATTTTTTTTCCTAGTGAAGGTAATGTCTCGGGAAGGAAATTTCAACCTTATCCAAGGCATAATTAAGGAAATTTCAAAATATGGTAATGGTGATGCTGCGGTATTGTTCCGTTAACGAGTCGATAGGAAGTTATGCAAGGGATCACGGCACAGGGAAAAAATGTAAGCGAAAAGAAGTTATCTCATGGCAGGGTGTATCAAAATTACCAATATTCGAATGAGCTTACAAGTATAGAAAATATATATGCATGAATTAGGATCCCTAATTCATTAAAATAGATTTCAATTTTTCTGATATCGCATTAATTACAGAAATACAATACCTCGGGGAACTGCAAGACATTTGAATACGTTTAATTCCACAAAAGTTATATATAGAAAGAGAGAAAGTTGGGAGAGCCAAGGAAATGCATCATAATCCCGTTGTATTGTCTATTTCCATGTCGATTGGTAGAATAAAAAAAACACAAGCACAGTTATCAACCTGAAAGTTGGTTTATTAGGTAATTGTAGAGTTCACTCTGGTTAAGCCCGACGGCGTGTGAAATTCAAACATCAGGGTAGGGGGACTAGTTCCTTTCCCTAAACCGGTTATGGTTTTCCAGGTACAGGGTTCGTCCGGAAAATAAGTGTACTGAGCTCAGGAATAAAAAATTATTACACTTTTACATATCTTAAGCTAATATTCCTCAAAATAGGACCCTTGTGAGTCGATACACTTGTTCCAGCGGTGTTCCCATTCCTGGAACGCTCCCGCGAAGGCATCATCGGGAACCTCTCGAAGACACGTCGTCACGGCTTCTTTGATGGCGTCCAAAGTCCCGTATCGCGTTCCTTTCAAACTCCTCTTTATCTTCGGGAACAGAAAGAAGTCCGGTGGTGGCAAGTCCGGGCTGTAGGGCGGGTGCGGCAGCGTTGCCACGCCGTGCTTGGCCAAGAAATCCGACACGACAAGCGCGGTGTGAGACGGCGCATTATCGCTCAGGTTGTCAGTCATACGATTGATCGCTGGCCGGACGCGGGCGACTCGTTTTCGAAACCTGTCAAGCACTTGGACGTAAAATGCAGCATTTACAGCTTGTCGTTCAGGTATAAATTCGTAGTGGACGACTCCCCTTTTGTCAAAAAAGACAATGAGCATTATAAACTTATTTTCCGGACGAACCCTGTAGGCCTGGTACCGGAAAAATCATAAAGCTTAGATGAAGCTGTGGGATCCTAGGGGGGCTTACTTGGGGAATCGAATACGCTAGGGAACGAGGCTTTCACAAGGAGAGATTTGATGTCAGGGACGTTAAGGATGTTCAGTAAAGACTCGTCCAAACTTTGATAGGGAGCGTAGTTATGTAGGGCACGGAAACGTGGTCGCTGAAGCAGGAGGGTAGACGTAGACTGGAGGCTTTTAAAATGTGGGTGTGGAGAAAAATTGAGAAGGTGAAATGAACCGAAAGGAAAACAAATGAGGAAGCAGTAGATATGGAAGGCGAGGAGAGAGGTTTGTTGAGAGAAATCCTAAGGAGGCAGGAAAAATGGATGAAAGGCATATTGAGCGGCAGTGGAGTGTTGAAGACGGTAATAGAGGGGAGAATGTTAGGCAAACAAGGAAATGGAGGGAACGAGATGAGGGATGTTGGACAGGATGAAGAGAGGAAGGAAGTACACAAAGATGAAGAGTGAGTTGACGAAGAGTAGGTTGATGGATAGTGTTGTTAGGAGTCACAAAATATTTATTTGGTAGTTGATTCCATCCAAAAACCTACCTTAACCCGTAGATTTTGTAATAAGATATATATATTTATTTATTTATTTAATTAATTTAGTATATATTATGTACACACAACTACTTCTTCGCATGTTCTTCGCCACACACTCGTTTACTTGATAGTTTGTAAAGAAAATAAACGTGAAATTCACGAAATATTTCGGGTCCAAAGGCAAACCCTTCGTTAGCACATGTACAATATGAAGTAACAGCACAAGTATTAACCACACAGAATGTATCTGCTTTCGTCGGAGGCCGAAAGGCCCCACTTAGGAGGTCTCATCGCCCGGATAAAAATGGTAGGCAGCCGGGAACAGTTCATTGCAGATGGCAGGATAACTATTATATTGTTGAATTAGAGACAAATTTACTTTAAAGCTTTTACCTTTTACAAATTTAGTTTACGATCATCAAAAAGAACGTACGGAACGTTGAAAGGAAATTATATACACAGATCAATCTAGAATAAATTTCTGTTAAGTGTTTCTCTTTTAAAAGTTAAATTCGCAACTCACATACAGATTATACACTCTATAAAATTGATGTTTACGACCTTATACCCTATATTTATTACTGACATCTAATAAAAAGAGCTTTCAATTTATTTCTGTGGTATAACCCTCATTCAAAGAACCTCGAACAAGTGCCCCTCGTCAATAATTCGGCATGCGATCGCCGCAGTATATCCAGCCCACTTGCTCATCGGGCTTGCGTGAGCAGGTAGGCCGAAGGTCGAAGAGTCTCAGCGGAGAGCGTGGCGCTAAAGTTTTGAAATAAGATGTTGGGGGATTTATAAAATGGGTATACGAGGTGAAAGACGGGAGGGGAGGCAAAAGCGGAAGAATCACCGAAGGGAAAGAGAAGGAGAGAGAGGAAATGAAAAAATAATAGGAACGACCCGGAGAGGATGGGGAAGATTTCGAAACGAGAGAGTAAAAGAAGGAATCCACACAATCTACAATTGATGATCACATAATAATTTAAGAACAATTAGGATAAGAACACCAAGACACAATGCCGACGAGATCTTGCCTGATTTTTGGCCGTTTTGGTCAGGAGACTTGGAAAAATATTGGGAAATCTTGTAGAAACTTATACTTATTTTTTAAGAGACCGTTTAAGGCAGATTTCACATGGGTACACAGCTGAATAACCGCTAGATTTCTAAGACTCAGGTAACGGGACACAACGTAACACCCGCATTTCAACAAAACCTTATTCCATTTCTCATACTTTCGGTTCTTTCATTGTGTCCAACATGCCTACTTTTTCTTGCTCCTATCTTACTTGCCTAACATTCTCACTAATATCAAAGGTTTCAAGATTTCAACATCAGCATTCCCTGATTACCTGCATACTGACCACATCACCACCACATCAACATTCAAAATTCCCTGCATAATGACCATTTTTCTTGTTCTACCATGCTATTTCTAATTCGTTAAATTATTTTCTATTCCTTCTTGTTAATCTTTTTGCACTATCCTCACACACACATCTGAAAATCCTCCAATCTACATATCACATCTTACTTAAACTACTCAGTTTCAAAGAAAAACTAAACTACATACTAAAGTTTGTCACTAATCTTTCCTTAGCACCTTTAATCATTACCTCTTCCATCACCTCCATTCACTTCATCCCTGAAAAAAATAGGAAGGCCTATCTATTTTAAATCGCATAATTCCACCATCAATGCGAATCTTCCTCGTAGGCAAATGAAAAATGAGCAACGTGGACCAACACCAAATAATCATATCTATTTCATCAATGAAATAGAAGATAAACACTCTCCCTTCCATCAATTAAAGAGGGTTTTACGCCCGTTTCTAGCTGAACTCAAGCGGTATTACTCTATATACCGAGTTCCTTTTTCATGACAACCCTTGAAACTACGAAATTCATATTTTTATTAATTAGGTAATCTACTGATTAAGGTATATTTTTGAATGGACACAACTATCAAATAAATATTTTGTAACTCCAAACAAAACCCAGTCTAGCAATCTCATCTACATCAGGTCCCTCTTCATCTCTGTGCACTTCCTTCCTCCCTTCATCCCGCCATGCATCCCTATCCTGTCCCTGTCCTTTCCTCACTTTCCCAATATTCTCCCCTCTATTACCTTCTTCAACATTCCACTACCGCTCAATACGCCTTTCATCCATTTTTCTCGCCTCCATTGGATTTCTCTCAACAAACCTCTCCCCTCACCCACCATCTCCAGTACTTCCCCATTTGTTTTCCTTGCGGTCCATTTTTACCTTGTCCATTCTTCTCAACACCCACATTTCAAAAGCCTCCAATCTACGTCTATCCTCCTGCTTAAGCGACCACGTGTCCGCTCCGTACATAGCTACGCTCCATATCAGAGTTTTTACGAGTCTTGTCTTAACCTCCCTACACAATGTCCCCGTCATCAACTTCCTCCTCCTTGAGAAAGCCTCCATGCCTAGCGCAATTCTTCTCCTTACGTCCCTACCACTTTGACCGTATTGATCCAAAACACTTCCGAGATATATAAACTGTTCTACCTGCTCTATTTTTTGCCCTCGAATTTTAATGTTTAGCTTAGCCTTTTTCTTTCTGGAAAATCGCAAAACCTTTGTTTTATTAATATTGATTCTCATCCCATATTTATCGCACTGAACCTCCAATTCACTCAGCAATGCTTGCAACCCCTTGGCTGACTGAGCAACTAATGCTTGGTCATCAGCGAACCTAACCGATTTTACGAATTCCCCTCCGACTTTTATTCCTACCTCTAATTCTTCCCATGCCTCTTTAATCATTTCCTCCACATATACGTTGAACAGCACCGGTGACAATGGGCAACCCTGCCTTACTCCTCTTCCTAACACTGCCCATCCGGACTCTCCGTTCCCCACTCGCACCAGAGCAGTCTGAGACATGTACAGGTTGCGGATCAGTCTCCTGTCCCTCCAATCCATTCCTATTTTCTGCAATACACGCATTAATGTTTCCCAATTCACTCAATGAAACTCTTTTTCGAAATCTACGAAACAGACAAATATGTCCTGATTGTATTCTATATTTCTCTCGATTAGTGCTCTCATTACTGCAATGGCATCATGCGTACCTCTTCCTTTCCTAAACCCAAACTGATCATCCCCTAAGTAATCATTTGCCATACTCTCTATCATTTTGTTTATGATCCTGAGAATAACTTTAGCTGCATGGGATATCATACTTTTTGTTCCCTAATCCTCACATGATGAAGCCTTTGCGTTTTTTAGAATAGCAACTAACACTGATCTCACAAAATCTTCCGGCCAGATTCCTTCCTCATAGATACTACGAATCAGTCCATATAGTCCCTCCTTCCCACATTTTCCTAAACATTTCAACAGGTCAACAGGAATTTTGTCCATCCCCACAGCCTTATTTGCTTTCATCTCCTTTAATGCCCTTTCTATTTCAATGTCGAGTATGCCTGGACCTAAGTTATCTTCTTCTACGTCATGTTCCTTTTCTATGACTAACCTTGTCGGCCTAAGTTCTCTGCCATAAAATGTTTCTATATCCATCTCTTTGTTAATAAAATGTTTCTTCCATCTCTGTTGGATTTTTTCTGATTCAACTATTATCTTACCCCACTTAACTTTAATAGTTAGCAGAGATCCTGTCTTCTTACTTCCTGATAATAACTTAACCTTGCTCTATAGCGCACCAATTTCACCCTTCTTCTGTAAACTTTCCAAATCCTCGCATTGCGTTTTCCACCATTCTTCTTTCGCTTTATTTGCGGTCCTTCTCAATTTATTGTTTAACTCTTTGTACTTCATTTTGTCTTACTCTGTGTTTACATTATCCCATCTTCTTCTCTCATCCATCTTTGCAATCATCTCATCCGTTACCCATGGTTCCCTTATCCTTTTCCCGTTAACGGTTCCTATTGTGTCTTTTGCGGCTTTCGAAATCACTGTCTTGATACATACCCATTTTTCTTCGATTGTACTTATCTCTTTACCCTCATCCATGATTTTCTCTACAACCTGCTAATACTCTTTCCTCGTTAATCCATTTAATGCTTCTAAATTCCATTTCCTAACCCGCCGCCCGTGCCTTATCTTTTTGCACGGGCGGCGGGGTAGGAATTTGAATTTAGAAGCATTAAATGGATTAACGAGGAAAGAATATCAGCAGGCTGTAGAGAAAATCATTGATGGGGGTAAAGAGATTAGTACTACGAGTTACGAATTATATTTTTCTTCTTACCTCAACTAGAGGTTTCCCAATGTTGGATGTAAAAAATGGTGCACTTTCTGATACTTAAACAAATCAAGTCTTGGCTGAAAATTGGTACAAAATCCAGAGTTCTTATTTATTTGAATAGTGTACTCATTCGAACACGATCGCAATGTCAGTGTTTACTTTGCATAAAAAAACTACGCTGATGATTATCTTCGTTAAACCTCTATTCATGAGCGCCATGAAGGACTTTTGACCTGAGTCTTCAAACTTAATGACCTGAGATCAGAGCAACATCTAACCGACCAGATAAATTGATAAAACCGTTTGGCTGGCTACGGAGATTTGCGCTGATTCAAATAAAGATAAAATAATAGTAATATATTAATTCAGTTAATGAATATATGCCATCTAGAAAAAAATAATTGGTCTTCTGACCAGAGCGTCTTAAATTCCCGATACGGGCTTACGTAGTTTGAGTATTTTTTTTGGTTTACGATACTAATACGTGTACAATAGAGTCTTCATCTTCTTGGATGTGTCATCTTTAAGTTCTTATTAATAAGTTCAATTTGTTGTCAGAGCATTTTATTTTCACCATTTCTATACAGCGTCGCATTTCTATCGGTTTGACCTTCTTTTATCTTAAACTCATACTGTCTTCGTCTAACAACCGTATATGAGTGAACTCTAGGTAAAAGTTTTAATTAAGTGCTTTCTTATGCTTATGGTTTTAATACTTGCAGCTAGGAGTTTTGTTTCTTGGGACTAAAGTTTTGTTCCTAGGAGTAACTCAAGAAAGACTAACTTTGCAGATTTCACTGCAATTTTTATTGTAAACAAGCATAGGTCTACTACAAGACAACATCAAAGTTTTCCGCTCCTACTCTCGTTATTTACAACCTTTCCGCACCTATTTTTGTTGGCGATTTTGCTACCTAAATGGCAAAAGTCCTTCACTTAAATATCGATGATAATTGATCACGAATGAATGCTCTGCTCTTTGGTAGGAATAACATGAAAAGTTTTGCGAGAATAAAGGTAAGAGTGGTAAATTGAGCTCACATGAAAGCCCAAGGAAATCCTTAAAATTGTATTGATATCTTAGGTGAGCTTTCTTTGCTCCAAATTCTTACAAAGCCACTACCTTAGAACTTTCTCACCCCACTACATACGATACTCGTATATCCTTCAACATTAATGTTGATGAGGACATCTACCCTCAGATAATGAGAAAATTTCACTGGAAATTCTTTGCCTATTTGTTATGTCATACGTATCATACACTCTCTTGCGTGGGTTGAACCAAAGTGGAAGAGGATAATAAAAGCAGGGGGTGAAATAGGAAAAGGTAGATTGAAAGAAGAGCAACAGAACCAACGTCCAACCTTGGTGAGAGTAAATAAGGAATGCGATGATATGTAAGCAGTTGTATCAGGCTTGGATATGAGACGAGAGTGAGAATTGTTACGAAGGACAGAGAGTGTGAGGTGAAATGCAAGAGCAACTAGGAAGAAGGAGAAACATGAGGTGGAAATGAAAGGTGGTAGATGAAGTATGAGGAATGAGAAAACAGTATTTTTTTTAAATGGAGAGACAAGCATTTTAATTATGCATTCTTGTACGATGCAATTAGATAAAAACTCGAAAAACTTGATTAACCTTTTGACATATTGGTAATAATGAAATCTGATTTCATACGTTATACATTTTGGGAAAAAATAGGATATTTAAAACGCATTAAATCCCTTCCGCGCGGAAACTTCAGTTCACCTTTAAAAGTCTTTACCTTTTAACATCTGGCCGTCGTACGCAGCAAGGAAAACAGTGAGTACAATTAGAATAATTTGGTATTTTTTCAATTAAAATAACACCATTGTTTCCCTCAAAATGTGCATATAATGAATTTACCAAAATTAATTTCCAAAAATACATCACTGATACAAATAATAAGGCAACTATTAGTAAATTTATAACTATACAAACATATATATATATATATATAATTCACTAAATAGTCATAGCAAGCACAGAAACTAAAACATATAAAAGAGGGACTCACTAGTTCTCGAATTTTCGGTGGTGCAATCACCTTTCTCAAGAGGAATTAGGAACAGAACTGAGGCAGGGGAGAGCCCGAAAGCAATGGTAGGAAGGAGAAGGGGGAAAATGGGGGAAATAAGCGGGGAAAAGAGGGGAAAAGAAAGGAAACCTCTTTCCCCCTCTTTTTTCCCCCATTTTCCCCCTTCTCCTTCCTACCACTGCTTTCGGGCTCTCCTCTGCCTCAGTTCTGATCCTAATTCCTTTTGAGAAAGGTGGTTGCACCACCGAAAATTCGAGAACTAGTGAGTCCCTCTTTTATATGTTTTAGTTTCTGTGTTTGCTATGACTATTTAGTGAATTTTATTGTGCACGTTATATATATATATATATATATATATATATATATATATATATATATATATATATATTTTTTTTTTTAGGTAATCTACCGGTTAAGGTAGGTTTTTGGATGGACCCAACTATCAAACAAACATTTTGTGACTCCCCACCTAGCAAACTAATCTATATCAGGTCCCTCTTCATCTCGGTGTACTTCTTTCCTCCCTTCATCTCGTCCAACATCCCTATCCTGTTCCTACCCTTACCTCGCTTGCCCAACATTCTTCCCTCTATTACCCTCTTCAACATTCCACTACCGCTCAATACGCCCTTCATCCATTTTTCCTGCCTCCATAGGATTTCTCTCAACAAACCCCTCTCCTCCCCCACCATTTCTAGTACTTCCTCATTTGTTTTCCTTTCGGTCCATTTCACCTTTTCCATTCTTCTCCACACCCACATTTCAAAAGCCTCCAATCTACGTCTATCCTCCTGCTTCAGCGACCACGTTTCCGCGCCGTACATAGCTACGCTCCATATCAGAGTTTTTACGAGTCTTGACTTAACATCCCTACTCAACGTCCCCGTCATCAACTCCCTCCTCCTTGAGAAAGCCTCCTTGCCTAGCGCAATTCTTCTCCTTACGTCCCTACCACTTTGACCGTGTTGGTCCAAAACACTTCCGAGATATGTAAACTGTTCTACCTGCTCAATTTTTTCCCCGCCTATTTTAATATTTAGCTTAGCCTTTTTCTTTCTGGAAAATCGCATAACCTTTGTTTTATTAATATTTATTCTCATCCCATATTTATCGCACTGAACCTCCAGTTCACTCAACAATGCTTGCAACCCCTTGGCTGACTGAGCAACTAATGCTTGGTCATCAGCAAACCTAACCGATTTTACGAATTCCCCTCCGACTTTCATTCCTACCTCCAGTTCTTCCCATGCCTCTTTAATCATTTCCTCTACATATACGTTGAACAGTACCGGTGACAATGGGCAACCCTGCCTTACACCTCTTCCTAACACTGCCCATCCGGACTCTCCGTTCCCCACTCGCACCTGAGCAGTCTGAGACATGTACAGGTTGCGGATCAGTCTCCTGTCCCTCCAATCCATCCCTATTTTCTGCAATACACGCATTAATTTTTCCCAATTCACTCTATCAAACGCTTTTTCGAAATCTACAAAACAGGCAAAAACGTCCTGATTGTATTCTATATTCCTCTCGACTAGTGATCTCATTACTGCAATGGCATCACGCGTACCTCTTCCTTTCCTGAACCCAAACTGATCATCCCCTAAGTAATCATTTGCCTTACTCTCTATCCTTTTGTTGATGATCCTGAGAATAACTTTAGCTGCGTGGGATATCAAACTTATTGTTCTGTAATCCTCACATGACGAAGCCTTTGCCTTTTTTGGAATAGGAACTAACACCGATCTCACAAAATCTTCCGGCCAGATTCCTTCCTCATAGATACTACGAATCAGTCCATATATGGCCTTCTTCCCACCTTTCCCTAACCATTTCAACATTTCTACAGGAATATTGTCCACCCCCACAGCCTTATTTGCTTTCATCTCCTTTAATGCCCTTTCTATTTCATCGTCGAGTATGCCTGGACCTAAGCTATCTTCTTCTACGTCATGTTCCTTTTCTATGTCTAACCTTGTCGGCCTAAGTTCTTTACCATACAGTGTTTCTATATATTCCTTCCATCTCTCTTGGATTTTTCCTGGTTCAACTATTATCTTACCCCATTTATCTTTAACTGTTAGCACACATCTTGCCTTCTTACTTCCCGATAATAACTTAACCTTGCTGTATAGAGCACCAATTTCACCCTTCTTCTGTAAACTTTCCATATCCTCGCATTGCGTTTTCCACCATTCTTCTTTTGCTTTATTTGTGGCCCTTCTCAATTTATTGTTTAACTCTTTGTACTTCATTTTGCCTAACTCTGTGTTTACATTTTTCCATCTTCTTCTCTCATCCATCTTTGCAATCATCTCATCCGTTACCCATGGTTTCCTTATCCATTTCCCGTTAACGGTTCCTATAGTGTCTTTAGCGGCTTCCAATATCCCTTTCTTGATACATTCCCATTTTTCTTCGATAGTACTCAGTTCTTTACCGTCATCCATCAGTTTCTCTACAGCCTGCTGATACTCCTTCCTCGTTAATCCATTTGCTGCTTCTAAATTCCATTTCCTAACCCGCCGCCCTTGCCTTATCTTCTTGAAACGAACATTACATTTCATAACAACTAAATTGTGGTCAGAGTCCGCATCCGCTCCTGGGAAACTGTGCGAATTTATCACACTGTTCCTAAACCTGTGCCTAACCATAATATAATCTAACTGATACCTTTCTGAGTCACCTGGCATCAGAAAGGTATCAGTTAGATTATATTATGGTTAGGCACAGGTTTAGGAACAGTGTGATAAATTCGCACAGTTTCCCAGGAGCGGATGCGGACTCTGACCACAATTTAGTTGTTATGAAATGTAATGTTCGTTTCAAGAAGATAAGGCAAGGGCGGCGGGTTAGGAAATGGAATTATATATATATATATATAATTATTATTTGGTAATCTACCGGTTAAGGTAGGTTTTTGGATGGACACAACTATCAAATAAACAATATCTATAGTGCCCATCAGTACGTTCTTGGGAATCATAATTGAGGTGGTTTTCCGTTGCCTTCCTCAATAGTGTTTTTAACGTGACACCATCACTTAATGGCCGCCCCACTGGGGTCAGACGCCATTGCAGCCGCCTCACTGAGGAACAGACGCTGTGTGGACTACCTTTCGTCTGGCTCCTAACCTTCGACCTATCTGGCATGGGTGACCCTTCTAGGAGTAATTATTATTACTCCGGCCAGCACAGCTCATGGGGTCATCGGAACACTCAAGCCCTTCCACCACGACAAGGTTGTAGTCCATGGGAGGGATATATGTAAATATATATATATATATATATTTACACTTTTTTGGAAAACCCACAAACGTGTAATGTAAATTCACTGATAGTCATAACACACACAGAAACCAAAACACAAAAGAGGAAAAACTCACTGGTTCTCGAATTTTCGGTGGTGAATTTTGGGTGATATATTTACATATATCCCTCCCATTTACATACATATGTAAATATGTATATCTATCTATATATATATATATATAGAAGAACTGGAGGTAGGAATGAAAGTCGGAGGGGAATTCGTAAAATCAGTTAGGTTTGCTGATGGCCAAGCATTAGTTGCTCAGTCAGCCAAGGGGTTGCAAGCATTGTTGAGTGAATTGGAGGTTCAGTGCGATAAATATGGGATGAGAATCAATATTAATAAAACAAAGGTTATGCGATTTTCCAGAAAGAAAAAGGCTAAACTAAATATTAAAATAGGCGGGGAAAAAATAGAGCAGGTAGAACAGTTTACATATCTCGGAAGTGTTTTGGACCAACACGGTCAAAGTGGTAGGGACGTAAGGAGAAGAATAGCGCTAGGCAAGGAGGCTTTCTCAAGGAGGAGGGAGTTGATGACGGGGACGTTGAGTAGAGATGTTAAGACAAGACTCGTAAAAACTCTGATATGGAGCGTAGCTATGTACGGCGCGGAAACGTGGTCGCTGAAGCAGGAGGATAGACGTAGATTGGAGGCTTTTGAAATGTGGGTGTGGAGAAGAATGGAGAAGGTGAAATGGACCGAAAGGAAAACAAATGAGGAAGTACTAGAAATGGTGGGGGAGGAGAGGGGTTTGTTGAGAGAAATCCTATGGAGGCAGGAAAAATGGATGAAAGGCGTATTGAGCGGTAGTGGAATGTTGAAGAGGGTAATAGAGGGGAAAATGTTGGGCAAGCGAGGTAAGGGTAGGAACAGGATAGGGATGTTGGACGGGATGAAGGGAGGAAAGAAGTACACCGAGATGAACAGGGACCTGATATAGATTAGTTTGCTAGGTGGGGAGTCACAAAATGTTTATTTGATAGTTGTGTCCATCCAAAAACCTACCTTAACCGGTAGATTACCTAATAATATATATATATATATATATATATATATATATATATATATATATATATATAAATTTACACGAAGTCAATGTTTTAAAATACAAAGTGGTAACAGTTCTATGAACATCACAGAAATGATTGAGGTGCAATGTGCAACCGAGTGAAAGCGTATATGTTTGTGCGTATTGATTCGTTGTGCAGCCAACAAAATTATTCAAAATTTTAAAAAGATCAGCGAATATTTTATCACTTCCTCTTATAAAATTCCAATACATCCACTCAATTCAAACCTATTTACAAATAATGAACTAGAATTTATTACCTTAACATATATAAATATCAATTGGTAGTTACAGAAATAAATAATTCTAGTAGGACTTCATGATCTCGAACACGACGTATTTCATTTAGACAAATGAAAAAAAACTTAACTGTGGATTTTGCATTGTCCACTTAGGTATTATTGATTCTAGTATTTCACCATCCAAATACTGCTCTTTACCTTATCTCATTCATGATATTATAATCTCGCCGTCTGGCAGATCTTGTGGCCGAGATGCTGATACGTACTGACCTAAAATTGCTCTTCATGAATGCATTTGCACCTACACGAGAGGAGAAGAAATCTCGTTTGTGAAAGGTTAAACAGACAGGAAGTCTTTCGATGGAACTCTCACGCAGGGAAACTAGAACTAAATGAGCGAGGCGAGAAAGTTTGAGAGTACCCATTCAACGCAGGTAACATGGATTAGTGCCACAGTAAATTTTGCAAGGAATGGTACGAATAGGAAATTGAATTAGAGGAAGGATGGATAAAGATAAATAGGAAAACGAAAGACCAACAAAAACGAGAGGGTCGGTAAAAAAAGGGGGAAGAAGAGAGTGTTCGAAAGGGTAGTGGATCACGTGACTGACCCCAATATAAAAAAGTTGGCGTGCTGCGAAAGAAAAATTAGAAAAAGGAAAAGCGTAGGGAAGAAGATATACAAAGAAACGGTGGGCGTGGCGATGGACAATGGTGGAGAAATATGGAGAAAAGATAATAACGATAAGGTACTTAATAAAAGAGGTATGTTCTTGGACCGAGAAAACTGAGGGGAAATATTTTAAGGAAAGAAAACATACTTCTAATCACAATTTTTTCAGTTGTTTTTCAATCAACGTGCATTTCCTTTTCGTGTAACGTAGAGTATAATATTTAAAACAAGATGATTAGATGCGTAACTGAGATAATCTTTTTCTTCTCGATGGAACGATATACTTAAGAATGCACTCGATCATCGCACATAAGCTCATAAAAACTCCTCACTTGACCCCGCGAGACCTTAAAAAAATTTTCCACGAGCCACATTCAAAGGAAAGCCATACAATTAATGTACACCGATATGATTTATTTTATCTGATAATGTTTCTTTGGCTCAATTATGGATCCGCATATTTTCGTTAAAGTATCACAGCTACTTTCTGGTCTATCGTCAGCAACACACCAATTAGTTATTAATACCACTTCAGTTATTCAGTATTGAAAACGAAAAACAAGGCTTGCACACACACATACACATACGGGATACATGAATATATAGATTGATAGAGAGAGAGAGAGTCATAGTGTAGCAGAATGGACTCCCTCGTTTTAAAAAAATCATTGATGAGTGAAATGGAAAATAAGCGGAATGGGAGTAGTGGCGTTAGCTAGGGAAAACAAAGACATTCATGGACTTGGAGAAGATCACGGGCAACGTCGAATGGAACTTAATTTCAAGATACTAGAAGTGCTTGGATGTAATTACATCGACAGAACGTGCGTGGGTGTGTGTAAAAATATAATAATATATGTAATAAAATTAAGATAATCAGGCCGCAACTCTAAACATCAATATATAGATAACGTTAAGCAAGAGGTATGTTTAACGGGTAAACTTCATTAATGGAAAGAAAGCTATCTCATCTCCTTCGGACTGATAGCCGTTTACTAACAACCTTGACCCTACTTTGCCAGCTCATGCAAGCAAATAGTCATGCAAGATAAGCATTTACGACTAAAACCGAGGTCAAACTGTTGGAAGTTGTGCGGAAAATTCTCTATAATGTTTTCATTCTTAATTAAGGCAATTTTAAACGTTAAAATATTTGTAAATATCAAATTCCATGTTAATTTTTAAGAGTAACGAAAGAAATATACTTTCAGTCCGTTTCTTTAAAAAGACCTACTTTCTTTTTTTACCGTCCTAACTGCTGCTGAGAGCTTCGAATACTTTATCTTTCTTTGTATTTCTAAGGTCTTTTAAGATGTTTAAGGTATTGTTGTTTCCTTCTGATAAAAAAATTCCTTTTATTTCCTTTACAGTACAGTAAAATATTATATTATTTTAAAAAAATTAAACAAGAAATGGGAATAAACTGAAGGACACGAAGAAGAGGGAACACAATAATTACGCAGTAAAAAGAAAAAGTTTTGAGTTTTTTTGTGACATAAAGTGCAATCATCATTCTGCTGAAGATTTCTTACCTCACTATTTACTAACTTCTAGGTTTTTTAATTCCTTTACCTCTGTATTTCTCTAATTCATTTCGTTTGGTCATATTATTGTACAATTATACTATTGATTATAGAATTTTAAGCGAGTATTTATACAATGTTTGTGGAATGAGTAATCGTAGGTAACAGATTATAACATGACGGGACACCTAAAAATGTCCCTTGCTCCACATTAGCAAAAGTCTCGATCATTTAACGGATTGAAAGTTTGGAGAAAAAGTAAATATATGAGAATCACACAGAGGCCACCGAGGAATATATGCACTTAGTTTATGTTGGCTTAGCTTAAGAGCGTTCTAATGTGCAAGTTCGTAGTGACTGCATTAGATAACCGTATAACATGTTTGAAGATGTGCTGAACGAACAAAATCTCGATGGAAGCCTGGAAAGGAGAATACTGGACCCAAACATTCGAGGGTTGATTGAACGAAGTTTTGTCAATTTCCTGCCAAACATAAGTTATTAGGGGTGATATTTACGTAGTTACGGAATTGAACGATGAGAACATATGTACCCTACATATTCACAAACCACAAACAAACGTGTAGATTTTCCCTATTTAAAATTTTAAATTTACTAGGGAGGCTGCAAAGGAGTGATTTCCTAAAATACCGCCATTGAAGTAAAAATATTTCTATGATGGATTCGTTATAGGCAATACAAGCTTCTCTAGCTCTAAATGAACTTGCACGCCATCCCAATTTTTGTGCCATCATAATCACGAGAAGCAGGACATCGTTTCGTAATAGTCTAACATCAACATTGGATGTTATCCATGAAAATTTATGTGCAGTGATAAGGGTCATGTAACTTCCGACCATACGCTTTCAAAAATTGTGTAAACACGACGTATTACGTTGAATTAGTTTCCGCTCGGATAGTTGAGTTAGTAACTTTTCGCTTGCCACGTACCAACATTGCCTCTCTATCCAATCGGATTGAGTGATGGCATAAACCAGCGCTAAAAGACACTTGAGACTCAGGGTGGAGGATGAACCCTCGAAAAATTACCAATAACTTCGGCAAAGTATCCGCATGAGCTGCACCATTATGCGATATGCTTATACATTATTAATCAAAATGTCAGCACTCATGTCATACGGAGCAAAAGCAAAAAAAACTACCATTTCAATCAAATCAAGAATACAGATCGATGGAAGGAATATGAACTTCCGCCTATCGCCACTGCATTATGTTGATTATTCAGCGGGGAGCTAATCGGGGAGTCTTGTTTATGCTGTCAAATACTTTATTTATCTCCACGGAGAGATTAATATATTCCTTACGAGACATGCTTCATTAGTGACAGAAAACAGGAGTACAATGCAGATTCGTTCGTTAAAAATTCTTTTGTTGGCTTGAACAAAAATCACATTTAAGATTGTGTTTGAATGAACTTATGTGTGCCTGTGATGGACTAATTTAAACTTTTAAACTTGAGCACATCATGTGAGCATCACATCCTCTTCGCAGAGTAAATCCCCATATTCTTCACGTGCAAACCAAAAACAAATTTATATTAGTAAGTCGTTTACAACTGACAAATAATAAGTATTCTAGGACAGCAATTCGCTGTTTACGACACGCCAACTCAACTGCGTGATACCCAACCTATCCATGATTGTCATTAAAGGTGACCTGAAGATGCCATTTTTCTTAAGGACCGTACGACCACTCTTTGGCCAGGAAAGATGACTCTCATGTTACCCTTAGATACTCTTAAGACTAATTTTAATATTACGAATTAGAGCAAAGTTTCTGGGATTCATCCTGAATATCCCTGATGCAGTTTTCTAATGAATAACCATCCTGGGGACATTAAAAAAAAACCGGAGACAGATTTTCGCAAACCCTTTTCCACGTGACTGAAAAAAAATTATTCGCGGTACCAAATTGTTTCACATTTAGTCGTAAGACGATAGGTTCATTACATATACGCCAATCACTCTTCAAATAACATGAACAGCGTTCAGTGAAAACGCGATCCATGGCCCAGCGTGGGTTCTCATCCCAAAACGTGCGCAAATTAATGTTGGGGAGAAAAAGTTGAGAGGCGTGGATGAGAGGGGGTGGGAGAGATGTGGAGGTGGGGGGAGGGAGGAGGGTGAGATGGGAGAGGGTGGGATCGAATGGGCCCTGGGTGGTCGAACGGTTGTGAGGGCAACGGAAGTACGGGGAAGAATAAGTGAAAAAAATGAGAGAGTCCAGCGGAAAACGGTTCCCGTTGCTATACGTGAGCTGGGATATTGAATTTGGAGGAAAACTGTTGTTTCCGAATGGAAAAGTTTTGATGAGTTGGGTTTTACGTCAACGGGAAAATCGGATGAAGATGCCATCAAAACATTCCGACGTGATTTTGGCAGGAGAGGAGGGGGGTTAGCCTTTGATGGCGACTGTACGAAGGGAAGGAGAGGGGGGAGAGAAGAAGGTAGGTGAAGGGAGTGGGACCTTCACTACTTTACTGGGCCTGAGAAGAAAGAAGAAGAATAAAGGCAAAGCCCGGGCCGTGGTGAGAGAGGGCATTGGGCGAGGTCAAGAATACATCGAACCAGAGCCGGAAATTTGATTTGGAAGGGGGAGAGACAATTTCTGTTATTTCCCAGCCGTTAGGGGAGTCTCATTTATTTTTTTTCTAAGGCAATACTAAAGGTCCCCGAATCATTTTACAGAGTGTGAAGAGAAACTTTTCATCCCATGGCGATTGATTATCCTCAAGATAGGTGAAACACTTATAAAACAATATTTTCTCTACGTCCATCTTCTCATTTATTTTCTAAATAACATGGGGTTAAATTTTCGTCAAAGTAATTATCCTGTTTCAAACCTTGGAAGAGACATTTCCCGTGGAACTATAATGCTTCTACGGATTAATTTTTGGGAGTGATTATTATTTGTAAAGTATGTAATCAGGGGGATTTTTCAAAGATTCAACAGTCAAGAAAAGTCTCACTACTGTCGGAAATACCACTGGACATCTCCTGGCAAGCGCGAAAGGAATGGATTTTTAAAGGTTTCAAATTATTTTCATCAATATATTATGTGATTATACCCCATATCCGCGTCATATATTAAAAAATCGCACCCAAAAACAGCGTGCATTACACAGTTATTAAAAATCAATAATAGAATATCTTTCTACAGGTTTGTGACGCCTCCACGTTTTTCTGGGAGTAATAGTAACAATAATTCTGGTAATTTTATGTTACATCGACATGTCAAAGACAACGATGTAAAAGATTTAAGAGATTACAAATAAATGGTTCTACCTAAAGAAACCGTATGGTTATCTTCTTTCAAGTCCCTTATTAAGGAATGAATTCGTGGCATTAATATACTATAGACTATATACATGCTCATCGTATTTATAATAAGTTGTTAGAAAGGAATATTAATGAAGGAGTCGAACAAAGGTTTGGGGAAATGAGCACACGCTGTTGGCAGAAATTCGATGAAGTAATAAAAGGTGAATGGAGGATATGATTAAATATAGTCGAGTGATGAAGGCCAATCGAAAGAAAAATACCATTTTAGTGGATAAAGGTTAGGTTAAGAGGAGACATTTTGGCAAGGTGTCAAGATAGGGATGACTATCTAAACTAGAAAATAGCGTAAGACATAAGACGTTTTGGTTGTGCAAAAGGCCTTAAGCAGTCCATTAAAAGAATGAGTAAGTATTTAATGCATAAGATTGAAAGAGTTTCATTAAGCAAGTGCACAAACAAAGGTAAGTAAAAGTCAACAAAATGTTTATACTTGAAATTATTCAAGTAAGCTTAGCAAAATAAATATACCTCAACGATGCATATAAAGAACATATCCTAATGCGTGCTAATAGAATAGAAAAGCCTTAAGTGACGTCCCACGCATCAGCACTGATGGTGTAAGCAAACATTCGACAAGCTTGTAAACAACTCCCAACGAGCCAATTTGAGAGCCCTAGTACAAAATCACCTTGTACTGCTTCCTACCTTCCACAATTTAGTACAATTACGACATGCTCCAGGGCAAAGGGGATACTCATTAGAATGTTCCGAAAATCACACCTTTCCAACGCCAACCAATGTGAAGCCAAGTGTCACAAAGCAATGATTACTATCATATAACGGATACGTTACGGATAATAATTCCATCATTGTGAAGCCTCTTGGTCCTTAACTTAAGTTACCTATATCTTCGATGAAATTTACGAGGTTTCCAGTCAGTTCAGAAAAAAGAGGTTCTTTAATTATACATGTAATATTCAATTTGGGGCGATTAAATTTTTTTAGTAAAAAACTTAGTTTTTTTATTAGTTTAACACACTAGCCTTCGTTATTCTAATACAGTTGCTCATTAAATAAATAAATTCGTGTCTCGAGTCATTTCGTTTTTACAATAAAGTATGCCAACTTGTAAGTCTCAGAGTACACCAAAGAGAGAAAATGACTCACAATGGAAGTCGAGATATGCTTCACGATTCACAAGGTTTGCCTATATCTCCAGGGTTCGTTATGCACTGATTCGCCAGATAAAAACTGCCACCAACAACTATGCATTATATGGGGAAAATTGTAGTACGCCACCACTAAAGAATTGTTGCAACTTTAAAAAAATACGATGCGAACACATAAATTCCGCAAATGCGAATTGGTATAAAGCTACGAAGATTTTATAACGGCAGTCCATCCGAACGGGACCCTAGATGGCACATAGACTGTTACAGCACTGCTGAACAATAAGTTAACGATGAAAAGAAGCCTGAGAAAGGACACAATGAGAGAGTCTCGAAAAAAAATTAAAGCCAGTTATTGTAGAGTCGATATTGCAGTGAAATCCAGTCGACCGATATTTACGGATGTGTCGATAAGGCTGGAATCCTGAAGGAAGGATTTTTCTGCAAGTTCAGCAATGCTCCCATTCTCCTCTTTTCACTGCTCTTGAAAAATTTCCGTCAACCCCAGACCCTCACTCTTTCTTTCCTCTAGATACACTCCTCCGGTCATTCGTCCCAAACCCTTCCTGCTCATTTCGCTGACCTTTCCTCTTCCCGAGAGCACATTCCGCAACGCTCAGCACCCGAAATGGGCGCGTGCCAAAAATATTAACATGTTTATCGCCGAGTTCAAATTGACCTATTAACCTATGCAACACATACATTTTGAGGCTATTTTCGCACTTTGCCTTCTTGTAGGTTATTGAGGGTATTTTTTAATTGTCCTGCTATCGCTCACGTGACCTACAAATCGTCCGGTGGCTTATGCGCTCGCCAGCTACTGATTAGGTGGTAGGCTGGGTCGAGTCGGAATTGATTTTAAAGACTGTACTGAAATTAAATTCAAGGGTGGACAAGAATTTTCGTAAATCTGATATAATAACATAAATATATGATTTTTATTTACATTTCAAATTGTACACTCAAAACTAGAAAGTTTATTGTAATGTGTCACTTGTAAATTATTACTAGACAGTAATATATGACGAAATTATCTCGTATTAAATCAAATGTAGAAGAAATAATGGTTTAATTATATTTTCAAAAACATATACAGGTGGAGTTAGACGGCAAAAACAACATCGGCTACAGCTTTATTAAATATGACTACGCATTAATATTCATGAGGAAGTGCTGAAGATGGTGGGTGAGGAGAGGGATTTGTTGAGAGAAATCCTATGGAGGCAGGAAAAATGGATGAAAGGCGTATTTAGCGGTAGTGGAATGATGAAGAAGGTAATAGAGGGGAGAATGTTGGGCAAGCGAGGAAAGGGTAGGAAGAGGATAAGGATGTTGGACGGGATGAAGGGAGGAAAGAAGTACACAGAGATGAAGAGGGACCTGATGCAGATAAGGTTGCTGGATTGGGTTTTGTTTGGAGTTAGAAAATGTTTAGTTGATAGGTGTGTCCATCCAAAAAAACCTACCTTAACCGGTAGATTACCTTAAAAAAAATTAATATTCGATTGTTAGTAAGTTGTGTTGTGTTTTTGTTAAGAGAGACAAAAAAATATTTAGTTGTTGGGCCCATCCAAAACGTACCGATAGATTACCAATAGTAATATTAATAATACTGTTATTACGCTCTTCTTTGCGTGTTGAAAATATCTTTTCTAGGCGCTCTTGAAAGACCCACGAAATTAAATAAGATAATTCGCTGTAGATAGGGTACATGAAAGGTGTGCTATCCCAAATAATGATTATAACGTCAAAATCATATGTTGCCTTGGCGTTTGCTGCCACCTTTGGCGAAACGAACCTCAGGAAGATAACTTTTTCCACATTTCTTCTTACCGAGAGTCCACGGTTGTATAATTCGGCAGATTTAATGTACTGAAACGGAAGATTACTGCAGAAAAATTAATATATCCTTAGAGCCAATTCCAATTGCTTTTATCACACGAGAAGAGTGTTGGAACAAATAGTTGTTTCTCCTGTCCTGACGCTACGAGCTGACTAAGAAGTTTATATTTGTTGTCCTCTATTTTAGCTCGCCGGGATAGCTGCTATCCAGCTTAATGTGAGTGTAGCTTAAGTTGCAACAAGTAAACCAAACGGCCATTCAATATCCGCCTGACAGCGCATTAAAAGCGTTTCGAAAAATACCGTGGAACACTTTAGTGGTCTCAAAGCACTTCTCGTCAAAAAAAGGCATCAAATAAATTCTTCAAGAATGTTTAAAATTTGGAAATAACTAGGGATCATGCTCCTTATCGGAACTGGATTGCAAATAAGATTACCACTTAAAGAAGAAGGCTATTATTCAACAAGCTCTCTCTCCCTCTCTTCGGGAAAGCTATGAAACATGTATATACATGCAGGTATATCAATATACCTATACATAAAACGTTTTCATCAAAACCAGACGTTCTCAACGAAGATAAGGATTTGAAAGCGGGCTCAATAGACAGCTAAAAATCGTAAAATAACTAAATAAAAGAATTAAAACGGCACTACACTAATGTTATAAGATTAAAATTAAAGTAAATTGATTTAAGGACAGGATTGGAACTAATAATTCAGGCCTTATAATATGGCGTCAATAATATTATTTATTCCCCGTCAACCGTGGTAGGTTTGCGGTGGAGACAAAATTGGCACACCTAAATATCTTAGTTTCACCTAACAACAAACAACCTGATACTGCATGTTATTATAAACCCTTCTTCAATTTTGCATACTTCTCATTTCATTCCGTCCCACATGCCTGTACTACACGTATTCCCATTCATTTCTCGGTTGTCTAATTTCTCCCATTTAACACCAAATTCAATAACTTATTACAATGAAAACGAACTACACCTTTATGAAGTATTCTCGGGTCTTCCACCGGGTTAGGGGTTCCATATTGGTCGATGTTTCGGTACCCGATACGTGCATCGTTCTCAGGGTTGATGCACGAGTCGGGCACCGAAACATCGGCCAATATGGAACCCCTAACCCGGTGGAAGACCCGAGAATACTTCACGAAGCAAAAACGCCGGGAAAGCACCAGATCCAACTACATCTTTCTTTCTACCTCCTTTAGATTTCAACCAAAAATCCCCTCTCCTCCACCACTGTGCTTATCACATACTAGTTTGTTTCCCTTCTGTCCATTTTCCCTATGCTGTACCTCTCCATACCCACACTAAATAATCCCCAAATCTACGCCTTTCGCCTTGTTTGAACGAACATATTTCCGCTCCGTAAGAATATACCCTCCAAATCAATGTTGGATTAGCCGTTTCCTAACACCCATCATCAATCCCTTGTGAAAACTTAATCTGACGAATTTCAAGAAACTGTAACAGTAAATTTAACGGAGTCACCCGCTATGTGTGCATTATAATGCAACCATTTCAGAGAGTAAAAATCATTCGCCTTGACCGGGATTCGAACCCGGATCCCTCGATATCCGGCCGAGTGCTTTAACCAATTAAGCTACCGAGACGTCCTCTTATACTCTGAAATTTTGGGGGCTTTAAAGGAACAAGATGTTATGACGAAATACCGTACATACAATGTCACAGGCATTCGTAGTCGTGCGCGATGCGCCACAGTGGTGGTTTTGGTTAAATTGTGGCCTTAATTGGTTAAAGCACTCGGCCGGATATCGAGGGATCCGGGTTCGAATCCCGGTCAAGGCGAATGATTTTTACTCTCTGAAAAGGTTGCATTATAATCTGACGAAGTTTCTACCTGATTTAGTTTATGAATTCCTATTTTAATATTTTACATATTTTTTTCTTTCTCAAAAATTGCACCTTTCTTTTACTGCATTTATTCTAATACAATACTTATGGCACTGACTTTTCAATGCAACCAGCAATACTTGCAACTTTTTGGCTGACTGGTTTAATAACACTTGATAATCCGCAGACCTAACTGATTTTATAGTCTCTACGGAATTTCCATTCTGTATCCAGTTCTGCCACAATGCCATGCTAATAACATTTCCTTCACATACATATTGAAAATCACAGGCTATATTGGACACCCCTGTCTTTTCCCCTTTCCAAGTACTGTCCATTCCGACTCTCCATCCCCCAATACCTTCATGGAAACCATACAAAGACGCTTTTAATGCATGGGAGTATAATTAATACTTACTTGGTCTAACGATAATTTAATGTGGATGTTGGTCGGGATGAAGGGAGGAAAGAAGTACACCGAGATGAAGAGGGACCTGATATAGATTAGGTTGCTAGGTGGGGAGTTACAAAATGTTTATTTGATAGTTGTGTCCATCCAAAAACCTACCTTAACCGGTAGATTACCTAATAATATATACTTCGACATGAGGGTACCTGATGTGAGAAAAGTCAGCTTTCGAGAAACCGTGCGTGTTAGCAATAGAAGTAACCTCATTCCACGGATGGCGAGCTTATGGTTTCGGCTAGCAAATACATTTATTTTGTAAACTCTTTTAGTTGAAAGACTTAAAAAAATCAAATGAGGACACACCCGAGTAGGTCAATGGAAAGCTTCACTTTTTTTCGCTGGATGTGCCATGAGTAAAACTTATTAAACTGTGCCTAAATGTTATGAGAAACTTGATTTAAGAAACGGATTGGGATGCGAGGATGAACACTTTCTGTCTGTTGATATCGTGATATGTTCGTACGTTTTCTGCCCTTACACATAGTGCGGCTGAGTTTACGGGTTCAAATCCCTCCAGGGAAAGGTTTTTCAGTGGCATCCCGATTGCTACTTGGCCTGCTAAATGGAGAGTGGAGTACGCCGTCCGTCGGATAGAATTTTAAAATGTGTGAGACCTTGGAGCCTATCGTTAAGACTATATGCATATCGACGTTGGTTTGTCTCTCTACCCTTTCTTCATTCCCTGAATACAAGATGGATGGCGCAAATGAACTTAGTTGTCGGTTGCCTTCCAAGAAAACTATCTCTACCTTCTGTCTATATGAACAAAAAATTCCCTGCCTCGTCAAAATCATGGCTTATCTAGTTCAATGTAATTAAATTTTATGGACTGAATATTCATAAAATACTTTACATAACAGCCAAGAGTGGATTTTTAATAGTACGAATTTTAGTAAAGTTTACCATAGCCCTGGAGAAATCTGAGAGAAAGAAGATAAAAGAGGAGAAAGACATAACGGAAACCTATGATACCGATGGGAAAACGATGGGCTACAGAGAGAGCTACACGCACGTGTCTCATACGTACGATAGCCCACCGCAAGTCACGACTGCCACTTACAGTTTCACTGCGGTCGTTACCAAAGTTCATGATTCCAGTAGGTACACCGGTGATGAGTTTTGGTTAGTTATATGGTGGCAATGTTATACCATCTCCTTTGTGCATATGAAAAGATTTCACAAACCCAGTTCGTGAATTTCACCTGTATAAACATCAGGCAAAACACACAGCAATCGCGTTTGCTTCAGTAAGCTTGCATATATTTTCGCAAATTAAATCTAGCAAAAAAAATAATTATACGCATGTCATAGGTCGAATTTATTCCTAAACTTCACTTTAAAATAATGGATTTTCATCCAATTCCCTTTCTTTCAAGTGACTTCTCTTTCATTTGCAGAGCGACAATTTCGTCAACATCACACCACGTTTCGCAATCTCTTTCAACAATTTTTTTCGCCTTTCTTCCGATGATTTCTCACGGTAAATTCCTCTCTTCCTCCTCATATCTATCAGTTTCTTGTTTGCCTTCTTTACTATAACATTATTTTTTCAACCATTCTCCAAACACGCATCTTAACTGACTCCAATTTACGCTCTTCGGCATTTATCCAACATCGAATTTCAAAACCCTACTGCCACAGGACCCATTTTACATTATTCAATTATCTTACCCATACTTTCTTATTACCAGGAATGCCAATTCATCATTTCCGAGTATATTTCAAATGTTACCATTGTCAATAAAATATTAATTAAATGATATTAAAATTGAGCTTTCATTTAGTCCCGTTGAAGACACCTGCGTGTCCCCTTCATACACTCAACTTGAGCCATGAAATGTACATCATTGTAAGACATCATCAATGTACCTGTACATGCTCAGTTGGACATTTTCAATCGACACTTGATGGCAAACAGTTAGTACAAAAACTGCATTTTGAAGGTAGTATGTTAAAAACAACTCAGTAACAAATGATACCTATCACTTATGGCATATCCAGCATAAGAAAGCCCCTGAAGGTATCAAAGCAGCATTTAACTTGAAAACAATGACACAGGTCAACTTGTGATCAAAAACTTGTTCATTGCCATTTCAAATTTCAAGAATTCCTTCAAATGCAGACGTTGTAAGCATTCTGATAAAAATAATCAGCATGCGATGCCCTTAAGAAAAACGCGACATTTCAAGGCATTGCAGAAATGCGAGATCTAATTATATATTTTTTTAATATTCAAAATCATAAGAGAATTAAATTGGACTAATTTTTCCCTTTTGTAATGAGAAATTATAAAAAATAAATTACTAACAGTTATGGACAAAATCGTGATCCTTTAGACAATATACTCACACGATTATGAATATATATATATACATATTATTATTATTAGGTAATCTACCGGTTAAGGTAGGTTTTTGGATGGACACAACTATAAAATAAACATTTTGTGACTCTCCACCTAGCAAACTAATCTATATCAGGTCCCTCTTCATCTCGGTGTACTTCTTTCCTCCCTTCATCTCGTCCAACATCCCTATCCTGTTCCTACCCTTACCTCGCTTGCCCAACATTCTCCCCTCTATTACCCTCTTCAACATTCCACTACTGCTCAATACGCCTTTCATCCATTTTTCCTGCCTCCATAGGATTTCTCTCAACAAACCCCTCTCCTCCCCCACCATTTCTAGTACTTCCTCATTTGTTTTCCTTTCGGTCCATTTCACCTTCTTCATTCTTCTCCACACCCACATTTCAAAAGCCTCCAATCTACGTCTATCCTCCTGCTTCAGCGACCACGTTTCCGTGCCGTACATAGCTACGCTCCATATCAGAGTTTTTACGAGTCTTGTCTTAACATCCCTACTCAACGTCCCCGTCATCAACTCCCTCCTCCTTGAGAAAGCCTCCTTGCCTAGCGCAATTCTTCTCCTTACGTCCCTACCACTAGTATATATATATATTTTAAGGTAATCTACCGGTTAAGGTAGGTTTTTGGATAAAGGGCGTATTGATCGGCAGTGAGATGTTGAAGGCTGTAATAGAGGGGAGAATGTTAGGCGAATGAGGAAAGGGCAGGAACAGGATTGGGATGTTAGACGGAATGAAGGGAGGAAGGAAGTACACAGAGATGAAGATGGATCTGATTTAGAGAAAGTGGTTGGAATGGGATTTGTTAGGAATAACAAAACAAAATCCATAAACAATAGCTTGGTAGTTGTGTCCATCCAAAAACCTACCTCAACCGATAACCTAAACAAAAGTATATATATATATATATATATATATATATATATATATTTATATACACATTCATGTGTGCATATTTATATTTATATTTATGTATGTAATATACTGGTGTACTTCCAGTATATGAGATGAAGAGGGGCCTGACATAGATTAGTTTGCTAGGTGGGGAGTCACAAAATGTTTATTTGATAGTTGTGTCCATCCAAAAACCTACCTTAACCGGTAGATTACCTAATAAAATAATAATATACTGGTTTATATACATACAGGAAAAAAATATTTTCGACCTCCGATGAAGGAGCCTTACAAAAAGTTAGCTTTTCATTGATTACCTCATCTCACCATGGCAATTTTTAACCTCTCTGACATCGAATCCATTCGAGTATATGAACGTCACACGGCCGCAAAAACGTAAACCCAAAAGTCTCCGGTTTACGCAACCCTGCCTAACGACACTTAGCTTAAATGACGCCTAAAATTCCGTAAAAATACCTACACGAATCCCCGATTAACGACGTGCCCGTAATTAAGGACAGCACCGGCGCGAGCTCCGGACCGGTCGATAATGGCGGCCGCCGTAATTCAGCAATATTATTTTAACTCTCACCCCAGAGCTTCCCCCTCCGCCCACTTAACCCTATCCGCTTAAGTCCGCGCTGATCCAGCCCTCCAGTTAAACCAACTCCATCGACGCGACTTTCGGACACACTCAAATATTTGTGCGTCCGTTTTATCAAATGAATATGTGAAAAACACGAATACGTCCAGACTCAAAACAGTTTTGTGTTTCTTTACCTATCACGACAGATGGACGAAAACGGAAAGCACGTCGAATATAAACCCTTTAGTGCTGCTGATTTCCTCTAGGGCGTTTTGTCTGATTTTGACGTGATTTTCAGGCGAGAGTTGTTTGTTAGCATTTTACATAAATGGGAACAGTTAAAATCTGGATTTTGTGACCCCATTTACGCTGACCCTGGTTTGTACGTCCTCTTAAATTGAACGGGTTGGAGCATGTACTATTACCATGAAAAATAACCAGGATTTGTTCATCCGCACATTTGACCAACTACGCAAAGTTCGTGGCCAAATGTGATGGAATTCGAAAATACGAATTTTACCTTTGCTCGTTCAAATTCAGAATTCCAACGGTTAAATTATTTTTCGTTTTATCTTCCATGGAATCAAGATCGACAAATCATTCTTGACAACTTAGGGGTGGTCCATAAACCAAAGAACCCCCTCTCTATGCTCTCTGCCCAATGAGCATATAAACCAGGAGCTTACTCACCCAAACTCCAGTGATACCTAAAATATTATGACGGCGAATTTCATCGATGCCAAGAAAAATCTCAGGAATATATTAACTTAAGTTTGGAGTGGTGCTTGTTTATATGCCGAATGACGAAGTTGAGAAATATAAGACGATTTTGTTTTTCCTTATCTTTTTATAGTGAGCATTAAGAGATATTTATCCTCTTAAGCATAAATAGTTCTCTAAAAATTATCCGGTAATATATTTTTTTCAAGTTTAGAGCATCATATATAGTATGCCATGATTCCCGTTTTTCAACTCGCTCCGACATTTTCCGCCATGTAGCAACGTCAATTGATTCACGCTTCCGTAGTTGGTTACTTGCTTGTGGATCGACCCTCTTACTGATAAAAACGGATAATAATTTTATGCACATGGTCACCCTATATAGAATAACTCAGGATACCGTAAGGGTAATCAACCATAAGGTTGGTTTGATAGATGAGGACATTGCCTACCAAACACCAAACCTTCTAAGAAGTGTTATACATGAATTCGTACAAAAGGGTTGAAGGATTCAGTTCTTTCCCCCGTGTCGTCTACAGATTCTGAAAAATATTGGTTACCGAAAAAATGACATAGCTTGTGCAAATTTGAAGATTCTCAGAGGAGTTCCTATTAATCGAGCCTGGACTCCCTGGTCAGTAGTTCTTCTCAATGAACTTCCTTTCCCCTTAATTTTAAGGAAAAAATTTGGCATCAGACACAGCATTAAAAACCCGCAAAAATAAATATAGATCAACCTGACATAATAATGTAATTGAAAAAAATAATTATACCTGAACACGAAATATAGACATGTAAAAATGTATGGATTAGCGTAGAGCGTAATAAGATGATGTTTGAACCTTTCCTGAAATAGGAGAAATGAATGACTGATAAAAAACTTAAAGCACTAAAAAAGTACTCAAATATTTTCTCGAGGATGAGTGCTTCCTTCGTTTACGTACATATACTTTCACTCGCATAAAGCCCTTCTAATGAGATATTAAAGCCATCCTCTTCTCTGTCTTCCCAGGAATCAAACAGACTTCCGTGAAAAGAATTCATCAATCAAACCACTTGGCCACAACCTGTTTTTTCAGTCCTCTGCGAATAGCCTCCACTTAAATTCCCTCAATCTTCATAACAAATCCTCATTTATATTCTACTCCTTCAAACCTACTTTTTGTGTCCCAATTAAAAAGCTCATCTCAAAATAACAATTGATCTAAAATCAGAATATCGCTGATGTTTCAAAGCAAGTCAACCTTTTGGAAAAAGCAAGACGGAAATACCGCGCTAGGTTATCCAGACTCGAAGCCGTTTTAACAATGCTACCAGGAGTAATAACTTACGTCAGCGCAATTTCCGTTAGGAGAATATTTTTTATCTCTCATAAGAAATAAAATATACCATAAATTGCAATTGAAGTGTAAATAACGTAAAGTAAGAGAGCACTCCATGAACATCGATTGGCCACTCTAAACTTAAGTTTTACTACGCACAAATCCTTCGCTTTCGACTTTTATATTTCTTGGGAAATTCACCGATTCCTTCATAATCAATTTTTTGAGTCACTTCACCTAACCGGCTTCAGAGAAAGTAGCAGCGAGCAGCAGATTGCAGCGAGATCACATTAACAAAGTCACTCACTTCGAGGAATTTCAGTGAAATTAAAGTTTTTTAAGTAACATTTTTTAAATTATGGTTTTAAAACACGTTAATGTGTCTCATACAGCGCTGATAATCCTATCCAATTGGTACAAAAACGATTTGAGCATAATTGCAAACATTGTCCAGTTTAAATTTTTATTCTTCATTCAGCATAGGTGTGTAATTTTTGAGACTGTTTTCCATATTACCAATCGATTACTTGCTAAAAATGCCAACCTTAACAGAAAATAATGTCACAGGCATTTTGCTATTCATGATAAACTAAAAAGTTCTTCCACATCCTCGGTTTCTAATCCAAAGGGCCATTTTATCGACTCATACCGTACGACCAGTGTTCATCTAATAGGCAACACGTTTAGGATTCGGTACAAGGAAAAAATATAGGCAAACGCTGGAACGAAATCGTTTCCCTTTAAAACTCCGTTCTCTTTCGTGAAATCCTTTTATTTCATTCATCCCCCTCCCTCCTCCGAACGCACGAAATTTATTTATCCATTCATGAAAAAAAATCCCCGGAAACCGCGGCCATAAAAATCATCCAAGCCGAAGGGGCATACAGCGCAAATATCGCCGAGCCCCGCCCCCGATCCCGGCCCCCGATCCCGGGCCGTTGGCCACCTCCTCCACCCAGCCCACCCACCCGCCTGTCCACACTTCACGCCCTCCTCCCCAGCCGGCCTTCCCTCCTCCTCGGACGCCACACTCGCGTCCCTGACCCGCGCAGACTGCACCCATCTGTTCCCTCCAATTCGATTAAATTCACTTTTCAACCCCCCACCACCAGGGGCAGCGGCACCGGTGGAAAATTTTCACCTTCCCCGATTCCACCATTTTTGTCCACAAGGGGAAGAAAAAAGATGAATAGAAACAAACACAGACAGATTAAAGTACTCTTACTTCCCCTAACGAAGGATAATCGTAAAAAAAATCAGTCTTAATCATACCAATTTCTGAATAAAAAATTACATATTTGAAACTTTCCCCAAAAGCACCCGTTAATACACGTCAATATGGTTAGCCACCACATATGTAATTTTGCATGCGTTTCTTTAACCGCAAGTAAATATGTATATTTGTCTTTCAGTGAATTTATTTACTGTATTATCATTGATAATCTAACAGTTATGGTAGGTAGGGCATGGACACAGGCTACACAACAGTTATACATTAAAGGCTGTACTAACATCCCTCGACACACGTTCTTGCGGTGGCTTGCGGTTTATGGCATGGATGTAGATTCTCCTTCCCTCTGTCCCCACCACCTTCTCCAGGTGCACCCACACCCTAACGTAAACCTCTTTTTATTCGGCATCCCCGACAACACTCGCCCCCCCCCCCTCTCTCTCTCTATCGTACCTTCCATCTCCCCGACTTTGGGTACCGATGGAACAGGCGGTGGGACAGCTTCATTCTTTTCTACCTCTTTGCCATCCTTTTTAATATTTCCTATCTCCAAACTCCAAACCTTTAGCGCCGCCGTCCGCAACGCTGGCACAGACACACAAACGCGGGATGTCACAACTCAAAAAGAGGCTCCCACACCACCGGCCTCCTCTGCCGTCCAGAATTTTGTGCTATTATGGGATGTTCCGCGGGGACATATTTTTTTTGTCCTGGGAGGATCGACAGCCCCTCGCTGCCGTGAGTAGTCCGTAGACCTCCCGTCGATGGTGCAGGAGATGAAGCGGCCCCACGACTCACTTTCAGACGAGTTGTCATTTAGAAAGACCCCGAGAAGACCCGGAATTGAAGTCTTAAGTGTCTCCTCCAACTCCCTCGCCGCGGTGGACAGTGTTGAGGAACAAGGGAGAAGTTAAACCAAGTCAACGAAGACAAAGTGATGCTTAGATTGGAAAGAGATGTACGATGAGAAAGAAAACGTGGGCATGACTGAGCAAGGTGAAAAAAATAAAATGGAATGCGTTCCCAAGAAAAGAAGAGCATGAAAATATTTTAAGGGTTATCTGTGGAGCTTGTATAAACTTTCTTCTTCGAATTTTGCATATTCTGTGGCAATCAAAAGTTTTATTTAACCACGCTGGAATGAATAATCGAACCGAAAATACGTTAAAAAGAAATTAATTATTTTTAATGATAGACGTTGGCAAACAGTGGACCCATCAATTCATTATTGTTTGACGATTTTTTATGTAATTTTGACAGATAAGAGCTTTTTTTATACTGAATGTTTCAAAATATGCTAGAAAGAAATCTTATATACAGGCAATATAGTCATGAAGATAATTTAACATTAGTTACAAAAATATCATGCAGCAAAATACAGCATACGACGTAAGTAGACCGGTGTTACATAGCAATTCTTTGATCCATGGAGCGACCGAAGACTTCGAAGCACTAAAAATCCTTACTTTTTCAAAATTATATACAAGTGAAGGCAAATTAAAATTTTAAATATATTCGGTTGCAGTCACGATAACTTTTCTTCAATTTATATAACCAACGAAAATTCCAGTTATTATAAATTAAATAAATGATAACTAATTTACGTGACTAAAACATTTTTACAATCGAATGATAAAAAGGGCCTTTTAATGAAAGTGAATCATTAAAACTTCTGACAAGTTCAACAAAATCCAAGAGAAACATCAGCTGGCGGAAGCAAAGTTCTAAATCTTCCGAGCAAATGGTAACTTGCAAACGGCTAGGAACACTTTATCACGTACGGACTGGATAGAAACGTCTCTTCAAACGTGGAGAAGTCAGAAAGAAAACATCCTTTACCCCTCATGAAATAGCCACTAAGGAAAACAATTCAGCTGTTGCTATGGCTATCTTAGGATGGCTACTCATAAATCTTCAACGGGAAATCTGTTATAAAGTTTAGTGTTCAAAAGGCCATTTTGAAGGAAATTTCCACGTAGTGTCCATGAAAATCTTACAAATCTACCAAAACGTATCTTCTGAATGGCATTTTCCATTCGTAAAAATATTCCAAATAGGAAGTACCACCGCAAATACTTATTTATACGATCCTTTCCACAAAAAACGCAAAGGAATATGGCAAGAGTGCTGAAATTAGTTAATTTATCAAAATCATTTTCATTTGATACAGGTACCGAAAAAGTATTTTTTTTGTTTTATTTCTTTCATCATTTGCATTATCAATTAATCATTTAAAATTCACATTAAATTCATCATTAATTAAGGCTCTTTAAAGCAAATATAATATGTTGAAAAGAATAGGTAAACAAATGCGGTTATTTTAATTGTTAAAAATCTATTCGATTAATTAGCGTGCCAGATTACCTTATGAAAACAACACTGGTTGCACTGGGTGAAACGATTCGTGTTGCTGTACCTTTGAAATTGATATTGAAACAACAAACAATGGAGTGCGTATTATTTTTATGCGCCAGGCTGTAAACTCTCTAGAACTAATAAAATAAATAAAAAAATAAGCGATGTCGCATTAATGATCAAGTTTCTTTGTTATTAACCAAGGCTATAATATTTTAGCACAGTATGGACAGTTATATTTTACTCCGAAGTGATATATTCATTATAGAACTAGTCGTAAAACACAATTATTTGTGCGATTAAATAGAATTTATGGCAATTACACGGATCAAACGTTAACTGACATGCAACGTACCCAACGTAAAAATACACTAGAATCAATCACTAGTCAACCTTATTTGAATGGGAAAGAAATGAGATTCTGAATAAAATGTCTTCTTAGCTCGGTCATACGTATGCAGGAACGTGACCTAGGAGATCAGAGAAGAAACGCCTAAAATGGTACCAAACTTCACGCTACTTAATTCAAATAATGTAAATCGAAAAACCTTAAAACCTGTACTTTGGATCAATTAATTAATATAAAAGATGGCATAGGATTTATTTAACTACATTTCTATTTTAGTTTGTATCTCTTAAATGGCTTTATTTACCGTGCCCTCGGAATAGGCTAAATCTCTGAATGGAGGACACCCGTCAACATTAACTAGGGCAGGAGTGCAGCTGTGGAAATGACATTTTAGGCTATCTGTCTTTATGATACCAAATGTATTTTTTTATAATTTTAACATTTAATAATTTAATAACTTTTGGTTTACCACGCCAAAATTAGAAATCCTTCTCATAATTCCAAAAAAAAAGTTGAAGCATGGTAAATTCAATGAATGTGATAGAGTATTTAAATAATACGCAATAGGCACCTAAATGCTGTGTTTTCGTGAGCATAAACATGCATAGCTGGGCGAGGGATGAACGCACTAAACATGCAGGACATTGTATTGTTCAATGAATATGTATAAATCGTATTCTCCCAAAAAAGACAGAATCACGAAGTTTAAATATGGCTGAAGATATAATTGAATTAATTTCTCCGGCAGCTTCCGAGGAATCGTCCAATTTATATGCAGCTCACAGAAATATGTTTTCATTTTCCCAACAGACGACAAGCCCGCTCACTTTCCAGCCAAAATAGGTCACTCTGATCTGCTTAATAACTCGCCTTTTCAATGAGAGAAGAGGCGGTCGATTCGGGCTAATGTTTCAGTCATGGGACTCTATTTTGAAAACGCTATCCACAATTTTGGGCCATAAAAAGATAAAATGTCGCCAAAACGGATCTCCTAAATAGAAAAACCAGAAACGTTTGATATTACTTCCAAGACATAATGCCCAGCAAAAGTGCAAGGAGTACCCGTTTCTGTAGTACTACTAATTTGTTCACCATGCACAGTTAATGCGCCCAATGAAATGGATGAAACTCTCGCCATGATATTAATTAACTCTTATCAATAACCCATCATGAAAGAAAAAAATGTAAAAAATGCTGAATATAGTATTCTGATGATTTCCCTGAATCTCCCTTAAACGGAGGATTTATCCAGGCAAAGTTTTTTTTCCGTGCATGAACTAAAGTTAAGGATACGGTGGTGATAATGGTTGATAGAAATATTTGACACGTCATCCACCCATCAGAATGCTATTTTCTGAGTATTTACTGGTCCAATTTGAAAGAATCGTTTTCAAAAAGAAACATTCCTGAAATCATAAACGTTCAAGAGGCGGCGTCGATTCTGTAACATATTCTATCGTAAAAGGAAATTTATAATTGTAATGCTCTTAGACCAGGATTGAGAATCATATACAGGGTCGCACCCAAAACTGGTAGGACTGATTTTTTTACAAGAATTTTATGGACGATATGCTTACATCGACTTAATAATCTTCAAATTATGCTCCTTGAGCTGCTACACTGTATAACGTTGATCCCATTCTCCGTACGCCCGCTGGAAATTTTCTTTGGGGATGCCGTTGATGACCCTCGTCGAAGCCTCTTGAACGGCCTTTATCGAGTCAAAACGTCGTCCCTTGAGTTGTCTTTTCATCAGGGGGAAGAAAAAGAACCGGTGGTGCCAGGTCGACAGAATAGGGCGGGTGCGGCAACGTGGCAACGCCGTTTTCGTCCAGGAGCTGTCTGACGACGAGCGCGCCATGGCACGAATTTTCGGCACCATCTTGGCGCACACCTTGCGCATGGCCAAATCCTGTGAAATAATGCGTTGGACGTTGGATGCAGACAGACCCAACTGGTCTGCAATTTCTTAACTGGTTAAGCGTCGGTCTGTGTTCAGCAGTGTCCTCACTCTGTCCACATTCGTGTCGGTTCTTGCCGTCGCCGGCCGTCCGGAGCGATGGTCGTCTTCAACGAGCTCCCTACCCTCTTGAAACAACCTGTGCCACTCAAATACTGTGAAACGGCTTAAAACAGTGTCCCTATAAGCCTGCTTGATCATATCGAGGGTCTCAGTTGCCGTCTTCCCGAGTTTCGCACAAAACTTCACGGCATAACGTTGCTCTAAATTCAGATTCATTTTGTTTTTCGACGCGGACAAAAACCTTGTCTCACTAAAATGGTGTATTCACTGAACGACATCCCGCAGGCGACTGAGGTTGGTGTCGGTCTGTTGCTAAGAGCCCCCTCCACCTTACCCTGCCAGGCAGACCCCCCTCCACCGCTCCGTTCGCGCCAGAGAAAATCAGTTTTACCACTTTAGGGTGCGACCCTGTAGTATTACCTATTTTTAACGTTCCACGAGAATTATAACGTTCCGCGACCAAAAGTATGTTTTACAAAGAGAAACGTTTATGAAATATCAAAGAAATTAAAGCTAGATTTGATCGATTTTTTTACCTTTTCTTCCGCGAAGAACCACTTAAATTTCCCACTGCCTATCCGGTTCCTTCGCTTGACTTGCTTAAATTTGATCACATTTTTCAGTGGGTTCTTGCACCCATTTCAATTACCTTTTCAAGTGAATGGATATAATACTTGTGAAATAAAAATGATAGTTAGGAAAATTAAGCGTTAGAAAGGAGTCGTGTTGCTAACTTATTTGGCAGAATGGTCACGATGCATGAAATGTCCGCCTTGAGTATGCCATAACCCTGTATTTCCGATGCACACGACAAATAAGGTGATAACAAAATAAATATTCAAAACTCAGCATTACGAAATCCATTGCCTCAAAGGAAATGTGTTAAGCTGGCAATGAAATCAAGGAAATTGAGTCGAGCTTCCTGTCTAGACGACTCTATCATTTCTTACGGCTTCGTCGTAAGCGTTTTTTATTCCCGTCTTGGAGTAACCGCTCGGGAGACGAGGCCGGCTATAATCCCAAGGCGTATTTATGTCTCAATTTATTTTTCACTTCACGCCCAAGGATGTCAAATTTTCCATTTTTTTAATATTCGTTCTTTTGGAAAAAATGAGGAGATTTTTCAAAAATGTTATTTTCCTAAACTTGTGGAAATGGCGTGGGCACGGAAAGGATTCCAGACCTCTCTTGAATCGCATTACTTCTGCCTTTCTGACTAAAGTAATACGAGACTGCAGCTTATAATCCGCTTTCAAATTTTCTTTAAAATCCAATGGAAAATTATCAACAGAGGTAAAACATAAAACACTTCGGCCTTCTCATGATTCCGAGATGCATAATGAGATTTCCAATGAGTTACGTGTCCAGTCGACATTTTACAGAAAGAGAAGTAGGTTGTAGAAAAACAAAAATGGGAGATTGAATTATTCTTGGATATTAAACTGAAATACCCTAAGAATAAATGTTTCCTCTTTCTAAGGAAGTTTCACCTTAATCTGTTCGGAAGAGTATGTTTAGCATCACTAAAATACGTGTTGTCCATCGAAACCCAACCCCATAAAGGGACAATTCTGCACTTAGCTGCTGTGACATTCAGCGAAGATAAATCAATATAAACTTTATAATCATAAAACCAATGAAAGGTACATTCTTATCCCAAAATTCCCACGTAGACAAGCCTTGACTATCTTTATATACTATTCCACGTTACCGTCCTACTATAGGAGCTCTCATTCTAGCTTCTCTCATTATATTTTTACAGTATTTATAATCTCAAAGGAACATTGAGAAATCAAGGTAATGTGATTTTAACTTTAACGAACGACTTTGGTAATACTTTATAATTTTTCTAATTATTTGTAGAGCATAATAAATGTGAACTTATTACATTTTTAAGAGCTTTATCGCTAAATTTTCGATTACATTCACCAGCTTCTAACTAAACCAAGCATTTCGTGTCAAAAATTTCGTCTTCATATTCTCATAATCAACACAAAGCAATGGAAAAGTGAAATAGACGAGAAAGTACTTTACTACTCGTACACCTGTTAAAATAAGGGGAAATAATCAGCTTTTTGTTACTCTGTTGATTTTTTCGAAATTTTTGGAATTTTCTGTTTCTGGAAGTTTTGAGTACGTTTCCGTTCGCGTGAGCCGAAAATTCACGCTCTAAAAGTTTTAATGCTAGAATACTAGATTTGACTGCTGAGATGGCCCATGTGTTATTCTTGCGAAGCGGCTCGCTGCGAACCAAGAAAAAAGCATAAATAAGGTGTTAAGTTGCCAGTTACAATTGTACAGTCGCCCATTAACCCTGTACTTCGTGTGCATGCATGCTGCAATGTAAGAGGACCTTTGGATGAAATAGGTCAAATTGGGAAACTACTACTCACGCGGCGGTCATAAAGTGAGGCAGACGTGCATATAACTCTCATCCAAATACGTCTTTTTTCTTAAATCCTTTCACCCTCCGTATGTCCCGTTGAAGCGCAAGACTTCCCCGGATAAGTGTGTCCCGTCAATAGAGAGATAGATCAACTGCATTTTGGTTATTACGTATCAGGCCCTTCGGAGAACAGGTACTAAAAAACTCTTGGGGTTAGGGTACATCGTGGATATTTGACCCACGGCTATAGAGGGCCTTTTCGGAGAAAGGTAGATACCTTCGAATGTATCGCGGGCAGGGAACCCCCGAAAAAACCGATTCCTACTACCCTTTTCATTCAGGTTAGAACAAGTATGGAAAGAGACCTGATATTAGCCGATGTACAGGTCTTTTGAACCAAGGTTATGCTTAAACCGATGTAGAGGTATGTTGCCATTTTTATTGCATGAATGATCAATATCATAAGAGAATATATTTAGCCAAAGATAAAAGAAACTTGTTCGAGTTTACGAAATCTACTTTGCTAATATTAAGTCAGACTAGAACGGAGAACCATCTCTGTGAATATTAAGAAGAATTCCAAATTCCAGGATTCCAGGAAGTTAAGAGTAATTGATTTGGCCACAAAAACCAACATTATTAGCATTACGACGGCTATAAAAAACGCAAAATTTATGTTCAAAAGATCAGGGTACTTAGGCTTCCTTGTATCCCATTAATGACATCACAGAAGACCATACAGTTTAATTAAACTTACAACTTTCACCATAAATCCCTGTACGCATTCAGAAACAGCTATTTAAAACAGCGAATTACCGCGGATGTAAGCGTTAATTGGCCGTTCTGACAAGGGAATCATGCCATAATGAGAATGTGGGGGGGGGGGCAGCTTTTAAGCTTTTCAAACAAAATCCTTGTCATTACAGACACCAATCGTTTTGTGCATTGTTCTCTTGAGTTTTTCGTAGGAGAGAGAGATGTTGAACCGCTAATCGCCTTCGCTTAACCTTTAGAATTCCCATCTGCCTCCGCTAATAGACGCTTCACTCCGGCTATTATCGTGTTCTACATCTTTGTCCTGGAGGAATAAGGCACTTTCGATGAAATCCGAAACCTGAGCGGTAGAGTTCCCTGCTCTCCGAGACATACGATATTTACTTCGCCAATTCCCTCCTACCTCATCAGTGTATTCTATCCACAAAGAGAGTCAATGCCGATGCAATATGTCGCTTAATGCAAATTGTAATTCCGAGACAATTAGCAAAAAAAACATGAAACCGAAGAAGAGTGAATACTGAAGAAATTCACCAATTAAGTACTTCCTATACACCAAATAACTTCTACGTATCATATTCTTAAATTCAATTTTGATCACGTCCAAAACATTGCAACAATTTAAAAGTGTAAAATTCATTCGCCTTGACCGGGATGCCGGTCAAGGCGAATGATTCTTACACTCTGAAATTGTTGCATTGAAATGTATATTAGCGGATGACTCCGTTAAAAGTTACTGTTGCGGAATATCCCGCAGTTTCTTAAAATTTCACTTCCAAAACATCCAAATGTTTTTTATGTGCGCATCCATTTTGAAAATAATTGAACGAAATAAATGCCAGAGAAAATATAATTATTACAAGTCAGAAGCCTGTAGCATACTTCAAAGAGATGATATTACAAAAACATATCAGGTAAAAAAGCAATATATTTTTGTGAAATCCAACGGTGTAATCATTATAGTTTTAATATTGTGACAGTTATAGAACGTTGAAATTAAAATATAGTGTGCGTGCAGCACTCATATTATGATATTTAAAAACAAGCTATTACTTCATCCCTAAATAATACTTTGAAACATGAAATTAATATTATTGAATTAAGTTATGTTCATTTAACATTATTTCCATACTAAAAAGACTTTGAACTTTTCCACGGATTTTGATTTACGCGTACTACGCTTTTCACGGGATTGTGGCATTATCAGTTGGCTGATGATGCCGCAAGTCGGTGAAACGCCTTGTACCTTATAATAACAATCTGTGGAATAGTTCAAAGTCATTGTAGTTTGGATAATAAATACTTCCGCGAAGTAAAGCCTGAAACAGGAGAAGATAACATAATTTCGCCTCAACTCAGTACGAAACATTAGAAAATTAGAAAAACGTTTTTAGAATATATGCCTTCAAAACAGTTCACGTAAGGGCAGAAGCACCAATCACTTTAATGTATTGCCACTCATAATTTTCTTAGGAATTCATTTTCAAGAAATGGCTCCCTGATAACTCCAGATCAAGATTCAGTGTATTAAACCTGCTCATTGATATGCCAAATAAAATAAACCGTGACGAAGATACAAGTATTTCGAACAAACTTTAAACATAAAATAATTACTACCTAATAATTACGACCTTCGGTTTGATTACTGTGTTTTGTACAGATTTATAAATTCAATATCGGTACTTCAGATACAAAATGGATGTATCCTCCCCAAAGGGGGAAGTTCTACATTCGAATGCCAAGCAGCTTTCTACCAAATGCGTCGCTATATTTGGGATTTACCTCCCAGCACTGCGCGAAAATTATTTGGGACAAACTTTTTAATAAAATAACTATAGTGCGAACATAAAAAACAGCATGCAAGTAACAACGACAACAAAAATAAGTGCGTACATATCGAGGGTGCATGGTGTGCATGTATTAATATAATTAAGTTAGCAGCACGGTTTCATGTTTAGTTTGCGATCGGTAGAGGCTGGGATTTGTTCAATTAAACATAGCGGTCGAGTTGCTCTTAAATAGAACGTTCGAATCTCGAGCGACCGCAGTATTTGAATTACTGCCGGATATTGCAACACCTCTGCGAACCCCATCACCATCGCATTTCTGCAATTTCCGCTGACGCGTTTCAAACACCGCAACTCCATGCCAATCTTTTCAATTCGTTCCCCCGGCTACTACGCTCCTCTCCCTCCATTCTCCACCCGCTGGCTTCTTAGCGATAAAAGGCGGTCTTCCCGAATTTCAGAATCCCTTCACCCGACTCTACGCCCACATCGATCCCTCCAGGCGCCGCACTTTTTCAAGCTCTCATTATATATGCGGGAGTCTCTTCATAAAATTGACCTCGTAGGTAGACATTAAAGATCACAGGATTCGCTATTTATGAAATCTCCTTCAATCACATTTGAATTTACTTTGCTGCAGAGGATTTTTATGAAATCCAGCAGTGATTAAAATACTTTCAAGATTTCGGCGAAAGATGACTCTGACTAAAAAGCTTTTTTTCAATTTGGGCGAAATAATGGAAATGATTTTTTCTCTATTCAGAGAGGTCTCTTTCGTAAGAGCTACCAAAAATGTGCTATTTGATTTTTAAAATCACTCCCACAAATTTAAATTCCGTGAATTAGTTACTTGCAATCTAAAAGACATCTCAATCTTAAATTTTGGAGTCGTATTAGGACTAACGGAATGTTTCATGGTGATCTCTCGGCTCCCAAATGCATATTTTTACCTTGGATAAGTCCGATCCTCTCGAAGAGTTTCATTGACCGCTCCTCTTTCCTAATTTAGGCGGAAACATGAAAATTGACTCACTATCCGTAGGACAGAAGCAGTTAGAGTACATATGAGAGCCTTAGCGGTATCTGGCGACTATTTGTGTTAGAAATGTACGCTTTAACTTCTTTTCTGACAAATTTACAATGGGTTAGCTTTCGGTGTCCTGGATAGGCGCGGGCGACTGTTGCTCTGATGAACTTAATGTAATACTATATTCGGCTTGAAACATGGGCGTGTCTTATTAATTTTCTAATATGCACATTCCTAATTTGATACATATATGAGAGCACCAAATTACTTTACGTTAGTTCACAGTAGTCAGTTTAAATGTATAGTGCATGGCCAGTACTTAAATGAAGGATTGGGGAAGGGTTTAATGAAAAAAATAAGAAAGTAAATATTAAAATATAAATAATTAATAGATATGAAGCAAATCGGAAAATTTTGCAGAAAACCAGTACCATTGACATGAAATGTCTCTAGGGTTCTTTGAGAAACCATCATGTTTATTTTGGAAGAGGTCCTACGAATTCATGGAAAAACTGACACGTACTGAACGGAATAAAGTGAGAAAGGACGTATGCGAAACTTAAGAAAGGTCTAAGGTTGGATATCATGATGTATTATGCTCGAAAAGGCATGGAAAATCATAGTTGCGCCATTGTAAGTCTTGCCTTGTGTCTATTCGAAATAGGCCGTCAACGGTAAAATATCAATAATAATAAGATTGGAAATAGTAAAATGGACGGTCAGTAACATAAACGAGGAAGTGCTAAGCAAAGCGGGGAACGTAAGAGGGTTACTGGGAGAAATCTAAAGGAGGTAGAGAAAGATGGATGAAGAGCACATGTATTGTGATCGGCAATGGGATGTTGAAGACAGTGATCGAGGGGAGGTTATTAGGCAAGCGAGGTAGGGTAAGGGAAAAGACAGGTGTACTGAACGAAAGTAAAGGAGGAAAGGAGCATGCGGAATTGAAGAAGAGTTTATTTTAGCGTGGCTGTGTCTTGTTAGGCAAGGCTAAGAAATACAGAGGTAAATTCTGTGGCCATCCAAAACCTGTCGTAAACGGCACAATAAAAATGATAAAAATAATTATGCTTATAAGACATTCATTAGAAGATGAATAACTAGAAACAAAGTTCCTGATCATTCTACATAAGTTCTGAATTTGAGAAAATTACAAACTATAGGTTTTTGCAAATTAGAGCAAACAATACGAGCAATGTTCACTACGATACTAATACTCATCTTTCTCCACACGGTTCTCGTTCACCACCTAAGGGTTTTGCAACATACATTTCTTAAAGCTTTTTTCCAACTTTAGTTCTCTAAAAAGCACTTTAACAAATGATAATTTTAAAAAATTATTAAAATATTACGACGTAAAAGATATATCCCAGAGTATACGTGGCAGATTAGAAGTATGCACAGCAGAGTTAAGGTAGAAATTTTACACCCACGATTCTTAACCATCAAATACATCCCTTAAAGAAATCGGTAGTAACATATCGCAACATTTGAGCCAAAAAAAACATTTCGTTCCGCCAGCACTTTTCGCGAAAAATTGGCCTTACTTTTTCATCAATAGAGTGAGAGGAAAAATGGCTAGTGAATTCAGGACGCAAAAAATATGAAAGTAAAACACGGAAAAAAATCCTCACCTCTCACCCTAGCTCAGAATCTGAGTCAAGTGCAAGAGTGTCTCTCTATCCTCAACCCTCTGCCGTGTCCCCCCCACCTCGACGATTCAACGAGCTGATGTTGGCAACACCTGGAATTTGAGTTATGTAGGTCCGCGTGCACGATAGAAGGATGGGATGTATTCCAAAAGTTTCGGCGGTTTTTGGGGTCCGTATGTTTAAAAGGTAAGAGGTATATTTTTTTGCAGGGGGTGGTGAGGTGAGGTGGGTTTTTAGTATGGGTTTTTGGGGTCATTTCGGGGAAGAAGAGGAGGTGAGGGTTATGGGAGCGGAAAGAAGGCCGAGGTGAGGGGACATTGGAGAGAGGCAGGGTCTGGGAGGAGAGGGTGATGGAGAGGCGGAAGGCGTGGTTGGACATGGTGCGCCGGATGGCTGGGAGGTGAGTCCGGGGGATGGCAGGGGCCCGGGTGGGGGTCTGGTAACGTGGGCGATGATTGAGGCGAAATGTTTGGATGTGCTGCGAAAAAGGAAGTTATATCGTAGGGGGAGGGGAGAGGATGGATGAGAGGTTAGGGTAAGGGGTTTCAGGAGGGAACACGGAGCGGAAGAAAAAATACTGCCAGGGGCGGAACAAACTATGAAACCGGAATGCGAATGGACTGAAAATAGTGCGTTTGCGAGGCTATAAAGTGGATAAAATATTCGAAATCGAAAGGAATCGGGATACATAAGGGCATAAAGGAAGAAGAAATAACTTGGCGGGGAACTAAATAGAGGTTAAATAAGCAACGGGCTGCTTACATTTCTACGAGCAAATAATCTCCTCCAGCGCTTTGTGAGGCAGAAGATGAATCACCTCGAATTCTTTCACGCGCCGTAGAGTCCGGTGTTATTCCACCAGCGACAAAAATATTCCATCCAATATTTACTATCTTCCGCGATTTAACATTTCGCTTCAAAGGCAATGATTATTTCGTTAGCGGAAAGGGCAAATTTTCCCCGGGATCAACTGAACATTTGAATTCTATTTCCAACAGCTTCCTTGCAGTAATTCTGCATAACTTATATTTTACATTTTTCCAAGATTCAAAAACAAATTTCCAGTAATAATTATTATTCCTCTTAATTAAAAAAAATATTTTATATTCCATTATGTCACATTCGCCATTAACTGAAATTTCTCCTAGCCGTATCTTAATTCAGACCGTTTAAGTTCAGTAACTAGATCTCTAGGCTTTGATCAGAGTCTGAGTTCGATTCTGGATGGAATCTCTGGGAACTCTTGTTTTTCCTTTTCTAAGATCTTCTTGAGAAACCGTAGACAGAAAAGGGAAATGAACTGACCGCTTCTACACTGATGAGTGAATTTCACACACCATAAAGGAGTGTATAAAATAAGGATATCAAACCACCTTCAGGTTGACCGGGGTACGAAAAGTCCGTGCAAATATGAAAACTAATTACAGTTTTTCGTTAAACATGTATTTATTTTTTTCGACAAAGTCTCGTTTTATATTCACACAATGTATCCAACACTGCTCAACAGTTCGTCTAACCCTTCCGAATAAAGCAAATGTTCCCCATACACAAAATAAGCATTTGTTTAAGCAATCGCCTCCTTCTCTGAATAGAATCTCATTCCCGCTAGCCATTTCCTAAAATCGGGGAACAGGCAATAGACAGAGGGAGCTAAACCTGGAGGATGTTGGATTGGAGAAGAGTTGGAATCATAACTCCAATTTTGCGGCCACAACTTCTAAATGGGAAAGAATTTTGTGCGCAAAAACTGTAGAGTTTTCTTTGCAATTTCAGTTTTCAAACGCCCTAATAGCGTTGCACAATATTCAACGATAATAGTTTAACCCTAGCCAAATAGTGGATGAAGATTATTCCAAGCAAATCCAAAAAAAAGAGTCGCTATAACCTTTCCAAATAAAAGAATGTTCTTCGCCTTCTATGGTAGACACTCCCCGGCGGCAACCAATTTCATGCAGCGTTCTTTAGTTTCAGGCGTCTAGTGTTGTATCCATGTTTAGCTCACTGTGATTATGCGGCTCTTTAATTTATTCGGATTCCAGTGAAACCGCTGAAAACCACCCTTGAAATATGTCACAAGATTTCATTTTTCGTCATTTGCGAGAACTCGCGACACTCATCTTGCGGATAACTATCCCATTTTCAAATGTTGATTCAAAATAATAGGTGACAGCTCGCTCGAGATATCTGCAGTATTAGAAATCTCCCTCTCTGTCAAGCTTCAGCCATTCACGATCATATCAAAGATTTTATCTATAATTCCTGGAGTATTTACGTAAGCAGGACGTTGAGCGACACCGGGAGAAGGCGCAAATTCACCAAAATTTTCCAAGGTTTTTCTTCAGCTTCCTGAGGCTAGTGCTAGGCTAGTTTAATATAATAATATTTGATCAACGCATACGATTCTCCTTAATCCAAGGTTTCGGAAATCACTAGATCAACTCAATCCAAAGGAGGAACACTAGACACACAGTAGTAGATTGTACTGTGATTTCTTTGCGCAAACGAATTCTTAATTCCCTAATGAATAATAGATGTGGCACTTTTCCAATTGATCAGTGGAAAAGGAAAAAAATTTAAGAAAAGGAAATATAATTTTTTTTTCAATTTTGAAATATCTATAATTACCAAAGAAATTTTTTGTGTTTTAAACGGTTTAATAAATACTCAAATTTCATATTCTAAACAGCTGACATAGAATAGCGATAAAGAATTTTTGCGAGGGTTTGTGGGATAGTATGCGAATCAATAGACTATAGACCGCTTTTTTATGTTTAAATTCTTATCAGTAGAGATAAACTGCGACGCATGGAATAAACTGTCCATTAGAAATGTGTGGATTTATTGACCCTATATGATCCAGGTGAAACGTAATTTTTTAAAAATTACTTGTAAATAAATCGCGCTTTCACATAGGTGAAAATTAAATATCATCCTGGACGTAACAATATTTTGCACCGTATACTTAAATATTTAAAATGAACATAGCACATCTTTGGTGTTACCTTTGAAACCAGATGGTACGAATTCAAATCCTGGAGACTGCGGACACTCTCAGCTTTGACGAAATTGTGTGAAATATTCATTACCAGATCTTTTGAGGACACCGCAGGCGTCAAAGAGAAAAGGAGCGTGCCTCGCTACATCGAATTTCACACAGGCGTACTAAAGACAAGCAACTTCCCAGGCACCCCAAAAAATAACCATCGGGTCGATTACTATTGTGTTTTGTAGTTATATGTGTGTGTGGTAGAGCGAGAGTATTTGTATGTGTGTCAGAAATGTAATCATTTGGATTTGAAAATTAGACTTTATATTTTGGGCATGTACCCAACCTGATCCGAATAAATAATTCAACTCGTTAAGCATAGATATATATTCCGTTCACCTGTTTCAACGTTCTCGTAATAGAAACGAGTATGAAAATGCGATTGATAATACTTTCACCTATCAATCACAGGGAGAATGCTGCTTCTAGAAATGGTACAATTGGCGTCAGGAGGTGGTAAGATTTTATCGGCAGAAAATGTGCATCAATAATGAAGTGCTCCATAGCACGAGTTTGCGTGCGAATTACCAATCAGGGTTCAAATAGCCGAGGCCAAATCCATAAGTGCTCTTGGTTTATTTTTGTTTTGAAATAAGAGAGGGAAAATAGTAACTTTCCTTAAAGCAGTTTCCTTTCCCTGGGTGCGCCGTAGGCCAATAGTCTCCTGAAGTTACAAATCACCAATCTCACATGCAATACAGTCAGGCGTTGAACATCAATAACTTACTGAAAGAATTTCTATTTGGACTGCTGATAAATACACAATAGGGCCTATAAGTCTTTATAGCCATATTGGCGTTTTACCGAAATGACAAATCTGCATTCAATTCGTTGTTACCCACAAGCGTACAAGAGAAGTATTGAACGTTTGAGAATGGTATATTATGGACGAAGAGGCTTTCAGGCTAATGTTCCATTGCAACGTCAACATACCTAACAGGTAATAATAATATTAACTAACTACGTGTATATCTAAAAATGTTTACGGCAAAATCATACGCAAACTCGGATAACTTATTTTTGCAGGAAATAAAACAAAGACAAAAATTGATTCTGGATACTTGATCTTATTCAAAAGGAAGAACCCTCTGCTGCTTCAAATTGGCAAATGCTATAACGTTGTGAAGTGTAAATTAATCATAATATATCTTATTTAAACGATGGTTTTTTAAAGAAAATTTCGAAAACATGAAATATTCTTGAAAGGAAATTTGATAGTATAAAGTTATATGGAATGAAATTAATTAAAATTCAAGAATGCCATTGGTGGCCATCACAACAACTTGTATCTGTGGCTAAACTGAATGCACTCACCGACAAAGGTCAGATTTCAAAAGAGCAACGCACATTTGAAAGAGAAGTTAATATTTTGAATCATACTTACCGGAATTATATTTTCTTCGGATATTAATTTATTGGTTCGGATATTAATTTATTGGTTCGAATATTAGTTATTGCATCAATTACGGATGAACAAATGAGCAAGGTGGGAATGAAAGTCGGAGGGGAATCCGTAAAATCGATTAGGTTCCCTGATGACCGAGAATTAGTTGCCCAGTCAGCCAAGGGGTTGCAAGCATTGCTGAGCGAATTGGACGTTCAGAGCGATAGATATGGGATGAGAATTAATATTAATAAAACAAAGGTTTTACGATTTTCCAGGAAGAAGAAGTCTAAGCTAAACATTAAAATAAGAGGGGAAAAAATAGAGCAGGTAGAGCAGTTTACATATCTCGGAAGTGTTCTGGACCAACACGGTCAAAGTGGTAGGGACGTAGGGAGAAGAATTGCGCTAGGCAAAGAAGCTTTCTCAAGGAGGAGGGAGTTGATGACGGGGACGTTGAGTAGGGATGTTAAGACAAGACTCGTAAAAACTCTGATATGGAGCGTACCTATGTACGGCGCGGAAACGTGGTCACTGAAGCTGGAGGATAGACGTAGATTGGAGGCTTTTTAAATGTGGGTGTGGAGAAGAATGGAGAAGGTGAAATGGACAGAAAGGAAAACAAATGAGGAAGTACTAGAAATGGTGGGTGAGGAGAGGGGTCTGTTGAGAGAAATCCTATGGAGGCAGGAAAAATGGATGAAAGGCGTATTGAGCGGCAATAGTGGAATGTTGAAGAAGGTAATAGAGGGGAGAATGTTGGGCAAGCGAGGAAAGGGCAGGAACAGGATAGGGATGTTGGACGGGATGAAGGGAGGAAAGAAGTGCACAGAGATGAAGAGGGACCTGATGTAGAGTAGGTTGCTGGATTGAGTTTTGTTTGGAGTTACAAAATATTTATTTGATAGTTGTGTCCATCCAAAAACCTATCTTAACCGTTAGATTACCTAATAAAAAAATGAGCAAATTTCTTCAAAAACGCGAATATGTGCCGGAGAAGGTTTCTTTTAGGCCTATTTTTATCTTTTGTTAATGCATATGTTATTATGTTCCATGCGTGATACATTTTTGACGATGATAACAATGTCATGAGCGGTCACCGACAGAATTCAGTAGAAATGCTCAGAATGGATGAGGTTATCATCATTTAAATTATAACCATAATGCATGTTAGCGACGGTTGACGATAAATATTCAAATACACTCACGGAAAACTAGTTTTCATTCCCTGAAACATACTCCTACGTTTAAATCGTATATGAGATAAACAAATTTTCCCGATTGAATTATAATGCTTATAAAATTACACTAAGATTTAGTATAATTCCCCTATAGTTTTCACAAAGCATAATAATGCTACAACAATTATGTATTTTTGTAGACCAAGATAAAGCCTTTAACAAGACCTAGTGGAACAATATGGTTATTATATACTATTTATTGCATTAATTGTTATTAATATATACTTAATCTAGCGAATTAAATGAGGCGAAAGTGAAATAATATAACCTGTAAAACAAATAAAGAGGTAACTTAGAATACACCCTTTAAACAGTGAACTCCATTACGAAAGGAGCTATGAAACTATGCGATCTATTTATTCCAATTTACATTTTATGCGATCCAAAAAGGTGAGTGACAAACAAGGAAGCATTGCTACAAAACATCAGATTAGAACGTGGCACTCTTTGAGGCATAGTCATAGAGGCGTATAAAGAGGCGACAGAATTACTAATCAGAACAATATCTTTCAGACACATTGGTACTAGAATTGAAAGATTAGGAGTAAATGGACATAAAGTGAGATACGAGTGAGTATAAAATGAAGTGAAAAAGGATAATGGCAAACAACAAGGGAAGTAAGAGCCGTGTGAATTGAAATACAATCTGGTAAACAACATTTGGTTATGACATTTCATTAAGTGAAAATAGAAATGCAGACCTTTGGAATGTTGGAGGGTCAACTAGGCAAAACTAATAAATGGGAATTAATCAAAAAGAAGATGCCAGGGAACATTAAAACTGGTGCTACATATTTTGGCACGTTGGTTGTACGTTTCTATACTTCAATTAGAATAAATAATGAGTGCACATTTTTTTAAATGTATACTTCTGATTTAGATAGTAAGATATTAATGACAGTCGAAGCGAACACTGATGGTAATAGGTTAGGGGCGAATGGAATGACTTTAGTTTGGTAATTTGTAAAGGACTCGACTTGAGGGACAAGCATCACTCGGTCTCGTTCTGGATTAGTAAAGCTGCAGAAGTGGTCCCGATCCCCAATTAGGCTTCGTGCCTGGTTGTGGAGAATTTTTCAACATTATTCTAAGGGCATAATGCTGAGTGACTAAGATTTCCAGGCAGCGTCCGTCGAATGGATTTCCTCAAGAATTCCCTCTTACTGTTGCCCTCTTAATGGTGGAGGCTTCCGGCAAATTATGATCAAGTGTGATATCGTGGGGATGGATAGTAAAAAAATCGCGTTATCACATTGACAGCGACAAATTGCGCATGTATACGGGCTTTCGTGAATTAAATATTTTTTTCGCTGTAAAATGAAGGATAGATGCACGCGCTGCATTTCACGAGTAGAAAAATGAATTTATTGAGTTGGGCTTGACTGTGTTTAAATGAGAGCCAACCATACTTAATTAACCAACTTGTGAAACATCATAGTTATGGTTGTAATTATGAGTAGATGAAGGCTAAGGACAAACCCTAAATGAATTGACATAACCGGAGACTTCCGTAAAACTTAAACTGTTTCTTGTGCACATTGCTTCCTTCTTACTTTTCACCTGTATTAATTCTACCCAATAAGCATAACATTCTTCTTTATATTTCCCGAACGCATAATATAAAACTTTCAATTTAAAATTACTCTACTTTCTCTCAAACGTCCCTCGAATTCTCCGTTTATGACTCATTCTAAATTCTCCAGACCATATTTTCTGGAGCTTTAAAAAGCATTTGGAAACTTTCAGAAATCTCTAAATTACACAAATTCTTGATTGTTATATTTTTATAATTCGAGACTTGGATGCAGGATCAAGTTTTTGCAGTACTTCTTCACGTCTAAGTAAATACGGTGAAAAAGTCGTTCCGCGACCGGAAAAAAAATCCGGATACCAATTCCCCTCGTATTTGCATATGTTCATTTTGATTACGTTAATTCAACTGCAATGAAATTTTCCTTAAAAATATTTTTGAATTAGGAGACTATCCAGAATTTTGGAGCATTTGCTCTATAAAATTGGAAGAGACATTATAAAAACTAATTGGGAATTCAAAGAGGGTCACGGCACACGGGACAAAGAGGGGCACGGCACGGTCACGATAATTATCGTAATGAACGAGAAAAGGGAAGGGAATTAAATAATAGCGTAAATATTCCAGTTTTAAATTTCAACTATGGAACTTTTTTGAAATGCATATGTCCGGTGATCGATGATTTAACTTAAAGTATATTTTTTTAAAGCGATTAAGAAATATATATTTTTAAAACCTATTTAAAATATATATCGAACATATAAGAATGATACGTTTTCGAAGTTTTAGAAGGGACAGCTACGGGAAAAGGAATGGCATGCGATAGAAGTGACGTGAAATGGAATGGCAGGGACAATGGAAGTCTCCAGGGGGAAAGCAGATGAATGCGGACATCGAGAAACACAAATCTTTACTCGAGGAAATTTGATACGCATGAAAAATGGACGGTTGAAAGGGGGAAAAGTTGACGAAAATGGCGTGAATGGGATGGGAGAAGAGCGACAAAATTACCAGTCCTACCCAAGCTCCCACCAGGGGTGATGCCTAGGATCGTTTTGGTCGCAGGCATAGATGGGTGGAGCCGTCGCGGTTAGAAAGGGGCTGCAAAGAACTGGTTGGTAAGGGAACCATAGGCTGCGGTATGGGAGGGTAGCGGTGCGAGAAATCTTAGTCGGGGACGTCGAAAGAAACGGACGTCCGAGGGAGAGAAAATCTGCGAAATTGAAAAATGCCGGAACCGTCCCAGTGTGTACGTGAGAGGTCAGGTCGTCTCGTGGGGACCAAATATTCACGGGGCGGCCCCCGATAGTCAAAGCGGCTGAAAAAGAGGACGGGGAAGGTGAGGAGGGGCGTGTAGGGAATGAAAGGGATAGTCAATAAAGGACATCCAGTTTGGGATGGCAGGCAGTAAATCCCAGGGAGAAACACCTGACATGGAGACAGAGGGGGGTTCCCCGGAGGCGATACAAAAAAGAGATCCGAATGTTGGATTCATAACCAAGACAGAGATGTTTTCATAAACCAATACGAAAGGTCACGAGAAGAAAAGGAGGTCAGACAAATATACACACTCCAAGATATAAGAGCTTTGTGGAGAGCCCTATGTGAAGAGAGAGGGAGGAAGCGATTAGACATTTACACTGTGGAAACATAAAGAGGGTTTATGAGGTACCATTCCTTGAAAACATCATTAACGGGAATTATTAAAGATATTGCCATTATAAAAACTGCGAGGAAAGGTTAGGGTTTTTATAAAGTACACCTTATAAGGATGAATTTCGTCAACTTTTCATTCAATTCATTGATTGAACAAAGTATCTTTTGAAGATAAGGGCTCTCATTGTCAAGAGTAGCGTGTATTGGACGGCAGGTGTCTCTGATAAGGTAAACGCTCGTATTAATCCATTGATGGCCCCATCCATTCAACGCACAAATATACAATGGTTTTATTATTGTCACACTGGCATAATTGACACAGTTCCAGTGGCATATTAATCGTTGAACCTTTAACCAATGCCGCCAACCTCTCCTCATACTGAAGTTACGATCGGCATCTGCCCCGAAAGGGCACCCCAAACGAAATTTTGCATTAAAACTATCAAATGGGTGATCAATATCCTCCTCTAATTGAACTATGATCTTATTCAAAAATATTTCGTTTAGATGGCGTCGTAATTTAAGTAGCTAAATATCTCCACTAATTTTAGTTTACTCATTATTTCGACAGTTGTTTGAAAACAGTACAACATAATCACATCACCCAGTCGCCGAATATTTTTATATTATTTTAAAACAAATACGATTATACAGTTACTGGAATGAAAAGAGGAGAATAATATCTGAAATTTGATGGCCAAGGTGGTAGAACGATCGCATGATATTAATAGGATGGTAAGAATTTTTAATATCCCAGGGGACACAAATAAACCAAGGAAGAGTAGCAATTATCCATGCTTCCAGGCTCACTTCTCGTCGACAGTCAATTGGCTAGAATCTATTAGAGATTCCCCTTAAGCAGACAAAAAACTAATAACTTCTAATTCAGAAACGGCCACTAAAAAAACTTTTAAATCACATATAAAATATCTTCGCCACAAAAGAGATTAATTAATCAACAGATTAAAACCAGGTATATGCTTGTAAATTATAGAAACCATGAATATCGACCTTATGGTTTGCAATAACTTACATAGCTATCAATTATTCAATTGAATTGGGAATTAAAACGGCGTAAGAAACTACAAACCACTAGCTCTGTTTTTCAGAAAATTCGATTACTTTTGTCTGATTTTAATCCTAAGTTAGTCAAGGCAGACGACACGCTATTTTGATTTGAATTATCCTACATTACGAAGAAGGTCATATCAAACCATTTATCTTAATTGGGTTGAAAATTTCCATATTCTCCAATGCAATGAAACTAATAACTCCAGCTACACCAATATATTTTTTCAGGAAATCACCAAGGTATATGAATAATGAAATAATTTTTAAAAGTAAGGATTATACTGATAACTTTAATCATATCGTCCAACCCTCTTACCACCAAAACTTCTCCTTGCCTTATCCTCTAGTTCGGCTAAATTAGACAATGGAAACGAATGCATGCACTTATTTTTAAGAATTAGTAACAAAGAGTGTTTTACCAAAGTTTTAGATTAGTTTGCTAGGTGGAGAGTTACAAAATGTTTATTTGATAGTTGTGTCCATCTAAAAACCTACCTTAACCGGTAGATTACCTAATAATAATATCCCACTTATGACAGCAATATGCCTGAATTTGGATATTAATGGAAATAAGAGGTAGGACGGAAATTCTAAGCCACTTTAGACTTGTTTTTGTATCTATAAGGTCAATTTTACCTGTTAAAATTGATATATATTCAAGAAAATATGTACAGATAATGCGTGCATTTTGTGAAATGTAAGTAGGTTTCTTTTACTAGGAAATTAGTCAAACTACCTCATATTCCCTTGATTTTCATCACAGCTAAGGATTGTATTTGAGGTGGTTGGATGAACTAATTCTATAAAATCTTTTGAAAAGTTTTGGTGAAACAATGCATTTAAAATAATTTTAGTCGTAACATTGAATGCACAGGTTGTCCTTTTGCTAAGAATTAATCCATGTGAAAATCAGATAAATAGAGAAACTTGACAATCCATTGTCTTAAATAAGCTGTTTATTGAGATTTAAGGGAGAGAAAATTCCAGATAAATATTTTCGAATAAACTTACAAAACTAAGACTTTTCTCGAGGAGAGAGGGCAAAATAATATGAAAGTTAAGTAAAATGCTAAGAATAGCGTCTATTAGGGTGAATGTGACCGAATCGCATCGGAATTGGGAGATAAAAAGATTGATACATATGGGTAAAAAAATAAACAAAAACCTAAGTTTCGTCACAGAAGCAATTTTGCCGGAAAACTAATGAAAATCGGCCACCTAAAATTTTTACTTACGCGTACTTAATATTGTGTGCTCTTATCATAAATGTTCGAATCCGAATAACGACGAATTTTTCAGCAGCATTCCTAAATCCAAATGACAGGAGCAATGAGAGTAGGGGTGAGTGCTCCCTTGCGAATCCCTATGTGCCTATTACTAATAGATAAAATCTAATCCCATTGGCAGATTGTCCAACACAATTTTTCATTGCCGTTTACGTTCTTTAAAGGCAATAAAAAGGGTAATCTATCAGCCAAGGTAGGTTTCAGATAAATTCAACAACTAAGGTGTGTTCTATCTACATATATGCCCCAACTAACACAGCAACAAATAAAAACTCTAAAATCACTCTTAAAATTCACCTTCATTCGAATAATCACACTTAACGCTTCACTTCATCCAGTTTCTCACGCCTATTCCTTCACTACTTCTACCTCGTCTCTCAAAAACATTCTGCCTCCACCACAGTATTAATCAGTCCATTATCATTCAATATGCCACGCGACAACTCTGCCTCCTTTAAATTTCTCCCTAAAATCGTCCCTCCTCCCCTAACATGCTTATAACTTCTTTGTTTATCTTACGTTCCATCAATTTCCATTTTTCCATCCTCCTCCACAACCACATTTCGTAAGCCTCCAACCTACGTTAATCCTCTTGCGTCAACGAACAAGTTTATGCACCATACAATACTACGGTCCATATTAAAGCTTCACTTGTCTTTGCTTTAAATCTTTACTTATGATGCCTGGCATCAACTCCCTCCTCTTTGTAAAAGCCGTAATATTCTACCTGACCATAAATCATATTATCTCCCACCTACGTACCCCGCAGTCCCTCTTCCTATACATAAATAACCACGCTATATCACGACATTTTAGGCCAGATTGGGAATTTTGGGCTAGTCGACCAATTTCACTTCCACTCACGGAGTATGCTGATGGTGGTCTTGGTGAAAAATATTCGGCGAACATTCATAGTACTAAATTATTTTATGGTATCGCCATCACGAATACATAATTAGTACCACATTATGTGTTTTTCAAACGAGTAAAAGGTCATATCAGATGATTGTGCCTATGGCAAAGCAATTACAGCCCAAATACCGTCCTTTTTTCCCAAAAGTGTCTTCAGAAATATTTTATTGCTCATGAAGAGATATGCAAGCAGTTTTTTCAGTAACTGCCAACTCCTGCCATACTTCAGACAACTCATTCTGGTGATAAAGTTAGCGTGGAATTACACTATCCGTAATTCAACCTCAAAATTCCGAAGTTGACACATTTTAATCGGCAAAACATGGCAGCGATACCTGAGCTGCCGAGTGAAATGAAATCCGAGGACCAATTTCTTAATATATCACATTATATCTACAAAATGAATATGCATACATTATAATTTAAATAGAGAATGTATTCGTTCATTTCGAAGCTTTGTTTGATTAACAGGGGGAAAATATTTATGATTGCTTGATATAAGTGCACCTATCAATTGAACAAAAAGGCTTTTTTTAGAGGAGCTGATTTATTATGGATATAATTATGTTTAATGGGTCTACAGAGTTTTCGTAGTATTTTGATAGACCCTGGCGTTACACACGCACTATACGTACACCGTGCTACTCGTATATTCCGACTTGAATGAGAGAAAATATCCGTAAACTCTAGACATCGAAAGAATTCGTAATTTTCCACAGACTTTAAAGACTGTGGAAAATTACTGACTCTTTTAATATTGGCATCAAACAATTCCACAAAGTTGACCTAGACATCGAATTACCATTACTCTTAGCTGTGCTTCTTTTTAACCCCCTAATCCCCTTAATTCCATCCAAAATGCCTATTCTTTTCCTCTCACTGCCTCGCTTTCCCAGCATTAGCCCATCTATCACGGGCGTCAGAAGTATTACCTCTCAGTACGAGTATCTTCTAAATGTCCTTAGTCCAGCATTATCCGCATTTATCACAACAGCTGTCCTTTCCACTTCTCTTATCATGCCTAGAACTTCGTTGTTTACTTCTATCTGTCCATTTTATGTCCTTCTATAAATTATATACCATTATACGTAATGTTGTGTAAAAAATATTGTAGTAATTATTTGCTAGTTTGAAAGTAAGCAATGTCTACAAATTAAGAAGTGCAGTTCAGATATTTCAAAGGATTACACCTGAGAGGTATATCATTAACAGTCAATGAAATATGTTTCACGGAGTTTACTGCCAAATAAAGTGTGATATCACACCGAGCAAAACTTTTTTCACATATCTAATACTGTGGATGTCTTTTTTTATCCTACAGCATGCAGGATGTGCTTTAACAACTTTACTTTGCTACCAATTACGATGATCTCTCTATTCAAATCCTGGAGACAAATATTTTACAGTGGTATAACAATCCCTAATTGAAGTGCTTTGTGGAGAGCATTTTCAGTGAGTACGACGTCCGTTGGATGGGACGTTAAATTGTGGGCCCCTTGGCGCCTTTCGACAAGAGTAGGCTAATACCGACGCTGGGTTTCTCTCCTACTTTCCTTTCCCAACTATCCTCAATGGCACAATTGAGCATGGCTGTCGGTCGCCTCCCATAAAAACTTCTACTATCTTCCCCATGACAATAATGTTATATGCAAAAGAGCAATAATAGCTACAGAATGATGATCTGATATTAAACTCCAGTGGATAAATTGAAAAGAACTGCATAAACATTTAGAGACAATTGAAAACTATAAGTCACCATTAGAGTAATAATGAGAAAAAACATCTGAATACATCAGGAATCAAATAATGCAACTGGTGGTAAATGTAAAACAAAATGGATATAAGAGTTATTTTTCAGCGAAAATTTCAGCAAATTTTACTTGTTATGCATAATTTTATACTCCAAACTATATTGCCTAACATATCATTGGAATGAATATGGATGTGATAATAATGCTCATATTATACAAAATCTATTCAATTTGCTTTAGCCAATTAATAATTTCGTTGAATAAACATTAAATTCTTTATTAAGGTATGCTCTTTTTCAAGTATCTGCCTGTCAGGCTCTTAAGAATTTGTATACACCGCATTGCCAATGTACAGTGTCTTTCCTCTAGCCTTGACCCGGGAATCAGGATATTTGGTAACCGTCACAATATTTAACATCTTCCGAAATTATGTCATTCCGACAGACATATATTCTCCGTAGATGCGAAGCAATCCCCGACCCTTTCCAACCGATCTTCTTCCTTCACTACTCTAGGTAACCTTTCGCGCTTGACGTTGGATCTGGTGTCCGCATCACAACATTCCCAATTCCCAACGGACCTCCTCGAGCCAAGGAGAATCAAATTTTTTCCCTTCGTACATTCACTCGATGGATAACCGACGCCCTTCCGTGACCGCCATTCGCTTGCTTATCTGTTGCCATAGCAACTGCCTTCCCTTGTCATGCCTTTGTGTTTACCAGAGGAAAGCTAGCAGCTTTTTTGAAAACGAACGATCCACTTGTCGATAATTTGAGCAGTCCCCCCTTATTATATGTATCGCATGCATAATTACGAATTCATTTCAATGAATAATTAATGGCACTGATAATTAAACTCAATAACTCATGCAATAAAAATGTTTCCACCGAAAATCGACTTCGGGATTCACAATAGAATAGTAAAACACTATATTAATGATTGCATGGCAAAAAATATCACACTATTATAGAATAAATAATTACATCTTCGACAATTTTCTCATTTATTTTGAGATTTTTTATGAAGCATGCGAGATAAGTGTTTTACCTTGAGCAAAATTTTGATTCCAGGCTAAACTATGGATCAAGGTCTTAAGTTATCGCATAGTTTGATGGCTCATGACAAAAAACGTCATTGAAGCATAAAAACCCACAGATAGATGTCATAACGTTCATTTAATATTCAAAATACTTATTTATATTAAGTTTAGGGCAAGTGAAAAGACAGAGTTAGTTGCTTGAAAAATAAATGATAATGAGAGAGGGTAAAATTCAATATTAAAACGATGCTTATCACACATTTAAGACAACGTCAAGACAAATACTGACTTCAAAATTTACCTTCACTCACAAATTGCAAACCTTCCTGCGTCTTGATAACACGAAGCACACTTGATAACGTTGTTTGACTTGATAACAGTCTAAGGAAACTAACTACATTTTTCACTTATCATAAACTTGCCCATGGGAAAGTTACAGAACAATGGCAACCCAACCAACAACCCAACAACAACAACCCAACCCAACCAACAACCAAGTATTTTCCATGTATACCTACGACTTTTGATGACTAACCCGTCTCCTGCAGAATTCAATTGCTTTCTCCTATCGACTTCTTTCTCTTTATACTTGCTTGGTGGCACGTATACCTGAATAATGACCAAGTTTGTCGGTTCTGCTTTTGTCTCTACTGTTATTATTCTACCCGTTGTTGGCTAAATGTTAACGACGCTTCTTCCTACCTTTTTATTTAATATAAAGCAACCTCTCATTGGCCCTCGTCTCCTCCACTGTATATTACTTTGTCATAATATGTAGTACAAAGTATTTATTTGGCATTTGTGTCCGTCTAAACATACCTTAACCGGTAAATTACCTAATAATAATCATGATGAACTTGTCATGGAATCTTGGCAACATGAGGATGAGTTTGCAAATTTCCACATTTCATAAGTTACATTCAGAATTTATAGAAAACCTATTTACCGGTATGCACGAGCTCGTACTATAGCGTATCCTTTCGCAGAATTTTGTGTTGGCGACGTGCCCTTGAGTGTCACATAAAATGACGCAGGTGGTCAAGCCTCACGGCAGGAGGTATCCTTGGTTAATCGGGCGAGAGAATTGGGGGAAGGGCATAATCACCCGATTCACGTAACAAACATGGATCACGTTACAGAATCAAATGACGGGAGACCACATACAAATATCAGCCTTTGTGATAACTGTCCCTTGTTTTCAACAGTTGTCATGCATGCCGACAGGTAAAAATGAGATTTTACTCATGCGACGACTTTTGAAAGGATATTAAAGCGTAGATGATTTCTGAACATATGCCTAAAGCATTACCATTGAATCTTTAATTCTATAATTTTTATATTTAAATAAATATAATATAAATATATTGAACAATTAAAATATATTTAAATAAATTGTATATATACGTTAATATTTATATATGCATATACTATGCTCTGAGAAAGAAAAACAAACGAGAAAATACTGGGGATGGTGGCCGAGGAGAGGAGATCGTTGGGAGAAATCTTGTGTACACAGAAAAAATGGATGAACGACGTATTGATCGACATTGGGATGTTGAAGGATGTAATAGAGGGAAAAATTTAGGTAAACGAGGAAAGGGGAGGAACAGGATAGGGATGTTGGACGGGATGAAGGGAGGAAGGAAGTACACGGAGATGAAGAGAGACCAGATGTAGAGTAGTTTGCTGGATTGTATTTTGTTAGGAATCACAAAATATTTATTTGGAAGTTGTGTCCATCCAAAAACGAACCTTAACCGGTATATTACCGAATAATACTATGCTAAACTCGATGGTTTCAGGCTTCACTTTGTGGAAATCCATTCTAATAAATCAAAAGAGAGATGGTACTTTTTTCCACACTTTATTATTTAAAGTCTCTTTAAAGACTTTAAATAATAAGGTGTGGAAAAAAGTACCATCTCTCTTTTGATTAAATACTATGCTATATATACAATAAAATACTTCGAGGGAATTTTTCAATCCCCACGACATCTTTGGTAATATACACTTAAACAACACACCTTGTATTTCCACATAAAATATTTATTCAAACGACCTAGGTTTCAACGCGTAGCGTCTACATTAGGTTACACTAGCAGCTGAATCCGTAGTGATAAGATGCGAAATATTAACAACCTTAATTCTAGTTCGACATTCATACACCAGGGTTCAAGTAATTATATTTTCATATTAAATATAAGGAATATTGGGCACATTTGCATTTAAGAGGTAAAATTAGTAACACCAAAGAAATTATTCAACCTTTTCATATATTTATTCTTATTTTCAAATGACTCAGGACTAATTTATCATTGACCCCCCTTCAATTCTTTCTCAATGGCAAAGTCGGATTCCGCTGCGATCTTTTGGAAGGGAACTGCTCATAAACGATTTAAGCGTGGTTGAAATGTGTGGAACGATACATCAGTCGTAAACTTCTCCAACAACGCGTAGCCCAGTTAACTTAATCGGAGGAATATTGGCTAAAACCATAGTGGTACTAGACTAATTCTATGTTAAAACGAAGTGTAATAGGGCTCGGGATCCGGGGACTTATACTTTCGCTGACTGTATGTAAGGGTCTTTGCAAGACCGCACTTGCGGTGTGAAATTACTTCAGCCAAGGGAGCGGTTTTACAATTACGTACACACATTAATTATGTGCCATTTGTTAAACAGCTTAATGGGCATACCAACCCAAATCCGGTCCATATTCGGTCCAAAGTCACTAGTATATCGTATGTACAGATACTCTTGCCTCCTAAAGTAGAAATGCAGGGTCAGTATCTCATTCCAACGTAAATTCTTCGCTCATGCTCAAATCTATATCACAGAATTACTTCACCCTATCTGTATAAACAGAGGTTCTTGCGAAATAATGTATTTGTGTAGCATAGCAAAGCCTACCTTAAATGGTTGATCACCGAATAATTGCCATTAATATATAAGCAGAGGTTAAGGTAGGTTTATGGGTGGGTACAACTACCAAATAAATAAATATGTATATAAATATATATATATATATATATATATATATATAATACACACACAAACATATATATATGTATATGAGCATCGTTACAAATTTTCACCCTGCATGCAAAATAAATGTCCCGGACACTTCTCCACTCACACTGGTTTCGGCGGGATAAGGGAAGGGGGAGGGAATTCAAATCTCTATAGGCCCCATATCCTCGCAGGTCATTAAGCGCGCTTAATACTAATGAAGCCATTGCTCGTAATACCATACTTAGTGAATTAAATCAACGGGAAAAATTTATCGACTATTTAGTTTGAAAAACTGATAACGGAATTGGCCTATCCATGATCAGTTTTGTCCGCTTATGGAAGCCCGCTATAATGCACCGTCAGTGATAAATACAGGGTTTTAATTTCAGGGCCAAAATGATGATTGCCTAAAACCAAATTCAATGAGTCATTCATTAAGATCGTGTTTAAGGGTTAGTGATCAATATGATTTGACGAAAGTGATACTTTATTTTTTTGATAAAATTTGTTGATACTTTAATTTTTTGATAAAAATCATTTTCGGATGGGGGTTCAAATTCCATTTATTCCATTTTACTCCTTTAATGACGACCACATCCCATTAATTCATTCTATGAGATATTCCAAAGTGGAAGGTGGCTCAAAAAGGTATCAGTCACACTATATTATGGTTAGGCACATTTTTAGGAACAGTGTGATCAATTGGTACAGCTTCCCGGGAGCGGATGCGGACTCTGACCACAATTTAGTTGTTATGAAATGTAACGTCAGCTTCAAAAAGATAAAGCAGGGGCAGTGGTTTAGGAAATGGAATGTAGAAGCATTAAATGAATTCAAAAGGAAGGAGTATCAGCAGGCTGTAAGGAAAATCTAGGATAATACGAGGGGAGGCTGAAAACTAATGCACACATCAAATGCTTGTTGGCCACAAACAAAAGCAAATAGCAAGATCGGGCAAAAAGTACGTTAAGTGCAATTATTGTTTCAAAGTCATATATTTATTTTTCAACACAGTTAAGGCTAACACATTTCTCCCAACATGTAACAAGTTTTTTCATTCCGTCAATGTAAAACTCTTTCGACTTTTCTCAAATCCACGACTTGACAGTTGCCTTCACCTCATCGTTCTAGGGGTAATGATTATCCTTGAGGTATCTCTTGAGTTGAGGAAAAAAAATAAAAATCGCAGGGTGCCAGATCGGGTGAATAAGGAGAGTGTGGAATCGGTTCAAATTTCAGGTTTCTCAGAGCCTCACCAGTTGCGAGCGGGGTGTGTGGACGAGGGTACTCATGTTGCAAGATTAATGGCGCCAGGATACCTTTAACACGACAAACTCGACGTTGGAAGGTGTTTTAGAGTCTGCATATTCTGAGAAGAATTTACCGTTGCCCCTCGTTCCAGAAAATCGGTCACACAAAACTCGGTGAGCATCCCAAAACACAGTCAAAAGAAGTTTCATCAATAATTATGGTTTTTCCAGGTTCGCACCCACGAAGGTTTACTACCCATCGATAAACAGTAGACCTATCAACAGCATAATCACGATAATCAACCTTTAAACGTAAATGAATCAGTCAGGTGAAGACACAACGATGAAATAGAAAGGTCATTGAGGGAGATGAAATCAAATAAGGCCGTGGGAGTCGCCATCATTACTACGGAGCTACTGACAAGATTAGAAAAATGTGGGAGGAAGGGCCTATATGGACTAATTTGTAGCGATTATGAAGATGTATTAAAACCGGATGACTTCTTGAGATAAGTGCTCTTTTCTATTCCGAAAAACGTAAAGGCTAAATTATGTGAGGACTACAGAACATTAAGGAAGTAAAGTAAATAAGTTTGATCGCCCATCCAGCTAAATTGGCTATCAGAATCATCAACAAAATGTTGGAGAGAGAAGGGCAAATGAATACTTAGAGGATTATCAGTTTGGGTTTAGGAAGGAGAGAGGCACGCGTGATGCCATTGCATCCATGATATCAATAATCGAGACGCACATAGAATACAACCAGTAGGTATATGTCTGTTTCGTAGATTTCAAAAAGCTTTTGATAAGGGTAAATTTGGAAAACTAATAAGTATATTGCAGAAAATAGGAATAGATTGGAGGGGCAGGAAGCTAATCCACAACCTATACATGTCTCAGACTGCTAAGGTACGAGTGGGGAACGGAGAGTGCAGACGGGCAGTGTTAGGAAAAGGTGTCAGGCAGGATTGCCCATTATCACCGATGCTGTTCAAGTTATATGTGGAGGAAATGATTACAGATGCATGGGAAGAACTAGGGGTAGAAATGAAATTCGGCTAGAGGTCGTAAAATCAGTTAGGTTAGGAGAAAGTTGATGACAGGGACGTTGAGTAGGGATATTTAGAAAGAACTCTTGAAAACTTTGATATTGAGTATAGCTCTATGTATGGTGCGAAAACATGGTCACTGAAGCAGGAGGATAGACGTAGAGTGGAGGCTTTTGATATGTGGGTATGGAGAAGAATGGAGAACGTGAAATGGACGAAAAGGAAAACAAATGAAGAAATACTAGGTATGGTGGACGAGGAGAGGGGTTTGTCGGGAGAAATCATAAGGAGGCAAGAAATATGGATTAAAAGCATGTTGATCAGCAGTGGGATACTAAAGACTGTAATAGAGGGAGAATATTAGGCAAACGAGAAAAGGGCAGGGACAGGGTATGGATGGAGAAAAGGCAGGGGCAGGATGAAGGGAGGAAGTACACAGAGATGAAGAGGGACCTGATTTAGAGTAGGTTGCTGGATTGTGCTTTTGTAGGAATTACAAAATATTTATTAGATAACTTTGTCCATCCAAAACCTACCTTAACCTGTAGATTAATTAATAATAATAAATAAAACCATCAATGCTCTTTTGGTAGGTTGCGGTAGTCCAGAAGGTAGAGTATTTGACTTCTGGCCTGGGGACCCGGTTTCGATTCCCGAGATCCTCTCAGTTCCACCCAGGCTATGTTATTTTTGGATGGCAGAACTTTTTAGGAAACCATAACGGACACACTACCGTGATGTGTGAATTTCATACACCGTCGGGCTTACTACTGGATGAACTCAATCATCACCTACCAAACCGAACTTCGGGTTGATTACCTTGTTTACGGTTTATGATTAAAGTGCTTCTATTTATCTGATGCACCATATCCGTTGAACTAGTTGTGAAATATAATTGGGTTTCTGGTTAATTTCTCCTGAAACTCTCCATTTTATGTAATATAACACATTCATTTCTGGGACATTGCTCATCTACTACTAACTGCGCCTAGCAAAGCATTCCATCCAAGGGTACTCTGTACATCTGATAATAAAAAACGTATACTTCTTTCATTATTTTCAGAAATATATTAGACACAAACTAGCAATCTTTTAGTTAAAAACACGATAAATTTAACTTGATTTTGATTCAAATGACCAAAATGTTTTTCGTTTTCCATAAGGTACCAGGGAGGCTGAAAATTAATCCTTTGTATGTGTCACTTTAAAAAAATTTAATATTTTAACTGCGGTCAAATATAACCCAATAACTCAATGTAAACGAAAGAAATTAGCACATACCCGAATTTTTTTTTAAATTTCACACGCAGATTGGTATTCGCAAGATAGTAACTACACAAGTTTCAACATCGAAACGTCAGCGAAATATGATATTGATCGAGAGAAATATTCATGAATACTTTTTATTCGCATGAAATATTATTAAACATTGACCAAAAATTTACCGAAACTCATCCACGCACACATACTCCGGAATAATAGTGTGGACGTTGATTAAATGTAAAGTCCTTCAGTACGCTCCAGCGCCAATTCATGCTTCCAATTATCTCAGCGCTTATATTAAAGTGGATGGTAAACATTTATAGAGCAAACACTTCAGAGAAGGAAGCTATTCAAATATCCTTTGCGAAAGATAATTAGAAGACATTACACAGTCAGTTACCTTCGAATCCCTTCAAACACCATCAGGCTAATCACGTTCTTTCCTTGAACACAAATAGATAACTCAAGACAAAAAATTGAAAAATTGAATCAAATTTTATTGATTCAACATTTCATCACATTATATCAATAAAGAAAGTTAAAAATCTTAAGCAGAACTGACATATTATCCGCAGTCTGGTTAGCACTTCAAAAGATGGACTGAAATCTGTATTATTTTGACCTCTGCAGAAAATGAAATAATATATAATTAAACATTAAGGAAGTATATAACAGTTAACGGCAACTCAAGCTTAGGCGCATTCAGGTCAGGTTAGCAGCTTAAATGATGAACTGAGAGCTATTTTTATTCTCATTTAACGGTCTTTTGAGAGGTGCTTCTTACGGAACAAAATGTTATAAGTTTATTTTTTATTTGTCATTTTTCCTAATATATAGTAGTATGACTGTTGAATAATATTGGACTCTATATTAATACGTCCGTAGATACATTTCCGTTATTACGTCCATGTTAATAGGTCCGCATACAAATGACAAGTAGTTTTATTAAAAATTGAATTGGACATTGGAAAGGACTAACTACCAAAGTTATTTATTTTCGAAGCACAAATTTCCATAAATCATAAATTCTATCGGTTCGCATTAGATTCAACAATCAATTCACTTTTTGACCATTTGTGAGATATTTTACAACATATTCTGTCATAACCATTGGTGTGTTTATTGTTTATGCAAAATATATTTTAAAATAATAGTGAAATACTATATGTCTGTGATTCTGATGAATTTCTATTGATTAATTTTTACTACAAACAGATGCCTTATTTTCTCTCAATAATATGATTCCTAATTGCTTCTTGTATTGCTGTCATTCCTAACTTTATTATTCTAAACCGTCCTTGCGCATCGTCTATGGGTTTTCATTTTAATCATATGGATTATAATATTAATGAAACAAATGAAAACCTAACCACAGTTTTAAACCAGAGGTTTAGTATTTCATATTTTTTGTATTTTATTACCCTGCAAGCCACCGCTAGGATGTGTGGCAGGGGGTGAATACACACCATATTAATTGTATTTATGCAAGAGATTTAATATGTAATTTAACCTTCGCTCCGTGAGTGATTCCCAGCCTAGCTCCTCCAATATTTTGGATACCCTGTTAAGTTTATCATAACGTTTCACAAAACTAGCTTCTCTACGCTGCACGCGATCCAATTCGTCAATCAATTCGTTAGGATCCCATATCCTAGCAGTATAGTGTAAATGAGGCCTAACCAGCGACAGATAACATTTTTATTTAACCTTTTCATAACATTTACTCAGTACTCTTGTAACAAATCCTGATTTTTAGTTAGCTTGTCCACCTATTCCCCCTAGCATATGTTTCACCCAGAAGAGGTCATGAGTAACGTCTAGGTATTTAAACGAGTTTACACATTCCATTTCGGTGTTCCTTATGCAGTAGGCAATCGGGAGGGAATTACTTTTTTTTACAAAAATTCATCATTATACACTTTTTAAGTTTAATTCTAACTGCCAAGTGTCGCAACAGCGTTGTATAGCATTAAGGTCATCTGATAAAACTGATGGATCCTCAGAATCACGGATAACATGGTAAACCACCAAATAAACGTATCTTATTAGTGACTACGGTCTCAATGTTGTTAACGTACAGTAGGAATAAAAGAGGTCCAATGACACTTCCATGGGGAACACCTGAAGTTACTTCTACTGCATTTGGGCTAACTCCATGCATCACTACTCTTTGTACCCGACCATTAAAAAAGTATTTAACTCAACCCAAAATAGTTTTACTTTTGTCATATGCTTCCAGCTTTGCGATTAGTTTGCTATCGAAGGCTTTTCTAAAATATAGAAAAATCGCATCCTCTGGAACATTGATCTCTTCCGAAATAAGAATATCATGAACAAAAAGCGCAAGTTGTGTCTCACAGGATCTACCCTTACGAAACCCGTGCTGATTGTTCATCAATAACTCCTGATTATCGAGGTGTCTCACGATCTAACTAGCCACTATATATTTCATGGCCATACATTAAATGGAAGTGAGGAAAATAGGTCTGTAATTGCTCGGTTCCTCCTTGTATCCGTTTTTAAATATTTGTGTAACGCTAGCCGTTTTCCATTATCTAAAAACCTTCTGATCTACTAGTTAGTTTCATTGACGAGGGCAATCTCATCCGGCACGAAGCCCAACCGCGTGTGAAATTTATTCATCAGGGTAGGGGCCAATTCCTTCCCCTGTGCCGCTTATGGTTTCTCAGAAATATCTCAATCACACCGTTTGAGTTAACCTGAGGATGCCCAGAGGCGGCCCTGGAAATCGAGCCCGAGTCCTCCGGCTAGTAGTCAAGCTCACTAACTTCTGGATGTATCCGTTGTGTTACTTTATAAACCGAAATAGTTTCCTTCCATGAAAGCAGTGTCCTTCACAGAATTGTTCTCCAATCTTCTTTCAGATAATATGCACTATTTATTCAATATAAACAAAATATTTCCCCTTCCTCTTCAATTTTCTATGCTTCCTACTATTTTTATTACTAGAAAAATTAATAATGTCGGCCGAGTTGGTCAGGAGTATCTCTAGCTCTTGATAACTTAAAGCACGCGGGTTTGAATCCCACGTCGGTCATGGACAATGTAGCTCTTGCGGTTCAATCCCCAAACCCGATGACGAGTTAAGAGCTTATCGGGATCCAAAGGGACGCATGGGATCAACAACTTCCGCGGAGTAAAAAATAAATTTTAAAAATGCTAACACTTCACGTTGCTCCTTACCTTGGAAAGAAAATAAAACTACTACACTAGAAAAAATAATAAAACTCTCAAGTATCTGATTACCAATTGCCTTTCTATCTTGTTCATATTTGTGCGCAAAATATCTCTACCTATACAACTATTTCGATTTCAGAAAACTGGTCGTAATGCCGAGGTATAGGTAATACGAAGGTCTTCAAAGACAAATCAATGTATCATTGGGCATAACAATGTTTTTTTTTATTTAAGTACTTGAGCATACGTGTTTTAGTTTTTCTGAACTCATTTTTCGCATATTAAAACTTTCGGTTTCATGATTTTACATATAATAATTCAAATGCAAGCAGAGCCATTTGTTTTCAATTCACCTGAATTTTAATTTTTTAAATCTATATATGTCTACCTGTACATGATAACCTACCAGCCACCACTGGTATGGAAGGGGCTGATTTCATAGCAGGCATGTGACATCAATATTCAGTTTTGCTTGAACGCCTTTGAACAATGAAAATGTAAAACATTTCAAATAATGGAGTAAATGATGATTTCAGCACTACGGTATACGAGTATAACACAAAATACTTCTCTACGCATGCAAGCCGAGCTGCTACTAACAAGGACAGCAGGGAAATAAGGGCTAGATTAAACAATGCTAACATTCTAGGTTACTTTGTGTTTTAAAATATATTTTTCCCTAGCGTGGTCGTCTGCTGTTATTCTAACACCTTATCATTGGCGGGAAAAAGCTCAATCTATTAGCCCAAAAATTGACCTCTAGTCATGGGGGGGAATATAATACAGTTGCAACAACATCTCTTAAGATACGTGCACCAGATTACAATTCATGCAAGAATGATTTAATCTGTATATTGACCTTCGGTCCGAGGATGATTTCCGACTTAGTTCCTCAAATAATCTAGATGCACTAGTGAGTTTATCATAACAATGGTTCACAAACCCAGCTTCGGATCTAAATTGGCAAGCACACCGAAGTCATGAGGATCCCAGATACTAGCGGCATAATCTAAACGAAGCCTAGCTAGCGAAAGAAGTCATCGTTCTTTAGCTTTCTCGTTGCATTCTATTAATACTCTTGCAGTAACTCCTAAAGTCGTGCTAGAATGTCCACAAATTCCTCACATATGTTTTACCCAGGATCAAGCGCAAATAATGGTAACACCTAAGTATATAATCGTGTATACCATCTATTTCGGTGTTTATTTTATTTATGCAGTATTCTTTCGTGAGAAAACAAGCCCTATTTCAAATATTCATCATTACACACTTTTTTAAGTTTAATTCGAGTTGCCAAGTATCGTCACAACGTCATACAGCATTGAGATAATCTGCCAATGCTACTTAATCCACTGCACGACAGATATATCTGTAAATATTACTGCATCGTCGGAAAATAAGCACATTTTGTAGTTAGCCACGATGTTCACATCTTTGACGAAGATAAGGAATCAAAGAAGACCGAGTACACTTCCTTGGGGGCACCTTGAAAGCATTCGACTGTATTAATGACCATCTATGAGTATGAACTTTGTACTAGACCATTTCAAAAGCATTCAATCCAACCTAGAATTATTTTTACAATACCATAGGTTTCTAACTTTTCAAGTAACTTGCTAAAGCACACTTTTCGGAGAGCTTTTTCTTCGTGTAAGTCTAGAATCAATCGTTTTTTTAAGGCTATAATTCATGAATTTGAGGATTTAAAACATAATTCATTCCACGAAATTATGTTCAAATATTAAGTAATAAAGTTATCTACTTACAAACATACGACTGAAATTACATTGCAATAATCCGAGGTGATTGCATTTTGACACGCTTTTGGATCACCTCTATAGGTTGCAAGCTTCTTCATTGTGGAAAAACCCATTCTGCAGGGCTAGGAAAGTTATAGTTATAGAAAGATATAGTTATTCAGTGTTTGACATTTTGACTGACTATATACTGACTTTTGAGAAAGAGATAATAAGATTTCACAATAGCCTGGGCGTAGATCTGGATAACTATATACTTTTACTTGTTTCATTTACCATTCCCACTCTTTATGCACCATCTGTTCTAGAAGATAAATGTAATTAAGTTTTTCCTCCACATGGTATGACATGCAAAAGATGACGCCAAAGTCTCAATTTCGCTGCATTGAAACAACCATATTCAATCATCTATTTTTTTATAGTTGTTCCCATAAACTAATTGTTAAGCGACCCACACAATCTAATCTAGAGAAATAAGAGGCTTTGGTGATGCCTCATCAAGACTGGGAGGCGGTTTCAAAATTTGGAAATCCCACACGATTACAATGGTCCGTCCGCAGTGCCTAAGTGACGAATTGCAACCGCATTAAGCGCCGGAGATGGATTGCATGGAGAGGGTGATATCGAGAGCGGGAGGGAAAACAGCAGTCGGTCGCCTCCCACAATTCCCTTCATTTGATTCCTGCGAGGGAACGCAATCGCATGCCACGCCGCGTGGAAAACATTCCTCATTTGCATCCACGCGTAATTCACGAACGGCGGCAGATTGTATCTCAACCCGCGCGGCTCGGTGGCTTTTTCCTTCCGCAAAATATCCCAAGTCATAGTAGCAAGCTTACATCCTATCCCGTTATGGGGCTGAGGACAAACCGCGATGATTTTTCATTCTCGTTACCAGCGAGAGCACGGATAGTCAACGTGTTTGTTTGCGTTATTTTCCCAACTTCCCACCCGCGGCCCACAAAAATTTCGTGCATCTTTGTTTTCAAGTAAAATATGCTCCAGTAAATATATTTTCAGAATGATTATCTACTACGCTAATGGAGAAGTCCGGCGAGAATGTATATTTCGCGAGTACAGACTCATTACTAACGGTTGCGTGTATTATGATAAGGTATGAGCGCAATAACAGAGACGCTAATTTGAGCATATGAAGTAACACGTTATGTAATTTATGGCAAACTTGAACCAATATCCCAATCACTGTATGATTAAATTTAACGCAAATGTTGAGGTTGAGATAGAATAGATATCAAAAGGGTTTGTATACCGCCTGCGTTTTTATTTGGACACGATTTTGTAGAGCAATATCGGTAAAAGCCCGGTGAAGGGTTATCGACGTATTTTATACCCGAGATACAAACGCAATAACCATTTTCATGAGGCAATTGGTGGTTGAAACAGCTTCACTTGAATGGGAAGGTACCCTTGCTCGTATATGACAGACCGCAACTGTGAAACAGGACGTCGTAGCGAATGGTATGATTTAATCCTCAACTATACTGGCAAAATTTGTAATTCGCCATGCAATGAGATATTTTCTAGTGCACACCGTCAAGTGTTTGACTTTCATATAAGCCCTGGCTGTTTTCATTACATAAAAGGATAATTGACCGTGTTTTTACATTTTCGCGTAATTAGTTTAAAGTGTATAATATAAAGCAAGCTGTAAATTTTAAATATACAAGGGACGTAGCTACGGTCGTGAATCAATGTAAACAAAAAATGCCGATACAGTAAACTTGATTGGCTCTAAGTGATAAGAAAAAAGAAAAGAATGAAAAAAAGGAAATTAAAAAAAATACAAGTAAGGGGAGAAATAGGGAATAAACATTAGGTTACTTGGGTGTGTTTGAGAAACAGTGACCCACGTATACCTCAATCACACAAAAAAGCCAAAATAATAAAAATAAGAAACAATAAAACAAACTCACAACCGCTATGAATATTTAAACATCATATTGATTAAAAATTTGTTTGTACAGGCCCGTACCTGTACCTGAAACTGTACCTGCAGCATCTCTCAGTAAATTCAAAACTTGTAGACTAGTCAGACAGCAAATTTTCCTTAAATAATTGTAAATGTTTCATTGTGCTGATTTATGGCGATATGATTATATAACTTTTAACAAGCTACTTTACATAAGCACTTATTAACGTAACGGCGGGGTAATGACAAGAGTACTGAGTCATTAATGAAAGCGTTACATTGATCACTTGTGCTTTAAAAAGAATATTCCAAGCATCTTTACAACACGAGGAAGGTAGCTACCAGTTTCTTCCTTCATTAACGCTTTTCTTCTAGAGCCGTTTATTCCTAAACCTTTCGGGGTAATTTCACGAATATAAAAAAGCAAGTATCCTATTCCTAAGTCAAGAGCTTAATATTAGCATTGATTACTAATGCAGAAGAAAGTAAAATTTTAGCTAAATCCGAAGAAAAAGCTTAGAAATTAACGAGCGACGAGAGCGATAAGTTGGAAAACACGGGACTTAAGATGTCATGGTCTTAAACGAAATCGAACTAACCTTGCGAATCACTTTTAACAACTTCCAATATGAAACTTTGAGTCAAATTAATCTGTTAATGAATACTCGAAAAATTAACATCCTCCGAAAATATCATGTGAAATATAAAAACTTACCTTTCGTTTACGGGCGATAGACACATTTATGTATTTTATATTACCGTCAAGCGCTCATACAAACATTTTTTGACCTACTTTGGATATCTCCCTGCAATATTATCTCATCCGTTACTATACCTAACCCCTCCTCGTTTATATCCATTTCTGTCGATTTCAATTTTTTCATCCTTCTCCACACACACCTTTCAAAAGCTACCTATCTACGTAATCGCATATCGTCTTGCGTCAACGACCAAGTTTCTGCGTGGTTAAAAGCCACGCTCCGTACGAAAGTACGGAGCGTGGTCCCTCCCTTTGAGGTTTCTCATGACCCAATGAAGAGTTTTCAAAGCTTTCTTAAAAATGTAATCCACATTTAGCCCCCACCCTAAATCCTTGGTTAAATATACACCTAAGTATTTGCAACTATCACTTCTAGGAAAGACATTTTCTGAGAATTTATATTCCCTATTGTTTCCATTTACCTTGTTACTAAAGGTGATGGATTTGCATTTGCTAACATTAATATCCATCCCATTTTTTGTCACCCACTCCGCCATTTTATTAATGTCCCTTTGAAGTATGTCGCGGTCTCTGTCATTTTCTATTTTCCTATAAATGATACAGTCGTCTGCAAAAAGTCTTATCTGAGAAATAATATCTACTGGGAGATCATTTTGGGTATCTGAATGTTGCGGTGGTCAATGTCATTACCTCACAATCTAAGGACTCAGGTTAGAATTCCGGTGGAGGTAGGATTTTTAAATAACTGATCTACACTTGGGGTGCTATTTGGAAAGCATTTAAAGTGAGTATGCCGTCCATCGGATGGGACGTTAAAATGTTGACTTCCTGGCATATTTCGTTAAGATCAGGTTAATACCGACTCCAGGTTTTCTATTTATCCTTCTTTCTCTATTTCCTGAGCATACCACTGCCTCCAAATTACCAACCTATCGCTAACGGCGAAAATGACCTCAGTCGTCGAACCTCTTCCATAATAACTACTTAAATATCCAGGGTTGTTGCCTGTTGCTTCTGTTATGATTGTACATCGTGAAGGAAATTGAACGCCCATGTTGGGTCCTAACACTTTTATTTCGCCCTGATGATCCAATACGCCAATGTAAAGCGGAATTATAGTAATTCCCTCGGTGTCAAATAAATAAACTCGACTGTCACGTGTCCCTCTAAATATACGAGGCGACCGACCATCTTACCGACAAAAAACTCAGCGATCAACCTGAAGGTTGGTTTCATGAGCCGGGGTAAAACTAACCTAATGCTATTCACTATATAGTGTGACGTGAGAAATTCACAATTCAGGATAGGAGGGCTAGTACATGACCCAGTACCGCCTGTGGTTTCCTAGGAAGTTCTAGCACCCGAAATAGCATGGAGCTTGGGCGAAGCTGAGCCTGACTAGAGGCGTCTGATGGATTGCCTGCTCTATTCGCTGAACTAACAAGTTCCTCCGCATGGATTGACGAAGGAGGATTCAGGAGGATCGCGACACCTTTCATGATACGCTCCATCTTTTATGATACGCTCCGTCTTTTATACGGTTCCAGTGAATTGTTTAAATTTATCAAACTCCTAAAAACGGACATATTTCATATTTATAAAACTTTTACATTTCCTTATAACTTATTTCAGTCTCTCTTCCTCTCCCCCGCTCTACACTGTGCTCAAGATGAGCCCTCTCAAAAGTTGACTCACGATTCGTCACGAGTAGATGATAATTTTACGAACATTATTTTAAGACAGCAAAGTTAATAAGGCTTGTGAGAAGAAGGAAATCTAAGTTAAATGATAAAATAGGACAGAAAAAACTAGATCAGGTGCAACAGTTTACCTGTCTTTGGAGTATTTTGACTTAATATGGTCAGAGTAATAAGGACTTCAGTGGAAAAACTATATTAGGCAAATAAAGTTTCTCAAGGAGAGAGTTGAAGACAGGGATGTTGAGTATGTGCGTTAGGAAAAGATTAGTGCAAACTTTCGTACGGAGCGTGGCTTTTAACCACGCAGAAACTTGGTCGTTGACGCAAGACGATATGCGATTACGTAGATAGGTAGCTTTTGAAAGGTGTGTGTGGAGAAGGATGAAAAAATTGAAATCGACAGAAATGGATATAAACGAGGAGGGGTTAGGTATAGTAACGGATGAGATAATATTGCAGGGAGATATCAAAAGTAGGTCAAAAAATGTTTGTATGAGCGCTTGACGGTAAGATGCTAAAGAATAATAGAGAAGAGGACATTAGATAAACGAAGAATGTATAGGAATGGAAAGGATATTAGACGGGAGGGAGGAGGGAAGGAATTAGGTGGAATTAAAGAGGGTCTCTTCTATTATTAAATGTCATGCTGTGTTCTGTTAGAGGAATCTAATAAATGAAACAATGATCAGTCTGTACCCATACAAAACCCTTAAAATTTAAACTATCAATAATAATAATTTTAAGACAGTTGAGCGAATTAATTATTAACTCATCTATTTTTCAATTACTTTCCATGTTCATCCTTGGAAAACTCTCTGTCTACATTTCATATCAACACGAAGAACCGATCACGGAGATCCTCGGGAGCGCAGATCTATTCATCAACAAAGGCAGCACCATCAACTTAACCTGCCTCGTGAGATTCGCTCCGGAACCACCACCCACAATGATATGGAGCCACAACCGGAAGGTAAGCATCCCTGCCGGTCGCTCACTCGAAACCCATTCACCCAACATCCCCTACCACTTCTTTCTCCCCTCCTCCTCCGGCCAATCCGTCCCAAATCCCACCCACACCGAGAGATCCAGCGGCAGACCATCCGATAAGCCCCACGCTCAACCCCTCCGACAGAAAACCCACATCAGCCCGGTTTGGCGACCCCCGCGCGAACCCCACTCGCCACCCTTCCCACAATCCAAACCCCACACCCACCATGAGGATTACCTTATCCCACCCTGCGCTTCCTCCTCGAGGCCTTCGCTAACCACTCCACCCACACCCTCCAGGGGTCTCCTTCCCTCACACTTCAAGGCGGTAATCCTACCCCAGGCATCCAACGTTTGCTCTTTCCCCCTTCGTCCTCTCCCCCGGGCCTGCACACTCTAACCCGTATTATTCGGGACGCAAGGTCACGTGAAAATCAACCGACTTACTCTCTTCCTTCGCTGAACGACTTCGCGCCGTCCCTTAACCCTTCTCTCGCGGCCCGCGTATCATCGGAAGTCATGTTGTGGAGCCCCGCGGCGTGCTCAGGGGTAGGAGGCTTTTCAGAGCTCCCTTGTTTGTTCTTGAGGGTGGGAAACATGAAGGTGGAAGCTGAGGGGGAAGGCAAGATGTGAGGACAACATAATGATCCGAGGCGGAGGTCGTTTCGGTTTTGGCATCGCCCCGAGCGGTTTCTCCCGCGTTGTGAGGAGGGAGAAATTTCGTGGGAGCTCGAGGAGAATAATTTTCCCGACTGCCTCATCATTCCCGTTCCACACAGTGCCCCTCAATCCTTGGGGTCAAGAGGACAAATTTGGCGCGTGGATCTCCGAAGTTCATGCCCAGCAGTGGGGCGTGGTGTAGGGATAAACTCTTGCGTGTTAACATATCCGATGTCATGCCAAATAGGGATGGGAATCGCGAGGTGACTAGTAGCGAATAATGCTTTCTCACGTCGCAATTCAATTATTTTCTGAAATGCCGCGCGAGTTACTTGACGAGATAAGTACGTTGTTTGTCGGCTTTCAAAACTGAGTTGAACTCCACATTCGTTTTCAGAAGGAAAATGGAGTCTCAGGAGTTTCTCCCTGGGGGCACCATCTGGCATCAACGCAGGAGAGACGATCTTCGTAGGCAGAACATCAATTAGCCCAACCACATACTATTCTTTATTCCAGCCTAATGGTAAAGATATAAGATAAGGTATATGTGGAAGAAATTATTAAAGAGGCATGGAAAGAATTCGAGGTAGGAATGAAAGTTGGAGGGGAATTGGTCAAATCAGGGATGCTGAAAACTGTAATAGAGGGGAGAATGTTAGGCAAACGAGGAAAGGGTAGAAACAGGAGAAAGATGTTGGACGGGATGAAGAGAGGAAGGAAGTACACAGAGATGAAGGACTTGTACAGTAGGTTGCTCGACTGTTTTTTATTAAGAGTCTCAAATTATTTATTTGGTAATTGTGTCCATCAAAAACCTACCTTAACCGGTAGATTACTTAATAATTTATAAATAAAAACATTAATGTGCTTTTGGTAGGTCGCGGTAGTCCAGGGGGTAGAGCGTTGGACTACTGACCTGAGGTTTCACCTACCAATAATCTCTCGTCTCCTGCAATGCCTAACTTTTATCCGTTTGCTTTTCTTACCGTCCAATTTACTTTTCACAATCTTTTCCATACTTTCTTTACAAAATTCTTCCACCTAAGCTTATCTTCTTGCTTTAAAAACCAAGTTTCGACGCCTTAGAAAACTACGTTTCGTATCAATTTCTTCACTGTTCTTTTCCATACCTAGTTACACTGCGTAAAATTTGATCGAAGATCGAAGTTGCATATCGATAAAAATATTTTTGCCATACTTTCCAGATAATATCTCTATCTCCACTCTTAACAGATATTAGCTACTACTGCTCAATTCTTATTTTAAAGAATATCATCAGCACCACGAATTATTAATCTGTGGATTGTGTTTTGTAGTAGCTGTCCAAACTATCCTCTTCCCTGCCAATCCCCTCAACCCTCAGTGTCTTTGCACCGACGTTTACCAATGCCTGCTTCTGTTATTCATCCTTGGTCTTCTCCCTAATTTCTCCACTTCATGTTTCCTTTAATAATGGTCGTCAGTAAGCTATTGGACCTTACGATATGTCCAATTAGCGTCTCTATTTTTTTGGAAAAGACCTCCATAGACCTCTCTCTTCCCTCCCTCTTCGAAAAATATATATATTTTTTTAAATACATCTGATATCTCGCAACAAGTTACTAGGTTCCGAATCAAATTACTACATATCCTGACCGCATCGTTCTATCAATACTACCCTTTGCTCCATAACTTCACCACATCTTCATTTCCCCCTCCTCGCCATGTCAATCCTTATATGGGATAATGAATTTTTGTAACACTACTGCATATCGATATTTCAGAAACACTTTCCAATAATTATTATCGAGAGTATTCTACTCTTATTGAAGGATTCTGATGAATAAAGCGACTGAGTACTGCCAAACTACTAACCTCTAATAATGCGATACTAAAACAAATACCATGCTAGTCGGCATTTCAATAAACCATTCCTTAAAAAAAATGGTGAGAATAATTTTCCTTTAAGTAACCATTTCTATACCATTTTTAGGTATTCCTTCCTCACTTCTCCTAGAAGCGAATAAAGAGAATCAGAGTCGCTCTTTCCTTTTGGCAAGGATGAAAATTCGCAAACGGGGTTTTGACCGAAGTGTCATAGTTTTTCGGTGCTCGAATGAAGAGGAACATTCGCAGAGGATTTCTCATTAGTCCGGAATATATTCAGAGTCGCAATTTTTAGGAGGGGAATAAAGGGATTCGAATTACCTCGATCTTAAGACTAAATGTTTTCGTTACCGTACGACGAATAATCAGTCTTCCTTTACAGGTATCTCTTCAATTTGAAATGTAACTCGATAGAGGGATGGCGTTGAATTTTTATATATTTTCATTAGGTTTTGTTTTGGCTGCCATTCCTAATAGCCAAACTTCGGTCAATTCCTCCATCCTTCTTTCCATTTCCCGTGGGCACTTCCAGAGGCCCTTTCCTCAATAATCCCCATTTCCTTTCCTCCGTCTATTTATCTCATCACCACAGAAACCCGACTGTGGGAACTCGCGTCGAATTTCTCTTTCCTTAACTTCTTAACCTTCAATCTTTTGGCCATAGCGGTTTCTTCTGGATTTGAGCCTCGCCTATTTATCTACCACAAGGTAGGCGGCGAACTTCGATCTTTCCTAAGTCTTCACATTTTATATCGATTCTTCTCAAAAGATATAAACCTTATTTAGATGATCAAACGATTTAAGTACTGCTTGTTAATAAAAAAATGAAATGCGATACGGTTTCCATCCTTCGGGCGTCAAATTTAGATGCGCAGCGATATAAATTTATTGTCCCTGTAATCGTTAATGGCTATTGGGCAACTGCATATATCACTCCTTTGGTGAAGATTTCTAAACAATATTATATATTTCATTCATTCGCTCATGTATTATATAATTCCTACTCAAGAAGAACATACATCAACAAAAAACTCTCCAGAGAAACTTTACCATCTTCATACATTGAGAGAAATGACATATATTGTTGTCGCTAGTTCTCGTAAATCCATTACCCATAAATCTCCATTCCTCTTCGATTCTAATACCTGGAAGTGCGACATTTGACGGCGATCAATACGTTTTCACACGAAACTTGGAGATTGAAATTTTCTATCACGGTCTCAAATCCATCCCATTTACTTCAAACCCCCCTCCCGCAGTTCCATTCCCAAATGCTGCAGTGAGCGACTGATTGAGGTTGTCAGTGATCACCATTGGGTCTAAGTATTCACCTGCAACGTACCTTTATGTCCAAAAAGATTGAAAAAATGAGCGTCGGCGTAGTCCTGTAGGTCGAAAATAGGGTGGGACTACTATCCTGAAGGCTCGAGTTCAATTCCGGGTGACGCCTTTGGGCGCTGCATACAGCTTCACCCGGGCCGAGCGTTTTCCGGTACCAGGTCTTCATTAGAAACCACAGACAGCAGAGGGAATGGAACTGACTCCACTAACCTTCTGTGTGAATGCCACCACGTGCCTTTGGGGCCTAGTATTTACTGAGCTCCACCCTCGAGGATCAAACGTAATCTCTGGTTCCTTAATTAGGATCGATTAAAAGAAATTAAAATTGGACAATCAGCGGTAAACATTGGCATACAATATGAATTGCTGATTAATATTCATTTTAATATACTTGCTTAGCAAGTATTTGATGTAACTAAGAACGGTACCCTGAATAAAATTTGATTAACTCAAAACTCAAGTACTTTTATACACTGAAACAACAACACCTCAAAATGAACTTTTGCACGTCAGAGGCATTTTTAATCATTCCTTTTTTTACTCACTTATTAAACGTGGACCAATAATCTCAGATTGTTTGGACCCACCTAAGGTGAGAGAAAAGGAGAGAAGAGGTACACCTGTAAGGGTTTATTTCGGAGCCAATATCCGTCATATAGAAGAATGATGTCACTAGGTTTCACGTTCATTACTACCATATTATCTGGAATGTAAAAATTTCTAAATGATACGGAGGAGGTCAACAGGTTCCAACCTGTTTATTGTGGACAGCGTACATGTTGGCCAACCCCAATAATATGATCGAGGACATGGATTTTCTGTTGTAATTACATTTTTCTAAAATGAAGTTCATGTTGCAGTACGACCCCTGACCTCGAATTACGTCTTAAATCTGATTGCTTGGCAATACTGCCTGAAATAAACGTAATTTGACTTTAACCAAGACGAGATATTGCACACACAATGCGGCGCCGTTTAAACATGCTCCGAGGGCTAATTAATTTCGTTTATGCCGTTTTCAGGGTTGATTATGTACCGATCCAAACAGAAAAAATAACATAAACGTTCTTTCCTGCCTACATATCACCTTCAGCTCTCCCGTGATTGGCTTTTAAATCCGCCTCTAAAAAGTCCTGTACTCCTTGGATACAAACTGCTGCGACGACACATTCGTGGCCGTCTTTATTTGGCTTAGAAGGTTTTCGGCTCCATCCCGTTCCTCTTCGCGGCCGCGTGTGTGTGAAGGCGCCCAACTCTCCAGGTCGGCAATCCCTTCTACCCGGCCAACCTCCGCCCGTCTCCCGGGATTCCATTCGCCCACGCCCAGGCCTCCTCGCCTTGACCCTATCCCTCCACGGCCTTCTTCACCACCCGAGCCCTCTCTCACCTCTAGGTCGGCACCTTCTACTCCTTTGATGTCTCCTTCGCTCTTCTCACCCCGTCCTTATTTCTCTCGCCACCTAACCGCTTTCCACTCTCCCTTGATTGGAGCCACACTCTAGTTTTACCTCACAGCATCCTCCTCTCGCCGTTTGAGCGCTTCCTCTTTGGTTCACACCAACGGGGAATCAACCCTAGGAGGTCTCTCCGCCGGTGTTATTTTTTCCTTACATCTCGTCCTCCCCCGCGTACACGGTGAGCTTCCCCTTCCACCGCCAACAACCTCCTACGCCAGCGCCCCATCTCCTTCCGCTCGGAGACCTTTCCGTCATCATACCCGGCGCCAAGGGGACCTCAAGGCAACGGGTCCAGCTTTGGAGAAAATCTTGGAAGCGAGCGTGGAAAATAAATTGAGTAATATTTGAAAACAAAAGGGCGTAAACGATTAGGGAGTCATTTTGGATTCGAACGTTATTGTCGACTGCGGATCATCTAATGATTTTTATGAAAATGAAGCATTTGAAGAAATCAATCTTTTCTCTATTTCATATTTACAAAATTATTATTATTATTATTCAGAGCACTACATTAAGCCAAAACCAGGTGGCAATGTGGACATAAGAAAAATAAATTTCACTTCACCCCGGCATTTTTAAGCAACCGTTTAAATATTCTGAGGTTCCTTGGGAATGTGCCTAAAACATTTTCAGTTAAGCCGCTCCAATCCTCAATTGAACTATTTTTTACAATTAACGACCAATTATTGTGACAACATAATAACTAATAGAGCTGAATATTCAAAATACTATACTTTATATCAAGCTCAAAGAATACGTATGGACCTTACCAAGAATTGCATTCAAGGATCATTCTGTAGAGTAGCTATGCTTCAACTGCTGCCATCCGGATGTAATGGAAATTCTAGTAGAGGTAACATCAGTATAAGAGTAATCATAGAGAAAACAGAAGTTGATTCTTTCGTAGCATTTTACCGCATTAGGGTAAGTTATATACCATGGTACTGCACACCATTGTACACGTAATCCCTAGCTAACATCACACAAATTTTCCTTATGCCCCAAGCTACATACTACAATAACTCATTGCTTATCGTTAGATACTTTTTACTTCCTTTAATTTCATCCAAAATGCTTAATTCACCCCTTCCAGCTACCTCACTTGGCCAGCATTCACCCATGTACATGTTACAAGCTTCAGCATTTCATTCCCTCTCATTATCTCCTACTTTCCCATGTACTGTCATCTTCGAATTTCTCTCAATAACCTTCTCTCTTCTCCTACCATTCCTAGAACTTCATCCTATTTTTTTGATTTCCATCCAATTTATTTATTTCATTCTTCTTCACATCCAGGGAGTTTTAGAGCCATATAAAACTACGCTCTATGTTAAAGTTTTCACTCATTTTTTCTTTACAGCCTTACTTAGATGACTCTCATTAACTGCATTCTCTTAGTAAATACTCCTATATCTAACGCAATCCATCATATGCTATAAAAACTACTTTTTCCGAAGAATATCTTATAATTAACTCTAATAAAAATTATTCTAGAACATGCCTATGGTGCAGACTGAACGAATTCGGCATAATAAATCAATCTGTTTTCTGTTATGTCAGAAATTCATAACTTCAAATTAATCTCTAAAACTTCATTGTCTTATGTATGATATGAAAGATATAAATAAAGTATTAGGCTTAAAAGGTAATTCACAGAGCTACTAAGGGTTTTTTTAAAACATTTTCAGCAAATATAATGTATGCTTTTTAAAGTATAAATTGAAATGTTGAAATGCATTAGCTCAACATTTGCACTTGGGAAAAATTTAATAGGACAAAAAATTACGCCTAGTTGTATACCTGAACATTTAACCTACAGTAGAGCGGCTGGCTTCAGCATAAATACTCCCTATCTTATCCCATGACTAATGTAAATAACATGAGTAACTAGAAAAAATTCTCAAGGTATCACTCTTATTAATAAAATTAACAATAAATGAGAATTTTGAGTTTATTCATTTTGCACTAGTTTATTCAAGATATCAAATTTGCAATTTTGATCGCTTAAGGCACCTCAGAAATCTTAAATTGGTGCATGCAGTGTTTCCCTGCTTTTTTGCGTTCCACATTCTTTCCCGTCTTAATTAGGTGTTGTCCGATTTAAATGCGTGCATTTGCACATTGCCATGAAAACAGAGCGGGCATCTGTTCTGTTTGACAAATGAGAGCCATACGACTAACACCAGTCCTTAGGGCTCTCTAAAACCCTTTTGAAACCCGATTGCAGGACGCTACCGCTCCGACGTCCTTGGGACGTTGAAATACGTATTCCACCATATCCATTTGAAGACGCAACAGAATCTCACTGGTACGGCGGCATTTATTGGGATGATTTCGAAAGCCACTGGGATATCCATCCAGACGAATAGGCATTACGAGCGCCGCTTCAGAGAGGGGCTCTGAGGAGGAACAAACAATTGTGTCACCTTGACACAAGCCGATGACAAATTATGGGGTAGAGTGGGGACGAAAGGGGAAATGAGGGATCGTGGCGGGGTGGGGTGGTGTTGAGCGGGGACTATGGAAGCGGGTGACGGCGAGACAGACGCGTCGCGGTAGAGCAGGGGGCGTGTCGGAGACGAAAGAGGCGCGGTGGGGATTGTGCCAGAGCGATTGAGCATAGCGGAGCGGGACGGAACACGCTGATTAATGCGACGGTAATTAAATCCATCGAAAGTAATCATAAGGACTGAGATTATGGAGGGAGTTACGGGTGGGGGCGGGAGAATATGTTACTTTTCCTTGACAAGTACACCCCCGCCTTCCTCCCCCTCCGGCCCAACCAAATTCTCCATCCCTCCCGCGTTCCTCTTTCCGCCTTAACTACCCCTCCCTCTCCCCATGGAACTCTCCCTCCACGGAGTGGTTTCAATTAAGGATTCACTGCGAAAATTTGCAGGGAGGAGGAAGAGAAGGGGGAGAGGCACTGCGTCGCGTTGCGACGAAATGAGGGGCGCCGCGGTCGAAGGCGAGATCCGCCAGGCCCAAGGAGGAGGCATCCTCGGAGTGGGGCCTGGAGGGAGGGGGGAAGACGGGAAGCCGAAGGAGGTGGGCGCTCTCGAATCGTGTGCAGTGGCGAAGGGAAACGAAAAGAATATCCTCGTTTCTGAAGTGAAATTCGCACGGGAGCTGAAAGCGAGCGAAAAGGCATCCTGACCAACGGTACGTACGTACCCAGCTGAATTCGAACATGGCCCCTTCGATGAAGCGTACCGTGGTGGTCATGACTCATCCCACCGCAGAGTGAGGATCCATCTGAGTACTCTGTTACGAAAAGGGGAAAAAAACTTTTCTGCTGTGATAAAAAAATGCCCATGTGTGCTCATTTACTTTAAAAAGAAACCAAGAGAGAATTAGAACAATAGGAAACCTAAATTAATTAACGCTCACCGTGAGTCACGATATCTTCTTTGTCCGGTGAGTATATAGGCAATTGAGCGGTTGGACTGGTGAAAATTAAAGACAGGGATTAGAGATTTCGAGTACGGAGCAAGTAAAATAAGGTATCCACTAAATTTTGAATGAATATTTAAATTAATTTATCATAGATTCAAATTTAGAATATTTAGAAACATTTCATAGGTTTTGAGGAGATTTCACTTACAATTATTAAATCGCATGCATAAAAATATATTTACCGTAAAATTCTGATTACTATAATACAATGAACATATTTTCTAAATTTTAAATCTAAAATAATATTTGCTCAAATATCGAATGTTCTCTTTTTTGTCATAATCCGAAGGAACTAAAAGAGACCAGTTAGAAGCGTGGCTATAAATACCGACCAGTAGGCTTGGCATTCCGTTTCAGATAAACAGAGCCTATTGCGAACATTTTTGGCTTTGAAAATTCAATAGTTACACCTCTGTTAGGCATCCAGGGATTTGCTAACCAGTGTTTAACATTGGGAACCACGTGAAATTTGATTCCGGTTGACGACTCTGGACACCCTCCGCTTCAATCACTCTGTGTGATTCTCAGGATTGGGATCTTCCTGGGAAACTACAGGTGGGACAGGGAACTGGTCCCCCTACCTTGAGGTGTGAATTTCACACGCCTTGTAAGGCTTAGTGATAGGCGTGTTGTACTCTCACCTATGGAAACAAACTTTTGAGTTCATTGATGTGATATTTTCCCAATAGTTAAATGGAACTGCCGAAATTGACAAAATAAATATAATATATTGCCATTTTTAATGGCTGTTTAATTGAACGACGTAGGCAATGGTTGATATATTGCATCGTCAATACCAAGTTATTGTTCTACCCTAGCAATATATTCACCCTCAAGAATTAATTGCCCGAGATGGGCGTGGTCGCAAACAGCTGTTGAATTTTTTTAAGTCCAAATCGATTCGTGAAGCATGAGGTGTTCCGAAATAACCTCGATATTTTGTGACGTGACTAGCAAAAGGCAAATAGGGTTATTATCTATGAATTACTCCACACATATTTATCTACCCTGATCAGTTGTTGATAGGCGATGGTAAAACTAACCCAAATTTCAGCACTAAGTATTTGAAATACATTCTATGGATTGAGGGGTACAGTATTTTTGTAACTGGAGGTGAGAATGCGGCCTTCGATACATCAAATATACGTGTGGTCCATAAAAATTTTCATAATTTAATATGACTTGATAAACTCATTATCCTTAATCAAATTATGATTTGTTAAAAGGAGAGTTACTAAAGAAGGTGAGGAAAAGGATGAATGGTCAAGGCACCGTGGAAAAGTCTACATAATATGTATAAACGATTTAAATGTTTAAATAACTTTTTTCCAAGTTTTACGTTAAATTTGTTCTCACTCCTTTCACATACTGGGCGATCGCCCGCATAGGTCAGCCCCTTCGATGTGTCTTTCCCTCTGAAACCAATCGGTGTTGCACGAAGGTTTAGTAACCAGGAAATTGCATCGTTGAAATTACAGTGGAGTTTTCCGAAAGTATTACTTGGGATTTAAATATGCAACCCTTCCACGATTAGTACGATAATATTTTAAATAATCGTTCACCGCTTCTCATTCTGTCGAAAATATATTGTCAATAAATTAATGAATTTTTTAGTTAGTTTAACCTTTAGGTAGGCTTTAGATGAACAAAAACTTAACACTCCTTTATTTCTTAGCATCGCACAAAACAACCTGAATCCACAATTTACAATAAACCCTTCAATTTGGCATACGCAATACGTGCCTTCATTCCGTCCAATATTCCAACGCAAACTAAAATGTGTGGCATCCATATTTCTTGCCCCCTTTGGATTTCTCCCAACAGTCCCCTCTCTCCTCCTAATGCCTAGTACTTATTCATTGCTATTTTTTCCACCCATTTTACGTATACCATCTTTTCCACACCTACATTTCAAAAGCCTCCGAAATATACCTATCACCTTGCTTCAACGACCATGCTTCCTTGACATAAAAATCCACGCTCTATTTAAAGCTTTCACTAATCTTTTCTTAACGTCCATACTCAACGTCTTCGTCATCAACCCCCTCGTCCTTGTGAAAGCTTCTTCGACTAGCGCGATTCTTCTTCTGATGTCCTTACTACTTTAACCATCTTGGTTCAAAACACTTTCAAGTTACTCCTTTATCTGCTCTCATATTTGCCTTCCTGTTTTTATTCTATCACACTGATTTTCTAATGCACTTAGCAGTGATTATAATCTCTCGACATAATCATTATAAATCCTATGAGATCTTAAGTATACACGCAATATGACTGTAATGAAACATCACATCAACTGACTGAACTATGCTCACGAAAACTCTAAGAATTAAATTATTTTCATTTTCCTCGAGTTAAAGAAGCAAGAAGTTAAAGACCTTGAAAAGTAATTTATGAGTGTCATTAACTGAATAATACTAGGATAATAGACTTAAATGTTTGAAAACTAGAGAATTAATATTCACAAGGTTTGAATGGTTTAAAGTTACGGCCAAATCTACAAAATGAACGAAAAACTTGAGATTTTGAAATGCGTCTAAGATACAACACAATTACTACACTACCCCACTGTACCTATTCACAGTTCCCAGCGTGCGGATCCGGAAGCTGTTCATACATTTTTTTTGCTAACAGTCCCAGCATTCCTCTTCAGATTCTCATTTTTCCTGCTATGGAAACTAGGTGGCAAACATTAATTTGCGAAGCTCCACCAATTGGACTAATTGATGAAAGCGTCCATTTGAAAAGCTTTTGCCATTTAGTTACATTAAGTATTCGAGCAATTCAAACTAATCGCTAAAACCTTTAGCTACTGAAAAATAAATACTGTGTTATAAGATTTAGCCACCGTTAATTTTACAAAGTGCATCCATTGAAGCAACAGATTGACTTTAAGAGTTCCAAAGAAAATTGAAGGCGGTCGTCATTTGCAAATGTCGGCTAACTTCCAATTATGCATATTTTTAATGGGTATTATCTACAGTTAAGATATTCAACACAACATTCTCAAATTATTTTAGAATAAACATGGAAATTTTCAAATTCCGAAACCAAAAAATATTTGTTAGACTTGACCAGCTATTTACCATTTCAGGCCGATGTACTTCATCACAAGAACGAAAACAATGCAGAGGCACAGGCATTGTATTGCCACGACAAGAACGTAATCTCGTTTACAGGCGCTCTGCGCCAAACTGCGATTCCTTCATGAAATTACATGGACGGTAATTTGTTAGAACGGCTTGTTCGTTTAAAGCCCCTAGAAATTCACAGCGCACAAGATTGCGTTGGCAATTTACATAGCTGAAGCTACAGACCGAAGGGAGTGGTATGTGGATTCGAATCCCAATCTGGGCGAATGATTCTTCCAATTGATAATTTCTTGCATCCCCACGTTGCTAATATTTATATAAATGAGCGTTTTCTCTGACTGATTTTCTCGAAATCGATAAACTCATCCTTTATACTTTTTTATGTGATTCTTTAATATGAAAACTACTAACTACTCGTATGAACTTGTAGTTCATTTCTCAATCATGCTTAGGGGTCTGTCGTAATTCTTCCTCTCCTGTCAGAGTTATTTATCTGCTATCCTAACGGATGGAGTCGCTTGGAAATATTTTTTCTACCTTTACCTAGTGGATGGATGTCAAGAGAAAAATAGTGGAAACACCCGGCAGACAGTAGCTGCGGGACAGGTGTGTACGGAGGAGAAAAAAATAGAAAGGTGCGATAGGAAAGGATTGGCGATTTTAGGGAGGATGGGAAGCTGAGGGAGGGATAAAGGGGCGGGGAGAATGTGAGGGTTTTTGAAGTGTGCCCGGAAGGAATCGGAGTAAGGGAGGGGTATGTGCGTGGGAAGGGGAACGTTCGCACAAATCACTCGCCCATTACCCCGGGATCCGCTTCGGAGGGAGAGCGAGGATGTGGAAAGGGAAGAGGAGATTGCTCACAAATCACTCCATCGGACTCCATTTAGCCGTCAAGAGGGATGCCGCTGTCTCTCCTCCCCACACCCCCATTCCGCCCAGAAGGGCAACGCTCCATACCTAGGCATCCCGCAGCGATTTCAATTGTTGTAAATGCGATTCGGTTCAGTGGGGATCGCTGGGGCGCACGCGCCAGACTTACTCGAAATTAATTCCTTGGGTAAGTCTCCCCGGATGCGAGCGACGGTGCGCCCAAGTGACGAAAGGACTCGATCACGTAAACGATGCGCTGAATTGTGGGGACGAGACGCTAGTGGTTCCGGAAAGTTGAACTCCTGTGATAGGTGATGTACGAGTCCTTAAAATACCTCTACTTGGTTCCGCTTTCGAAAGCGTTACGACGAATGAAAAATAAAGGGGCTCAATGCGCTGATTGCAAAGAGCCCGTGCGGTGAGCCAAGCATTTATTGCTACGTTTTTCAAGGGATCGGTGTACAAAAAAATAAGAGACGTAGAACACAAAATTGCTGGTTTTAAATTCTCGTATTTTTAACAATGAAATCGAGATAAAAAAAATGAGCATAAGTACTCTTGGACAGACATAAGTGAAGCAGAATCCCTACGTGTCTCCGTCCTTTCAGTCCGCTTTCATAATAAAATATGATGATAATTCCGTTCTCTCAACTGTGTAGACGTTTGTTTTCCTATTACACCCACACGTCTATGTGTACACTTGAATAGAAGGTATTGAGCACCATATTTCTGTGGTATTCCACTTGTAATTGTTTTCATCGCGAGCCATACACATCGAGTTTTCATTCTCCGATGAATGAGAAATTGATTTGGTTTTACCTTCCTAACTTTTACTTTTCCGTTTAGGTCATTCAGTTGCCTGTTTTTTCAATTATTTGCTGTCAAAATATTTCTTCTTTTACCTAAATTATTACACCTACATTGATTCATGTCGAAATACTATATACACTTCAAAGATAAATTCATTTAGAAACATAGATGGGAAAAGAGGAGATCACCATCCTAGACAGGTCGGACTGTAATTCATCAACAAAATTTAAGCTCTTTGCTTTCATAAATTTCCTGTGATGTTAATTTTCGTAGATTATTGACAACATGTAAATTGAGATAAACTTGGCTACATAAATATTTATTACATTTCTTCTATGGGTGGTGAATGCGAATATTAATCATACTTAACGATTGACAAATAAAGTCGTAAAAGAGGATTGAAGGATTTTGAGAGATTTTTCTACCTCTTTTCGTTAAAGTGAACTGAGGCATACCATTTCTTAATTAGTAACTAACTTCTTATTATGTCATTAGCTTAAGAAGCCAAATTAAATCTTACTACACTATGTTCTTAATGCTGCCCATTATCGTAAGGTTATACGATGCTTAATTAATAATAATAAAACTTCACCTCACTTCAACTCTTGTTTGTCGTGACGATTTACCTTCAGTACGCTGAAGAGGGCTACTCTGTAGCCGAAATATGCGTATTCGCAATCACCTTTCATTCCCTTTTTATTTACCTTTTACCCCTTTCTTTGACTTGTGGCGTTTGCCAACTAATTCCAATTGTACCCTGTTTCGAAAGGTTAACTGTTTACGGCTATTGGAGTTTTTTCAATTATTGTAATGCTTAATTAATTAAATGAATACTAATTTAATTTTTGAAAGACAGGGTTTTAGAATGATATGAAACAATTTTTTTACATTTTTATTTGTAAGAGATCTAATAATCAAATAAAATCAGACCATAGAGATCAATACAAATCGAAAGAGCGACAAACGGAAGTGGGTAAGATTCAGAAGATACTTGAGGCACAAACTGTACAAGGTCATAATTTCCATGTAATCGTAATCAAAAGTTTTTTATACTCTTCCACCGAGTTTATACGCCCAGAAACACAATGAGCAATCAACGGAGTGAAGTAAAACAAATTATATCCGCAAAAATAGAGGTAGACTCAAATTAAGAACGCTTCCTGCGCAAAGTATTCATAGCACGTTTGTTCCGGCGAGTAGCATGGTGAAAGTCCACGCTGTCACGAGTGCAAACAATCACGTAAGTCCGGGAGAGTGTTGAGAACCAGAGAACCTGCTAGAAAGGGGCGGGGCGCATCGCATAACAAAACCCCTGTCGCGCCCCGTCGAGGTCAATTTGACATCCCGCCCCGAGTCTGAGCCAACAGCACCAAAACTGAAACGTGTGCTTCCCGCCGCGTCCAGGAAAGGACAATCACATTTGGGAGTTTGATAGCCGGACTCTTTTGTTTCCCCCAAAACATTTCAATAATTTAGAAGGCAGTCAGTGTTTCGCGATCCATTCTTTAATTCAGGACGGCTAGAGTTGGGGGCGGGAATGGAAATCTTAGGGAACTGAAGAAGGCGTTATTTTGTCGAGATAAAATATTGTGCATTTTCGTAATTTGTAACATTTAAATAAGGGCTGCGTGAAAAATGCCCTTTAATTGTAAACAAATAAAAATAAAGTGTTTACCACAGGATGGTTAAAGTATTAACCCCAAAGTATCGAGCGTGGATGATGTCTCGAAAGGAGTGAAATCATTCTTAGAGAAATAAATGATACAGAAGCCTCAGTGAAAAATGTAAACACGTAGCCCAGTTTGTTCAATTAAACTTTGTTTCATCAACTTTTCAATTATTGAGTCAAGCGTAGATTTTTGGATTTTCAGATACGGGTGAGTTGAAGTATGGAAAACATAAAATGAACGAAAAGAAGAACGAGCGATGAAGTTGTAGCTATGGTAGGGGAAGAGACGTCCGTGGGAGAAATTCGAAAAAGACAGAATAAGCGGGTGCAGGAGGTGCGTACGTATACTGAGAGGCAGTGGGTTGCTGAAGATGGTAGGAGAAGGGAGGATGGTGGGATAGTAGGGTGAATGGGAGAAAAGAATACTTATTTTAGATTGAATTAAGAGAGGTTGAAAGTATGCAGAAAGAAAGAATCGCTGTAGTAGGCAGTAAGTAAGAGCTCATAAATACAGTAAAGCGTTATCATTGCGTCCATAAATTCTACTATATACTCTACCCCACTATTATACTGCTAATAACAAATTGCAATCTCACTTGCTGTATTATTCCAGTTCCCGTCCTTCATTCTTCAAGATGTACGTATTACTCTCGTATTACTCTCCCATATGGATAAAAGAAGTAGGTACCATGAAGAACTATATCAAGAATCGAACCGAGGGAAGGGGTAATATTTAGTGTATTAGAAGTAAATTGGATAGAGAAACAAATACCTAAGGAAGAATATGTTATAAAAAATAGTAGGAAAGGTGATAGAGGACTTTATAAAGGCACTCAGTTGCAAAGCGAAATGAAGGTCTTCTGGAATAATTAGTGACAGCTACCGCGAAATTCAGTTGTAGTGTAAATTCATTTTGGAATTTTTTACTCAATGAAAAGCATATACTTTCTGCCATGTATTCATTAGCCTATAAAAGAAATAAGAGTACTGTGGGACTTAACCAAAAACATCGACAAAATGTGAAATCTTTTTATACTCAAGCGTATACCGCATGCATCTCTTGAGACATTGGAAATAGTATCTGTGACCATTAAGTAAAAGGCAAAATACATGAATGAGCGAAAACCACTATTGAAAATGATAGATTACGGAACATAGAGAAAGTCTCACTAAAAAATCACGTGATGGTAACTTTCTGTTTATCTCATATAAAATTTCCTTATAATAGACACATACACTTCTTGATTTGTAAAGCCAAATCACTTATGTGAATGCGAAACACTTCTTACCATTTCATATATGTACACGCTAATCTCCGGCTAATTTATCCTCGTACTTCTTATCTTTTCATCCTACCAGGATTCCAAATATAAAAGCGCGTACAAATTAATTACTTCTGCAAAATTCACTTACTGGTACATATTCTTTAGCACATCTAAAGAGATGCGGAATAATTGGCTCATGTCATCCATGCCATTTAAACACCTCACCAACCCGACATTGAACAAATATTTTGATGATTCCCTTAAGAGCAGCACAGGAAGAATATATATATATTCACCGGAATGGCATTTCTCGATGAAAGATAAAGATTTCAAATAGGCATGACGTATGTAGACTAGGATTTTTTTGGGTAATCTATCGGTTTTGATCTACCAAACTATTACATCCTAAAAACAAAATACAGCAATGTCTATCCTATTCCTGTTCATTCCTCGATTGCCTAATTTTCTACCCTCTATTAGTCTTGAACATCCCATTGCTAATCAACATGTTCTTCATCCATTTCTCTGTCACCCTTATAATTTCTCCAAAAATCGCCTCTCCTCGCCCGCCATACCCCGCACTTCTTCATTTGCCAACATTTCGGTCCGTTTCACATCAATCCTTCTCCATGCCCATATTTTAAAAGTCTCCCATCCATGTCTATCATGGCATATTATCATTAGCTTAGCCTTTTCATTTCTGGAAAATCGCATAACCTATGTTTTATTAATATTGATTCTCATCCATATCTATCGCACTGAATTTCCAATTCACTTAGCAATGCTTGTGGCCACTTGGCTGACTGGAAAATTAAAGCTTGGTCATTACCAAACATGATTTTTCGAAGTTCCCGTCGACTTCCATTCCTACATCCAGTTTTTCCATGCCTATTTAATCATTCCCTCCACATAAACGTTGAACAGCACCGGTGATAATGAGCAACCCTGCCTTGCACCTTCCTGCCACTGCCCATCCGTATTCTCCGTTCCCCACTCGAAACTGAGCATTCTGAGACATGTATAGGTTACGGATTAGCCTCCTATCATTTCAATCCATTCCTATTTTCCGTAATATACGCATTCATTTTTTCCAATTCACTCTATCAAACGCTTTTTCGAAATCTACGAAACAGGCAAATACATTCTAATTGTATTCTACATTCCTTTCGTTTAGTGATATCATTACTGCAATGGCATCACGCGTACCTCTTCCCTTCCTAAACCCAAACTGATCATCCCCTAAGTAATCATTTGCTTTACTCTCTATCCTTTTGTTAATGATCCTGAGAACATCTTTAGCTGTTATGGATATCAAACTTATTGTTCTGTAATCCTCACATGATATAGCCTTTACCTTTTTCGGAATAGGAACTAACTCTGATCCCAAAAAATCTTCCGGCCAGATTCCTTCCTCATAGATACTACGAATCAGTCCATATAGGGCCTTCTTCCCGCATTTTCTTAGACACTTCAACAGTTCTACAGGAATGTTGTCCACCCCCACGGCCTTATTTGGTTTCATCTCCCTTTATGCCCTTTCTATCTCATCGTCAAGTAAGTCTCACCCTATCTTTATCTACGTCATATTCCCTTTTTATGTCTAACCTTGTCGGCCTAAGTTCTCAACCATACAGTGTTTCTATATATTCTTTCCATCTCTCTTGGATTTTTCCTGGTTCAACTATTATCTTACCCCACTTATCTTTAACTGTTAGCACAGATCTTGCCTTCTTACTTCCCGATAATAATTTAACCTTGCTGTATAGCGCACCAATTTCACCCTTCTTCTGTAAACTTTCCATATCCTCGCATTGCGTTTTCCACCATTCTTCTTTTGCTTTATTTGTGGCCCTTTTCAATTTATTGTTTAACTCTTTGTACTTCATTTTTCCTTACTCTGTGTTTACATTCTTCCATCTTCTTCTCTCATTCATTTTTGCAATCATCTCATGCGATACCCATGGTTTCTTTATCCCTTTCCCGTTAACGGTTCCTAGAGTGTCTTTTGCGGCTTTCGATATCACTTTCTTGATATGCATTCCCATTTTTCTTCGATAGTACTCAGCTGTTTGCCGTCATCCATGATTTTTCTACAGTTTGCTGATACTCCTTCCTAGTCTATCCATTTAATGCTTCTACATTCCATTTCCTAAGCCGCCGCCCCTGCCTTATCTTTTTGAAACGGACGTTACATTTCATAACAACTAAATTGTGGTCAGAGTCCTCATCCGCTCCCGGGAAACTGTGCGAATTTATCACACTGTTCCTAAACCTGTGCCTAACCACAATATAATCTAACTGATACCTTCCTGAGTCACCTGGAATTTTCCATGTATACCTACGCCTTTTGTGGTGTCTAAACCATGTGTTGGTGATGACTAACCCCTGTCTCCTGCAGAATTCAATCGCTTTCTCCCCGCGGTCATTCCTCGTACCTAAAGCGCAGCCTCCCACCTCACACCACCTCTTCTTCAGCCTACCGTCGCATTCCAATCCCCGATCACTATCAAGGTTTGCCTGGAAGAACACACGCGATTTTGTTCTCTAACTGATCGTTTAGGACTAATGTAAACTTAAATTTTAATATTTATCATTATCATCAACTTTCGTTGCACCCGGTTGTGTCATTTGAAGAAGTTTCAAATGTGATTCTTTGATAATTTTCTCCTTGCTTCGAGAACGCAGCGCTGCTGTCCTTGGCTTATTTACGCGAAATACAATTTAGAATACTGGATATAAACACAGATCCTAGTGAACCTAGAAACCCTGAAGTGTGATTTTGGTCGGTGTTTTGTACTCCTATATCGCATTTATCTATTTATGAACAAATACTTTTTTAGTAAACGATATGGTTATTGACCACAAGTCCATTAGCTGTAATATATAAGGTTATGGAATATATCAATGGAGCCTCGCACTACACACTGCTGCACTTCTTATTACTGGCTAACACAACACAAATATCCCTATAGTTCGTACTGTATATATTGGTTTGGGAAAAAAGAAATCCATTATTTTTGCGTGTATTTCAAATTTTTTTAAGATGTTTCAGATTGTCCGATTGGGTCAAATACGCACCATTTTGTTGAAATATTTGTTGTCATTTTAATGGTAGCATTATAATGTCTCTCTCATAGAAGTCCTGGTCCTTATTGGCGAAAAACTATAGCAATCTATTTTCACAATCTTCTCTTGATCGCAATTTCTTTTTTTTTACTCAAGAAGTTTTGCAATGCAAGAAAAAGGTGGTAATCGCTTGGTTCTAGGTCAGGACTATATGGTGGATGCATTTAAATCTTCCAGCCAAGGTCCTGGAGTTTCTGGGGAGTCACTACAGACGTGTGCCGCCTTGCGTTGTCCTGATGAAACACAACACGCTGGCTGTTTCCGGTCAATCACTAGCTTCAAACGGGCCAGTTGTTGACAGTAGACATCTGCATTTAGTGTTTGGCCATACGGAAGCAACTCATAATAAATGCTTCCTTTGAAGTCCCAATAAATACACAATTGAACCTTTCTAGCCGTTAGTCCTGGTTTGGCCACCGTTTGAGCTGCTTCACTGCTCTTTGACCACGATGGTTTTTGCACAATATTGTCGTATGTGACCAATTTCTCATCCCCAGTCCCCATCTGTTTAAGAAATAGGTCGATTTTATTCTGTTTCGCCAAGGCTTCGCAGATGGAAATTCGATTCATCAAGTTTCTTGGTGTTAATTTGTGTGGCAACCAAACATCGGGCTTCTTTTCGAATACAGCTTTGCGCAAATGAGTTAAAACTGTTTTATGGTCAATTTTTAGCTCCGGGATGATGCTACGACTACTAACATGCCGGTAAACTTCGATCATTTTTGTGATTTTATCGACATTTTCGACGACGGGCCGGCCTGTGCAAGGTGCACATTTAACATCAAAAATGCCTGAACGGAATCGACGAAACCAAAATTTCACGTCATTAGCTGTTACACTGTCGGCACCATAAACACCATTCCCAATTTCAGCGGCCTGGCTTGAATTGTCACCTTTATCAATGAAAAACTGCAAAATGTACCAAATTTTCTCTTTGTTGACTTCCATTGTTAATACCCTGTAACTCACAACTGAACAAAACAAACTAAAAACAGCAAAAGAATTTTCTTGGTGTGAAACGTCATCTTGACAACGAGCATAAACCTGAAATTGTTTGATCGATACTTTACGAGATATTGATGACTACAGCCATCTACCGAGAAAATAATGGATTTCTTTTTCCCCAACCTAATATTAAAGTAACTCATTAACATAGTTAAAAAGTTAGCTCTGCCTAATTCCTTCTTGACTCAGTTCAGTTGAATTCTGGCGATTCCATTCCTCCCTCTAACTTACGCTACCTACATTCCCCTCTTGCTGCTCTTTATCTTCCCCTTCGATCTCAATTCATCAAAATACCAGTTAGCTACATCCACCTGCCCTACCTATTTCGAATTTTCGTCTCTTTTTGGCCCAATCACGTCATGCTTTCTTTTCTCTTTTTTTAATTTTTCCCATTCTTCTCCGCACATGAAAATCCTCCAACCGGAACATCCTCTTACCTCACCGACCAACTTTCCGCGCCGAACAAAACTACTATTGATATTAATACTATTGATTTCACTCTTTTTTTACTGGTTTTCTTCAGGTGAGAGTCATCTGCTCATTATAATTATGTTATAATTACTCTTTGTAAGATCTGTTCCCAGATCAGTTTTTCTTTCGATGTGCTTACAAATTTGCTCCCTTCTAATAAAACCAAAATTCATATTCACAGTAAAATTTTAGTAGTTATTGGCAACTCATCCCTGATTTTGGAAGTACATATCCTTGCGTAGGTTTGGGTACATTTTTGTATTTCCTAATTATTGTTATCTCTATTTATAGAATCGAGCATTAATAAATTCTTCTGGCTATATGTAAGTGTCATTTACCAGTTTTAGGAGAAAGGTCTCCAGGTAAATATTCTTCCTTTTATATAGTTCACTTGTAAAGGTTGATTGGACGTAGCTCAGATTTCTTCTCCCAGCTCTTCACTTGGTATTCACGCGTAGGTGATATTTTATGTCCTTCTGTGACTTCTGCATGAGTGGTCTTCCACTTTTGTTCCTACCTTCCACTTGATTACAGTTTTCAGTGACAGCTCTCGTCTTAATTCCTACATGCTCTATCACACGATCTCGTCTCAGTTAAATCGGTCTCCACAAACAAATATTTCTCATCACCACCTAGAATATCTCCTCTTTTATTTTTGTAGCAGGCAAGCAGTCTTCAATCATGAAAATCTGCACAGTAAAGACTATCGCAAGTGATGCTAAACGTTTTGAGTCACGTTTTAACTTTGCAAACCACTTGCAAGTTGACAAATACAGAATAACAAAGCTGTTTCCCGTTTAAGTGTCACCTCATTTGTGAACGTCGCTATGGATTCAAATTTTTACCTCTAATTCAACTTCTTCCCGCACTCTCTCTCTCTCTTTTCCAGGAAATAAACTTCGATTCTCCCCGGGGGGGTATTAGCTTGGTAACGGAGAAGGGCCCGACGACCACGAGCCGACTGCTAATCCAGAAGGCAATTCCCACCGACTCGGGCCTCTACACGTGCACTCCCTCCAACGCCAACGAAGCCAGCATAAGAGTGCACATACTGAACGGTAAGTGGAGCGCGAGGGATCTAATTGACCGACTAGCCCCGAACGCTCTTGCGAAACAATTTGTAGATGGCAAGAAAATGAATTCCAAGTTATGAAATTTCTGGTGATCTGAAGCATAATAAATTCATGACCTCCATACATGCTACCCGACGTGAAAATAATCTGCTTCATTGCCGTTGTTCGAGTTTTTAACATTGATTAAATAGGCCAAAAGACTTTGATACAGGCGAATTTACCAACCGAGACAAGAATGCACCGTCTATAATGGATGTAAAATGTGTTTCATCAGTTGCCTGTTTATCATATTGCAGGATGACCCGATGATTTTACTCCGTTTACTTCACAAAGCGTGAGCTAACATTAATTTTAATGCTTCATCATTTATTATTTATTCTATCACATCAATTATTCATTAAGTGAAAGAGTAGCTTCATGATCTCCATTCCCACAGACGTTTAAGGCTCACGCTTTATAATGAAGAAATACCATGCTTTTACTATTACATAATTAAGTTTTATAACATATATATATAATATATCGAGTTCATTTAAGCTATTTCTCTACAAGTTTAAGGTGAATAGGAAAAAGGAGAAAGGCAGTCTCCTGCCATGTCTGAAGACGAATTGGTAATCATCTGTAATCAGCTGTTTAGCCAATTCCAGCCGATTTTCAAAACGGACGAAACATTTATTTTAGGATATTACCAAGTCTAAAGAGATATATTCCGAATGAATAATTGCTTGCCTTAAATTTCATTTGCTTAGTAGAGTAGACGAATGTGGATAGTAGGTTCCCCAATTCCTACTATATTTTATAGTAGTCGGCAGGTTCCCATGATAATTTTAATATTAATGCGTATACATTTGCATGCTAAAAATGTTTGTCATTATGTCCACTTATTATTGAAAATTATTTAAAATCAGAATCGCAGGCCTGCAACTAAAATTTACATGCATCAAACGCCTACCCAGAGAATTTGAAAATGTTCAAAACCAAACGAGGCTAACTATTTTTCAAGTTAATTACAAGGATTACATTCACCGCCGAAAATTATATCGATCCTGTTTCGAATCTACATACCAACATCCTTAATTAAATTTCGTCGATGCAGGATGGGTGATTGCTATTCAATGCAGAATTACCTCCTCCCATTCCGTATCTATTCACAAAGTTTTCCTCCGTTCCTAATTAAATTTGAATTTTAAGCAGGGTTACAGGGATGGGAGGACACCCCACTCCTGTCCCCCTGTTTAAAATTCAATTGAATTCTCGCGATAACATGGTGAGTTTGCTAAGTTTGTTGACCATTAGACTATCTTACGTAAGTGTGACGTATTGTGAAGGGTAACCGTAAGCCGTATTTGTTTCAACTTAAATATTTTTACACTCTCCGTATAAATGTGTGCATAGCTACTCTCCCATTCTTACGACTAATTTGGTTAAAGAGATTAGTGTGCTCTAACTTACCATGGAAAAACACATTCAGTGGTATAAGATGATATTGCCTTACCGATCACCAAACTATTGCCAACTGTGGCTCCTTTTAAAACTGCCAGCGTACGCACACTGACTTTACTTGGATCCAAAACAGATCACAGCACAACTTTCTTTCTTTGATCAATTGGAAAGCACAAATATCAAAGTATTATGTGCAGTATACTCCAGCCTCTCCTCCGTTCCCTTTGCTGAATTCGGTCCGCCATAAAAGATTGCTTGGGATCAGACTTGAATAATTCGAATTTTGTCAGCAGTTTTGCGTTATCAAATCTCTTTTCTATTCTCCTTTCTTGAAAATGTTCAGTTTACATTAAATTCTAAAGGTAATTAATGGTAAAGCGCTGCCCAGTGGAAGATGGTCTTGATAAAATGGAACACACTTTTAAACTTTCAAAAAAAGTAATTTAACTTAGGTACCTTTCTGTACTTAAAATAATTTTTTTTTCTGGGGCCAAAAAACTTGTGTCCCAGAGGTATCATGACATTACTCCTTCGAGACAAGATACATACACTACACGAAAAAATATGGATTGAAATCTGAATGAAAATGAAGTAAACTCTCAAAACATGAAAAATCTTATGCGCAGAGAAACCAAAGAATGAAGGTTTGAGTCCGTCTCTCTGCGGGAATCGTTCAAATTCACAGGATGATACGAAAGGAAGATACCTAAAGCACCTGTCATTGTATCATCAGAACATAAACATGAGCAGTCTTCATTCGCTGGCTACAATTAAATTAGTAGTCATTGGCGATAAAAACTTTTCATTTTTACTATTTTAGGTAAATTACCATCTTCAGTTTACTCACACATCTGCAAACATTTCCTGTTTAAGTCGATTAGTCGAGTAAATATTTTTAATTGGAAAAGAATGCCGAGCGCAAATGACCTTAACTGTCGGTCGCCTCACCAACAAAACCAAAACAAGAATGCCGAGTTAATTTTTGACAAAATGCTTGATTAATTCGATGTAGTTGAGGATTTATTATACCCATGAGAACAGATGGGTGACTCTTGGATCCGAACACTTTTTCGACTCTTTGGGTGATTTTCTCTCGTTAAAACCCTTTGAAGTAAAATTTTCATAAATGAATTTGTATTACATATTTAGCGCATGTATGACGCTTTCATAATCTGTACAACACTATACACTATGACCAAAGCTACCCGAGTGCTATACTATCAAAGTTGAATTATCATTGTGAACCCGACAGTGATCTAATGCGCGACTAAGTTCTAAGACCGCTTCTCTATGGTTCCTTCTCTCTCCAGGGGAGCACCCAGCCGCTATGCATCACGGAGGCAGCGGCAGACTCGTACCCTTCCCCCCGTGGTCGCCTCTCCTCCTCGCCGTCGTCCCCCACCTGGGGCTGCTGGCCGACCGGGCGAGGAGGGCCGTCACCCTGACGGCGGCCGCCGCGGTAGCCGCCCACCTACTGCTACCCTGGGCCCTGCCCATATAGCGTCCGACCCCGGGCGCCCGCTGACGAGACTTCGGCCGGCTGCCGTACATATCAACGGGGGACTGACGGACTGGGACACCCGCGGTAGGGAGACGGAGAGTGTGTGTTTCATGAGATGGGTCGGATCGCGTGTTCCGCTCAAGTCGTTCTGTATGAACGTCAACGGGTGGATTCGACGAAGACCGTGTTGGATGCGAGTAGGAGAGGCGTGGACCACGACCAGTGCTTTCACCGAAGAGAGATGGAGTAATTCCCCGTGGAAAAACAAAAAAAAAAACAAAAAACAAATGGGACCCGCTCATCACCGACCTTATTTTGTAGATAAAGCGAAGAGGGAAAGGGAAAAAATAGAGGATGCATGCAGCGGCGAACATTGTCCGACATCGGATAGTTCAAATTGGTTCAAATCGAAAGGGTTGCTCAAAACTATTTTTTAGCAGCTGCCGTCGGTAACCCGCAGATTGAAGTTTAAAGGTTGCACTCCCACGAGCAAAGGAGGGAACGCGTATGGAACTATGAGACGTATTCTTCTTCGCGTGGAACGGGTCGGAATTCAAAACGAGAAGATGGTAATAGAGACGCGTAAGTAAAGGAAGTTTATCTGACCTCTTTTTTTTCTCTCGCAAGACGACCCGACCGAATTATTTTTTAAAAGGCTGAGCCTCGATTGAAAACGAAGTGAAGCGGGTTAAAGTAGCAGTGAATTGGGCGCGTGTTATGTGCGAGAGAACAGGTGCCGCAGAGGGCGCCGCGCGCCAAGTTTTGTGATGTAGCGATTCGGAACTATTTTATATCCGAGTGCTTTGCGGGAAATCTCATACGTAAATTAAATGCGTGTGCCGACGAGATGGGTTTGGCATCGCAGGGAAGAATAAAAGTGCAGCGTGTGCTGAAAACCTACCGGAACGCCTGCGAAGACCGCGGAAGTTGTAAAAGCCGTTTTCGGTATATTTATAATTTCGAACGACATTGAGATGACTTCCGGTATGAGGGCAAGGGGTTTGTGTTCGTCCCCCGGAAAATTTTTCAGCCTTCTACCCAAACGTGGTTCTGAGACCCACCAGAACTGCTCTCCCAATGAACTCAAGAAAAAATTATTTCATGGTGGAAATTAATATAATAGGTATCAGCAATGCGAAATCGATTTCCTATCCTGAGTAAGTTTGTTTTTTTGTTGCAGGATAATATGTGTCTTTTGGAATCAATAAAAATGAAATATTCCCCATGTTTAATGAATCATGGTCAATGGTCATTTTGCATTAAAATCTCCCATGGGTGTTGTTGTTAACATGTTTCTAAAAATTTAATTGCACGAGAAATTCAACCTTTAGTAAAAATTACATTTTCATACAAAATTTGTGTATTTTAAATGAAGGATTGTGCTCACCAGGATTATAAAGAGCGCTCTTCAGAGAACGGATACACCCGAGGGCGAAGCGAGTGATTTTTTTTAAAGAAAAACGTTTCAGTTTTGCCGTCCTCGAAACATACTCTGAGCATTGGTGATGGTTAAAACTGACGGAACTATCCGACGATAGACGCATTTTATGGGTTCATTGACGACAAATCATTCTTAATGACGAAAAATGACAGGATTGTAAAAATGTTCATATTCTACTAAAACCAGTGGACACTAAATGTTCTGTACAATCAATTATGGAAAATAAATTCGCATTTACTCATTGGATTTCTTTGAAATAATATTATTTTTGTAAAATATTCCCTTCCCTTCTAATTGAAGGACTAATAATATATAATATAACCTCTGGGCCATTTTACGTCAATGCAGACCAAGATTATCCTGTACCTCATGCAATCGTGAACCTCGTAGGACATAATCTAGTGTTCGAAAAATCTGTAAAAAGTTTGCCTTGACCTAATTGAAATAATAGTTTGACTACAACCATTATTGCCATTAAATATTTTTACTTGCACAGGATCTTTCATAGGTGTCTATCATTGAGCAGAATTGAGGAGAACATTTATAAAATATCTCAATTATAGCCTCAATTTTAAAAAATGTTTCAAAAATAGTTTCATATTACCTGAAAAATACAGACACTTAAAAGATAATGTTGTTAAGAATAAGCCTCAAAGTTTTTTACACGTATCAAGCATTTGGTAAATATTTTTTCTATCAATCGTTAAATTAAACGTATAAATTATTGTTCAATGCTTAGATTCTCTTTAGTTTTTGTCACTAATATAACATTTCTTAGGTGACGGCGAAAAGTATAATAATGTTTAATCTGTATTTACTTATTACATGTGTGTTTGACTGTGATTTTTAAGTTCTTCTGTTCATTATAACGACAAAATGAGTGAATGAGTGAGTGAAGTGTTTGGGATGCGTATGCGTACTTTTCACCAAAAAGTGGTTCCGCGTTATGCAATCACGTGCATGATTATTTTTTCACTTAAAAGAAACCTAAATCGAAGCAATTTGTTCTGAAGTATTGAAAGTATTTCCAAATCAGTAATACAATCTGCTCTGAATCAGAATCTGAAGGTGTTTGTTGTACCATACGGTTTAGAGAAGCATGTGGTGTACCTGAATTGAAATACCACGGACATTAAATACAACTAACTCAACCTACATAAAAGTCCTGTTGTTCACCTATTTCTGGAGGGCATTTAGTACATCAAATTTGTTTTGGGATGAGGCTCATCCATTCATGCGTGCGCAAGATAGTTAAGGTGCATTTGACTGATCGTGAGGGGGTTAATTTCTGCAGGTGCCTGCCTAGCAAACGTGAGTGCTTCCCGAAAACTGAATCACTTTTCGAGGTTATAAAAAAATAATTTTACTTTTTAGCTTTCATTCTGATTTTCAGGATTTAAATTGTTATAAAGGCATCTCCTAATTAATATTAACCCAACATTTTTCAAATAGGACAATTGTATACGACTGATGGTTTAATGATTACGAAGTACTAACTCATCCCTATGGTGAACAAAGAAACACTCTTTATTTCAACTAAGTACCCTCTATTTGTAACTGGTATTGCAATTACCTGGTCAGTAATACAGCGAAGAATAATTTTGAACATAGCTCGTGAATATTTTTCGGCGATCGAATGAATTTTGAGAAATTCAAAAGTGTATGATCGCCCAATTCTTTTTAAACAAACTCTTTTATATCGTCTATAAAATTTCAGGAGTTAGTGTTTTAAAATTATTCGATGTTTATGAACCACAAATAAGTTGACACAACTGTGACGGCTACGTAACAATATATTATACCTCGTTAAATAAGCATAATTCTGTCAATTTTTATTTAAACAAATGCACCAAAAGATAACACCATGCCTCTAAAACGAAATATCCACATAAAATGTATATAAAATATAATATACATTAATAACAAAATGTATAAAACTACCAATAGTTCCCCTTGTTCCCTTAGGAGAAGTACAAAATGAAAATAAACCAATTGAACTGGTTACCAGCAAAAATACTAAAACTTAGACATTTCAGAATTTCAAGAAACTGCGGGAGATGCCGCAACAGTAACTATTAACGGAGTCATCCGCTATGTGTGTATTATAATGCAACAATTTCACTGCATTAACACTCGGCCGGGTATCGAGGGATCCGGGTTCGAATCCCGGTCAAGGCGAATGATTTTTACTCTCTGAAATTGTTGCATTATATTTCAGAATTTGTTTCCACTATTGTGAAATATAAACTAATTTTGTTTAAATGATAAACCAAATAATAGAATGAATGATCTACGAGATGGCTATTATTTTACACCAGGTTATGGTTATGAGTGAATCAGTTTCGAGAGCATAGGCTCAATAAAATATCTTGATCGTGGGGTAATGTGAGGAGCCAGGTTAAAATTGCTACTGGAAAATGAGATGAATAGGACTAAAACTCAACGCCCAGCTACATGGACACGAACGTGCTCCGCCAAGGATGTGGGAATCAATCCTGGAACGGACGAGTTCCCACTACCACACCCAAAATATCCTCTGATCAAGTGAAATGACGAGCCCAACCACCCGGGGTGTATAATTTCACCCATTAGATTTGATCCGACTTCCATTGAGGAAGGTGGCTTTAATTCTACATTGTGCCACTTCCCACGATTATCCATCCAATTAACCACACCCTGCGAAAGGGTGACAGGCGAATTAGTGGCAGCAGATAGCCCAATTTAATAGGCCAAAATTGTATCGCACCCAATTCAAACTATAAAGGTGATACGGGCCCGACATTATCTTTGAGGTGGAACCTCGAAATAGAAAACCGTCAGCGTTTGAAAGACGCGGGTTCCGAACTAAATGGCATTAGGCAACCAACTAGCCCTAATATTCTCCATTGTGCTTTCATGGCATGCATAAGGAACGTGGTTTGTTTTTTTTCGTGCGAACTGTTTGTAGTAATGAAATAAAGTTCAGAAATAATGTTATCTAAAAGTATATGGTTCTTGATATCTCCATACAGTTATGTTTCATATAAACCCCATAGAGTTCGCGTATATAGGCTTAAAGGATGATCGTTAAGAGAACCTAAAGAAAAATTTAAGATATATAATCTAATATGAAAACCAAAGGTGGATGAAAAATAAATTTCTATGGAAATTCTTATCATTTTTTAAAATTTGCTTCGCGAACACGAATTGTTTTAACTGCCCGAATTTTTAGTGCCGAGATTGAAGTTTGTGAAAACGGCTACGGAGGTGACATGAGGGAAAGGGAGGGAAATCAAATCCCATACATCCCACGCAGCAAAGGAGTGAATAACAAAGCCGAACCATTAAAAGAAAAAAACCTTTCAATTTTCCACCATGCATGCAAGTAGTTTCACGGCGTCCCAAAAAGCAATCAGATTTCAACTACATCCAAACTCACACAAAGACAATGACGCGCTGGTGCCCCTCGCCAATAATATAATTCACGACCGGCCTGACGTAAAATTCCGCGAGGACTTTTGGCACCGTAGATTTAGTCACGAGGCCCTTCCATTTTCGCCAGGAGACTGCCCCTCCAACACCAGCGATCCACCCTCTTCCCTACTATTCCTCAGAACCCTAAAGGGAGGTGGTGGTGAGACCCCTGCCCTAAACTACCCCTCCCTACTTTCCACACTCTCACCCCTTATGTTCCTTTGTCCCGACCCATCCGGTTCCCATCACAGTTTAAACTTCCTGCAGCACAACCAAAGGACTCTCCTACAGCTTCACCCCTCCGTCCCCCCCCTGGGACTATCTCCATCCCTTCCCCTCATTCCGATCCATCGCCTCTGCCACCCCGTCAAAAACTCTCCACGCCCCCGCCCAACCTTCCACCCCCATCACGCGTCGAAAAACTACCCCTCCCGACCCTTCTTCACCCTTTAATATCGCCCAATCTCTGCCATTCACTCCTCTAATTAAACTCTCGCCCCCCTCCACTTCTCCCTCCTCCTCCCCCGAATTCCGCCGGGGACCACACCCCTCCACACGCAGACACATGCGCCCCCCCTTACACCGGGAGCGTACGGGCTTTTTATCATCTCCCTACCCCATAATTTTCTTCCTCCCCACACCATTCCCTTGTCCTTGCAGTATTAATCCACCCACATCAACCCACTCTCCCCTCCAACCCCGCCTTCTTCAAATCGCCAAAGGGGATCCCCCCCCCTCTCCATCGCCCGCTCTCCGCTACCCCTTCCGGCTTCCTCATCTCAGCCATTATCGCTATCTCTCTCTCTCTCTCTCTCCCCCCCCTCTCCGTTCCTTCGTCACACCTCACGGCTTTATCATCTTCTGGCCCCTCCCAACTCACAACCCCCCTAGCTGCTTATTTCACTCCGTTCTCCATCTCTTCTGCATTTTCCCTTCCTCTAATTTCCCTCCTCACTCCACCCGCAATCCCTCCCATCGCTCGCCTAACCAATCGCAGTTCATCCTCCTCGCAATTCATTTCCCCAACCCCTCACCCTTCTCTAATCGGTCTCCTCTTCATTCGGTTCCTGCACCCCAGCTTCTGGATCGCTTTCCATCCCTCCGCTTTTCTCTCTCGATTCAGGGTACCTGGTCCAACATCGTGAGGGAACACTTGTCTTTGTCCTGCCACACACTTCCATTCTCGGATGTCGGAGCTTCTTTGAATTACAGATTCATATTTCATTCATGCTCGAGTCGTTTGAGTTGAAGTACATGCATTAATGACTTATGTCTCCAAACAAATTCAAATCCTCTTATGGGAGTTTCGTGTCTTCGTATTGAAAATGAAACAATGTAGTATATTTTTTTCCCTTTCTGTGCACAGTTTTTATCGCATCATTCCGTACTGTGATGTATACATCAGACTCCCGTCCAATTTTGAAACCGATATGGTTTTTAATTCATTGGCTCGTGACCCTCTCCGGAATCTGTTGATGCATATTAATGGCAATGTTAATGCAATCAAATGCGTTTTAAAATGCAAAAAATGTTGAATATTAAGGTTGTGGTAATGTAATATAATGATATATAATGTCAATTATTATATTGTTCTTCAGTATGATTCTATTTTCAACGTAGGTGAAAGAAAAATCAAATCATACACTCGGTTTACTGCACTACATTGATTCATCAAAGGAATAGCGATGTGTGTATTGTTTCCGTTTTCAAATTTCGCGTTTTCACGAGTAAATATAAGCATAAAATTTCATCAAGACCATCATTCAAGACTTAATATGCGCACACAGGAGTCTCAATACACCTGTAGTTATGTTATAAACCAGTTATGTGTTTAAGTATCCACGTTCAAACGTACTTCAAATTTAGTCACATCCAGGTCACATCTACAAGATCACTCTCCACCTGTCAAAGTTTTATCACAATTTTTTTTACTTCAATCTGAAACGTAGAACGAGGAAGGATACAGGCGGCCATGGGGGATTGTCAAAAACTACCTTCAATAGGCAGATAATCTTTGAACGATATTTCTTGCAGATCTGTGATTCACGTTTTGAGGCATGGTTTTACAATACATATCATATAATTCTCATTTATCTTCCAACTTAAAAGAACGTATATTCTATTCGAGCTATTAATGACTCAAGACACACCCTCGTCCTTCTCATAAAAAATTGAAATATATCCTCCTTCGGCCTTGTACTACGAGTGTATCCATAAAGAGTGATCATAATTTTGTGTTCCCATAAAATTTTTTATGGAAATTAAATTTTTTATTGTATTGGCATTTTTAAGAGTATTTTATACGTGGTACAAGTTTTATTCAATTGACTCTGACAATCCGTCAGCGGCAGCCGTTGCAATTTGAAATATCTTCAGTTCACCTATGGCAACGATAGAGGTAACATGTGACGCTCCATTGAAATTTTGCTTTCACCTAAACAAAACGTACGCCGAAGCTTAAGTATATATGTCGCGGGATTCTGCTCTCTGCATCACAACTAGAGGATGTTTTATAGGTTTAAATAGGGCAGACAATCGATTTCAAAGGAAGGTGGACATAAATTCAATGCCAATTACTTATCTTGTGGTCGTAAACATTAACATCTCCACTGTCATTGTGGTATATGAATAACTTTAAGAGCACAATCAAAAACATTTAGAAATTATATAGGGTTCCACATACATATTGGTAGCAGAAACATTTCACATGTTCCTGCGCCGTTGGTTCCGTAAAACCATACAAAAACATTAAATAAAAGGCACACTGAAAGATTCCAAAGTACACCACTTAGGTTTAAATTAAGAGTAAGGAAGCCTTAGTTTTAAATTTGAAAAACTAAAGGGGTGGAAGGGGAATAGCTGAAACTAGTCCTTTTGGCAAAATATTTCAAAATCTTTAGCGGTGGAAGCGAGCAAACCTTTTATATATCCTTGTATCCATCTTTTCCGATGGAAACGTACCTATCTACCGAATAGAAACAAATGGTGTTTTCTAGATTCATAAAATCGATTTCTCACAAAGTAGGATTGGGTGCTTATACCTATCAATGCCCGTGCAGCTGTGAAATATGCATTTATCCAGCTTCTGAAGAACACGTAAATAAGACTTGATGGCGCCAACACTATTTGTTTCTTAAGGTAATCGAGTTGCCCCGTGTTATAGTGCAGTGCATCATTTATTATATTTGAAATACTTCAAATGGCTGCGTTTGTCGTTTATATTACTTTTCAGAAGATGTATACATTCTAATTTTAGAAGGGATTTAGAAAATACAATCGTGTATTTGAAATTATTTTCCTCAACATTTTTACAGTTAAGATACGAGTGTGTATGTGTGTGCATATATACACACAAGCACATGTATATATATACACACTCACACACACACACACACACACACACACACACACACACACACACACACACACACACACATATATATATATATATATATATATATATATATATATATATATATATATATATTTCTCGAGTATATGCGTATTTTGAGTAGTCATTTGAAGCTATACATTACCTAACTCCGCCTTCCAATATTTCCCGTTTTACAAAACCAACTTAATCAACGGTTCATTGGCCATTATAACATATTTTGCTATTGTTATTTATCAGATTCACGTACAAGCAAGCCTTGTACGTAGCAAACAACTAGATAAGTCCTCAATGTAAATCTTTTTCTGTTCTAAGTTCATCTGCTTGAACTTACATTTGTATTCAAAATGTGAATTACCTCAGAATTACGCCGCCAAAAACGGTTCATTTGAGAAAATAATAATTAAATCCAGTCATAAATGAAAGGTGCATATTTCTAGACAACTCAATATTAGGATCGCCGCGTTTCCTCCGGCCATCTGAGAGGAATTTTCGAAATTCTTTGGATGCCTAAAGAAGGTTAGCAATCGGGAGATACTACGGCTGTGAAATTAATTAGCCCTAAGCGAAATTATTTCAACGTCCGAGCTACTAGACACTTTCTTCGTCTCTCTATTTATTGCCGTTTCCAATCATCTTAAAATCTCTTTCCACATTCATCCTGATACGTCTTATGCAGTTATAAACCTTCATATCTGTCTCTAGCAATGGCGACGTCCATGATTTACTCTCGAAGTGGGTGCGTGTCCCATCGCGACCGAAATCACATCAGTCGCCGGAACGACCTAAGGATTAAAACGTGCGATCGTAAATGCTTTTCGCCAAGGGTCGGCGGTCCAATGCTCTCCATTGTTGTTTCAAATTTTGCCACCAGCTCGCGAGTTTTTATTGCTCTCGGAGCCAATAACAGCGAGCAACGTGGTGGCGAACGGCGAAGAGAAAAAAGGAACGAGGTGGAGCCTGACGCCTGTCCACTTTATTGGGATGATTGGGCGGCGAACTAAGAAAAGGCAGGAGAAGGATATTGCCAAATGGATCCCTACTAGTGATCGATTTTTTTCGATCGATATTGTACTCTTCAATTTCTCAACGAACTCGCAGCGGAAAAGTTTAAGTGTTCCAAATTTTATCAACATCAGAGAAAAAACCGTTCACTGACGAAACAAGATTACATCTTGTAAATTTGTCAAAAATCAAGCGAAATTCATCAAAAAATTATGCCTATGGAACTTAAAATTTATCGTGTAAAAATGTTCCAAATAGATGATGAACGGATTTATTCGTATATTCAAAGTTATGCGTTTAAAATGATTATACTCAAGACTAAAGAACCCCCAAGCGGAACTATTTACGAAATGATTTTGACTAAGATTGTTAAGGTTTCATAGCTGGAAAAATAATCTTGCGTGTTGGATCTTAAATTTTTTGCTGAAAAATATTTAATTGAAATACGAAAAGTGATGGTTTTTTTGAAAGTATTACATAGTTCAGAGTTAAACATATGATGTTCTTTCATCATAACATGTTAACATCATGTTTTTACGATAGTTTTCATTATTTTAAGTCGCAAATATTTTGATTAGAGTGTTAAAACAAACAAAAAATGTATACCAATAAGTAATTCTTAACTTCCACAACATTTTTATCTCCCTTCGTTCAAGGTTATCATTGGCAAAGAAATTGTATTATACCTAGTTTTATGACCGATAGTAAAGTTACAGTAATAGAAAAGTTCTTCCTCGGTGATCGGAGAATTGAACGGAAATTGCGCATGTACTACCCATGTAGATTTCGATGACGCCAAAGCGATAGGCAAAAAGCAAATGATTGGGAGCAGATCGAAGATATGAAGGACAATGGCACGATAGATGTTGGATTCCAGAGTGACAAAATTTCCCTCTTTTACTCAGAAGATGATTGCAGTGCTAGTCATTTTGTGCTCGGAGCGATGGATACATCCAAACGATTCATCTCTGATGTGAAGCTGAATCATGGACCCTCGAAAATGACAGTTCCATCAAAACCGCTATCGTTATTGTGGGACAAAAACGTGAGCTTCCGATGGATAAGCGTCCTCAATTGCAACTGCAGCATCAGGAGATTTCAGAACCGTACATTAGAAGGATTCACGTGGTGTCATGAATCGAAATACATTCAGAGGAATGATAAGAACAATTACAAACCCCCGTTTACATCATATGGACTCAGATTTCTCCATATTCCACACTGGAAAAAAAAGGATTTAAATATCCATTTCAAGGATATAGCTTTCTTAATAAAGACCATATTTTTCCCAACAAAGGGCCTAATTCTGAACATGTTATGGAACTGTGTTCACTACTAGGATAAAATTTGAGGTATTATTCTGATGTAGGAGTATCTAGGCAAACCGTTGCATTATATGGTCCGCCCTTTGAGGGAATTTCATGCTACATGCAAAAGAAGGAGAATTAAAAGACTCACAATCAATACAGGAAGAGTATGTGTGCAGCAACGTATGAATGAAGCAGAAGAGAAAGAAGTTAAGATTAAGGATAGGATTGAAGAAAAAAAATGTAAAATAGAATGAGTGTTCTGAGATATCCTAAAAACGGCATATTTATTTGGTATAACCAATTCCGAAAGACAACAGAGTGGTAGGCATTTATATTCCTCTACAATCATAAATTATAAATATTCCTCCTAATAAAGGTAGATTTTGGACGGTATCTAACAAATATCCACTTCTTCATAACACGAAAACTTCATTTTATTTTAACCCCGCTTGCAATTTTCTCCCTTCTATCACGGTATTCAACATTCCAATACAATTCAATATTTTCTCCTCCCACTTTTTCTACCTTTTTCGGATTTTCCCCATCCACTTCATATCTTCGCCCACACCATTAAAAAACTTCAGCGTTTATTTTACTCTCTACCCAGCTAATTTCTCCCTGCCTCCTTGAACATCTAGGACTCCAATTCTCTACGGATAATCTACAGCGCATCCTATTGCCTCAAAGATCTGTTTTTAGATCAATGCACTGCGCTAGGTTCCATAAGTAGAAGTCTTCACTGATTTTTTAGCATTTTAACTTAGCTTATCCGTCAACAAAATCCTTCTTTTTGCAAATGCCTCGTTCGCTAATACAATTCCCTTGATGCCTCGACTACTATATCTATTTTCTGCTGGGGCAGTATTTTAGGGTGAGCGTTCCATGTTGAATAAATATGAGAAATAGATGCGAGACCTAATGGATTTAGCGGTTCTTTTATCGCAAGAACATTTCGCGATAGCAAAGGGCTGAGGTTCTCTGTTTGTAATCCAATTCCTTCAACTCCTTTCCCGCCTTAAATTCCTTAAAATAGGCGCCAGAGCCTCTTGTTCAGTACCATTAGACGGCTTGAAGGATTCGCTTTTCGAAGAAAATGTCACCTTGGCCAGCCAGTCATGCGTGCGCTACGCCACGACGCTGAAAACATCTGCACTTGGCATGATGAGTGGAGAAGCAGGTTGATTAAATTTAATGGTTTCGCTTGGGATGAGAACGGGATGAGAATGGAAAGTAGGAGCGAAAATGGAAACAAACGTCAGATCTGCCAGTGGATCACACTAAAAAACGAATTAAACTAAAGAATAATGCGAAATCAGAGATAAGACTGCAACGAAGTGCAAATAGACAAATACCCTTTCATAAAGCAGTCTCTATCCATTACTCTCCAATGTACTTCACCATAAGGACCACATCAATACATTTCGTTCCATTGATTTTGGCCTCAATTACATCACGAAAGGGACACATTGGCAAATTGGACGTACGGTATATTCAATTTGCTCCAGTGATCATCCCTTGTGTACATATCAATTACGAGTATATTTACTCTTACAGTCGCTTCTATATTATTATACAATATTTCAGTATGCTACAACAGGCTAATGCCTGTTAGTAATGTGAACATAAGAACAATCCACACACACAGACACAAATATAAACATTTATGTATGCATACACGAATATATTATATATATATTTATATATATACATATATATAAACATATGTTTATAATATGTGTGTGTGTGTGAAATCGAAGGCTCTCCAGCGACTCACAAAACATAACATAGAAACACATAGAAGTAGAAATCTCAGACACATGGTTTAGACACCACAAAAGGCGTAGGTATATTATGGTTATGCATAGGTTTAGAAACAGTGTAATCAATTCACACAGCTCCCGGGAGCGGATGCGGATTCTAACCACAATTTAGTTGTTATGAAATGTAGCGTCGGATTCAAAAAGATAAGGTAGGGACGGCGGGTTAGGGAATTAAATGTAAAAGCATTAAATGGATTGACGAGGAAGGCGTAACAGCAGGCTCTAGAAAAAATCATGGATGCTGGTAAAGAGTTGAGTAGTCTCTAATACTATCGAATAAAAATAGGACTGTATCAAGAATAGGATATCGAAAGTCGTAAAAGACACTATAGGAACCGTTAACGGGAAAAGGACAAGGAAACCATGGATCACGGATGAGATGATTACAAAGATGGATGAGCGGGGAAATGGAAGAATACTATATAAGCCCAGAGTTAGGCAAAATGAAGTACAGAGAGTTAAATAATAAATTGAGACGGGCCACAAATAAGACAAAAAAAGAATTGTCCTAATATTCCAAGATTCTAACTAATTCGATGTTCTTCTGTATCTTCCGTCCTGTTGCTCTTTGTTTTACTGTGTGTAAGGGTACGTGAGATGACGACCGCCGAAGCCTTGCCTCTCCTACTGCCGGGCATGACACACGGCCGATTGGGCCGAGTCCCGCAGCTGCCAGGACTCATATTCTCTATATTGCCCATCATAAAAGTCTTAGGAGTAATGATCGAGGTGGTTTCTCGTTGCCTTCCTTATGTGTTTTTAACGTGACACTATCACTCAATGACCGCCCCACTGGGGTCATACCCCTTTGTATTGCCTCACTGAGGAACAGACGCTGCATAGACTACCTTTCGTCTGGCTCCTAACATTCGACCTATCCGGCATGGCTGACCCTACCAGGAGCAATTATTATTACTCCCGACAGCACACTTCTAGGTGTCTTCGGAACGCACTAGCCCTTCCACTACGTAAAGGTTGTAGCCCATGGGAGGGGAAAAGACTGAATTTTTCACATTGATTTTCCATGGCTACGATCTCTGATGCCAGATAGTTTACATCCAGTCTATGAGATATATTTGTGTATGAAATGCGTTCTTTTTTTGTGGAATCTTGGCCAATTTCAACAATGGTAAACTCAACGGCAGTTAATTGATAGCACTTCAATCTAGTCCATGGGAGGAAGTTTTTTGATTAGTTGTGCTTTTCTTTAACTTTGAAGTATGTTTTTTGTGGACTTGTAAATCAACTGGTATCCGATAGTAATCGCCTCTCATTGACTTTTTCCTAAGGATAGTCAAGATATAAATAAACAGTATGCAGGTATAGCATTACTATTACTGTTAACAACTTATAAGTCCGATCACATCAACCTCAGAGATAAGTAATGTATTTGGTTACATAGATATGTTTTAAAAAGTTATATTAAAATTGATGAATATTAAAGATGACGTTAATATACTGTATATATGGCGAAGGACATGCATAAAACGTATATAAAAACGTATTGTGCTCTGAAACATGATATCACGCTGATATTTCTGTTTATTCACTGGGAGAAATCCAATTCCGCGTGTAGAACACAATTATATCCCAAGCCAAAACAATGCATTCACCAAAACTGAAAAATATTCACCAAATCCAAGCCATTAACCATAAGAAATCTCCAGAGAGAAACGCGTGTACCAGCTATTAAGACACTATTGCGAGAGACATCAAGACAATGGAAACGGGAAGAGGCGATGCGAAGGGAGGACGTTATCTTCTCGAGATTTTTACGAGCAAATTCCAACCGGCGGAATAAAATCCAAATATGAAAATAATACTGGGATGGATTGGAGGGGGAAAAAGGAACGGAATCTTGAGGGAATCTGTGAGAGAAAGAGAGATAAAAAAAGCGGAGCGAGGAAACTTGGGAGAGAAGCGTTGGGTGAGAGAAGTTTCGGAGGCGCGGGGAGGACCTCGACTCCTGCCGCCGCAGCAAGAGAACTTGAGGGAAATGGTCGTGAATTTCCGCAGGCGAAAACAGTGAACGTGGGGAGGCGAGAGGGGAGGATTAAAGAGGTGGGGTGGGTGGGGTGACAAGGGGGTAATCTGGGGTTGCCTAGGTGCTTAATGGCTCAAATTGGCCCACATCAAGAGTCTCGAATCCTCCATAGCATATCCTTCCCCTCTCACGCCATCTCCCTATCCTCACTTCCTCTCCCTCTTTTGCTTTTTTCAAACTTGGAAATTCGATATGCCATTTCTCCTACTCGTCCTCTCATCGGGGGTATACCTTTTAATCTCTCGAGGCATGAGTAATCAACATATTTCCACGGGATAAGTTGTGATCTCTTCCCTCGCTTCCCTTCCTTGTTCCCTCCGTCTCGACACAAAGGACTGCTGAATTTCTGGATTTTAAGATTTCTCTCAGTTTTCCCTGGCGAGGCCTATATATGTGTATCTAATTTTCCAGATGAATATTTTGGAAATACTTAACTGACGTGGTGAAAAGTTAGGCAAGACAACGGACTATTTATTTCGGTGCGGTTACGCCGGGGAAGTTGTAGATATTTCTTCGTCTTGATTACTCTATATAAATTTCGGATTCTGCACATGTACTCAAGGCGTTACAAAATACGCAACAATATTCAGGTAGGACTATTTACTACGATCTTATGTTTGTTTTTTATAAATCTATTCAATGCCCTAAGAATTCGGAATTATGTCACCAAAATAATATTTCATTCATAAAATAATTAACAATTTCTCGGAGAATTTACACTCTCCCCTCCATCCCTTTATGCCATCTGTCCAAATATTTCATTAGATTGTCATGAAAAATTTTCATATAAACCAGGCTCGCAGCATCACATTCTGGATACAACCGATCTTTGTGGTGATTAATTTTCTCTCCTCGCTTGTCTGCCAACGCGGAACAAATAATCCTTCTCTCGGGCTTCCCCCCTATTCTTCTCAATCGCTCCTACTCTCAGCCTACTCCCATCCTGCCCTTGCTCCTTTCACACTCCTGCCCTTTTCCTTTCATTCCTAATTTGCAGCCTTGGCAACCTTTTTGGGCACCGCGTTTTTGTGCGGCTAGTCAAATGGCTCATTTGTACCCTCTCCTGTCCTTATCTATTGAGGGCATTTGTGTGACCAATACGCGAACATCGGTTTTTAGCTTCGATGGGACTTGCTAGATTTCAATTTGTGACTGCTACAGCGTAGAGAATGAGTTAAGGGAGCTTCCTCGTGCCAAATCTTTATATTTCTCTTATAGACATTGATGAGAGTTCACTTTTATCCCATCGGGGTAGTAAATTCCCGACTGGATGCAAAATTTTCACCATATTAATATGCCATTCTCACCATGTTAGAGAGGTAATACTGGTGAAATAGCCCTTTTTGCGAGGTTCTGAGAAATTTAATACCAACCGAAAATATTGTACTTTAGAATTGTGCCCGAGAATGAGTTACTTCATCTAACCCATTCATGCAACCTGTCAAACTAATTTTTAAAACCCCGATAGCGGAGCGAATTCGGGACACATGGGCACCAGGAATAAGATACTATATTTTCAAGAAAACTTTTTTATCTTCGAAATCCGTACCCTTCTACCATTCCCACTAACCTTGTGTTCGCCTTTAATGTGTTTCTATCCCTTTCCATATATCTATACCTTTGTGTGTGTGTGTAAATACATATATATCGTTCTCCTTCTGCTAATGTTGGATAAATAACTCGGCGGCAGTTATGTTCCATTTTTTTAATAAACTTCGCACATATTTACGAAAAATGACAACCATATATTTACCTCACACCCGCAAAGCAACCGCAATAGCATATGATAGGCCGTCCAATGAAACAAGAACCACTTTATAACAAAGTTTTTTAGAGGAATTATTTTTTTCTCAGTAGTGAAGGAAGCGGTAGATCTCTCAAAAAATGCAGGATATCTCAAATCAACAATTATTATTAGGTAATCTACCGGTTAAGGTAGGTTTTGGATGGACACAACTATCAAATAAACATTTTGTGACTCCCCACCTAGCAAACTAATCTATATCAGGTCCCTCTTCATCTCGGTGTAATTCTTTCCTCCCTTCATCCCGTCCAACATCCCTATCCTGTTTCTAACCTTACCTCGCTTGCCCGACATTCTCCCCTCTATTACCCTCTTCAACATTCCACTACCGCTCAATACGCCTTTCATCCATTTTTCCTGCCTCCATAGGATTTCTCTCAACAAACCCCTCTCCTCCCCCACCATTTCTAGTACTTCCTCATTTTTTTTCCTTTCGGTCCATTTCACCTTCTCCATTCTTCTCCACACCCACATTTCAAAAGCCTCCAATCTACGTCTATCCTCCTGCTTCAGCGACCACGTTTCCGCGCCGTACATAGCTACGCTCCAAATCAACAATAACCTCGGCCTTTTTAGCCTTGATTTTCTTTACCTCGAGTGAGCCACGATAATCATCCTGAATGTTGGATTGACAGGCGAGGGTGGAATTCACCTCAAAATAGGGCCAAGGAATCTTAAATGTAAGGTATGCCTCTGAGTAGGGGGACCAGTTGCCCTTTTTGTATCACCCAGGATTAAATTGTGGCCGAAAAACGTAACATATTTTGTATATACAACAATTGTGGCATCGCATTGAAATGCATGTTAGCGGATGACTCCGTTAAAAGTTACTGTTGCGGCATCTCCCGCCGTTTCTTGAAAAATCTTGTGTAAAGTCGGTGTGGATCATACTCCCCGGTAGTCGAACCCGGGACCTTCGGTCAGTACCCTCCCCTGAGCTACCACACACACGATTTTTCAGTGCACGAAGGTAATAAATTATATCACCATAGGGATTCATTTTTTTATTTACCCGAATTTCAGAAGTATTCTTTAGTTCACAGTATATAGTATTTCTTAAAGCATTAATCTGGCTTTATTCCTTCGCTATTTGCGGGACTTTCATCCTTGTTACTTTTAAACCACATTATTCTTCCGTTTTTGTAAATTTGACAAATGCGAACGAAAGGAATTCGACAAACATGTCGCTTCTATTTCGAAGCTGAAGTACTTCACTGTCTATTTCCTCATTACGGGAACGCCCGCGGTGAAGGAGGCCCTGGTTAAAAAAATACCAGATAGCAAATGATAATACAGATAACAGAAAATTTGAACCGATAATTGAAAATCTAAGAGCTGATTAGTTCTTTATTTTGAATCCTGTTGTTTCGCGAGCAAGGTTCTAGTGATTTCTTTCATTCGCAATCAAGGTCTTTTCTCACCTATAGCCATTAGCGTCGGATTTCCCGTACTTCCGCTCTTATCTCTGTCCTTAACATCATTGTCTAATACCCCTTGCTCCCTTCCCAACACCCTCAGTGCCCATCAGGCCCGTTTTCGTCCGTTTCCACTCTCAGCTCCGTTAACCGCGAGACCATCCCCTATAGATTTTCCCTTCCCTCCATGAACATTTTTCAGAATTCTCATTGATTAAGGCATCTCAAAATCCAGCTCATCTTTTCTCTCGGCGTTCCCGCCATCGTAATAGCGGACTCGTGAGGATATGAGAGGACATTTTTTACCCAGTTTTTTTTACTTCTATATAATCCACTTAAGTGGGTAGATTTTCGTTTATCCTTCAAAGTTCTCCACCTGTCCCTGCGCAACCATATCCAGCTTGAGAGCCGTCTCGTGGATGACAGACCTTTCCTGAGAATTTAATTGCTTCTCAAGGCACCATGATAGTCTTATTCGCTAACACTAAGTTTGTATTTTCTTATGGATTTCCTCCATGGGCTTACTAGGTGATGTTTTTGGTTACTAAAAATTGAAAGCTATTCATTTGTTTCTAATCAGATAAGAATCGAAATCCACGGGGTGCGATCGCATTTGTCATCCTCAATGAAGGGGGTAGGATCCTTCAAGGGGACTTATTCCTTTCCCCAACTCTTGGATGAAAGAATTAAGTGGGCCTAACATATCCAGGAAATTCAGTATTTCATTCCCCTGCACAACAATTACCGCTTGAAGCAACGCTACTATCTTTTCGTTTTAGAGAACTCTTTTCTTCATTTAGCACGGTGGTGGTTCCTGAGTCATCTCATTGAAGCCTTTTCAAAACTAACACTTCATTATCTCACAACAAATTCTGCATTATTATGTAAAAAACAATGTAGAAATGTCATAAATACGCTTATTGGCATTAGTCTCAATTACTAAACAAAACACAACACCTAATTAGTTTCAAAATTCTATTTTTCCATGTTTTAATTGTAAAATTTTAACTTCATAATTAAAAAAAATAATTTTTATTTTTAAAAACTTATTTTGTCATTAACACTCCTTGAAAACATTTTCGTGATCTGAATATTTTATATCAAGAGCTTTGCATTATTTCTACACATACATTCAGAAAATACCTACACATATACACACTATAAATATATAGGTTATCCATGAATGATTTTAAATTGTAACTAATCGATTTTCCCTGGATAAACACGTCTGTAAATTCACATTTCGTTCTCTAGAATGAATCTGATATTTTTGGCTAAATCTACTACTCTTGGCTCATTTTATCCCACGGAGGAAAGGGAAGTGAGAAAACACATTAAACCCACATGTGTGTTGCATTGCAATTGTTCCCTACAATCACACAATATTTGTGTAAAAGGTATCGGGAAATGTTTCGGATAAATGGCTTCATTTCAGATATTGCTCCAATACCTCAACATTCTTCGAAGTACATCCCTTGCGCGTCGACACACTTTTGCCAACGGCTTTTTCACGACTCGAAGAACCCCTGGCAGGCTGATTCCGGGAGGTATAAGAGGGTAAGCTTACAAGCTTCTTTGACATCACTTAGGGTCCCATGATGGTGTCCTATGAGGAAGGATTCCATTTTTGGAAATAGGAAATAGTCTGCTGGTGTCGAGTCGGGACTCTAAGGGGGTTGGGGAATCGTCGCGATGCCGTTGTAGGTCTTCTCAAGCAGACACTCGGCTCTGCTTTTGGTCGTCCGTCAAGACCTCCGTAGCGAGTTTAGCGCAGATCTTTCTTCCTTGCCAAATTTTCAGGGATAATTATGTACGATGGCAATACCAATATCAATACCCATAAGATCTGCGATCATTGGTGCACTTAACCGATGACATGAATTCAGCACTTCACGCACGCGATGCACGTTGTCGTCCGTTCTTGACGTCGACGATCTTCCAGCGCGGGGCTCGTCGTCCACACTGTCATGGTCATATTTTAAGAGCTTATGTCACTTAAATACTGCAGTTTGGAACAAGAAATCATCCTTGAACACGTGAAGAATGCGCTGCAAAATATCACTACAAATTTAAAAATGTTATGGTAAAATCAATTGCCGACATTGAGATATTTTATTTGAGGATATGATGGCAGAATTTCATTTTTCGACGCCAGTAAATTATTTACCGAATGTTGCGATTGGGAATTTTCCTGCATCGTCGATTGCTGCAATAAATATTCCTTTCCGGAGGAGAATCAATACAAAAGGAAGATATCACCATTCGGTAAAGAATTCGAATCCAAAAACTGAAATACAGTATTTGCGCTCTACAATAATCAGTCATTAAAATGGAGCATTGTGTCAATGCATACAAACAAACTGGGGTATTATAAATAATTTAAACAATGCCAGGTATTGAAAACACGCCAATAACTGTTTGCGAGTCACTTATTTAAATCCCTTGAAGTGTTTGTTTAGATTGTAAAATACTGTATAGAATTATAATTAAAAATTTAGCAGACACAATTGATATTTGATAAAAAAATTAGGCTAGCACAATCTTGCGATAAAAGAGTTATAATTCCGGAGTAATTGCGATGGGACTTATTCTGAAAGCACGTAAAATTATATGAAATATAATTAAATGATATGAAATACGAGAAAATATATCGTATAGCATAACGTCCACAGGTCTTGGGGTTTAAATCGTCAATGGACTTCACAATATAGAAACAGTGTCATAATTAACAACCTCCGAAATCTGAGTTGAACTGAAAGCGTTTGACTTAATCTGATTCATATATTAAATAACTAATTAGAATAATAACCTTCCACTCTTTTCAAGTACGTTTAGAGCAACAAGGAAAATTGAATTACACTACAGTATGACTGGTGAGCACAGCACATAATGAAAAGTTGGTTAAAGATAAGATTCAGCATTTCAACGTTTGCTCATAGCATCGACCACTCAGTAACCTTGGTTCATAATCATTTGGATGAACATATGAAAGAGTAGAGAAGAGAGAAATAATTGTGGAAATGCAATAGTGAAAAGCAGCAGAATATTTTACGAAATTAATGAAGAGGACCGATTTCATCAAGATAGCCAACTACAATGTAAATTTAACGAAAATAATTTCTCCTCTCTATCGGGAAAGGGAAATTGACGACGAATAAAGATAATAAATGGACATATGATACATAAACATGGCTTTTTTAAACAAAAAATGCACTAAATATTTCAATTACATTCTTTAAGATAATTTGTTTTCTAAATATCTTCCCATTCACACTACCTAAGTTGAACACTCAGTTTTATGTTTGATGCAGAGAAATAAATTAAATTTCTATTATGATATTGACTATTCAGGAATTTAAGATTTTTCCAGGGCCAAAGAAAATTAGCTGGGTAAATTAAACCCATGCATTTATTTAAGAATTGAGAAGAGTATTTTTATTTTTTGAAGTTTAAAAGCGCCTTAAGAGCGACAAAGGATGCTTCTGCTAATGTGTTGTAGTATTATTCTTGGTATACTTAATCAATTTTAAGGTACGTTTAAATACTTGTAAACAACTATTCAAATTTTTATCATTTGTCGGTACAAAGACCTTTTGATATTTTCCAAAAAGGTTCTCAAATGCTGTCCTAGAATATTTAGTGAAAACTATGAACAGAAACTGCCCTCATTAAATTGTCAATATTAATTCAAATAATATAATCGTAGAGGGAAGATTAATGCATGTTTAGAAGTGATAACGATTGCTGAATTCATATGCAATAGCCTCTTATTATGGCGTTCATCAATAAAAAAATCTCCAAAGATTTCATTACTAAAATAGGGCTTTTCGGAGTCGACGTGAAAAACGTAGACATGTAGAATTGTCTCAAATTATTTGACACACTTATATCGAATTATCAAAATTAACTTAATTATGATATTTGGAGTAAAAACTTAATCAATCGAGAATGATGAATACCTGTCACCCTAACTTATTAGAGACTTTATGTAAAACTTTAAATATAAGAACTTATTTTTTGCAGGTGTTTTGGATAAAAAAAAGCTGATTTCGATCTGGCACATGTTAATGGAATCTTTCAAGAACAAACCCATTTTATTATCCTTTATCACCTATAAATTTGACGATTAAAAGCTGTTTTTAATTATTGTGCTTACTATGTCAACAAGTATATACATATATGTAAGATATAGGTACAACTATGTCACCAGAAAAACGCAAATATTAAATATCTTATTTCCCTTTTACATCATGATTTTTGTGCAGTTCTCATTAAAATTTTTGGTAATTACATGTATCGTTGCTACAAAATGCAGCACCATTAGAATTACATTTCTTTGAGAAGTAATAAACTAGATATTACGACGCATTTTAAAATTCTGAATTTACACATTTTGTGCAACTCAGCAGATGAATCTTTAAATGAAAAGTATCATACAAATATATAATTAGATATCCCCTTAGTTCTTTCAAGAAATAATTGAAATGTAGCTGAAGCGTTTTGCGATAAAAATAATTAGGCTCGTAATTAATCCTCAGACGAAGCTTTCGGGTTGAACTCGCGGAGCGGAAAGATATTGGTAACCTCTGCTAAACTATCACGTCATCCTCTGTCATGTTTATCCTTCGAATGAGTAAAAAATAAGTTGGTAGAATGTGGCCCTGTTTCAGCACAGCCTTTGTTTTTATATGCACAAGGTGCATTTCCAAAACTAAGTATTCTCGACAGAGACAGAAAGGCTCTAGACGATTAGTTAGTAATATCCTCATTCACTCGACTCCATTATTTGCTCTCGCATCGTTTTGCTCATCACTAATGAGCACTCCATTAGGGGGATGAGCACGCGAGTCGACAGGATGCGCTCAGAGAACTAGGTAAATAGAAACGGTAAGAAGGCACGCACGTACAAACGTGCAAACACACACACACGAACTAATCCGCAGGAAAAGCATTAGGGAGCTCCTTAACCGACTTGCGAGTCTTATTTCGGGGCGTACTTCAAGTGGGAGTCGGAATTGGAGCTTCGGGTGGAGGAAGAGCAATCGCGCCGAGTCTCGAAGCCGGCAAGATGCAAGGGGGAGGGAGAAAAATAAAATAAGCAAACTTGAAAGGAATAGGGGGGGGGAGCAAGTGCACAGATATTTCGGATAAAGAATAATGGCGAATCCCTCTCCACCCCCACCTGCCTATTTCTCTCCACGCCTCAAGACGATAAATATTTACCTCTTGACCCATCCCCGAGCCAATCTCTCTCCTCCCTCTGCGTTTCCACATCCCTCTGCACCACCCTCTCCCGTGCTTACATCGTACGTCCTCTGAAACGAGTCGCCCCACCCCACCCTCGTTATGACCCACTCCGAAATCCTAAGGATTAAAACGAACTTCGTACCCCATTCCTAACTCCCGAGAGGCACTTCTCCCCCCTCCCGTAGCCCTCATCCCATAGCTGGCCTGCCTCCCTCCCACCATCTTCCTTCTCTTTCCCGGACCAATGCGCCTTCACCCAGTCGTTCTAATCCGTTACGCCGCCTCGCTTTCTCGGCGGCCCCATCTCCGGCTCTTTTAATACACTTAAGCATTGCAGCTCTTTCAACTCCCCCGCCCACAGCCCCTCTTCTTACCCATTCACACCGCTTGCTTGACTCTCGGGAGGTGAATGCATAGTCCCTCCGCCCGCCCTACCCCACCCATCTTTCCCTTCCATCCCCGGGGCGGAAACCGATCCAAAGAGGGTTTTAAATGAGACCGAAACGTCGCTAACGAAGGCTTGCTCACTGAGGCGAAATTACTGCAGTTAATAATAGCGTAAACGCCGCCGGCCCTGAAGGGTTGGTCTTTCTCTCTTCGTGCTGCCGACTTTCGGCTGCTCCACCGCGAAGGCATTCCCTTCATTGCGAGGAAAAGAAATATCTGGACTCTTGCCTGAATTACAGACGGTAATATTTTGTGTGTTCTATCACCAGATTTGTGGGTACGTGCCTTACATCTTACTTGAGCGTACGTGAGAGGCTTCAATCCTCAGATTAATAAATATTTCTCGTCATTTGCGGTGGTTCCCATTTGAAGCTAGACTAAGTTCCTATTGCTAACATCATCCCTCCATAAACGTAAGCAATCGCCTAATTAATTTCTAACATATTTTTAAATCACTTGAATGAGAACAGCATTTCTAAAGGTGACCAGAATCGCCTAATTGGTGATTTTTTTCCAATTTTCGTACGAAAATGACAATACGTAAAGGAATATACATACTTTTATAATGAATGCGAAAAAAACAGATGGAAAACGGGAATTCACTGGAGTGAAAAATAATTAAAATTAAATCTTTAATAACTTCCTGGATTTACATATCAATTCTTTATTGATAAAAGTTTATCTACTTCTTCTAACTTCATTTCATTCGACATACTTATATGTACAACGTACCTTGTATTTTTTTGTCTCCTCTAACTTGCCTTCCCGCTATTTCACCTCTTTGTTATTATAAGGTAATCTACCGCTTAAGGTAGGTTTTTGGAAAGACACAACCACCAAATGAATATTTTGTGACTCCCAACAAAGACAATCCAGCAACTTACTCTACATTAGGTTCCTCTTCATCTCTGTGTACCTCCTCCATTCATCCCGTCCAACATCCCTATCCTGTTCCTGCCCTTTCCTCGGTTGCCTAACATCCTCCCCTCTATTACAGTCTTCAACATCCCACTGCCGATCAATACGCCTTTAATCCACTTTTCCTTCCTCCATAGGAATTCGCCCAACAAACCCCTCTCCTCTCCCACCACACCTAGTACTTCCTCATTTCACCTCTATAATAGCTTTCATAATCTCATGGCCTCTCAGTATCTCCTGCATCCACTTGACCTGCCTCCTTCGAATTGCTCCATCTGCCATCTCTGTTCCTATGCTTTGAACTTTACCGTTTGTCTTCTTTCCCGTCCATTCCATTGTCTTCATCCTCCTCCACTACAACACGTCGAAAGCCTTTAAACGACGCTTATCGTCTTGCCTCTACGATGAAGTTTCCGAGCTATATAAAACTAGTTTCCATATGAAAGTTCTCACTAGTCTCTTCTTAATGTCTTCACTTGAGAATCCTGCTATAAACACCTGACTCTCCCTAAACATATTCTCACCTGACGCAATTCTTCAAATAATGTCCATGCTACTCATCTACATCTACATAATAGCCCGAAGCCGCCGCAAGGGCATGTGGCGGGGGAAGTGCCACTCTGCTCACCCACTTCCAAAACTCTTACTAAATAGCTGAACTTTTTGATCTACTCCAGTTTATGTTCCCATACTTCTTATATTTATCTTAGGCTTTATGCTTCTTAAGAATGCAAATACATACATTTTCGTATGATTAAGTTTTATCAATGACCTATTAGACTGATTTTATAAAAGTTCTTATAAAAGATAAAGGGTTTCAACGGATAATAATCATGTTCAACAGAGCGTAAAATAAAATTCTTAATGATAAGCATATAAAATATCAAGAAGAAATATTCAAACAAACAAAAAGGAAAAATAGAGAAAGCTTTACACGAAACTAAAGACGCAGGACCAGTGATATGGTATAATCAGAGGGTCAAAGGCTTGATGGGAAGTTGATTTACATTTGCTACACTTGGTAAAATTGAGAATGAAACCGATCAAGGCCATAATAATTATTATTCGGAAGTCTATTGCTTATGGCAGATGGTGGACACAATGAACGCTGCCGCATTGCTCGGTCCCACCTACCTAGACACTACCAGACACTCCATACTACAATAAACTTTTCTTCATATCTATATAGCTAATGCTTACCTAACTACATTCCGTTCCAAATGTCTGAACCTTTCACCCTCCCCTCCTTTGGCTTTATCACAGCGACCTTCTATTTCTCTCCACCATGCCTGTAAAATCTTCCGTCCTTCTCCACACCCATACATCACAAACCTCAAATCGGCGACTGTTTTCATGCTAAAAAACCGCATGCTTATTTGCAAACCGCATGCAAGTTTATTTGACGTGCGAAGTTATAATTTTCCATAACAAAGTTTTCACTAGCATTTTCTTAACATCCTTACTCACTAAACTCCCTGAAACCAATTCCTTCCTTCTCGTGAATGCATGTATGCCTTACGCAAATCTTCGGTCTCATGTCCCTGAGAATTTGATAACCTTGGTCCAAAAAAATTTCCAAGACAGGGTAACTATCCAAACTGTTCTAGTTTACACCTTCGTATCTTATCTTCCTCTGTCTCGAAAATCATATGACCTTTGTTTTATGCCAAACTAATATGTTATAATATTGATTTTTACTAGAACAAGAACAATTTTTGAGCGGGTAAAGCTTTTATCGATAATTTAGTTTTTGATAAAGATAATTACTGGAGATAAGGAAAAATATATGCAACGTGAACTAAGCACTTGTTGAAGAGTTCCGAAATATATATAAGGGAGCAGAATCATCTTAAACAAAAAAATACCTTGACAAATTTCATTTGCTATAAATTATTCGATCTTATTGGAGGTTATTTACGGAATCTTAAAACACCGTTTCTATTTCCTCCCATAACAGCCTGTACTTGTGTTATTGTTTCACCTATGACACATTCATTCACCCATTTTAAGCTTCTCCGACGACATTCAACCAACACTTTTTCAGCCTATTCATTATTTTTAAAGCAGGTATTCTTTTCTCATACATTTGTCCGTTGAATTTCCTCTAAAAACAAGTTTCTCCATCAGTATGTAGTTAATAAACAACGATATTAATTTGGACTACATTTATGAATTTCATTTCAATTAAACGTTGAAATTATGATATAAGAAATACAATACATCTTCTTGGGTGAAAATTGTGCATTGGTACAAATCAAAACCACCAATTTGCAAGCCGACCGCCCGGAGAGTAAAATGTATCACTGAATCAGGCGAGAAAAAACAATATATTCGCATATTGCATGACCACGTTATTTTGAATAATTTATGGTAACTTATGTTAAGATATGGACTGATTCGTAATATCTAAGAGGAAGGAATCTGGCCGGAAGACTTTGTCAGATCAGTGTTACTTCCTATTCTGAAAAAGGTAAAGGCTACTTCATGTAAGGACTGCAAAACAATAAGTTTCACTTTTAACTGTTAACCTTTATAAAACACCTCTCGCATGATTATATTGCATTATTTTATTGAATATTCTAACATGTAAGTGCCTATTCTCTGATTAATTTTCTTGTAATATTTGATCAAACCAATTTTTGTGAATAAATGTCATGACTGTAACACGCATGGCTGCTGACCTAAAACATCCATGCGGCGGCTAACAGAGTGTCTATATATATATATATATATATATATATATATATATATAAAATATGGGATCAGGATAGATATGGACACTAAACCTATACCTAGCCAGAATTAACTCTAACTGATACCTTTCTGAGTCACCTGGCATTTTCCATGTATACCTACGCTTTTGTGGTTTCTAAACCATGTGTTGGTGATGACTAAACCCTATCTCCTGCAAGAACTCAATGGTTTTCTCCCCGCAGTCATTCCTTGTGCCTAAACCGTAGTCCCCCACCTCACCACCATCTCTTCCTTCGCCTACCATCGCATTTCAATCCCCCATCACTATCAAATATTTCCCTGCAGGAACACACGCGATTATATCGTCTAACTGATCCTATATCCAATCGACTTCTTCCTTCTTATGATTGTTTGGTGGCGTGTATACATGAACAATCACCGAATTCGTCCGTATTCTATCCGTTGCTTGCTCTATGCTGACTACGCTTTTTCCTACCTTTTTATTCCAAATAATGGCAAACCCTCGTTGCCTATCATCCCCTCCGCTGTGAGTTACTCTTATATATCACTCCAGTATTCCCTGCTATTCTTCCTTCCATCCATCCATTCCATCCATAAACCTAAAACCTGTGACCATCTCTCGCTTTATATTCTCTAATTTTCCTGCCCTCAACATTGCTTTAACATTTCTAGCTCCTATTATAACTAAATTCGTCCTCTTATTCTGCGCCTTCTGGCCTGCTGCTGTCGGTTTTCCCCTGCAAGAGTTTCGAGGGATGACGACCGCGGGACCCTTGCCTCCCCCGCTGCCGGGCACGACACACGGCCGATCGGGCCGAATTCTGCAGTTACCAGGACTCATATTCTCTATATTGTCCATCATAAAAGTCATGGGAATAATAATTCAGGATGTATCCCGTTACCTTCCTCAATAGTGTTTTTAACGTAACACCATCACTCAATGGCCGCCCCACAGGGGTCAGACGCCTTTGCTGCCGCTTCACTGAGCGGGCGGACTGTCCTCGTCTGGCTCCTCACCTTCGACCTATCTGGCATGGAAGACTCAACCAGGCGCAATTATCATTTCTCCCGCTAGCACAGTTCTACGGGTCACATAATCCCTTCCATCACATTAAGGCTATAGTCCAAGGGAGGGGAAGTGCTCTATATATTCTGTATATGGTGAGGGTAAAAAAGAAAAACTTTACACTTCCACACACTTTTAATTCAATACGACCATGGTTTCAATGCGGCGCATCATCGAATCCATGGTCGTATTGAATTAAAAGTGTGAGGTAGTTTAAAGCTTTTCTTTTTTTACTCTCACCATGAAGCCTGAGGTGCTCAGTCAGCCAAGGGGTTGCAAGCATTGCTGAATTGGAGGTTCAGTGCGATAAATATGGGATGAGAATCAATATTAATAAAACAAAGGTGATGCGATTTTCCATAAAGATAAAGGCTAAGTTAAATATTAAAATAGGCGGGGAAAAAATAGAGCAGGTAGAACAGTTTACATATCTCGGAAGTGTTTTGGACCAATAAGGTCAAAGTGGTAGGGACGTAAGGAGAAGAATTGCGCTAGGCAAGGAGGCTTTCTCAAGGAGGAGGGAGTTGATGACGGGGACGTTGAGTAGGGATGTTAAGACAAGACTCGTAAAAACTCTGATATGGAGCATAGCTATGTACGGCGGAGAAACGTGGTCGCTGAAGCAGGAGGATAGACGTAGATTGGAGGCTTTTGAAATGTGGGTGTGGAGAAGAATGGAGAAGGTGAAATGGACCGAAAGGAAAACAAATGAGGAAGTACTATAAATAGTGGGGGAGGAGAGGAGTTTGTTGAGAGAAATCCTATGGAGGCAGGAAAAATGGATGAAAGGCGTATTGGGCGGTAGTGGAATGTTGAAGAGGGTAATAGAGGGGAGAATGTTGGGCAAGTGAGGTAAGGGCAGGAACAGGATAGGGATGTTGGACGGGATGAAGGGAGGAAAGAAGTACACAGGGATGAAGAGGGACCTTATGTAGATTAGTTTTCTAGGTGGGGAGTCACAAAATATTTATTTGATAGTTGTGTCCATCCAAAAACCTACCTTAAACGGTAGATTACCTAATAATAATAACTCTCACCAAGAAGTAATTCTTCGAAGTTAAGCCTGAAACTGTTAGCTTTGGCCTATATATGTTGGAAAATTAATACCTTGCATTAACCCTTAAATAATTATTTACAATAGTTAAAATTTATTGATAGATATTTCTATAAAATACAATTAATGGAATAAATACATATATATTGTGTTTGTTAAGGTTATGAGTTAGAGATAAATTTTTTTAAATATTTTATGTCTGCTTAGGCTTGTAAATGGAACTACCCACCGCATATACGTTGACAAAAAAATGTTGCAGCTTAACATGGCTAAGAGAGCATCAACTCAAATGTATGAAGAATGCCCGTTCAGCATAGATGAAGAAAGAATCTCTTTCTCTAATTAAACGACCATAAAAATTTAAAGAATCTTCCTCCAACAAATGGTTTCCTTTCAATAGTTTTTCTTATCGCATTGCTATTCTTAGGATTGTAAAATCCTTTCTAATTTGAAACTTCTGAGCCTCTTTTAATTACTTTTCACTCAGGGAGAAAATTTTTAAAAAACGAGCACTCTTTTAGGACGCTTAATTGAAATATTAATAGTATTTCTGAAAAGCAAGACGGAAACTGTAAAATACTCTTAATTATTATTATTTTAATGAGACACCAAGCCTCAAGTAACCAAGTCTCCCCATGTAAACTAAAACTTCGCCAAAGACATTTTTCGTGCAATACCGCCCAACCAAGGAATGTTCTGTGACCTCATTTCAGATATTGCAAAGCAGAATAAATAAAGAAAGTCTTACTTTTTTATATTTCATCCGAATTCATTCTATTAACGGAGTCATGGTAGTAAAGATTTCGTGATATAATGGTAAGAAAACATACAACTTATACCTTGAAAGATCCTAGTCTTGATAAAGTTCTTTAGATGGAGATTGTCATGTTCTGGTAACTCTAAGGATGCGTTCGAACAAAGGGAGACGATCGTTCAAAATTTGATACTCATCTCGTAGCGGCAATATCCAAAACTCTTTGTATCAATCCTTTCATCTTCCGAATGCTCTTTTGACTGAACAACACATTGTACTCGGAAATGATGGCATTTTCTTAGAATCTCTTCTACACTGGTGGTAACATCATTTCTTGACAACAGATTATCTCAACGCGGCAACTCTTTGAACATGATCAAATCTAAAATAATCCTTGCACATTAGAAGGACGAACCACTTTGAACAATCAAACCCCATCACAGTTGCAATGTCTTAAGGTCACGGGCGGAAGAATCCAATCATTTGAAAAGTTCAATAAAAGTGAATATCACGAGGTCGACGGCTAACGTTCCCGGAAAAAAAAGTGAAGAGATGAAATTTTAGGGAGACTCCGTGAAACAGTTATCCAAAACGGAAACAGAAATCTCGACTAAATCAATTTCCAACAATAAACCAAAAGCGAAGATTAAAATCGTCACACCCTATAGGGATCGGAACAATTTAAGGTATTTTTATCCATTTATGAAAGAGTACCTTTTAAATTTCCAGGGAGCTTTGTGCGTCTCGATAAAATTAAATCATTGCCTTCATATCGTACAACTGTATTATGTTTAGAGTACAGAAAGAACACTTTTGAGTAATATAATGTGTGCATATTTGCGTGTGGGAACACACACACAACACTGATAGTTGAATATGTGATAAAGGAATTTTATTTTAGCGGCATATGAAGTTGACAGAAATGTATTCACAAATTTACTGCGCGTTTCAATGTCTAATGAGAACATATTCTTAAGTGTTCATCAGAAAAAATTGAGGGCATAATCTGTTTCACAAATAACATAAGTAAGACTTGAACGAATGCATCAAAACGGAAGGGTGTAATATTCTCTTTTAATGTATTTTACGTGCAAAAACTCTGGTATGCATTTGAGAGAGTTCTGAAAAAACTTGTAAACGATTTCATACCGGAAAGAAAATAAAAAAATCCCCGTTCAACAAGATTAAAAAACTTTAACATCACATTACCACTCACGATATTGAGGCACTTGCATTAAAACCACCAATATATTCAAATCAAGTGAATGTTAAATATGTTTGTAAATAATTTGAAAACCTTTAGGTTACTTCTATTTTTGGAGATTTAACCTGTTTCCAACGGATATAAGCGAAGTTCCTACACTTTTTAATCTACATACTTTGTTTTAGGTAATACAAAACTTTTTAATTTGGTTTAAGCAATCAAAAACTGTCCCCTTCTCGGATTATATAAGACTAATTTACTTTACTCGAATATAGTAAGTCCACTATTAGAAGAATTTGGCTGATGAGCATAGGATTTAACGTAGTGATTTCACAAATCTGTAGGAAAAACACGAATTTTGTAAACTCTCACACTGAAATGTTCCAAGTTTGTGTCAATATCAAGGTCAAGTCTTACTTTTCCTTAAGGCTATTGTAGTTTTTTACCGTATGGCACCTGAATCTACATATTTCATTCAAAAATATACGTAGCCTGTGAAACACGAGATCCGAAATTTTTATCATATTTACTCGTACATATGTTTGGGGTCTTCTATAAAAAAATTAAGTATTCAATGATTCAATGACCAATTAATTTATTGACATGTTCCAAGCCTTACGCAAAATGAGCATACAAGTGCCTCAATAAATCAGCCCTCATAATCAGCCATCATCATGAAATCCTCACCCAAAAATAACTATGAACAATTAAGCAGTATTAACTACTAGATTTTATAGAACATAATTTGACGGATGTTTTCTATTACGACCAGCTTAAAATATCATACGAGCTAATGCTAGCGGATTTGGATCGACAAATACTTACAAGCCACAACCACATATTTCTCCCAACCAACTTATGACCTCGTTTCTCTCAACTAACTAATAACGAATCCAAATCGTCCATCAAACCATTCACGTGAGTGAAATAGCATTCAATCACACCCGTTGCATATATTTTCCATGGGTCAAATACCCTGGTACCCTCAATTCCCTCAAATCCGAAAGGAAATTCGGTCAATCCAGATTGAAGGAAATTCTCCGCGACGGCCCCGACGTTTCACTACGCCAACATCTCCGCCCCCTGCCCTCCATGCCATCAGGGTACCCGCCGCCCGCGCGGGCTCTCGGAACCGAAAGCCCACCCACCCAAGCGTCCTTCTGACGCCGCTTCCCTCGTCCCCTATTGTCGTCTTCGATCCATGGGGCGGGGGCGTTATTTGCTCCTCTCCATTTCATCCCCCTATCTCAGTCGATGCCGCCTCATTAGCCACACTGCTGGACCCAATCTCACAGGCCAGAGGGTCGCGCGCTCTCTCTCTCTCTCTACCCTCGACACACTAAACAACAGAAACGGGCTTCCCATCATCCCCCACCCCCTCGTTCACCCATAGCACCGCCCTCTCCTTTCTCCGTGAAGCTATCTCTCCTTCTCTCGTCTCCTTGGACCCCCACCCCACCGGCACCCACCGACGGGGAGCCCCGTCCGTCTCTCCCGACTCGGAACGCGTCCTCGTTCACCCCGGGGGTAAGGGTATCGAAGGGACACTGTCCCAATTACCCTCGATTTGTCCCGGACTTTAATCATCCACCCTTCCTCCCACGCCGAACTGTTAGGAGGCCGGGAGAACGTTCAAAAATCAACATTTCCCGGTCGTAATACCCTGTGGTCCATCACTAATTCATCCGAAACAGGCTAATAAAACGTATATTACAATATTAAACACGTCAATATGTATGGATGATGTGCCAGACTACAGTTTGAACCAAAATGATTGAATATATATATATATATATATATATATATATATATATATATATATATATATATATATATATATATATATATATAAACTTGGAAAAGACGCTCTCCGGCGACGCACAAACACACAAACACTAACACAAAAAACACTACACACATAGAAACATAAAAGAAGGACACTTACATTGGATATTTACGTTTCGACGGCACGGCCGTAAATATCCAATGTAAGTGTCCTTCTTTTATGTTTCTATGTGTGTAGTGTTTTTTGTGTTAGTGTTTGTGTGTTTATATATATATATATATATATATATATATATATATATATATATATATATATATATATGTTGAATATATGAAAGGGGAATTGAAAGTGTGTCACTAGGGTAACTTTTGTTGCCAGCCAAATCAATACACATATTCTGAAAGCTTCACTGATGTGCTACATATGTGGAGAAAAATCATTTACGTTACCCTTCAGACCGTTTCAAGTTGAATTTAAGGACAAAAAAAATTTAGAGTTGAGGATATGGATGAAAACGTGGACGTTCATAATACCCCTAAAGAAGTTAACGTAACGCGAAATATAGCCCTTATAATTTTTTAGGTCTAAGGCGTTAAGTTCTCCGATCACGTTCGATAATGTCAGACACTCCAGCGCCACGAATGAGTCAAACATAAAATACTGATGCAAACGCACAGTTTATGCAAAATGGAGGCGAACTTGAAAGAAAGAAACCGTGTATTCACGATACTTCAGTCAATTTAAATTGTAAAAGAACAACGATAAAGCCCTCTATCAACTCGTCGACAATCATTTTTGTGCACACATTTTCATATTGTTAACACTACTACGACTGTTGTTTCTACCACTGACGCACCTGAGCAACCATAGACGGGTAGCCTATTGGTGAGGTTAAAAATGACAAACCTACGCTTTGAATGGGTGAAGTTATTAAAATCACGGCATTACTAACGACGCACCGATTTCTATCCATCCTACAGCTGAGTTTTAAAACTCAGTATGAAATGACCCTTATTGTTAAAATAGAAGAATTGATTGGAAATTGAGATAACTGCTGTCATGAATCAGGGCTCCTTCACCTTCAGTCATACATGTTGGTTCCTTTTCTTACTGGCCGAGATGTTCTTTGACTGCACGAACGGGCAAGCATAAACCGTCCTGGTGAGTGAAATCTCATATTTACCGGTCATTTCACATACAAAACGAATGACGCTGAAAGAAATAGACATGGCTGAAGTAGAAATGTGGATTGGGAGAAGTTTAAACTTAAAACGACGAATAAAATATGAAATCTTAACCTAACCAGAAAGGAAAGCCGATAGAGAACGGCTTGTAATAAACAGATACAATAAAGATTGTCATCATTTGAGTGACGAAGAAAGGTCAAATCAAATCGTAAACATACTACTTTTAATACTTTAATCCAATATTTGTTGCCGTAATTGAAAAAAGTTTTTAAACGAGTATGTGACGATTTGCGACAAATCTGCCTTAGCAGTGGTTCAATTCCATGGTATTTCTAGAATTATCGTGAACTTTGAAAATTATTTCTCAAAAATCTTCGGGATATGCAACACTTTCTGCGAACGCTTGTTTGAATATACCGTCAATTCCTTTTGCTTAAAACTTATGCTAGTCAGCGGTCTTCGTATTTGACCACTAAGAATTGATCAAACCCGATTTCTCTTTTGTTTTTCATCCTCTATGCGTATTTTCTCTCTTTTAAAAGCCATAATAAAAACACATAAATGAACTTTAGCCATGGACGTAGCGGAGCATTCATGAAGATTTAAGAATCTCTAAATAAATATGTAACTTTTCCTCTACGGTAAAATTAACCGTAGAAATACACTTTCGAACTGAAAGGTTTTATCATTTTGGATTCGACCACTGATTTGAGGTTACAGAAGCTAAGAAAGGGCTCAGGCCTCACTTCTCAAAATGGCTGTGTGATTTTTCTTTGGACGAGAATTTTTCAGAAGCCACCGTAGAAACAAGGAGAGAATTCACTCATCAATTTAACTATGGGGTTTTGGGAGACATCACGAATGACGTAGTTTGGTCCTTTCAAATGGCTCCCTCATGTACGCAATACTTACATGATACATGAAACGGGCTACAATTTATTTTGAAATTGCATTGAATTACGATCGGTTTTTAGACTAGGCACGTGCAATAACTTTGTGTACCATATAGCTTAACTAAGATACTTAAAACGTATTCTGGGTGTTTTGGTAGCCGAAGTAGGTCGTGTCTAGTAGGTGACAATTCAAAGTCGAGTATTGCTTTGGATGCTCAAGGCCAAACTGAACAAGATTTTATAGATACTGAAAGTTTTTGGGAAATCATTGAGGGCGAATAGAAATGTCTAACCCTTCTGCACTCTGAATTCACCAAAATATTTTTCGAGTTTTTTTACAAAATGCACTCAAAAATATATCCGGGCTTTTAACGGAACAATTTCACAACATATTACAGTTGCATCAGTTGGTTTTCCTTCGGAAAGCCTTACTTTTTGAAGAAACTTTACTTTCTGAGTAGCAATACGTGCACGTACGTGTATATTGAATTCGCTGTCACTTTAGAGGGAGCCAAGAAAAGTTATTTTCATATTGCCTTATTGTAGGAGCCCAAATAAATCCATTCGTATATTTCTAAGAGAACGCAAGAGTGCAATCCGTGAATGTAGCGACTCAATGAATTGAATTTTGAAATCAATTTGACCGAATATTAACTAATACGATAAATTCATGTTCAATTTTTCATTCTCTTTCTCGATCTACTGTTTCTCGTAGTCTTCGATCATTATGAGATTTATAATACGAACGAATTATATTTAAACGAATGAACATTTGTGTATGAGAATGACTTATTTACATACTAAAACGCAAATTATGATCTTTGTATTTTTAACATCCATATCAGGAACCCGAATGTATGTGCTTAAAGCCAAAATTAGTGAACATGAACTATTAAATAATTCATTTAGACATGTACGTGTGCATGTGTGCGTATGCTTGTGCACATAAGCGTATAAATATTCAAATGCATGTATGAAATAATATTTATGCATGCATGGCTTTTGTCCTAACAACCCTATCCTTGCGTCGACTGAAGGGGTATTGTGCAACATCATGCAACACTTAGTTCGCAAAATCATCATATATTGAAGTTTTTTATAAACAATATACATTAAAGTTGCATAACGAAACATATCCCATGAATACAGTTTGGTTTTTGAATATTTTTAAATGCATTCTATATACTATTAAAAGAAACATATGCGTGCATAACACGAAATTGCTATTGTGTGCCTTTTGCTATTTGCTAATTATTATTTTTATAAACACTGCCTAAAATTTACTTGATCAGTCATGTTTCAGTATTATCCTACCCCTAAGATACTGCGGCCTAGTCACCTATCTAATGGGAAGTGTCGATTGCTTACCTATTATTGCCTCTGAATAGCGCAGCAATGAGCCCTGAAAATATCTTCCTCTCATGCATGCCACAATTTCTAATCAACGTCATCCATTCACACAGCTTCAAAGCTAACGCCCACACTTAAGTCCTAACTATATGGTTAATAGAATGTGTGAGGTTATTTCAGGATGTTTTAATCAAAACTTTGTTTTAGAGAACAGTATTCTTCATTATTCCATTCAAGAAAGTGCCTTTCTCATTTAATCTTTGTGTGTCTTTCTAATGATGCGTAATTCTGTGCGCGACCTTTTTTACGGGTTATTTATTTTAACAAACCAAGGAAAGAGATTATTTGAAAAAAAATAAATCCCTTCGTGCTGGTAACTTTATCAGGTTTCTTCCAAGGATATTTACTAGAAACTCCCGTTTGTAGAGTTGGCATACTTGTCTAGTAGAGCTGTCACGTATCTACATCTACATAAATACCCTGCGAGCCACCAAAAAAGGTGTGTGGCAGGGGGTGTAGCACCATGAGGGAAGGCTAAGGGATGAGGGGGTTGGGGTTATCAAATAGGTGAGGAAAGGTGGGGGGGAACCTGTAACAAAAAAAATATTTTTCATACATACATGCATATACACATATATACACATATATATACACATACATGCATATATGTACACACACAAACATATATACATGCATATCCTCGCGAAGTCCCTAAACTGTACGTTAATACTTATTGTAATGAACTAACTCCTGGGGAATTTTGACTAAAAACATTCTGGTCCCTTATCGTTCTTGGAAAAAATAACATTTTAAACCTGTCAGTCTTGCAGTCCATCTCTCTAATCTTATATTCGTGATCCCTTCGACCGTAATACGCTGGGGTTCGTATTATATCCTTGATGTCATCGGAAAAGGGCCCATCTTTAAATGTTTTTAATAAGTTTAATCTATATTGTGAACGCCGCTGTGTAAGAGAATCCTATCCTAAATTGTCTAGCAAAGTGGATACGCTGCTGCGTTGGTCATAACAATGTTTGACAAATCTAGCCCCCCTCCGCTGAACTCGATCTAATTCCGAAATCAAATTTATATTATAAGGATCGCATATACTGGCAGCATACTCTAGGTGGGGCGTGGCCAAGGCAAGGAAACATCGTTCTTTCACTTTTTCGTCGCATTCACCTAGCACTCTTTTCACAAATCCCAATTTTTTATTAGCATGACGGCATATTTCTCGTTTGTGTTTTCCCCAGGACAGATCGTGAGTAATTGTTACACCCAAGTATTTAAAGGAATCTACCCTCGCGATTTTGGTTTGTTTTACTTGGTAACTATAAGGGAGGGAATTACTCTTTTCCCAAAAATGTATTACTACGCATTTACTTACATTTAATTCCATTGCCATTTATCGCACCAATTTTGAATTGCATCTTGGCCGTTGGCTAACACGACTCTGTCTTCGAGACTTCGAAGGGTGGTGCGTATATGGGTGTGGTGCCTAGACGATAGGGATGAAGGTGAAAATTATATTTGTCCTATGAACAGTGTTGCTCCAACAGAATACTCAAGGTCAGTTAGAAAGACAAAATTGCCAATGAAGAGATTTATCAAAAGGCAGGCAGATAGGTAGGTCGGTAGGCGTCTTTATTAGGGCGAAATTGAGACCATAAGTTCCCTTCTTCCATTTATCCCTTCGTGAAGTACATAACGACAAAAATAATAATAATAAGAGGAAACATAAAGCGATAAATAAAGGGGAAAAATTGTAAAATCATACACAAAGTGTGATCAAAAAACGACCGGACTGATTTTATTCTGCGCAAACCGTTCAACGGGTCGAACGAGACACAAGTGCGCCATCCAACGACACATCTGATGACTAAACCGAGAGGTTTTGCGTTTGTTTACGTTGATTCGTCGCCGCGTGCAGCGGCAGTAACGAAGGAGCAAGAGGAACAGCGTGTGTATGTGAAATTTTGTTTCAAACTTGGCAAAGGTGCTACGGAGACATTTGGAATGATTCAACAAGCGTTTGCGAATGAACCTATGAGTTGAAGCCAGTGTTTTGAGTGTTACAGTCGTTTTAAATCTAACAGTAACTTGACGGATGAATATTTGCGGCTTTCCACTTCGACAGCCCCAACCACGTTAAATTGGTGAAATATTTGGTGCGGTCAAATCGCCTTTTAGCTGTTACAGAGATAGCCAAGGAAGTGAAAATTAGTTTTGGATCCTGTCAGAAAATTTTGACTGACATTTTGGGCATGACGCGCGTCGCATCAAAATTCTTTTTTGGACCACACCTGGCATATGATTCGGCCTCATCAGTAGGATTTTTTGGGTATTGGACGGACTAAGGCAAGTTTCCATTGCGAGGTAAATTTGTTTTACAAGAGGGATCAGTTAATTTAATAAATGGCAAAGGTGTGTGAACCATTTTAAGGATGAAAGAAATGGGTATTTCATCAGAGCCTTGAGCAAATTGGTTGGAGATACAAGTGAGAAATTGAAGGAGTTGGGTAAGGGGTGCGGAGTTAATTTAGAAAATTTTTTGACGTACTCACTTCTGTTCCCTGGATCATCGGAAGTTGGGGGATAATAAACTGTGTGTTTAGTTTATCAAGACATAGTGACGATGGGGGATCGGATATACTATATATATCTTCGGATTTTCCGATACCGAAAGATCTGAGGTTTCTCGAGAGTTCAGAGGATGTCAGTTTGGAGCTCCTTGAGGAATGCAGAAAATGTCTCTTAACATTTTTTTTAAGAAATCTACCGGTTGAAGGTAGGTTTTTTGGATGGACACAACTATCAAATAATTAACTTGCGACCCCAAACAAAACACAATCGAGGAACCTACTCTACATCAGGTCCCTCTTCATCTCTGTTACTTCTTTCCTCCCTTGTAATGTATTATTTCTTCCTGAAGAATTTAAATTGAACCAGTTCTGTATGTTCTTTGGATCTTCTGTACAATCTAAGAGGCCATCTGTCACGTCTGGCCATGAGTCGTTGGATGTTTACAGTTGGATATCTATGAGGCGTGACGTTTAGAAATTCGTTTGGTCTTGCGAGGGGCGTGCGTTATGATTAATGAAGCAAAAAGTGAGTTTAGGTGGTGCACTTTGTCATCAATATCATTTGGGTATTCAATGACGGACCATTGTAAGATCAGCGCATCCATGAATAACTTTAATAATTAATAGCATTAAAGTTATGATACATGATGTTTTTCTGTTTAAATTTGGGAAATGGTAAGGAATAGACATTGTAAATAAGATAATGTGAAAATATTCCGGGATCAGGTACCTGGCCGTAAGTCTATATTTTATCAAGTTTGGTAGTAATGGCTAGTTCAAGTAATGTTAAGCAGCTAGGTGCATGATGAGTAGGTTCAAGCGAGAGAATGGATAGCCCAAGAGAATTAAGCGAGCTCTTAAGATAATCTGAGTTCCAATGGGATCTTAATTATTTCGCGTTAGAATCCACAACGATGATAGCATGATTAAAGGCGTTAACATGCTTTTACATGAGAAATAAGTTGTATCCGGGTATTTATACGGTACTGGATAAAACTTTATAATGTAACCAAGTCTCTGATATGGCAATGATATATACCTTTAAACGGGGCAGAAGTGATCGAAGTTCATCAATATGAGCAGGCAAGCTTTGTGCATCAATGTACGAGTTTGGTTTGAAGTGAACGTGGAAAGCAGATGAAAGGGAAGAAATTCCAGCTGCGTCAATGTAAGAAACAAGACACACTAAGAGGGCATATTCTACTTTACAAGAGTGAAATAATTTATAAGGAAATTGCAGAGTCAAACTAAACTCCATCTGAGCTAGCTACATCAGGTAATGAAAGGCACTAATTGCACCAATTTTACGTGATTAGAGAGTCGAGCAGGAAATAGAACCGAATGGAGGACTGCTTCAAATTAATTTTAGGATTTAGCAACTACGAAAATCACATTTTTAACAGGTTGATCAGTAGTGAGTATTTTTACGATGAAGTCAGGTTCTTATAATATTCGTGCTGATAAAGAGTTATACTTACTTTACCTTACGCTAAAGTTTATTTCATTCTGTAGAGCACTGAAAACTAGGAAGTTCTCCATTCCAACTTTACTCAATATTCATGCATCCGCTTCGAGGAAAAGGCTTTCAGCCATTGAAAGCTAACTTTGGCGAGCTAGGTCCAGATATGTACGTGTACCTTCCGTCCCTTATCCTGCCCATCAAAATAACGGTCGCGACAAAATGAGCTCACGGCGAAAAAAAATAATATTTCATCTTTTTAAAGACTTTTTCAAGTGAACATCACGTGTGATTCGGAACTGAGAATATTAAAATGATTCTTTTCGTTAAAGAAGTGGAAGCCACATTGATGCACTCACAGTAGGAATAAATAATTGAGCATAGCATCGCGAGAGTCTGTTCAAGTGGAACGTATCCACTCGTTTCATTGATTTGCATTATTCCTGCGCAGGTAAAACTCCATGCATTGTGCTAACCTATAGGCACAAGGGTTGATGGATTCACTGCCCATAATTCCAATTTTGTCCCTGCTGGCAATGGAACAAAAGGAAATAGTTTTCTTTGAAAAAAAGATAAGAAGAGACAACGAAGAAATATTTTCGAATACAAACTCTCCTGGATTGCAATAGTTTCAAGCACACATAGCGTACCTATCCATTATCGTTTCCCTAATTAAACTGATACATTCCAGCAGAAATGCTTTCATGCTGAACTCGATCAACCGTGATGCCTCCTCCGGCGTTCGTTACCCATATGAAGACGGATTCTCGCGAATGCGGGTTCTCGTCACATTTGCATTCCCAGTCCTCCCCCTCCTCCTCCTCTTCTCCCTCCCTCTTTCTCTGTCATTCCAACTTTCTCCAACTCTTTACGTCTATCTCCCTTTCTCTATTGCAATTATCCATTGTTTTGCAAAAAATGTTATCTTGTGCAACCAATTTGTCTCTCTCTCGATTTCTGTGTTGCAATTTTCCATTGTTAAGCGTCAAATATTACCTTATAATTTGCCTAAGAATATTAACTTACAACTGTAAACCGAAATAATTCAGAAACACTTGTACGAGCAGAAAGGCAAAAATCCCAAACGCAAAACAATTATTATAAATTATCAACAATAAATTTGGCAATAAAGGCGTGATTTTGGAATAATATTCTTGATTATACAGTACGTATGTATTTAATAAATATTAACCAGTTTAAACTCATTTTCAATAAACTGCGGGAGATGCCGCAACTGTAACTTTTAACAGAGTCATCCGCTAACATGCATTTCAATGCAAAAATTTCAGAGTGTAAAATTCCGGTCAAGGCGAATGATTTTTACACTCAGAAATTGTCAGTTTAAACTAATTAATCACGCCAATGAGACAATTATATTATGAATATCAAATGAAATAATTCAATTGATCACTTGTATCAGTTTCGTTTATTTGTCCGCTTTTCCTATTTTAACGTCCGCTCGCTCATCATGCATAGAATGGAGATATTTTGCCTAGTGGTGTATATTTTCAAGCTGAATAATGTTCCAAAGGACTTGAGTCCCAGAAAAATAAATATTATTACTCCTTCTCCCTCTCTCCTCCCCCCTATCTATTCCTCATTCTTTCCTGCTTACTCTCTTTCGCACATTCTCTCACTCACTCGCTTCTCTCCACCCCTCTCCACCGTGTGCTCTGGAATTTGAAACCACGGAATCTTATCAGTACGCAGTCGTCACGAGGTAGCGCCACTGTTTTAACCCCGGAGAACTCCTGCGGTGGACTGAGCGCGGTCCGTAAATCAAGACCAAAAAAAAAGAGAGAGAGACCGGGGTCTTATTTTCCTTCCGGGTCCAATTAGTCCCCCAGGTAGGCACACGAGAAAGCGAAACGAATAGCCGCGACATGCGCCACTTGGGTGCGACCGATGAGATGCGACGGTACGGACTGCCGCGTGTGTGTGTGTGCGCTCCTCTTGCGGGTGGATGGGACGATAGTGGGATGCAAAGAAGGGGGGGAGGGTAGGACGGGAGAGGATGGGGACGAGAGGGTTTGGGGCGGGGGGGGGAGGGTTGCCGCGTTAGCCGTAAATGAGTCATTCCGTCCCCTTTCCATCTCTGTCCACCTAATTAACCCGCTCCACTTTGTCTCGTCGGTTCCGCTGGCTCCTGGCACCCTCCTCAATCCAAACTCCCCCCCCCCTAGCTGCCCCGTGAGGCCACTCTCTCTCTCTCTCTCTAGCCGCCCAGTTGCCGGCTACACCAGGCACCACGGTTGACCACCAACTCCGGGCGGTGCGAACTACAGTGAGCCCGCCTCCCCTCTCCATCGCCCGTGTGACCACGCAGGAAAAATGCGAAACGGTAGCGAATGCCCCAACGGCGGGAGCCATTATGGAATTAAAGTGTGAGAGGGCACTCACCATTTACTCAGGTATCCGCCAGTGCCAAAAAGTACCACAAAGACAACAGGCATAAGCATCCTATGGCTACAAGCACCAGACACGATTGCTTACATGAAATTAAACATTTACCGCATGCTCAGTTAATAACAAACTAATCAATCGAAACGCAGCAAAATTTTAAGTTTAAAAAAAATTGTTTTCTGTTATTAACAAAATGAAACTTACTAATTTTTTCTTCATCCGACTATGAAAGGAAACACTTTTCATTAATTTACACTGATGGGTGGAAATTTATTGCCTAGATATCATCTTACCTATCGGGTTACTACGTATTTTTTTTATTTTCCATGGAAGTACCCTTATATTGTATAGAAGGCTCTCGACGGATATCAAGAGAAGATTATCTCATGCTAAGTAAGCGTTAAGGCAAACAGGCAGCTAATATGATCAAAGAGAATATGTTTGTTTAAATACGAAAAAAAGGTGTGAAATCATCAGTGTGGAAGGTGACATTTCCAACGGAGACCAGAATCAGCCTTAGATAATGTGAAATTCAGATTTTACAAAGAGAAAGTGAAAGGGTAAGAGGAAAAGATAATTTATATATTTATATGGTGTCTGGAAAGCATTTTATCAATTTGGTAGACATTGCAAGAAGCCATTAAATATACAAATTTATAGAAGAATTACTATACCTTTGAACTAATTCAATGTAAGTATTTGTACTAAATGTCTTTATTACAATTACTGCGTAATTTCAGCTTAATAATTGTTCTCTAGTTTACTTAATTACTTTCGTGGTATGAACATCGAAAAGTTTCAACGTTTTTCTAGCTTTTACCATGAGCTTTTTCTTAACTCAAACTACTGAATAATTCCCATTAGTTACCATATTTTGTAATAACTATTGGTACCCTCAATAACTATAGGGAGTCAACGAAAGAGTGGAAAAAATAAATTATTAATTAACACTACGGATGATGATTAATATTAAAAATAAGATTAGTAAAGAATATTTTTTGGCGATGGAAATTGAACAAAACAGAAATGATTACAGAATTTGAATGGTAGCAGTTCAAAGCTTCGGGATTTAAATAGCAATGTAGAGGCAACCTATGAGTGCATTTTATAGTATCTTCTATACATATACGACGCCATTTTGACGTTAATATTCGCCATATTTACGCATTTTTTTGTAACTGAAGGTATTATTGAAAACTGTACTACGTAGAGAATCTTCTACGTACGAGACTCGTATATAGAAACACAAAGAGATGAGAATCACGAATATATTTTACGGTTCAACGGGAAGGTCGTCATAAAACAAATAAAATACAATTCCCAATAAATAAATAACTATATTATATACATAAATAAAAAAATATATTTCTATATATAGTGGGTCGCGGTAGTCCAGTGGGTAGAGCATTGGACTACTGACCGGAGGCTCCCGGGTTCGATTCCCGGGACCCTCTGGGCACCTGCAGCTCCACCCAAGCTATGTGTTTTCGGGTACTAGATCTTCCTGGGAAACCATAACCGGCACAGGAAAAGGAACTGGCCCCCCTACCCTGATGTGTGAATATTCACACGCCGTCGGGCTTAGTACATGGATGAGCTCTACTATCACCTACTAAACCGACCTTCGGGTTGATAATTGTGTTTATGGTTAATATATATATAATTATAAAAATATATAATATGCGTTATATATACATATATATATATATATATATATATATATATATATATATATATATATATATATATATATATATATATATATATATATATATATATATGGGTCGCGGTGGTCTAGTGGGTAGAGCGTTGCACTACTGACCGGAGGGTCCCGGGTTCGATTCCCGGGCAGGGCACTCTGGGCACCTGCAGCTCCACCCAAGCTAGTTGATTTTTCGGGTACCAGATCTTCCTGGGAAACCATAACCGGCATAGGGAAAGGATGTGGCCCCCCTACCCTGATGTGTGAATATTCACACGCCGTTGGGCTTGGTACACGGGTGAGCTCTCTACCATCACCTACTAAACCGACCCTCGGGTTGATTACTGTGTTTATGGTTTATATATATAACGCATATTATGGTCAAGGTTACACTACTGGCCCTACACTATAGGTAATTGTATAAGTACGCATCAACGGCGTAATAATAAAATTAAAAGTGGTGAATACAAGGAGTTGCAAACCGGCCGTAGCCTTCGAGGAATTCAATCTTGGACACTTCGATAGTCACGCTCTCCATAACTATCCTGCACGCTACATCCATCAAAATATACAATAAAAGAGGAGTTTTTAGCGGAACAGCTTCTATCCAGAGAAAATCAGCAGCAAATGATATAGTTCACGAATCAGCGTAATAACCTATGTTTTGAAATACCTCTGTATTTTAGTGCAATATGTATGTATATAAGTTCTATTCTGGAAGTAGATGCATGTGGAAATGTATGAAATCTGAATCTAAATGGCAAATTAGTGAAAACTGACCACTCTTTCCTGTAGAATAGAAGTCCATTTGACTTTATGGAGGAAGCCACATGAACCGGCCTGGACGTTCCCCCGAGAGCCCGCCTGACGATGACTCCCGTGGGCCGCACGTCTATTATGTTCGGGCGAGCGAGCAAATGCGGCAGCCTTTGGAGGCGAGACGTAGGAAAAGTTAGAAAGCAAGGGAAGGGGGATAGATGTCGAGGCAAATCTGAAAGTTTTGGATTCTGTGGAGGGGGAGTTTAGATCGACGGGCAGCCACCAGAATGCTGCAAGGTTTTATGCGGTCAGAGCCCTAACCCTTAGGGAGCGGCCAGGAATATGGAAACCTTGGTATTGCCCTTATCCCCGGCCCATCAAACAAGAATTCGTTCTAGACAAGGGGATAAAGGTCTACGAAAAGTGTTCTCTAGGTGGGAATGTTATGAAGTGATTCTCTGGCACCCCCACTTCTAAAATATACATACCCTGTTCCAGGGTATGATTTCGTTTCGCCGCTTTGAAGGGACGTACAGGACGTACGTATTAAGGTAGCATTTTGAATATTTCATTTCCTGTTAATAGTCTTCTTTCACTCCTTCCTGCTTCGCGTTTCAACTCTTGGTGAGTCTTGCTACTCCTTTACATTCAGTCTCAATTCTTTGCTGCCCTTTGTATTCTAATCCCCAGCCCTTCACCTCCATTATTTTCAGGAATAAAATGACACAGCCAAGCATCTTAGACATCGTCTCCAATTATTTTAGGATTAAAACATTCTAGTATTCATATACTTCTAGAGACGTAGTAGTGTATTGGTTAGAGCGCTGTGCTACTGGCTCGGATACGCTGCTGGGTACCATCAGATTCACCCAAACTACGTAATGTTTCGGGTATCAGATTTTCTCGGGAAACCATAGCCGGCAGAGAGCTCCCCCTCCCCAATGCGTGAATTTCACGCAGAGCCGTGATTAGTACTATGTAAGCACTCAACCCTCACCCTTCAAACCAAAATACGGGTTGTTAACTCTTAAAGAATTTCATCATTTTAGGCACAAAAGTCTCAAACACACCTTGCATATGAAGCAGCCATTATCATTGTCCTCACTCACTTTTATGATATATATATATATATATATATATATATATATATATATATATATATATATAAACCATAAACACAGTAATCAACCCGAAGGTCGGTTTAGTAGGTGATGGTAGAGCTCACCCGTGTACCAAGCCCGACGGCGTGTGAATTCACACATCAGGGTAGGGGGGCCAGTTCCTTTCCCTGTGCCGGTTATGGTTCCCAGGAAGAATCTGGTGCCCGAAAATCAACTAGCTTGGGTGGAGCTGCAGGTGCCCAAAGTGCCTTGCCCGGGAATTGAACCCGGGACCCTCCGGTCAGTAGTCCAACGCTCTACCCACTAGACCACAGCGACCCGTATATATATATATATATATATATATATATATATATATATATATATATATATATATATATATTACACGAGACCACATAAAAAGAACACTCACAATAATATCTTGATAATTTCGACGGACTCAAACTCCCGTCTTCTTCGGAAGATAAGATATGTCTGCATCATATCAGTCATATCTTATCTTCCGAAGAAGACGGAGTTCGAGTCTGTCGAAATTATCAAGATATTATTGTGAGTGTTCTTTTTATGTGTTCTCGTGCTGTGTGTTACTGTCTAAGTTTTTTATTCAACACTTCCGTGTTACTTCGAAGAAATCATCTACATACCTGTATACATAAATATATACATTATTTATCTATATATAAATATAGATTTATATATATATATATATATATATATATATATATATATATATATTATTGGTATCTACCGGTTATGGTAGGTTTTGGATGGACACAGCCTGAATAAGCGTACAGATATATTATACTTGCCTCTTCCAACAAAAAGCACAGCCTGAAATCGGGCACTAGTGTAAGCCCCTCTTCAATTCCGCCCACTTCCGTTCTCCCCACATTCCGCCCAAAATGCCTCTTGAAATGAACTCCAAATATCTTTTGCTTTATTTCTATCTCTGTTTCAGATTGTGACTCTTAGGAAGATCCAATATTCAATAATTCACGACTTCATGCATCACATAATTTCATAATTGTACATTTGCAATAAATAATCGAAGAACTGCTGCTTCGGTATCGGACAAACCTCAATCGCCATTATTTCCCATTCCATTAGAGCGGTTGGTTGCCGATAAGAAGAGACCCCTTGATCTAGGTCTCGTCTTTGTTAATTAAGACTCTCCGCACACACATAGATCCCAGTCCGTCCTTTGATTACTAATTGGGTTTCATTGGAGCTTCAATATCCTCAGTAGAAATGAATCTTACATTGGATAACTTCATTTCCGGCAATTACGGTGAATTTAGCCGAAAATTCGACTAAATTGAGAGAGGAATCTTCATTAAATCGATGGCTATGCGCATGGACTACTTTCGGTGATTATGAAAGGATGATGGGTCGCAGGAGAACGAGCCATGCCCGCAAAAACAAACTCACGCGAAGCGATTAAAATCAATTCTGGGGACAAACAATCCTGCGTTCTTGTTTATTTGTCATCTCCCGTGATTTTTTTACCTCAAACCCTTCCTCCCCGAAACTCCTCTCGGACAAGACGCGTTGACCTACGTAAAGCGAGGGCCAAGTCGGCCGGCGCGACGTCCTCCCATGGAAGGGAAGGCAATTAATAACCGGATGGATAATGCCGAAAGAGCCTCCAGCAGCTGGACTGTTACGCATAGAGGGTCAACGCTTTGCCCTCAGCCCCTCCCCCCACTTTTCCCCGAGATAAGAGGGTAAGGGGGGCGGTTGAGACCCCTAAATTCCACTCCTCCCAAGCTTACGTCCCACCACTCTCCTCTCGACAAACCCCCTTTGAACCCTTAAAGAGGACCCTACCTCACACACGCTTTCCCCTTCGTATAATGTGGGGGAGGCGGAGTCGCCACGGAGGAAGGGAAGGAGTGAGAAGGTGATAGCACGCGTCCGGGGCGAGAGGAGGATAGGAGAGCGAAGTGGAGGAAAGGCCAATGTAGAGATGTGAGGGAACCTTTATCCCGGATCCACGAAAGCCGTATTCCTATCCACCAAGCTCCCCCTCCCCTCTACTTCAACCCACCCCAACACACACCGATTCCTCCGCTACTCCTACAGAGTGATTAATTAACCCAGGGAACAATGGTAATGAAGAGAGGAGAGAATTCTGGGATGGGTTAACCCAGGGGGAGGGAAGGAGGGGTCCACAAGGAAGCAAAGACCCCGGCTGCGTCCTTTGTAGGGGGGGGGAAGGGTTCTCGGACATAATATTCTCAGGGGTCGCGGAGAGTTGTCCGAGGGACCGGGTGGAGCAAGGGGGAGGGGTCGAGGAAGGAAACCTCGGAGGAAGACTATTCCTCTCTCTAGGAAGACTATTCAGGCGATGCGCCCCCTGGAATGAGTGCCTGCCTCCGCCTCAACCACTTCCCCCTCACATCAACCCCCCCATGCTCCTGCGACCCCTTTTCTGCATTCCCGGGTTCTCTGAGTTTGATGGAGTGGTCCGCGGATGAAAAAAAAACAGTTATCCAACGTCCTTTCACCGAAGTTGTTTACGGGGATTGGCAGCTACTGTCACGTGAGACCGGCAGCATAAGATACGCCTGCCACACAATTTATAATGTGCGAATTCATTAATGGAGGACTGAATAACTTTATTAACGGTCTGGGTTATCAAGTAGAGCAATACAAACACAAAAAGAAAATTCTTCTGAGAGCAATCGATCCAAAAATGTACTAAAAAATCAATCCAATATGGCATTAAATAAAAACAAACAAAAACAGCGAAATCAATGAAAAAGAAAAACATAATTTAAACTTCGCACAATAAGTGAAACAATTCAGGACAATTAACATGACAACTAAAAAGAGAATTGCAGTAATATCCCTAGGAAGAGCTGTAAATAATATATAATGGCATATTAAATAACGCGGTGGTCTAGTGGGTAGAGCTTTGGACTACTGACCGGAGGGTCCCGGGTTCGATTCCCGGGCAAGGCACTCTGAGCACCTGCAGCTCCACACAAGCTAATTGATTTTTCGGGTACCAGGTCTTCCTGGAAAACCATAACCGGCACAGGGAAAGGAACTAGCCCCCCTACCCTGATGTGTGAATATTCACACGCCGTCGGGCTTGGTACATGGGTGAGCTCTACCATCACCTTTTGAATTAAACTTCGGGTTAATTACTGTGTTTATGATTGTTAAATAAATTGAAAAATATCACTAATACGAGATTCTCGTAAGTGGGGAATTTTTAGGGTTTTATGTTATGTTTCTTTGATTGACTGAAGAGACAAGGAAGAGAAGAGGATATGGAGTTGAAAAACTTGGGGATGTATTTTAGGAAAAAATTTGTAATAGGCATGTGTCTCGTAACCTTTTAGTAACTTGCCTTGCCTTACTTGTACTTGATTATCCTCAATCAATTGTATTTCGAAGTCTGGGTGTAACCAATTTGGCTTTTACTAGAACTTGCATTCTCATCCATACTGTTTTCTCAATAATAAGACTGTATCAGCCTCTCTCCATGTACGAGATTGTGAAGAAGAGCGTAAATTACATTGAAAAACCATTTCCCTCATTTTTTTTATGGGAAAAAAATCCGCAATTTTATGAAATAACTAATTTGTTAAACTTAATATGGTTTGCCGAAACTAAACTAAATTACACCGAATGGTTTACACGTTAAGCAAAAGTATACAGTAAATTATCAAATGAAAATTGGTCGTTTAGATATTTTTTATTCATCAAAACTATGTACGCAATGATAAAAATATTGAGGCAAGTAAATGAGCGCATTGAAAATAGTTTAGTTTATGCATATAGTATTTAATCTATTTGCTTGATTGCTTTCGATTAGAGATTTTCTTTGCTGTCATGTGTAGTACATATGAGATATTTAAAAGATTTTGAAAGTAGTTTCGGTTTCAACCAAATTGAGGCATTTTTTTAAATGCCAGTTTGTCATTTTAATGCAATTTAAAGCCAGTTTGAAACATTCTACGAGTCATTAAAACAGTTGTGTTAATTTCAATATCTCCTACAAAATATATAACAACTTCTTAAAAACACATACATCATAATGAGATTACTTAGAGAAAGAATAATTTGGATGTCTTCATGTAATTGGTTACAAAATAGCCCTTTTTCGTTGAAAAATAAATTTAAAGTTGCTAGAAATAACTAAAAAGAAGATATGATCATATCCTCTAGCTTCCTATTTGGTAACATCAGAATGATTTAAAGTGCTTCTGATGAATACTTTAGGTCTCAGGTGACTTTACATATGTTTTCAAAAAAGTACTGTAAAAACCTTCTCTGATACAGTCCCTATGAAATTAAAATTTCGTTATGATTTTGAGAAACAGTGATTCCTACATATCATCCAATTATAACCTCTGTGGGATAGATAGTTAGAAATTCTAACGACAAAGTGCTGCTTTTAGCTGATTCTTTGAATGTGCATTAGGCCTTGTTATCCCAAAAATCCATAAATCTCTTTATCTCTCAACCAAAATTAAAAATGCATATTTCCACTATTCATCTTAGAAACTTGTGCCATACATGGGTACTGCATTTCCTCGAGGTTCATATTCCTTCCTGAAAGAACGACAGTATTGTACACGAATTCATAATATAGATTAGCACCTGAGAAATTGAACTAATCTGGGGATAGTCAAATTAAAATTCATAATGCTACAATTTTTTGCAAATTTTGACGATTTCCGTTAGACTGCCCTTGACCGATTTAGATTTGAATTAGATCCAATTGATTACGAACCTGGCAAAGACTTTAATAGTTATTTCCCATCTTTCAAAAATAATAATTATGCATTAAGCAGAAAAAAATATCTTTGACAAAGAGAAATGTAACCTAACATTAGAAAAGAGAATATGTTGGTAGGGATAATTCGAGGAAGGCAGGAATAGTGTATGAAACTATAATCATGACATTTTTAAGTTGAGAGGAGAGCATATCGAAGTCTGAGATTGAATGAAGAATTTCGGGTCAGTGAAGAAGACAGAGGGAAGGAGTAGAAATAGCAGATAGCAGCAATTTAATAAGAAACTGAGTAGAAAGCGGAGACAGGGTAGAGCATAGGGTTGCGCTAAAATCTATAACGCTTCAAAATATTTTTCAGCGATTTCTAAAAATTGACGTGTAATATTCGCTGTGTACGTAACCTTTTGGGCCAGTCATTTTATTATGAATGAATGTGCTCAACGGAAGTGCTACACAAAGTACCATATCATATCCTAATACCCAAAATAAGTCTGTTTTTTAAGGAGTCTGATTACTTACTAAAGGTAATAAAATTATTACGGCTTTATTACTTATCTTTGGCGAATAAGAGTATATATAATATACTCGTAGTACTATAACAGTATATAATTCGTATATTAGTTAAAATTAATTCAGTTCAACAATTAAATATGTACTGAACCGTCCGTTTGGGAAAGAAAATCCAACTGTATCCTGAGGAAATACAAATTGCATCTGGACGTGAATTAAGCGGCATGTATTGAATTTCCTTATCTATTGCCTCATCGATCGGCCTTCTAAGTTAATGCTTCTCATCAAAACCCAACAAATTTTCCACTCAACGGTAAGCATCACTTTGCACTTGACTTTCTTACTTTTTTAACAGAAAAAAACACTCCCTGGTAACTCTCATTGTCTTGGCTTCTTTGTATCAAATTTTCATTAAATGGAGAGCACTGAGGCATCATTAGTATATACAGTTATATATCGAGGCGCCGAGGACGAAGCTGCGGTCAACCAAGAGAGATTATCTCGAGTTGCATCCTTGAATTAGGAAATAAAACGCGGAGGTTTGGTGAAAAGTGAATTCAAGGATGAGGTGTTTATTCCGATCGCTGCTGTAAAGACGCATGCTAAAAAGAGGATTTAAAAGAACAACCGATGCAGAATTTGAATATTTTTTCAATGGTCCGACATCACTAACAAAATACTTACATACTCTTCTACATTAGACCTCGTTAAGTTATCACAGACGTACGAGCCGTACGATGGAGATGGACCTTTTATGTATCCACTATTAAACGTCAGTACGTATAGAAAATCCATCCTTGCGTTTGGAAATAAATCTTCCAATGTATGTTTGGACTAATTCTTGAATTTCCTAATTAATTTAATTTATTAACAAAATTAGACATTCATAAAACCTTCTTGTCATATTTGAGCACAATTGACCAGTATTTTAAGATTCAATTTTTATAGGTAAATATTCTTCCTTGTTGATATTTCACTTGCTTTCATTCTGTAGTTTGGTTGGACGCAGTTCAGTTTTCTTCTCACAGCCCTCCACTTGGTATCCATGCATGGGTGGTATCTTATGTCCTACTCTGCCTTCTGGGATAATGGCCTTCCACGTCTATTCTTGCGTTCCACTGAAGGTTGATTTTAGGTGTCAGTAACCGCTCCACTCCTGTCTTAATTCTTACATGCTCTATCTCTCGTCTCAGTGGAATGGGTATTCACAAGGGCATATTTCTCGTCCTTACGTAGACAGTCACTTATATTTGTATCAAATTTTGCGTGGAAAAGGAAAAAAAGTGTAACAAAGTGTGTGAAATGTTAACAAAGGCCTATGGTGAACCAGCTATGAGTAAATCAAGAATTTACGAGTGGTATGAGCGTTTCCAAAAAGGCCGTGAAGATCTTGAAGATGACAAACGCCCTGGACGCCCCAGCACACCAACAATCGATGAAAACTTGGAAAAAGTGAAATAAATGGTCATGAACGATCGCCGAATCACAATTAGAGAGGTCGCTGATGATTTTGGCATATCGATTGGATCATGTCATAACATGTTTTCCAATTTTTTGGGTACGAAACACGTAACAGCAAAATTCGTTCCAATATGGCTTTTGAACCACGATAATACACCAGCTCACGCTTCATTGCTTGTTCGTGAAATTTTGGCCAAAAACATTACTGTAACGATGCCCCAGCCTCCATTTTCGCCAGATATGGCTCCGTGTGACTTTCTCTTATTTCCAAAAATTAAGAGAATCTTGAAGGGTCATCGTTTTACAGCCGTAGATGACATTAAAAGCTCATCGCTGAAAGAACTAAAGGGTATCTCAAAAATCGAGTTTGAGAAGTGTTTCGGGGATTGGAAGAAGCGCTGGCACGAGTGCATAATCTCCCATGGAGACTATTTTGAAGGTGACAATATTAATGTATAAGAATAAATAAATATTATTTTCCGAAAAATTCAAATTTTCGTTATTTTTTGAACACACCTCGTATATTAAATTCCAAAAATGTTTAAATTGGAGACAATGCAGACTCCTTTACAATTTTTCATAAAAAATATGAAATTTTCATAAGTAAAAATGGAAAATGCAAGATAAAAACTTTCTATTAGCGAAATGAACGTATCCCTGTATCAGCTGCGTTTCCAATACAATCGAAATTTTCTTTGATGACAATTTCATGCAAGAATAGCATTATTGAACGCTGTGAGCGAAGCTATAAGAGTATCGAGATTAATTTTAGAATACGTAGACAGGGATCCTAGATCAAGTAAAAGGAAAAAGACATTACGCATGAGTGTATTGCGAAACTCTTAATAAAGAAAAGAAGAGACGAGCACGCTTTTTCAATTACACTATTTCGTAGCAATCGCAGTCAAATGCCATTTCTTTGTCCCTTAATTGCTTTGTCAGGCGCTCGAAGGTCGGAGGAAATCGAAGACTGTCGCGATGGAATATCATTTCCTATCACCATTTTAAATACTTTTGAAAACATTTTCTTTGAAAAGAACTCTCCCAGTTCTCAGGGTGCGCTCCAATATTTCTTCTTTTCATTTTTATTTTTAAAGGTCTTTTGCCGGAAAAAATGCTTTTCCTCACATTTTCATTCTCTTATTTGAAATTCACTCGAAGCTTCGGGTCCCCCAGGATATTTATTCCTCTTTTTTAGAAACGGTGTCCCATTAAACAGAATCTCTAGTGCAGAGAATCACTCTTGCCCGTATCCTCCCTCGGAAATAAATTTCATTTTTATGATCAATCGTTGTGTAAGGATTGAGTTCCCCAATTTTAAAGCCAGTTGCTCGTTCAATATCTTTCGAAAAAATGTGTAACGTAATTTACCGTATGGAGATCGCTTGGACAGAGGACAATGCTCGGGTTTTGGGAATGGATATGAGACGACTATATCAGCTAAAGCCCAAGCATTAATTGAATCTAAATGGAACTAATTTAAATTATGACTATTACTAGACTAAAAATATTAAATAGTTTTTTACAATAATGGATTAGTCACTTTCGCCAATTTTTCTAAATGCAATTTGTATTTGTATATAATTTCCCTGCAAACGTGTTCTGATTTTATCGTGATAATGCCTTTTTTAGATGGAGTTATTCGTCAGTACTGATTGTTTTGGGGATCATCAGTTTGGGTTAAAAAAGGGGAGATGCACGCGTTATGCTATTGCGGTATTGAGGTCACAAATGGAGAGGAACATATTATACATTAAGCATACATTGGTCAGTTTTGTAGACTTCGGAAAGGCGTATGATAGAGTGAATTTGGTGTAATTAATGTAGGTATGCAGAAAATATGAGTTTAATGGAGAGATGGGAGACTTCTCGGAAACCTGAATCTCTCTCAGACTGATCAGTGGCGTCTGATCGATGTTAGGCAGGGTTGGCCTGAGCTAGGGAGAGGAGTAAGATAGGAATGCTCATTACCTTCCACAATTTTAACTTATTTGTGGAGGATATGGTAAATATGGCATGAGGGATTTAAATTTGGAATGAAAGTCGTTGCACAAATTACAAAATCAGTTAGGTTCAAAGATGATCAGGCTATAGTTTGTCAGTCAGCCAAAAAGTTGCAAGCATCGCCTGGCGCATTGGAAAGTCCGTGCGATAAGGATTGGTTGAGATTGAAGTTACGTATAACAAAGGCTAGATTCTTTAAGATGAAGAGAAAATGTGTTAAATAATAAAATAGAAGTTTATAAACAAGAACAGGTGGAACAGTTTATCTATCTAGGAAGAAGTTTTCAAAATAGTCAAAGTAGTAGGGGCATAAGAAGAAGAAATGCGTAAGGCAAAAGTTTTCATAAGAAGGAGAGGATGGATGGTAACGTTGAGTAAGAACGATAAGCAAAGGCTCCTTTAAACGTTGATATGCAGCGTCGTATTTTATGGCGCGGAAACATGGCTGTTGACGCAAGGCTATAAACGTAGATTGGAAGCTTTTGAAATGCGGGATCTGAGAAGGACAGGAAAGATGAAATTCAGGGAAAGAAAAACAAACGATGGGACAGGAATAATAGGCGTAGACCGATTAGTAGAGAGGCCATTAGGCCAGTGCTATAAGGTAATGGACATGATAGGCATATTGGACGAAATGAAGGGAGGAAGTCAGTATGCTTATTTGAAGAAAAACTTATTGTAGATTGTTGTTTAAGGTTTTGTTTTTATGTTAGAGGCATAGAAATTCATCAATTTATTGTTTTCAGTCCATGTTCCTCGAAATTCTTCTTTAAACGGTCCTCGAAGGAGAATGTTAAATAGGGAATAATAATCAAAATTTCACATCTGCAGTGAGCACATCCATCATGAAATATCAAACAATTTAATATACAATCATACACGACGGATATTTAAAGCCACTCCTTTATTACATTGATAAATTATTTCACGACGATTGCATTATTTATTACAGATCTTAATAGATAATGTAATGTTATAAGACTAACGTATGCACTGGAGTGTTCATAACCGTTTCATTAGAAAGGATAAATTGAGCTTCTTAAGTCCTTTTCAAGGCTGACTACATGTATATTGAGACATTTTTCCTTAAGTCGAATACAAAGGCTTAGAGAAATATTATTTAATATAGTTTGATTTTCCCATTGAAATTTGGAAATGGCGTTTTTGTATAACTGATCCTCATTATTTTTTACTAAGTTCAATCATAGTAATTATTCATGTTTTTATATTAAGAATTGAAAATAAAAAGGTGACTTCTGTAGACATTAAATTTATCCAGAATAACTTTTGTGCCAATAACAATGTGCCATCCTACTTCTCGGTACTATTAGCCTCATGAATATATTTTTTTTATATTGGCTGTCGGTTTTGCCAAGCTGATTGTTAAAAACAGTTATACATGCCCATAAAATAAAACCACATGAAATAATGCAATTTTTTACGTATTTTTCGGATCATATGTTTAAAATTATTAATTCTAACCAAATATTTATCTTCTCATTCGCAATAGTCAATCTATGTTGCACATTTTGTTTTCTTTTTACACTAAAATAACTTACTTGATGTATTTTAATCTTAAAATTTTAATTAAGAATAACTTTAAGTAAAATCATTCTCCATTTAGCTTCATTTATTCAGACTATCAATAACGCATGAATCTTATAAAATATTTTACATTTGAACATAAAAATGTGTTTGGTTTGTATATGCACAAAATAATTTAACGTTATTTAAAATTCTGTCGTAAATCATACATATTCAAAAATAATAGCAATGGGACTGAGAATTAACTTTTCGAACCGTCGCGTCGCCTCCACTTTTAGTTTAATTACATGCTCACGATTCGTCCCCTAATTTTTATCCATAATATATTTGATAATCCCTTTATTTACGTTCCTGTCTTAACAATAATGTCAATTTAAATAATATTTCCCATCAGTTTATACATAATCAGTTTTTAAAAATAAAAACAGAGCAAACTTCATTCATTTATGGAATTTTTATTGGTAAACGGAAAAATATGAATGTTTTATGAATTTACTATATATTTCACTCAATTCATACAATTCGAGAAAAAGTGATGAATTATTTATTAAAAATGTTACAGTTATTTTCAAAATATCGAATAAAATAAATCAATTTCCTAATTTTTATATTTTTTCTAGGTTGAGTCTACATTATTTTTACATTTTTATTTGAGCATATACCTTAAATATAATAACAACATGAAAACGGGAAATGACGAGAGGGCTATTAAACTTCGTAGTGAAGAGGCAATTCGCAGACATAAAAACAAAATCACAAAACATCCGAGCCGCCAATGGAAAAATACTAATAGATGATGATGACACTGGGAATAGATGGAACGAATGCATTGAAGTACTATGTTAAGCTCCCAAACACTAGAATATGGTTCAATTAAAGAGGAAAGCATGATAGGTAAATACGATCAGGGCCTACGGATATTAAGAAGCGAATTCGACAGAGCCGTGGCATACCTGAGAGACAACAAGGCAAAAGGAGTTGACAGAATAAACGGAGAAATAATCAAACTACTCTGGGTCAAAGTGAAGAATATCGTCTAAATCAAATCAATCAATAAAAAAAATCAAAGATAGCTCCGACAGTGGAAAGATACCAGAAGACTTCGAGAAAAGTATAATGACTGATATACCGAAGAAACCTAAAACATAAATGCAAAGAACACAGAGCATTGATCCTGGTGAGTTAAGCATCTAAAATCCTAACTCAGATAATTAATCGGCGAATAGAAGGAAACTAACTCTCAGAAAACCAATTCATATTCAGGAAAACCCGAGGGGCAAGAAAGGCAATTCTCAGCTTGAGAGTTCTGACCGAAAAAAAGACACACGTAAATAAACCATTGTATGTGTCATTCGTGGACTTGGAGAAGGCCTTCGATAAGGTCGAAAGGAAAAAGATGTTCACGATACTAGAAGCGATTGGATTGGACTACAACGAAAGAAGAATTATCCATAACCTCTACAAGAATCAGGTTACAATAATTTAAACGAAAAAGGGAAGAAAAATAGAAGCCAAATTGAAGAAAGGATTAATACAAGGATACACACTCTTGCCAGCATTATTCAACGTATAACTGGAAGAGGCAATAAAATAAACAAAAGAATTGGTTATCAAAGGAGTCAATGTAAATGGAGAAGTAATCAACATGTTCCGGTTTGCAGATGGCGACGCAGTAGTGGTGGAAACGCGAGAGGACCTACAAGCAACTCTAAGTGCTAAGGAATAAGTACTGGTGGAATATAATATGAACATCAACAAGAAGAAAACTAAAATCCTTGTGTGTGGAAGAGAGAAGCTGAATGCAGATATCATAATTCGAGGAGTGAAACTAGAGTAAGTGGAATCCTTCATGTACCTGGGCAGGAAGGCATAACATGGGATGGAAGACGTTCGACCGACATCAAGTAAAGAATAGCCGAAGCTAAGATCACATTCATGAATAAGAGGAAATTACCATTCTCAAAGAACCTAAGGCTGGAAACAAGGAAGCCATTCGTTAACACTTCGTGTGGAGCATTGCGCTCTATTATTCTGAGACTTGGAACATTGGAAAAGTGGACCAGCGAAGGATAGAAGCCTTTGAAACATGGTGCTCGAGGAGAATTCTGAAGATTAAATGGACAGACAAAGTAAGGAATGAGGAAGTATATAGAAGAGCAGAAGAGGATAGGACCATATGGAGAACTCTACGGCAAAGAAGAAATAGATGGATTGGACACACATGGAGGCACAATGGATTGATTAGGAATATAACAGAAGGAAAAATAGAAGGGAAGATCACACGAGGAAGACTATGAGACAAGTATTATACATAGAACACATTAAGAAGGACGTAAAACAGAGAAGGTATCAGGCAATGAGGGAATTGATATTAAATGGAGTAGAATGGAGGGTTGCAGGAAACCAATCCTAGGAGTGAAATACTGATGATGATGATGACCTCATATATGCTGAAATTGACTTATTCCTTATTTTATAGAAAACTAAATTGGAATACTTAATATAAGTTAACAATACAAACAAACCCCGATGCTTCCAAAAAATTAAATTTTTTTAGTGTCGATAAAGAATGCACTACTCCTTGAAAACGATTTTAAATATCTTCGGCATCCCTTACTTCATTGACTTGTCCTTTAAAACAAGAGCCCCTTCTGGTATGAGAGGGTTTTCAGCATTCAAATGGCAAGATATGTATTATTTGGAAAATATAACTCGGCCGTTATTAAGCGGCAATATTCCCCGACATCGACATTGGTAGTATCCACTTTTTATAATATTCCCTATTTTGAGGAAATAGATGAAAGTAACGGCGACCGAATGAAATACTAATTCTCAAATAAATGTTTCATTGTAATATTTTTTAACGAGATATTTTCTATCCACAACTGTAAGGAATAATCAAGAAGTTGTGCAAAGAAAGCCTCTGTCCATTATAATTTGAGAAAGTTACAATCATGTGAGAGGGGGCTGTTTTCAATTTCATTAAAAAATAAGTTACGAGTATATTACTTCTTCATACCTTTACTTCTTTTTAGAGTAGACCGAGTCCCGAATGGTCTTGCATACAAAAAACATGTTTGTATTTTGATTAAAGCGTCATTCTTACAAAACTAGCTTAAATAGTCAAGAGGGAAATTTCTTGTAAGATTAAAATTTTGCTAATCAATGAAATAGTCCTAGAATGTTCCCTTTTTTCAATTCATATTTGGTGACAGCAACATCAATATTTGAAATCAAATCACAAATACGAAAAGGCATTAGTAAAAAATAGTTTCCACTAATAATGTTAAAACGCATTCATCTAGCATATATTAAAGAGAAATAATGAAAATACATAATGCAAGGTGCTGTAAGGAAAATTATAGGCATGTTAAATGGGATGTAGGGAGGTAGAGAATTTATGGGGTTACAAAATATATTGTCCCAATGTACAATATCAGGGTATTCAGAGTCATGTTAAGGGGGGTTCACAGAGTAGCTGTATAGTCCCTGGGTCCTTCAATACGAAACCTCGAACGGGGATGCCCTCGAAAATACAGTATCCTATATCGAATAGTGATTTGAAAGGATAAGGTGAGTTATAGACAAGGTTATACTAATCATCAATTGGTTTACTCAATGTGCATATGCAAACCGTACTATCCTAGTTCAGTTCTTTATTTTTTCTTCACTAATGTCCTATTTTATGTTCTTCTCAGAAAATAAATTCATTATACAGAATGCTTTTACTGCTCTATCGCCTCTTCTATCTATTTACTGTCTAGCTATCTATTTACTGCCCAGCCTCTCAATTTCTGTAGGCGTTCTAAAGCTTTCCGCTCAACCCTAAGGTTCTTACATTCCATGTGCATATCCTGCATCTGCGTTCCTGACTGATGTACCCTTCCCAGCAGTTCCCACCTGGAGATGCGATTGTGGGACTATTTTACCTCCCGAATATTTGACCGGGAAGTATGCAATTATGTCATACAAAGGTGGAGTGCAGGGCTGCATCTCTTCGGGAGATGCGTTGCGGTGGTCTCCCGTTGCCTTCCACATCGCAGTACTTCGGCCGATTCTGTGAACTTCACTATCGCCCGAAGCTGAGGCTGTTGATGCCGGACCGATCTCCTTGATCTGCATCACCAATGCCCTCTACTGAGCGGTGGGGTCATATGTTGCGTGAAAAAGTTGTCAATGTGTCGCTGATAAATATTTTCCGACAAAATAGCCAGAAAAATTCTTCGTGCTATGAGCTCAGTATGAGAGTCAAACACGCCACCACTGGTACACCCCGGTCCCTATTTCGAAGATATGTATAATATATATATATAAACCATGAACACAGTATTCAACCCGAAGGTCGGTTTGGTAGGTAACGGCAGAGTTCACCCAGTTCTAAGCCCGACGGCGTGTGAATATTCACACATCAGGGTAGGGGGGCCAGTTCCTTTCCCTGTGAAGGTTATTGTTTCCCAGGAAGACCTTGTACCCGAAAAATCACAAACCTTTTTATATGTATGATATATATGTATATAGATATATATGTATGTATATATTAAGGTCATGGAAAATTTAATAAATATTCTCATAGTAGTGGTGAATTTTGTTCTTAATCGAAAAAGAATTCAGCGAAAGAAAAGTTGAACGATTCTTCCCAACGAAGGTCAAAGAAATTACCAAGAAAATCAACTGAAAAGATCATTACGGATTTATTGAAAACCTCCGAGCTCCATTTTGTGTTTGAATAAATGGTCGCAATTTGTCAAAGAATTAGGCTCATTTGAACGAATGGCATTAAATGAAGTGTCTGCATTGGCCATATTTTGAAAAAGAGTCTCCAGTTTCCAAACGGAAAGCACTTAATCATTAATCAGGCAGTAACTATAAAAGCCTTGAGAAAATTTAATGAAAAATGAACATGAATTTTTAAATATACTCGCTAGTATTAACAGCGTGAGTAAATTAAAAATCCTCAAGCAAAGTGCACATCTGAGTTTGAAAAATATTGCCGAATATTTCTTAGCATAACAAGGCTGTATGAAGAACAACTTTGTGTTTAAATTGTGTAGCCTGCTTTTTTAAACTTACTATTTTTACAGGAAGTTCAATTGTTGCTTGGTGTGTTAACAAAATGAAATTGTCCGTGTGTATTCTTTAATATTTTCACCAATATCATATAAAAATTTAACGTCACTCATTTAGCTCTATATATATTCATATTAGCCTTATTTTTTTCATTTTTATCTTCTTTTCTGGGCGTCGACATATGGTCGCACTAATCATAAACATGATGATGCAGTGATTCAATTTGAGCATAATATTACATGAATTCGCTATCGCAATATAATTGACACATTGACACTGACACAGCGTACTTTTATGATATATTTGCTTCATATCTACTTATTTCTTCCGTAAGATTCCGATTGCGTTTACCAACGGTTTCAATGTGGTTACTGTTGTGGGATACATCATATTCAATATGAATACGTTTTATCAAAAATCTAAATTGGAAACGTTGTATTGGAGAAATGTATATAGTAGTTAGAATTTTCTCAACGGCTCAGAAATTCCCAGTTCATCATTTATGCTTTACATTTTTTTCAATATATCGCACAGTCCCACCATTTCTCATTAGCTTTCAATATACTTATTATCGATTTACTCTCACATATAAATACGATGATGGTGGACATTAGAAATGATATGTCGTAACGTCAAGAGTTCAACACCTCCTCCCCCTTCTCCACTATGTTGATTTAAATTCAAAAGATAAAATACTCCCTTGAGTACTCGAGACTTATTTCATTCGCGAACTCACCACTAAAAGATTCACCCAGAGGATCTTTGCCTATTGTTCAAGCCGGGGAATCCTCCTCTGAAGAGACCAATGAGGAATCCTTATAGGGGCAATGCGGCGGAAAGAGGAGGCAATCCGCGAAGGAGCGATCGAGTGTAGAAGACATTGGCTTTCGAGAGGTATCAACGGGGAGGAGCTGAGTGGGAAGAGGAGGATGTCGAACGAAACTCAAAAGAAAGGACACGCGCTTCCCCTTAGCTCAGAAAATGTTGGGAAGCTTATCTATTTAATCACAGAGCCCTTAAAAAAGAGGAACATCTACTGTTAGGGAAAAGAGATGCGCTACCCGAAAATATACATTTTCGTAATAATCTATATAAATAGAAAAAAATAAAAGCTTGGTTCTATCAATGTCGAAGCAGGGATGAAAGCTTTTTCAAACTAGAAAGGAATTCATTTGAATCCGATATCCTCCCAATTTATTTCTATAGCTACAGCTTTATTTGATCTATTTCATTTCCTTATTGCTTAATCAATTTTATTGAAATTTCTTCGTTTTGATTATTTCAGAGAAAGATTTTTATACAATTACTTTTCAATATATCGTACTTTCGCTGCCAAGATCAGGTAATATATCAAACGCTATATTTCCTATACATTCGTGATTTGAAGCTAGAAAAATATGTATGTTACAAACATATTGATTACATGCAAGAATAACGCTTATGTGTTAAATGCATTTAAAATCATTTGAAAATATTCGCGAAACTCGTTGCTGCATGACACACCCTACGCAGGAACATCATCACATATAGCCCAAAGGTTGGTCATTGGGCAAAGAAGATTGACAATTGCGCTTACAGGCCTCATGCCGTTTCACTCATCCTTTGGAGTATCATTACCTATCTCGGCGTGACATAACCGAATCATATCTTAACGGAAGTAACCTTCCGGCCAGAATTCGTAATTTATTAGTCGAAAGTCTTGTATTTCGAGGGATGGCTCGAGTTGCGATAGAATGGGAAGCAACGGGTGAGTTCCCTGAGCGTAGAGGACAGAAGCAAATTTTCATCGCATATTTCAACGCAAGCGATTTAAATTTCTAAACAAGGAAGTAAAAACATATCCACGAGAAATGGTCTCAATTGATTGAGTACAACATATAATATTTGAAGGAATGTAGTAGCGTGCACATGAACCCGATTGGATAATAGCATTGCATACCTCTAACGCCACATGATCACAAAAATATTACAAATCCGTTTCTTCATTTAATATACACTGCATTTTCGCCAAGAACCCTTAGTTAGTTAGTTTTGTTGGGGAGGCGACCGACAGCTAATGTCATTTGCGCCATTAGGGATGGGTGGGAAAGGAAGGGTGGAGTGAAACCCGGCATCGACATTAGCTTACTCTTGTCGAAAGGCGCCAAGGGGTCCGCGTTTTAACGTCCCATCCGACGGCCGTCGTAATTACTCAAAGTGCTCTCCACAAAGCACCTCAAGTAGTGATCGAGATACCACTGAAAAATAGTTGTTGCCCCCCAGGATAGAGCCCAGAACCCGGGTCCTATCGGTAAGAAGCCTGTACGTTAGCCTCCGCACCATCCCGATCCCCCCAAGAACCCTTTAACGAAACTTAACCATGAGTTTCAATCTAAAGTGAAAGTAGAATGGGTGCTACAGGGTTTGGGCACACCTCCAGCTATTTACCCATCAATAATCCGCAAAAGAAACGGGTACCAGGGGGCGAAATACAACATCAGCCCTTTATCACAGGAACACACCGAATTACATTGGCCCCGAGGTAAAAATGATTCTCTCTCCGTCTGACATCCCCTAATTATCTCTTAGCACGACCCCCCGCCGGGTCCGGCTACTTTCCTCTTGCTAATCCCTCCAAACGCCAATGCGAGTCTCCTGATCCCTAAAAAGCGCAAGAGAAAAGAAGAAAAATCATCCAAATCTGCACAATACTTTGTAATCCTCCTAGACGGCCTGCTACAGGGAGGGGCTTTAGGATACCAACCACGAAAAGGGAAGGGAGAAAGTTGTAAATGGAAAATATTGACCACTCTTTTGTTGTACACGTATTTATTCCTTCACTTGTGTGCTTAGGTCGTGAATCATTTGATGGGAAAATATTTCTTGGAATCTATCAGATCGACTGGTTATGTTATGTCAAACTTGGTGGATATTTTCCTAGTAACCGTAGCGTGCATTTGAAAATCATTTCCTCGACGTAACTACTCGTATAACACCAACTATATTGATTATTTGCTATTTATCGCTAATATCCGAGTTTTCACGAGCTTTCATCTCAATTTACATGAAAACTCGGTTTTCTTCATCTCCCAACATAGCAGTTCTATCATAAACTGGGCAACTTACGATGTATTTAGTTGACTTCTTTAAACGCTCTTTTCTACCGAATCTAAAATACTCTCACCATATTTGACAAACCACAACAAAACGAGAAAAATCACGCTCCATTCACTTTTCCATCGCTAATTCATCCAGTTGTGTCAAAATGTTTGTATTCACCACTCTTCTCTTCAAGGTACACACACTACGTACTTTTTAGTCCATTCGTGGTTTCTTCGCCTTTATTATTTCCAAGGCCCAATGCTGCAGTAGCACCTACGTATTTTCCGTGGTCAGCAACGCTCACTAGAACATATCTCAACGATTATCGTAGTGGATTATCGTAATTTTTACGTCATGAGGTATATTGAAACGAATACATTGCCGCAACATTTTTAATTCGATTTTAGATCATTGAAAATTAGAACTTCGAACTAGAATTAGACTTTCGGCGAAACCCAAAGAAATTTACATTGCATCACCAGTAACGTTTAACATAAAAGGTCGGTATAACTCCCTATAAAATTATTTCATCTTTGACGTTATTTCTAAAGGAAATTAACTTATATTATAATTTATAGTTTTCGGCGTAACTTTGTGAAATCGACTTACATTACTTTCAGGCCATTTTTCATAAAAATTTGTTAATAACCTCTTGCTTTGTAACTTTCTCTAAGTATTCTCAGTACGTGTTGATATTGAATCATTTTATCGTTATTTCTTCATATGTTATTTTAAGAAGTGCTATTTCTATAGGCTAAGACTATTTCTAAGTGTTTTTTGTGCGATATCCTGCCAACTGCCTCAAACCTACTCCACTAAGATAAAAGACCTAGAAGCAAAAACGAATACAACACTAGACATCTAAAATCCCTATTCCATCCTAAAATCCGATGACATCCGCTAACATTCACATCGTAATTTGTTTATTAATACATAGATAGTTTCAGTTGAATTCTATTAATTAATAGGTGGAAGAAGGGAATATAAGTCTCAACTTCGCCCAATCAAGTCGATAAACAAATAAATAAATATTAAAACCGACAATTGAAGTTTTGCACTTGGATTCTTTGTCATTTGAAACATAATGTAACTTAATTTAAACAAGTTATTTCAGAGGTCCAGCTGCGAATGACCCAAGAACCAACCAGTGGATATCATGCCCCTTAGCCTCAGATTCTCGCAATGCTACAATCGAATTCTCGTTCACTGCAACGACCGGCCTAAGGTCTTTATGTCGAGTAGGTTGAAATCGTGGGCACCATATCGATGCTAAGGAAAGGATTCGAGGCGCATAGACCTAGACCCGCTCATATTATTTCCACTGGCTCACAATCTCAAGCTCCGGAGCAGGTAGCCCTTTACCTCGAAATTTCGTGTTGTGCTCTAGGCGTAGATACGACTCAATTTCGCTGGCTCAGTCGCCGTGTTAAATGTGAACTCACTACCTCCCTAGCATTTAGGAAAGTCAAGACTTTGGGCACTCTGAGATTTACACATTCTTATTTATACTGTTATCGTTTAGCGTGAAATTTTGGACCATGTTTTCAATTGTATTTATTTATTTGAATGATATTGAAATGCATGTAATTTACAGTGGCTTATTCTCTAATTATTATTATTTATCAAGATCTCACCATGTAGAACCACATCATTGGATATTTCGTCCATTCAGTCAGTATCTAAGCACTCAGGTACACCGGATAAAGTTCAAACGGGAGAATTCAGAGAATTATACTTTATCACTAAGCATGGATGAGCCGAAATGTATTTTTTGTGTTTCTACAAAAACGCATAAAAACCATTATTTTAAATTTTCAAAGATCGCATCTAAACCTTTAATTTTAATCCAAAATACTTAAATTTTATTGTCAAGCTGGCCTAATTAATAACTCCTTTCCTACCGATGACTCCAAAAAACCTAGACATCGTACATCCTTTTAATTGAGTTTCATTAGCTGTGAACGCAAGTAGGAAATTCAAAAATAAGTGTTCAACAAATATAATGATTTTTTTTCGTGCAAATACGCATTTAAATGCTATATTTTAATTTTAACTGGCAACCGGTTGGTAAGATTAGTGAGTGTCAAAGATACTTATTTCTTGATTTTAACGTCTTCAGAATTTACCTGACTTGTAGAACGTACGGCGAAAAAATGGCAACAGAGGAGTGGAACGAGATTATGGGTAGATTTTTTAGATTTTGGAGTGGTAATGCTTTATTTACACAGTCAAGAAATGTTAGTCCTAGCCGACAGCTTTAAAGGGTAATATCGCGAAAGTTAGCTTAACGGATTCATCCCCTGATGAGCACCGAAATGTCATACCGTGCAAATCATTCTCATATATCCGTCTAGGTGAATGATATTGACACTGCCACGTTCTCGCATTTTGTTGATTGTATTATAGCATAAATCAACTATCAGTTCCATGATGATGAACCATTAGAAACGTTATGAGATGATGAAAAGGAACGAAAGGTAAACTAAAGAGAAAAGAGACGTGTGTATAATATATATATATATATATATATGATTTGTGGAAAAAGAGAGATTAGTTGTACTAGCAAGGCTTAGAAGAAAGAATATTTCGAGAATAAAACATGTGGTTTAAAATACAGATCTTGTATTCGTGCGCAAAAATATATGGATAAGAAGAACTGAGTTCCGGAACTCCAAGAAGGGATGCAAACTAATGTCAAGTAAGATTTTAATGACATTATAACGGTATCATCGTTAGCTCCCGAAAGAGGACAACCGTTTACATGGCATACAAAAGAATAGATGTAATATGCGCTGAATATAGCAAAACACGAACAAAGGAGATATCGGTAAGACTCGGGGAGGGGATGAAGTTGTCCAAGTAATTTTATACAAGGAAGTACGTCATAAAGTTGGGTCTTAACGGGACTCTGGCTTCGTGAACGGAAGTCAAATACTAAAGTTTAGTCGCAAACACGAACTTCACACCGAGTGTGTCCGAGACGATTACATGTGAGGTTTGAAGATTCCACAATCTGGAATCACGACTAAATTTCTATAGTTAAATATACCAAAACTCCAAATTCTAAGTTAAACAATCCCTTTTCCTTAACCATTTACATGTTTTTGAACACATAAATCTGCATATCTACCTAACAGTATGGCAATATTACGTTAGCTACAAAGAACCTTGTTCATTCAGTTGTTTAATCACAAACCCTCGTTTAGAAAGCACATTACGACTTTACAATTTAATCCACCCCAGCATTATGTATGAAATTGGTTAATGTTGTTGGAAATAGAAAGAAAACGAATGCTATTACAATTTACCACTTAATAAAGATTTACTTCCGACTAGTTTCGATGCACTACATCATTTTCAAGTGACTTATATGAAAAATTGTAATATATTTCGTCTCTGTTATTATGAAATAGTTCCACCTCATCACACCTGCATCTGTAATTTATAAGATGTTAGGAATGATCTCTTTATGCTGGAAAGCAAACCAATCGTCAATTTACTTTGTAATTAACGTTTTTTTCATGAGAATTTATTTCTTTTTCAAAACAATATTTATATTTTTTATTATTTCAAACTAACATCACTAATATAAAAAATATAACTTAGCCTGAGCTTTCACTACTCTTGCCTATATAATTATCGCTATCACTCTGCATGCACGAGAGGATAAATACCGCGCGCACGCTTCACATACGACAAACAATCTCAAACTCAATCATACAGCAGCGTTTATCAGTTACTAGGGAATACTGAGGAAACCAACCAACATTTAACGGGTCTAAAGCTAATAGCAATTCGTCCATTTCATTCTATTTCTTCCCGCTCCAAAATATCGTGCCAATAAAAATTAAAGCTTTAACCTGTTCTAGTTGCCGAAAAGAAATAACTTCCACCACGAAGTATATATTCCATTATAGGTGATAGAAAATTTTCATCCGACTTATTAACTTAATGTCCTGCAGTGGCCTTCCTTCCTCGCAAACTTAAAAGTGCCGTTCGGCCGAAAATTACATCCCACCTCCAAAGACTTCCTCCGCCTTCTCCTCCTCATTCGCTCTCCCCCTCAAAACCCTGTCTCTTGAATGTACCAAATTCTGTGAAACATGAAATGCCTCCTCCTACGCTGCTAAATACGGGGGTGAGATGAAAAGTTCTCGGCCTGACACAGAGATGGCTTTCCAATAAGCAATAGTTCGTGATTCCTGCCTAAATGAACGTGTTATCAGTCCGTAAGGCAATTTTAAACTTTCTCTCAAGTAAAATGTTTACACATATTGTGGCAGTAGACGCCTTTCCTGTTTTTCGTTAAAATTGAAAAACTTGAATTTTTTGCTGTCATAAAATTCTTCGTTTTGGATGACCTAACCTCGTTTCCTAAAGATGGATGACCTAACCTAAATTCATTCGTAATTAACAATAATGTAAGGGGACTCAGCTCCTTCAATATCAACCGCCAAAAGTGGGCAGCTGAATTTAAACGTGGTCGCAAAACCCTCGAAAATGACCCACGTAAAAGACGACCAAAAACTGCTACCACACCGGAAACCATCCAATGGGTGCCCGATACCGTGTTGAATGATAGGCGAGTGAAATAACTAAGGCCGTGAGGATATCGGAAGAAAGGGTGCGAAACATCTTGCCCAAAGAATTAGGGATACGAAAGCTCTGCGCAAGATGGGTGCCGCATTCGCTGAATACCAATCAAAAGCGTATACGCAAGCGATTTCGCAGCACTGGTTGGACCGATTCAAGAGGGAAGCGACCGATTTTGTGTGGCGATTTGTCATCATGGATGAGACAAGGGTCCTTCACTACACGCTAGAAACGAAACATCAGTAGAAGAAGTGGGTGGAAGCCGGTGATTCAGCTCCAAAGAAAGTGAAGTTGATTACATATGTTGGAAAGGTCACAGCCATTGTGTTTGGGAATGCAGAAGGCATCCTGTCAATTGATTACCTTGAAAAAGGCAGAACAACTACTAGAAAAATTATATTTCTAGAAAATTATATTAGTGCTACGCTTGTGAGGACAATTTTACGAAAAAGATGAAGAAATAATATACAGAGACAGGCGTGTTTATATATTTTAAAAATGTTATCCACGCACATTTAATTATGCCATTTTATTTATACCACTTAATGCACATATCATAAGAAATACGAAACGATCACTTCAAATCAATTTCTTTTTAGAAATTTTTTTTATCAGGCAGCTTAAAAAATTGCAAGGAGTGATATTCAAAATATTCACGTATCGGAGAGCATAACGTCAGTTGTCGGCTTCAAGAATTCATTATCATGATTTATAATTTTCGAAACTTTTCGATAATTGAAAAGACGCAGCATAAGTACTCATTAGAAAATAGAAGGCGGAAGTTCTTCTTACAACTTATCCGCCGCAATTTTTTTGAGGATCCTATAAAGTGAAGTAGCAATTTGGTTAGGTAGTCATATTATGCATTTCCTTGATGTGGGTTGTATAAAAAAATTTGCTAAAAATAAACATCTCTTTGGAATTATTTTTAAAACACAAAGCCTCTCAATGGAATCACACAGATCAGTTAAGAGTGTGAGGAAATAAATATTAAAAAATCGACTAACCCGAACATTCCCACGGTAATCATTAAGACTCCATATTTAGGCATGCAACACATTGACACACGGTGCTCTAAACCTATAAAATTCTGAATACGCCGCAGAACCAGGCTCTCGTACCGGCACTACCTTTTCACGCCGCTCTATTCCATTCCGGCACCAATAACCGCTGTCTCTAAAAATATTATCTATCTCGTCTAAAGCAGCTTTACTTCCTCAACCGGAGAAGTTCCGCTTTAATCCCCGGTATTTACAAACGCCGTTTTTCACGTCTAAAACTTGGACGAATCCCTTCGCCACCACCACCCCGGCGTTTCTAAAGCCACTGTCCTCCGACACAGAAGTCCGCATGTGCGAATTCACCGCATCTGGATAAATGGGTCATTCATAATCCACGCTTTAAATATCATTCACCGGTCACTCCCGGACCCTGTGAAACAATATACAATTCTCTTCGTTGCATCAATCATCTAAAAAGCATTCATTGGCACAGCCACCTAAATTTCAAAAAGATTTATGTAAGAGTCTCTTTATGGGTTACCTATTTTTTTTAATTAATCTTTTTTCATCGAATTTTGAGCCACTGCATGATGAAATTACTTTTCTTGGTTTTAATTCATGCTCTAGATGGTAGGTTGTTGAGCCTGAACCAAGCCCCGAACTTCACTATTACAGTTTTTGTGTGTGACTTTATTTATCTACGTATGGATATACGGAGTCTCTCCAATGAATACGCGAACTGAGGCCATAAAAATTTTATTTAGCCAAGTTTAGTCTACTTTGATTTTGTCCCCTTCAAGGTACTCTCCAATCCTCGCTATGCACTTATTCCATCTTCCTTTCCACTGTTTAAAGCACCCTTGGAAGTCCTCGGCAGTTACGATTTTCAGTTTTCTCATCGTTTCTTGCTTTGTTGTTATATATCTTTCCAGTGATGTTCCCTGCTCACATTTTCGTATTTTGGGAACAGGAAAAAGTCGCAGGGGGTGAAATCTGGCGATTAAGAAGGATGAACAAGGATGGTGATTGAATTTTTTGCCAAAAACTGATGAACAATCAATGATGAATGTCCAAGTGCATTGTCATGGTGAAGGATACATCCATCGCCTTGAGTCAAATTTGGTTGCACATGATGCCCGCGATCTCTCAAACGCTTGATAACTGTAAGGTATCTGTATCTGTAAGATAAGATAACGGTAAGAATTTACTCTTTGTCCTTCAGGAAGAAATTCATGATGAACAACGCCTTCGACATCATAGAAAACCAGGAGCATTAAATTGATTTTCGATCGGATTTTGTTTGATTTAATCCACTTGAAAGTGGATGTTTTCTTCAGAGAAATATCACCGTCAGCATTTCAGTAATTTCTTTCACGAGTTAATTTAAGATAACTTTTACCGAACTTCAGCCAAAAACTTGAAGTTGATTCGTTGCTCCATGATTTCGTCAATTTCCATTTTGGGAGAAAAACTAAGGAGGCAGGAAAATAGATGAAGGGTGTATTGATAGGCAGTGGGCTATTGAAGACTGCGTGAGAAATTCCTCCCTTCATTCCTTCCAACATATCCCTATCCTGTCCCTGCCCTTTCCTCGTTTCCTTCGATCCTAGGAACAGGATAGGGATGTTGGAAGGGATGAAGGGAGGAATTTGTTCGCCGTATGGCGGGATTTCGTGTTTGAATGTACAATTATTATATATAATACATACATAAACACAAACAAACACACAAGTATATAAACATATATATATATATATACACATGTAGAAGGTAATAGACGGGAGAATGTTAGGTACATGAGGAAAGGGCAGGAACAGGATAGGGATGTTGGTCGGGATGAAGGGAGGAAAGAATTACACAGAGATGAAGAGAGACCTGATGGTAGATTAGGTTTCTGGATTGGGTTTTGTTTGGAGTTATTAAATATTTATTTGATAGTTGTGTCCGTCCAAAAACCTACCTTAACCGGTAGATTACCTAATAATAATAATATGTATAACTTACACACAAACACACAAGTATGTATATATATATATATATATATATATATATATGGTTGTGCATAGATATATTTGATTAATTAGGTAATCTACCGGATAATGTAGGTTTTGGATGGACACAAGTACCTAATAAATATCTTTTTTCTCCAAACAAAGCACAACTCAACAATCCCTACAACTACTAGCAGTAGAAGTAGAAGACGCTATAGTCTCAATCTCGAAAATAATACGACATAAAGACAACAATCTACCACAGGTCACACTTCATCTCTGTGTACTTCCTTTCTCCCTTCATCCCGTCCAACTTCCCTATCCTGTTCCTGCTCTTTCCTCGTTTGCCTAACATTCTCCCCTCTCTCTCAATCTTTAACACCACACTACCAATCTATATGCCTTGCATCCATTTTTTTCTGTCTCTTTAGGATTTCTTCCAACAATCCCTTCTTCTCCGCCACTAATATTAGGATTAATCATTGAGATAGTTTCCCGTTTACTCTCTATTTACATAACGCATTGTCACACCTTTTACACCTAGTGTTTATTTTTTTAGTATAGTATTTATTTATCAAACACTAAAGGCAGTGCCTTGACGTAATACAACGCACTCCTCTCTATTCAATACTGTTTTCTTCAGACTAGCAATTGGTCTAAAGTCGATCACATGATCCATTTTCTTCAAGAAAGCAAACCTGGGAGGTCCTCTTGGGTCTTCCTACAACTTTTCCTTCAACTATGTTCTTTTTGAATTTGTTATGCCTTAATAAATTTCCGATTAATTTTGCTCTTGTTTGTTCTATTTTTATTCAGAGCGATCTCTTTTCTTTCACTTCTGCTAACACTTTTTCCTTTTTACCCAGCTTAATTTTGTTAGTTTCCACCAAGTCCACATTGTCACCGCCTCAAGCTTTTTTTTTTCTTTTCGCTTTCCTGATTGTCCATGTCTCACATTCATATGACAATACACTCCAAACGAACTTTTGATGAACGTTTTTCTGGTTTCAATGCTTATACAATATGGACATTGACTCTTAAATTCTTCTTGTTTTGAAACGCAAATTTTGGCAAAGTTATTTTTCTCTTCATCTCAGTCTGGCATGTATTTTGTTGTTAATCACGCTCCCTAGTCGGCACAAAATTTCAATCTGAGCTGAGGTAGTGTTGTCTAGTTTTATGTAAGTTTCAACGATTTCTTTTCTTTTACCATTACCTTGGTCTCTTCCTTTTTATTGTCAATTTTAACTATTCTAGGTCTCTGGATAGTATTTTGAGCATCTCATTCGTGTCCTTTTCAGACTATGCAATTGTTACATACCATTCGCAAAACGGATACTGTGGATTCTTAATTAATTCACTTCAACACTTTCGGGCATTAATGAAATTTTGCGAATTGCTTCCTCGATGAATAAATTAAATAATTTGGGGGGATATAGGACAAACTTTTCTCATGCCTCTTTTTATTTTTGCTACTTTCTGCATCCATATATTTACTTATATGCAAATTTAACTTTACTTGATAGGTGTATCTATATTAATATAATTAATTTATCAATGCAAACACATATATACAAAATGTATACATATATATTATGTGTATATACACATTAATGTATACGCCCCCCCCCCCAAATAAACACAAAGCATGACGAAGGATCGACGCAGGCGAGCGGAGAAAGCGAGAGGAAAGTCGCCGAAATGAAGCGACACGACAGTAGGTACACGAGCTACCGCTTGAAGGAACGAGTGTAAACAAAAGCAGGACAGCGCGGGGAGTGAATGGCGAGTATAGACAAAGGAAGTGAGGAAAAACTCGGGCAATTTTCAATCCGCACGCAAATCCAAACGGCAAAGTTTCTCTCTCGCCTTGGTCACACAAAAGGAGGACAGAGGAGGGTGGCGGCAGAGAGAGAGAGAGAGGACGACGGCATAAAAGGACCGAAAAAAAGGAAAACACGAGAGCAGAATGAGACGAGGTGCAGCTACCGCGGTCGCCATCCATCATCGCAGAGGGGAGGTGGCGGTGGGACTGGGGCGCAGGTTGGAGGTGGCGGCGGTGGTGAGCGGTGGGGACGTGCCTACAGCCGTAAAAGGGAGGGGGAAGGGAATTTCGTTACGCGGATGTCTTACGACTCATATACCAGTTCTCCTTCCCAACCTTTGCCTCAGTTCCCCGACGGCAACTCCGAAACTGTACTCGCTGATCAAAACTCGGGAGAGAGAGAGAGAGCGCAGGAGAAGAAAAATAAATTCGCAAAAGAGTAAAGAGAATGAGGATGAAAAATAAAACAAAATCGACTCTCCTGGAAGATTAAGGTGGGCTCCCGTGGGATATGGCGCAGTGAAAAGGTGTTGTGGGGAGAAAATAAAAAAAAACGGTCGAAAAAGGCATCGAGAAATAATCGCATGTGGGATATCGAGGAGGGGTGAGAAGCATTCTTTATTCTTCCGCGGAAAGAAGGGGGAAGAGAAGGAGAGGGGAAGAGAAAAATGTAGCGAGGTGCTGCGAAGGGGGCGCGAAAAACTTTTCTGGGGCGGGATAAGGATGATGGTACAACTTCCTTTCTCTCTCTTCTACCTCTCCCTTCCTTCGCATCAACCTCCACTCCGACCCAGCCTCCCCTCCCCGCCCCTCCGCAGTCCGTGGGAAAAAAGGCCACCCGTCCAAATCCCTTTACGATTCGAAACCTTTACTCCCACAACACAAACCCCTTGGCTACCATCCCTGCCACCCCGTCAAGAAAACTCCCCTCTAGATATCCTTACGGGGATACCTCCTTCTGACAATCCACCCCTTCCTCCCAAACCGTGGTGTCTCCTTCGTACCCCAAAACTACCAAGAGGCTATTCCTCCGCCTCCTCGCGCCTTTTCTCCCACAGAATCCCCCCTCGGACCCATCCGCTGAGTACATACTGATGCCCTCCCCGCCCTCTCAAGGCCATTTATCTGAATAAATGGATATGTCGAACCGTGGGAACCAACGAAATGCTGGGTAGAATGTAAGGGGTGGAGTTTTAAGAGAGAGGGGATGGAGAGAAGTGAGAGGGAGATTGCAGAGGGAGATGGAGAAGAGGGTTCGTTTGTGGTGGATGAAATGGAAGATGAGTGAGAGAGGTGATGGGACGGGTTTGGAGAAAGTTAAGGGGGACGACAAATGCGATCGGCGATTTTTGATGGAGAGTGAGAGAGAGCGAGGGGATGCACGGGATCCGGAGAGGTAAAAAAATGTGCGCTTATTTTTTTTATATTCTAAAAGGTTAGAAAAAATACCGAAGGGGTGGATCATTATCACCATCTTGTGATCCATCTAGAATAGTTCTGATGCATCTCACCATTCCATTCTTTCTCCACGCTAATGGATTTGCACCCCACCTTTTTATATTACTTCTAATATAGATTGGAAAGTAAAGAAAGCATTACATGTCTGCTCTGTAATCTCCCACCTATTGTTCGATTTACAGACGGGTAAAATCATAAGGGGTTAACAATTTTCATCAGAGGTGAGTGGATACCAATTGCATCTTAAGTATCTTTCATGGCATCGCCACCACGAACTCGGAACACTAGCAACAACATTCCCTTACGCCTGCCGCTTCGCTCATGCTCGACTCTGTCTCACACCAAGGAATGTTATCAGAAATATTCTATGATGAATTATTATTCACTTCATGTAACTTTAAACTTAACAGCACCAGTGTGACGTGAACGTTGTGGAGGCCTATGCAGCAAAACATGACTATTCTACATTGTAGAGAGACCCCTAACACTCTGTACCGTCAATAAAATTGTGGAAAACACTAAGTTTTTAAAATATTTTGCGTAACTTTGAAAAATCTTCATAACCATCCAATTAGCCAGCGGCTGATATTAGGTCTATATATCCTGCCAAAAAGCAGTGCTCACATGCAAATATCTGCTGGACTCTTGAATGAAGATTCGATTTATTCTTAACAGTTTCGATCACTTCGTGCCATCTCTTTTTGAGAATTATTGGTTAATTATAATTTTTTTGCGATCAATGTGTTTATTTTTAAATGTTGGCAACAGTATCATTTTTTATATTTCAAATTAATCGTGGAAATTTTTGATTTTTATTCTCTCCCTGCTTCATATATATCCTTCATTACTAACAAATATCTACTATCTGTAAATATTTTGATTCAACTAATTCTGGACTTACATCTATTTATCTCATTCAGAATACGTCAGCAAATAAGGACAAAGGGAAGAGTCGACTGACAACAAATCGGTTTGCGGAACTGCGGCAAACCAATTCTCGACTTCTTCGCAAACGATGAGGTTGGTATTCGTGATTCAATCGACAAAGGAATGTGGGACTACCAAGTGACTGATTTCTCCTTTGAACTCTATCTTTATAATTCTCTTTTTAGATATTTCCATCAGGCGTTAAAACTTCTTTCCTCTAATGAATCACAACCCAGGTACGAAATCAGCGCCGAAAGCATTACTTCAGAGCCATTCGAATTTAGGTATTTCATTAAGGTATCCTTTTCTTTCAGTAAAGTTCTCCCTTCCGCGTGTAAGTATTTTGTCGACTGAAAGGATATTCAATCATTTTATAAGTGAGTGCTTTCGAAGAGTTGAACCGTCATTTACGTTCCAACGATGTGCTCACTCCTTGAGGCTATGAGAAATGAGGCTAAAGATCGAGATTCTCTCTTCCGTTAACCCGAGAAGCTTATTCCATGGACCCATGAGCATAGATTCTCCTTAATTTCCGATCTTCTATCACAGAGCGTAGCTCAAGTCTTAGCGAAGCTTACAGTGTCAATCCAATTTGCATCACCTTGAAACGCTAAATATTCCATTCCAATAATGAGTATGCTCCAGTATTACCAGGTCGTTTCGTAATTTATTTTTCTACGAATACGCTGTAACGAAAAATTGTAGTAAAATGTTTCAAAAGGTGATAGATAAATGTATTATTTTCCCAAATTAGAGAAAAAATATCCATAAAAAGGAATAACTATTGAAACCTTTATTACGGAGCGTAGTGTTGTGGCTAGAAACTTTGTTGCCAAGGAATGAAAAGATTAAATAGTTTACACACACGGGCTTAGATAGTAACAGAGAGGATAAAATGATCGGAAACAATTAAAAACAAAGTTCTAGGCATGATAGGGATTAGAGAAGGTGGTTGACGGAAATTCAAAACAGGTAGCACAAGTGGATGCAAAAGATACTGAGAGGCAATTGGACGCTGAAGACGGCGAGGGAAGAAAGAGTGCTTGGAAAACGAGTTTGAGAGACGGGGTTAAGGGAGTTACAACTTACGTATGCCCAACTAAATAACGAAATGTACTAGAATGTTCCATTGGGCTTAGTGATAATTTGTTTTATGTCAGGACGAAGAAGAACGAATAGAAGTTTATAATGCGAGGTTCCATAAAAAATCTACAACAACAAAGTTAGATCCCTTCTAAGAAAAACATGAGATGAAATAAATACACAGAGGAGAATTGGAAGGAATTAAATTAGATCTAACCTACCTGAGAATGAAGATGTTATATCGTAGTGGACAGAGCAATTAGCTGTTGACCGAAGGACAGGGTTGGATTCCTAGCGAAACTGGACACCACTGGCTTCACCCAAGCTGTGTGATTTTTCTTATACCATATCTTCTTTTTGCAAAATCAGAGGTAGCACAGGGAAAAAAACTGGCTCCTCCTACCCCGATGTAGGTATTTTCACAAGTAGCCGGGGAAGAGATGAGGTCCAATGCGATCTGTAGACGTATGTATAAATGAGAGAGTCAAACAGGTATACTAAAAAGCAAAGGTATATCAGGAAACAAAAAGTCAGAATATCCAGAGATACATTAGGTAAAATGATGCCCACAAATGAAGAATCGAAATGATTTATAAAAGACGCGGGCTGAATAAGAGCGCCCGAAAGGATAAGAGAAGCCTTCATTTCACTGAAATGGAAAACTCCAATTCAATGGTTTGAAATGTAAAATCAAGAGTCAATGGATGTCAATTCAAGGAAAGTGGTACAAAGCACACGGGGTGCATTTGAAGGAGAAACATATAAATAAATGAATAGTCTCCATAGCTTGCACGGTGTCTAAAAAAAGGCCCATACGAAATTCAAAGAACTTTGGGATACCCCACGACAGTTACTTTTACAAAATCACCTGCTGATGAGTATCGTAATTTCAAACTTAAAAAATCATTTGCCTCAAACAGGAGTCGAACCCAAATCCCCTCCATTCCTGGTTGAATGTTTTATCAATTAAGCTATCGAGCCGTCTTGATACAACATGAATTTCTAGGCACTCCATAAGTAGAGGCTATAAATAAGGGGACTCATGACTTATTGATCTTTAAAGCCCCTAGGAAATCTTATTGCAAGAGGATGTCAGTGTAGCTCAATTGGTTTAAAAAAATTAATACTCAAGTGGATCCAGGGTCCAGTTCCGATCAAGAATGATTTTTACTCCCAGACAAGTTTCTACTGTTTTCAATTAAATAAAAGGTGCTGCTTTTAAAAACAAGGATCTTGAATCTTCCTAATCCTCTAATTTATCCTTAATCGATTTCAGTTTGCTTGAACTGTGATAATTGAAATAATAAAAATTTCCGGGCTAACAAATGATAAATAATTCCAGTCCTTTCACTACTTATTTTTCTGATAGCACATTTATTAAAATGACTCATGATCTTGACGAGAAAGGCAAAATAAATACTGGTACGTAATGGGTTATAAGCAATAAACCTTGACATTGATGAAGATTTATCGTCATACCCTCAGAAAAATAATCCAGATCTTTTTACATGAGTTTGAAATTTGTTAAGAATGTGACTACATAACTAAATTTTGTTCTGAGGTACAATTAATTAGATCATTCCTGAAAAAGCCGCATGAATGGTAATTTATTTTTGAGATTGCTCCAAGAGTACATGTATATTTTGTGTATATTTTATAATCGAACCTATTTTTCTATTCCTCTTACTGGAACAAATGGGCTGGGCCTGGCTTGGCATTTCTAGCGCTTTATATTGGTCGCCGCTGAGGATATTAAAATTATATCCACGCGTAATTCAAATCGGAACTGTCATCTCATTAATCCGTTCTCCAGATATGGAGAATAACGAACTTTCACTCGGATTTTTTTTTGCATTATGCAACTTTCATTACCGTTATCTTGTGATGGTTGTGGGATCAGGTGGCCGGAGGATCTAAATGCCTCAAATGCCCGGATTCGAGGTTTCGGTGAAAGCAGCATAAAAAGCAATGAGTCTTTTTTTTATAAAAAAGGGCCCTTAAAAGAAGGCAGTTGGACGGAGTGGTCGATGGGAATGAGAGGATGATTGGTACGAACATCCCTCAGGCCAGCTGAGCACAAGGGGCCGCAGGCGGAGAAATAGATAAACCATTGAGAGGGCATTCCGTGCAGAAATGATTACACAATAGTTGTGTAATGCAGCGGAATAGAATTACTGCATTTAGTTAATATTTCAAGACATATTTTCTGAAAAAATTCATTAAAGTCATACCACATACTGACATGCAAGGCACCGCCTTTTAATTATGCAAGGACATTTTCGGATTTTCGTATCCCTTTACCCTTTGTTAGTATCCGTAAGATATAAACTCCGTCCCATAATTATCGACGCTAACGTTAATGTATCAAACAGGTTCATAGTCCAAAATAGAAATAAGTGCGTTCAGAATTGACGAAAGAGTTTTTCACCACAACTGTCAACTGACTACTTCATTCACATGCATAAACTACACAATGCGTAGAAATAAAGTAAGCTCACATTTCGAAACTCTTTTAACAGCGTCATCAACGCCGGAATATTTCTGACGCGACATGTAATTAAATAAATATTTTTACAATGTATTTTTTATTGATTTAGCGTAACCAATACTCATGCTTCTAAATCAATGGCTGCCTCAATAAAATATTCAAACGTTAAGTACGATCCCTCCTGAAACCGTCCACAACCCCCCCGTAAAGACACGTATTGGAATGGTACACCAACTCCACTCTCCGAATGCCTGACGTTATATAAGTACCAACACAGAAGTGCAGTATGTCCGGAGGTCATAGATGCTTGGGGAAAGTGTTAGTGCTACCGTGAAATATTTAGAGCAATAATATTAAATTTAATTTTTTGTGGGCTGATAAATTTTGTCTATCGTTTTCTATTTCTATTGGGATCATGCCTTGATCCATTACTAACCCGATCACCACTTAACGTGTGATGTTGTCATTCAAATATTAATAATGCTGTGACGTTGGGAAAGTTAAGCAATAATCTTCGGCGGATAATCTTGGTCTCCTTATCTCTCGATCTAAAAAATCTCTACCTACCATTGAAAAAATGTTAATTTTCCAGAAATCTCCCCTAATCCTTTTCCAAATTATTTCTTGTTTGCATTTACAGTTCATTCACAACAACCACCCACAACGGATTTATCGAAGGTGGGAATGAAAAAATAGTTCCTGTGTAGTTCTCTTTTCCTATCCTAATGGTATTCAGCATGCGTTATCTGAAATCATATGCTCAGTTAAATGCATCCATTTCAATGAGAAAAAAGTATTCACCTTGACATTGATTCGAACCCGGACTTATTGATGCCCGGGCGAGTGCTTTAGCCAATGAAGCTACCGATGCCCACTTTTAATAAACGAAATTTTAGCATAAAAATCACTCGGCCGGATATCGACGTATCTGGGATCGAATCCCACTCAAAGGCGAATGATTCTGAACCTTTGATATTGTTGCATTGTAATGCGCATTAGCGGAAAACAGCGTTAAACGTTAAGTCGCGCAAACTCCCGCAGTTTCTTTGAATTTGAGTCAGATAATCGGATCTGTCGTGCAAATGGACAGTTGGACAATCCAGTAGGACAATTCATTCTCAATGAAATATGAAAGTGCCAGAATACGAATTGATACTTGAGACATTCTTCTTTTTAAATGCGCGGAGCGGAGGGGGTGTCGTTAAACACACAAGGTAGCTGGCAGAGAGAGGGTGGGACGTAACACGGGGGCATTATGGTTAGAGGAGAAAATGAGGGAAAAAATTGAATAAGGAAAACCAGGGAAAGAGGAGGAAGGGATTGATAAGGAAGAGAAACATGCACGAAGAGGCGAATCGACGAAGGACGGCGGTGGGATAATCAAAACGAGGTCGCCAGCTAGTGTTGATTTTTTTCATCATGAGTGGAGGAGGAGATACTCATGGACGTCAGCCCCGTGTTATCCGATTTTGAGTGATGAGCACTTCTCTCGTGAAGCCCCTCCACCACCTCCCCCGCTCTCTTCCCATCCCCCTTCCCAATCCCCGCCCCAGCACAGGCAGAATTAAATGTTATTCCTCCTCGTGGCTAGGGAATGGAAGCGGGGCAAAATTGGACGCGTTTTTTTTCAGGTTAGGCTCCTCGCCGGAAGGAAATGCGTACGTAGGCACGTATTTTCCGACCGAAAAGAATAACAACGGGGCTCGAGAATAGGAGAGCATCAGTGCGATAACCGAGTTGACGAAGGAAGGAGGGTTGCTAATGGAGATGGGCTCACGAAGCATTGAAAATAAGACTAACTAAGGATTTAACGGTTCTCCTTAAAAAAACGCATAAAAGCACTTCCTGAGATCATGAAAAAATTATGACACAAATAAGAACCATGGCGAAACATTGGCTACGGTTGATCACTAAGAACGATAGAAATAACAGACGGTTCGAACGCGATTCAGGGATGAATGAATACTGGGTTGGGTTTTAATGGGGTTTCATCGGTTAATTTAAAGTAGTTCCAAAATATCTTGTTTGTAATTAATGCTTTAATGAAAAATTAATTCTTAATAGCCATTTAATACGGATAAGTTTAGGAACCTATTGCTAGGGTTGGTGCAAGCAATGGGGATTAATGCTTAATATAGAAAAATGCGCAGTTGTTGCAATTTTGGAACAAAGGAAGTGGCGAACAGGACATAAACTATGAAAGAGAGGGTTCAGTGTTAACTATGGCCAATCAAGTTAAATATCTGGGGATAGTTCTAACCCTACACCTTTCATGGGGAGCACATATCAGGGCAATATGCGGATCCGCTTTAAAGAAGCTCGGCTTCATTAATCGGGTGGTGGGGAAATGTAATGAGAAAGTTTTAAGAGATGTGCTATTTTGCTCTGGTTGTATCTCATTTGGAATTTCCGCAAGTATTTGGGATCCTTGGGAGAATTTTTTGGTAAAAACAAATAGATAAATTCCAGAGAAAATCCACCAGGCTCGTTAAAAATTGTTATTTTAAGAGCATAAGTGTGACATGTATCTTAGGGGATTTAGACTGGGAGCCACTTGAGATACTAAGAGAACAAGCGAGATTTAGACTTCTAAAAAGGCTCAAAACAAATGAGTTTAACGATGAAACTAAAGGGATTATAATGGCCCCACACTACTTAGGTAGATCAGACCACAAAGATAAAATCAGGGAGATAGATTCCAGTAGAGATAGATGCAAATACTCTTTCTTGCCCCAAACAATTAGAAATCATAATAATAATAAACCGAAGTCATATTAGAAACATCAAAAACATTTAGTTTACAGGTCGAAACAAAATTAAACATTGCAAAGACAACAGTTATATTTGTAGGTGTACAGGCATGTGCCTGTATGTGCATGTTAGTTGGCAGCTTGGGTGTTTGCATGTTTGTGGGTTTTAAGGGTTTTTGAATGAATGCATACAATGTTTTGCTTGTGGCTTGCATAGATTTGTGCCTTTTGCATGCAGTCTTTTCCTTAATTACAGGTGGCGCCCTAACACCCCTCGCCACAAGCTCTTGCGGAGATTTGTGGGGTATTAAGTAGATGTAGGGCTTTTAGACTATTGGTTATTAAAGCATTACATATAAATAATAAAAGAAACCGCTCTAGGCCACGAAGAGGTTGTAAACTGTGATTAATTTGTGGTACTGTGCTGTATTTTGTCATAAAAACTGGTCCATTTAAGAGCCTTTAAATATTCAATTGGGAAATTTTACCTCTGTAGCCTAATCGGCTAAGGCACCCGGCCGGAAATCGACAGATCCTAGTTCAAATCCTGAGCAAAACAAATGCTTTTTCCTCTATGAAATGTTGTGAATTCGCTACCATTAGTTTAAAGAAGTCAGAGGGGCGAGTAAAAATTAATGGAAATACTGACTTAATTACTTATGTACCCACATAAATTATATTAATCATTTCTAATTTAATTACATAACTAATGGCATTATAAATTGTCAGAAAATTAATGGCAATACTGTTACGTTTACGGGTCCAGCTCCTGTTACACTTAATACGATAATACTTTAAACGTTATATATTAGTTTTAATATAATATGTAGATATAAATTATATCGTTTTCAAGTAGAAGGAGCCTACGGCATTTCTATTAAAATGTATGAACGCCTAAATTAGCCGTGTCAGATTTTCAACAGTTATGGAATGATTCCGAAATCGCCACCTAAATTTTGATCATTTGATTTTATTCCTTGATTTATAATATAATGCGAACTCTACATGAGAATAATAATAGTATATATCACTTGGCTTTAATTATTCCTCCACTTTCAACATAACATTTGAGTTGAACTATTCACAATTGTGAGTTCTTCCCATAAGGACTTATTCAAATTATCATTAACATCTCATGGAGAAGAATGATCCTCAAGAATAACATCCATCCCTTCGCTGTTTGCTGACCTTATAGGGTGAGGTATTCAGGGAGTTGATATAAGCCACCGCTGCAATACCGGAAATGTGGAAAGAGCTAACAAGTACTTTGAGACTTCTTGGGGAAATAGAGCGGAATTTTATATTCCTTTACTCTTCAGGTGCCCTATTTTCAAGTCAAGAGCAGGTCGTTAAAATTGTATGCAGTCAGGACTCTTGCAGCAAGACCAATGCATTAAAATCACAATTGAAACACATTTATTGAACATGAGAGTTCATCCCGAGGAAGTGGAGTTTTCCTTACGGGACGGAGAGTTCGATGAAGAAATTATAAGAGATCTAAAATGGCAAAAATGTGGAGAATCGGGTAGATAGTCTCTCGATACTACTTCCAGGTTAATTTGTCTGCCAAACGAAAGCGGGAAGTCTAATGCGAAAACCAGCTGTCCGCAAAAGAATTAAAAAATGCATTGGATTTGCAAAGAAAAAAACAAGGGATTCTCAAAGGAAAAACACAAATGAATGTACGAGGAAGCAACTAAAATCAATTGAAATTCGTATACGCGTATCGGAACAACGCAATGATCTCATGTGATGAGGATGTATGTCTCTTGGGTGATAAATAAAAAAGTAACTGCAATAAATGACAAAAAAACTTATTCTCCTGCCACACAGAATATATACTAAACATAAAGGTTTGTAAAGGGAAATAAAGTGCCATAAATTCCATTCTTGAAATGAATCAATGACTCCTGCTATAGAATCTTTATGGACAGTGAAATGTTTGATACTTAAGTGTTTTCAGCGCAATTAAATTAAAGTCAGATGCATGAAATCATCCTCGTTAAGTTATTTTTGTCTTACAATTCTTCTTTAGAGCTGGAATTCTGGGTTTGTGTAAACGAAAATATTTTGAGAGTGAATCCCTATACTTCCCGTTCTAGGTGTATCGTAGATTTATTTACTGGGAATTGCTCAACAATGAAAGACATTGATTTTTAGATAATAAATTAGAGTAACAATAGAAATCAATGTGTTTTCTGCTACGTTATCTGTATTTGCGGTTGTTTCAACGGAAAACACGCCTCCACGTTTGACTAGAATGATTTATTAAATGAAAATAGTTCAGAAATAAGACAGCTTCTCTAGGTTTCTTAGAGTTAAAGATTAATTAAACGTGGGTTATTGTTTTTATCGGTTGCACAAAAATCTGGGGAAGCATTTCTTAATGCACTGAAGTTAAAGATTACCCTCGAAAGACTTGTCAAATGGCATGCCATTTTAATGTGCAAAGTTATAACACGCATTGAGAGGAGAGACAGTGGCCCGAATCCAAATTTGGTTGATTTATAAACCTAAAAACAGGGGGGAAACAAAATAAAATTAAATTAAAACTCCTATAACCGTAATAAGAAAATTTAAGGTAAAATATAAGGTAAAACTTATTGAAGGACCCTGATATTACACATTACTCTACCCATACATAGTTCCTTATTAACATGGTACAATATATCCTAAGACTTCATACTGCATGTTACATTAGAAACTTCTTAACTGTGCATACTTTCCACCTCCCTTAATTGCGTCTAAATTGGCTATTCTTTCACTTCCTCACCATGCACTCCCAGGATTCTGCCCTCTATCGGCTTCTTTAGTATCCTATTTTCTCTTCTATTTGATCTTTCCACATATAACTTATTATAATTCCTACCAATTACCCTCTAACATCAACTACCATGCCGAGGACTTCTTTTTATTTCCTTAAACTTCAATTTTCTCTTCTCCGTGCTCCTCCACACCCACATCTTGGAAACATCCAATCTAAACTTATCCTATTGCCTAGATGACCAAGTTTTCCAGTCATAAGAAAACAACCTCCATATTACGTATTTTTTTTACATTCTTACTTACGTTGTATATCAAACACTCACTCCTTGTCCAATTGCTTCCTTATCAAATGGATTTTTTTGTTGTTGCTACCTTATCTAAAAAATTTAAGCATTAACTTCTGAAGGAAACTGAGGTTAGACAAGTACATATAATTATACCTAGCTTAATTATCTAAATATGCACAATAGAGCTCCTCCGACTTCTACATTTATTATTTTCCTTTAATTTTGGAAGTGAAATTAACCTCACATTAATCGTCCTTCATATTAATAATGGACCATTATTGATACCATTGCATTTGTCACCATTTAAAGAGGAAAATCAGCTTTCGAATATGGGCGAAGAGCTCAAACGCCAATTTTTGACATAACGTTTTCATTACCATCTAAACAATTTTTTACCATCCGCAGGATGGATAACGTACGGTGCGGAAAATTCCGCATTTCCAGAAAAAATAGTATTTCAGCTGTGAGGAGTTGCATATGCAGAGTGGAGGATTGCGTATGGAAATAGTTCAGCAGCCCCGAGGCCGACATTACTGGAAAGCGGCCCCGTGCATTCAAAATGCATCCGTTCAGTTTTTGATCCCAACCCCACAGTAATTTAGAATAACATAGGGCATCACTTTTCCAAGTCCCGTCACCGTCTAAATCCATTTCGACCGAGAGGGGGGTGGGGGAGCTAGAACGGACCTTCAACAGCAATGGAACCCGCAAAAGTTGGATAGGGACAAAAGAAACATCCATGCCCTCTAAACTAGGTCGATGAGGGAAGTTTTCAGATGAATTTCCCATAGAGATGGCGGTCAGACAATCCCATTTGCAACAACAAATCCCAACAAAGAAACCTTTTGAGTGGCATAGCATTTCGAATTTGGAAAAATAATTAATATTTCGGTTAAAAATAAATTCTACAAAAATCAAGGATGCCCTGATCTGAAACCCGAGTGTGGGTAAAATATAATATGTTTCGAAAACGGTTTTTAATGAATTGGAGCGGGAATCCATTGACTACTGAATTTTAAGAATAATATTGCAAGCAGTCAGCCAATAAGTTTATTCCAAAGAACAAACGTTACCAACATGCACTACGCTGATATATTATTTGAAACGCCTATTCAAAACATTATAGCTACAACAATTTCACACGTACACTACCTAAATAGCCTTTTAGAATATTTCTTGTATTTTATTTTTTTGGTAATTAACCAACTAAGGTACATTATTGGATGACGCAAACACCAAATAATTATCTGATCTCTCCTAACAAAACAAAGATAAAATATGGGAGATAGATTCCAGTACAGATGGATACAAATACTCATTCTTTCCCGGAACAATCAAAACTCATAATAGTGAGAAACCGAAGTCATTTTAGAAATATTAAAAACAATTAATTTACTAGTTGGAACAAAATTAAACATTGCAAATATATCAGGTATATTTGTAGGTGCATGTGTACGTTAGTTGATAGTTTGTGTGTTTGCATGCGTGTGGGGTGTAAGAGTTTTTGCATGAATGTATACAATATTTTGTGTTTGAGCTGTATAATAAATGTGTGGCTTCTGCATGCGGTTTTCTTCTTAATTACGGGTGTTGCCCTAACACCCCCCGTCACTAGCTAATGGGGTGTTGCTAGCGGGGTATTGAGTAGATGTAGATGAAAACACAACCCAACATTCTACTCTTCAAAAAACCCATCTTCATCTCCGTAAATTTCCTTCCTTCGTTCATTCCCTACAAAATCCCTATCCTGTTCCTACCCTGTCCTCGTCTTGTGGAACTTTCTTTGCCTAACGGAATATTTCTCCTTACGATCCTACGTTTTAACCATGTCGGTCCAAAACACTTGCGACAAATGTAAACTTTTCCACCAGTTCTAATTTTTCCCTCCTATTTTAATGTTTAGCTCAGACTTTTTATTTCCTGAAAGTCACATAACCTTTGTTTTATAAATATTGATTCTCATCCCATATCTATCATATTTAATTTCCAATTAACTCTGCGGTGCTTGCAACCCCTTGGCTATATGCATATATAAACCATAAACACAGTAATCAACCCGAAGGTCGGTTTGGTAGGTGATGGTAGAGTTCACCCTGTACTAAGCCCAGCGGCATGTGAAATTCACACGTCAGGATATGGGGCCAGTTCCTTTCCCTGTGCCGCTTATGGTTTCCCAGGAAGATCCCTTACCCAAAAAACACATAGCTTGAGTTGAGCTGTCAGGTGCCCAGAGAAGCTTTCCCGGGAATTAAACCTGGGCCCTCCGGTCAGTATCAAATGAAATGTGTAAACCTGAATTTCCAATCCACTCAGCAATGCTTGCAATCTCTTGGCTGACTGACAAACTAAAGCTTGGTTATCAGCAAACCTAACTAATTTTATGAATTCCCCGGCTAATTTCATTCCTATTTTCAGTTCTTTGTATATCCATGTAATAATTTCCTCCAAATATACTTTGAACAGTATAGGTGATAATGAACAACCTTGCCTTACTCCTCTTCCTACCCTCTTCTGCATTATGGAATAAAATTTATTGTGATAGACTCGTTGTGGTGTAACATTCTATGGAAAAATCGGGACATTTTATTACCTACGTAATATATTTCTGCAAACCAAATTCTATTTTCCCGGGGAAATCATTCATTATCATTGATATTAATGCTTCTAAACATTTGATGTGAACTAAAGACAGAGAGAGCTGGACTAGAAAGTTTACTGGAACTGCAGGATAACAATTAGTATAAAACCAGTAACTTTTATATGTTAATATTTACCCCACTCTTGGTACAGCACCAATTTTATGGAATCAATTTGGCCAATTTGGGGAGCCCATGTTTGCAGCCAGCGTGTGAAGCTCGATCAGCTATCTCATACAAATGTTTTTGTAGTTTAATTGAAATTATTTGACTTCCACAAATAATAAAACATAAACAAACTAATTCGCTCGTGTAGAGGCATATATTACTCAGAGGGAAAGCTATAATTTCATCAATCTCAGAGCATTATTTAATTAAATATTATTTGAGAAAAATTTAGTTCTTTTAATGACATTACACTTTATTTGAATAAAAAAGATTTATTGTCATTAAATGAAGATTTAATTATTTTAATTACAACTTTATTAAATTGATATTTATTTGTATTGATTAAAAGTATTTATTTATTTGGCTCCTTCCAAGAAACTAAGAAGCAGGAGATGCCGCAACAGTAACTTTTAACGGAGTCATCCGCTAATATGTATTTCAATGAAACGATTTCAGGGTGTAAAAATCATTGGCCTTGACCGGGATCCCAATCTAGGCGAATAATTTTTACACCCTCAAATTGTAGCATTATTTGGCTACAGTTTGATGCCTTTACGTCGAGACAAAGCATTTCATCTAATGTTCTGAAAACATATCCAAGCAAAGTCTTGCAAATATTGATGGACTATCTAATATATTTGAATGAATAGAATGATCCAATTTTGTTTCCTATTTATTGTTAATAAGATTTCATCAGATAGCATTTATTAAAGCAGATTTAGTAATGCAAAATATAATAGGCAAACCTAAAAATAGGAATGTAAATAATCCTTACAAAAAGACAAATAAAAAACTTAAAAACAGAAGATTACGGGTGTAGTCTTTGCAGCGATTAAACATAAACAGAAATCGCAAAATTAAATTGTATTTTATATCTAGTTTCATAAGGAAAACGAGCCAATTAAGAAGCTAAGTCTGTTTTTTAAAGAATATGACGCGTATTTCAATGCCAAAAGAGAAATTGGCAATTTATGAAGACATTTCCATCCAATAGATACTGTCGGAATGAGAACCAATTGCTGAAGCACCAATCTCAAGAACGCGAATTTAAACGGAGAGGGGTTTAACATCAATAGGATATCCCGATTTTTATAGTAAATAACATTAAATTCTACGAAAGTAAGCGTTGTTTAGAAATTGTACAAAACATGGTATGGGAAACGCAGAAAAAGTAATTTGCGGCTTAGGAGTTTTCAAGAAATGATTTCAATATCCATAACACTATTTCCCAAATGTAGGTTTTTCGGGAGATGTTATATGAAATATTATGTAGCATTCACTGCTAAACGTGTTCCTCTATCAGTCAAAAAAAAAAAATTATCAGTCAATATAGTTATCAATGCATTAGGGTATGTTGGTATACTTTGCGTGACGACACTATTAATAATAAATGCTTTCCTTAGATAAGGGATGACCTCAGATGAAAGCGATAAATAATTACGATTAGGTTTAAGGTAGGTTGACGGTAATTAGGTAATCCCAAGGGATAACGGATAATTTGAGTTTAAAGAAGAAGCTGAAGGGTGGCCAAAATATTTAATTTTATATAATTGAAGTTATAGCATAAAATTTCAGTCAATTTGTATTTTGTAAATTTTAATAGATAGACTCAAAAGAGTTCAAATTCCACCTGCATGATCTCAGGAGACTAAATATTAAGAACACAGACGTGTGTGAACCACGAACACATTTTCATTTCGAAAACGGCCTTTTTGTAATTACATTATTTAAACATAATTTCTATTAACAGTATGGAAAAAGAGTATTTAAAATATTTTTCTAGAAAAATTAAACTTGCTCTTCTGCATAAGATAAAGTATAGTTGGCGTTTTACACAAAAATAGGTAATGTAATTAAATTAAAGTTCGTTTTTTCATCTTTTAGCATATTTATTTTACACTGTTTGGTACCCACATTTCCAATTTAACTATCAAATGAAACAGATTGCAAAAATATTTTTTTTTAATTTCACAAAAGTTGGTTCTTGAAATATTACCAGAGCGAACATGTTTACCTAATAATAATTGAGCTTACGTATGTACTAAACGTTTTGGCATGCTATCAAAATCCGATGAGTATATTTAAAATTATCTATACCCCAGTTTATGGGCTACTATTATTCCATGAGCTATATAATAATTAAATTTTAAGCATTTTGGAAATGCTTGAGTGACAACATTTTATGCGTAGTAAACGAATGACAAATTTTACCCTGTTTCATAATTGAAAATACCGATTTTATCTCATTCGATCAACACTTGTTTTCTCATTCAGGGAACACATTCCCACTTATTATCTATACTTCTAAAGACTAAAATAAATGCCATATCAATGATAATGAAATATGTCACGACCCCACTGAATTGATTCCTTTATTCAATTGGATTTTTATAGATGAGGTACTTAATAAGTTTGTGTTTTTGCATTTGACTCTGGTAGATGTTAGCCATAAGCATTCTTTTACACATTCTATTAGGAAACGAACACGACACGAACAAAATCATGAACTGAAACCTGATTCTATTTTTTCCTTCTTTTTCCTCGTGTTGCAAAAACTCTATCAATATGGACTCGTCGCTATATCACGTAGAAACGTAATTGTAAATTCAGAAACTCTCTCTCGTATCATTATCCAGGTGACTCAATGTCAATTAGTTATCCACATTTAACGTGGGGCGCTAAGACAAATTTTAATTTTCGGGTTTCAAACTGACGCATAGTTGGGTAATAATGCATTGTAATACTATTCATGTGAAATAAATACATTGAATATACGTGTTTCATAAATTATGATGGGAAGGAGGTGTTCTTTCGCTGCGTAAGTGATCCAATCGGGCGAGTCCGTTGTCGACAAAGTCGACTCCAGGTACGGGTCCCTCTGTGAGTGGAATCGAGGGAGTGATCTCGTGACATGTCAGCCCACCTTAATTGAACCAAATTGGTTTATTTGGAGCATAATGGAGAACGGTTGGAACTCTCAAGTCCGTTGCGGTCCCATTCTGGATTCGAACTAGAATAGGGACTATATCTACAGTGGTTCAAATCCCTTTCACCGACCTGCAAAACCGTTCTTAGATTATCTAGGGCATTGGAATATTTTCTTACATTTCCCCTTGGCTCATACATTCAATTCTCCCAATCTTTCTTACACCTGTGAATTATAATACAGCTATGGGCACATTTAAAGCTGTTCTGTTCACCTCTTGTGCACGACAATCATCACTTGTTCTGAAGAAGGAGATTTTAACAGTTTCATCAATATATTATAGAAGCACAGTAGGTTAGCAAATCCAAACGCCAAAGATCAGAGAAGACGAAATTTCCGAAAGTGAGGAAAATGTTCATTTACAGTTACCCGTATATTTACTCAACCAAAGTTTCCAAAATGAAATCACATTAAATAAAAATCTTTATGAAATATGAGTGCAATAAATAAGTTACTAGCCTTCCTACACTCTTAAGAAACATCTCCTACCTTAGTGTCCCCGTTGAACGTTAAATGAAATGTGATTAATGCAGTTGCACAAGACTATTAATTATAATTAATAATTATTAAGAGGTGTGTAGAATGTGCTCAAAGTACCTGTAGGCATCAATATTCATTCTCGAGAATTACTAACAGTAAGTATCATCACTGTGCTATGCTGACGGTCATAATGCAATTGAGAGTGTTCGGTTAAAATTCCAAAGTCAATACGAAGTGATTACGAACAGCTTTTAATCAGAAAAAGGTACGCAACCATAATATGTTATATGACCACTGCCGAGTGACAAAATAATGTATCCTTGATACATTATGTTGTCACTCGGCAGTGGTCTAAATGGTGTGGTGTGAAGAAGGCTGTCTTATTTATATGCTTTGATAGCATTCCTTATAATTCCTAATATCGTAATATTGACCGTATTTTTGTAAGGAAATAATGCGTTCAATGCTATTATGAGAATATTAATTAAAATGTTAAATGGAATTTTGATTTGAAAGCAAAGACTTAAACAGAGTATGCGTAAATCATCTCAGTTTTGGTCTGCCAATGTACATCGGAAAACAAGGCTCACGGAGAAAATGAAATCACCGATTCGGGACCTAGTGTGGTAAAACATTTTCCGGTTTGAAAAACTCTTATTCAGTTTTCATTGCACTCATGCATTCACATTTACTAGGTACGACTCTCTACTCTACCAGTGGCTATGCATATTTTATAATTAAATTTCAGCATAATAAAAAGGTAATCAGCATAACTCAGCATAATATATAAAAGGTTTTATTAGAAAAGTCCTCGGTAAATGTGATGATAAGGCCAATGAGAAATACTGTCTTTGGCTGTTAGCTCTCATTTAGAATATGCTTCTAGTAAATGAAATCTTCACAAAGTTGGGTTGATTGGCTGATCCGATCGCGTGCGGCGTAGAGGAGCTAGATTTGTTAAACGTTGTTATGATAAACTTAGTAGTGCATCCAAAATATTAGAAGAGCTAGGCTGGGATGCACTAATGGAGCAAAGGTTGAACTACAGATTAGATCTCTTACATAAATTGGAAGGATGTGTCTTCAGAAGGGATGTTGAATTTTAATTTTTACTCCCATCGTACTACGGTTAGAGAGATTAGGTACAGGAGAGATAGATTTAAGATTTCATTATTTTCCACGAACGATAAGGGATCAGAATTAAATTGTCAGACTGCGGTAGGAGTAAAAATCTCCGAGACAAAATTAGTCTGGTGTGCATTAACCCCAAGCCACACACCCTAGCGGTTGCTCGCAGGGTACTAAAATATAGTATAATATTAGAACTATAATATTAACCATTTTTAATTAATTAAGTAGTAGAACTATGATCCCAAACGAAAAGAGAATACTTTTTGCGGAGTGAACGGTAAGAGTTGTTTTTTTCTTATTAATATAATGATATCTCATGTCATTTCCCCTTTTCCATTGGATTTACATACGAAAAATCAATTCTACAAAACAAAATATTGTTTTGTGGAAATGTTGAGCCGAGATTAGTATTTTTCACATTGAATACGTACGGCACTTGTATTCAGACCCCCGATACCTGAATGACAAGCCAGGGGCAGGTGGTCAAATACGCTGTCCCCGGGTCCAGAACTCAGGTTTGAATGGAATCAAGAGAAAATTAGATTATGAAAGATAGATGGTAATGTCCCACAAGGAAGACTAGGAGACAAATAACCAGATTAATGGAGATGGAACCGCTACGGTCAAAGAATTATTCAGCAGGTAAGAGAATTAGATTCGGAGAGAGAACAAGGTAGTAATTCAGTCGATTAATATTTGGAAACATTAATGAAGCCCTGGTAAGATAAATTAATCTCCGAACATTTAAAAGCAATATTTCTTTTAATTCTCATTCATTTTTCATCAACAGAATCGGTCAAAGTTCGTTGGGTCACTTCAATGAGGGTCGCACGGGTCGAATGGAGAAATATTGAATGGGGTCGGACAACGTCCCCTGGATCCTTGGCTTTATCCCTTTGCCTTCCCCCTTGATTTGTAATACTCCGCCGCCACCGGGAGTTAATTCATCAAATCCGAGCCAGTGCCGCAATGTTATAAACACCCGCACGTCCTGAACCCCGTGCCCCAGCTGAGGGTGAATTGGGGGAGGAGCACAAGAGTGTGGATTGCGCGCACCCTCGCCGACCAATCAAACGGTGAGCACTAATCAAATCTCGCGAGGTATTTTCACCACGCGTCCGCCGCCGTCACCTACCTATCTGCACGACAATGTTCCGTCTCATTCCCGCTCTGACGACGCCGGCCTTATCACAACCACGTAGGCGCGGCTAAATGCAATGTCCAGAGTGCGCGGCCTTCGATAACAGCGAGTTGAAAGATGTACCGTATCAAATCACTCGCCGCGACACTCCCCGGTGAAATTTGATTGCCGCCACTTGGTGATCAGTCAGGGGGGGATGTGATAAACACGCACGGATCACCTGTACAACGACACCGATCAGAAGTGTTCAATTTACAGGGAGAGGCCACTTAATTAGGGAGAGAAACGGAATGCTAACGACAGTCAAGCCAACCCATTCATACAAATATTTCCATTCCATATATTTATCCATAAATTCATTTATTTGGTTATTGGAAATTTGATTGGACAGCATTTCGATCAACTGAAATAAAAACGATAGTTATACAGTTATATCACAGCAATGAGTCATATTTTCGTTGTATACCTAAGTAATTATATTTACTATACAACATGCTATTCTCGTCATATGAAGAAGTATTGCAAATTGCACTTTTAGAATCATAAACTTTGAAGAAATCTTAGGGATGTAGTAACAAAAATAATGATTCATAATTACGATTAAATAGTCATTGAATGTGATTTTTGCACCAGTATTCGAGAAATTGTATTACAAACTAAGCCTTTAAATTGAGACCAAAAACTGTTTTCCTTCCCTCACATGATTGAAACAATATTATTAAGACTAACGAGCCTGATTTGATGTGACATATTGAATAGTACGATCGCGGAGAGGAAGAAACAGAAAAATATGATTCAGCGTCGTAGATCCTAAGCGAAATTGGTTTAGGACAAGTAAGGAAGAAAAATGCACATGATGTTGCATATATTGTTTTATCTAATACGAAGTTAAGGTTCCTACATATTTCCTTTATTTAATAAGGTTCAATAAAATTGTTTATCTTTATCTCAGGATCGTCTTGTTTTGGTTAATTTTCAAGGGAGGATTAATTGCCTGGTATTTTTTTTACCGAATACTCTGAGCAGAATGCAATTTTGTTTTTATTTATTTGCGTTAATAAGTTCACCTGGGAATTGATAGTTATTCCTTCATCTTTATTCTGCTCCATAAAATCCCGTACATTTCCTGAACTACACGCCTACTGCCGATGACGCAAATTGCCCCAAGCGCATGGGGCGTCAACTACGTTCTAACGTATTTGAAAACCTGCGAACGAGCGTCGAATTGCTACGTGAAACGAAAGCGCGAACGATTGAAGGTTTTTGCACGTACTTGCTGTTTGGGGTAAGGATAATAATTGATACCGATAGTCATTAACCGCAGCTGGGGTAAAAGGAGAATTTAAGAGATAGTGTTTTAGGAACAAAACGCCGTAAGCATTTCGTTTTAGTGGGTAAATAGTAAATAACATATATGAAAGCTTAGAAAGCATAATTTTGTCACCTGTTGAACAGAGTCAGAGAGAATTATAGAAATTCCTGTAGCTACATTGGGAGCTCGATACCGTTGGCACAGCCATTACTCAAAAGTAATTTGTCTCCGTAGTGTTCACATATTTCCTTATTCAATTCCGAGATAATACCTAGACAAAGGCAACTCAGGTATAACGAATAGGGTTTCCAATATTTTTCATAAACCTCTACAAATTTTTGCAAGAAAAAATCTTAAATTCATCCCAGCCAATCCATCGCGCGCTGTTTTTGTTGTCAGGAAGGCAATCGTCATCCATCGCTCTGGGAAAAAATAAGCAGTCCAGAAAAATATTTATCAATCCGAAAGCAATTACTCCTTTGATGAAGAAGTGAAGGCAATTCTCCAAAAATGGCTACGGGATAAAAAATGCGTATTAATGCGTGATTGAAGCGATTAGAGGTACGGGCGAGGGGGAGGGGGAAGTAAGCAAACTTAATCCTTTCAATTAGCGCTTACTAAGCCTATCCCGGAACTGGCTAAACTCCGACTATCTATTTGTTAATTATAATGGTATACGAATTGCTCGAAAGTCCAAAGATGACGAACGCAATTAGTTTTCACGCTCAAGCTTAGCAAATGATGAAATGGTCGTCAATCCCACGAGGGCCCGTGGATAGATGAGCCACTCAATTCTCTGCTCGTGGCCTCCGTCCCTCTCCCTCACCAAGTCGCAGCTACATGAAAGAAAAAAAAACGTAAAAAAACAAAAAGACGAAGGCGAGTGGGGACCGGCTCACGAGCGAACGAACGTGCACACTTTTTTTTTATTTCATTATTTTGCGAATTCAGCTCATGGCAGACGGACCCCCGCCTCCTCCTACGGTTTCCTCTCCCGTGTCCGCTTCCAACACGGGCCAAGCGACGCTCCTCGCATACGAATCGGTGCCGGTGAGATTAGAAAACGGCCGCGTGGGAAAAAAATCAAGAGCAAAGAAAAAAAAGTAAATAAAAATGGCGGACCGGGAAATATAAAAAGAAAGGAATTCCCACGAATGTGGAACGTGGAGAAGTGAGGAGGTGGTGGAGGAGACGGGAGGAGGGGATAGTTGGCGGCGCAGCGGGAAGGAGAGGATGAGGGGAAAACAAAAGAACGCCTACGAGCAGCGTCGCCCGTGACCGTGGTTGGACCCGGCGCGGCCACACGCTCGGAGCGTAACGAGCAGGAGAGGAAGGGGCGGACGAACAAACGTGGAAGGGGAGCAGTGACCAAACCCTTACAACCCCTTCAAACCATGACGCGACGCGACCATACACACACACACACCTATGGAAACACCACCTGGCCGCGAAAAGCCATTGCTCCTCTCCGGGAACACAAGCGGGCGCTTCCCCCTTCTCAACCCCGGCCCTTCCCACACATATAACCCTGCGTCCTTCGTCCCGACCCCTCGCTCTCCGCCTCCGCCCCCTTGATATTCCCCAGCATTCCCTTCCGGCCGACCAACAAACCCACCCCCCCACCGCCCCTCGGCGACAGACACGAAACCGCGCACGCCCCTTCCTCCTGCTGCGAAGCCCCGGCACCTCTTCCGTCCCCCGTCACGGCCTCCCCGACACCCCCTCGTCCTGTGATTACTAACGCGGGGGGGTCAAGGCTAGTCCAGTGATCTAATTAGTTCCGAGGCAGGTGGAGGGCCAAAGACACGACTGATTGCATCGCCCACTCAACCAACGCCGCCGCCACCACCACGCCCTCTCACGGGTGCCTCTCGGAGGCGGCCGCTCACTTCGCGGCGGTCTTTCCTGTCCTTCGCCCCCCACCTACTACGCACACCCTCACGTCCCCCTTCGCCTCTTCCCCCCCCGCCCCGACGGCATCCCCAAGCTGCCTGCTCCAACGACACACGCCACCCAACTGACCCCCCTCCCGCCCCCACATTCCCAATTCACCTTCTCGCCCTCCCCAATCATCTCCCTTCATCATTTCATCCCCTCGTCACATTCCCTTAATACCATTCCCTCTCACCCTTTCGCTCCCTTATACCTTTCCCCCGCTCTCCCTTCCCCATATCCCCATCCTCCCTTTCTCTCTTTCCATTACCAGTTCTCACATCTTCCTTTCTCCCTTTCACACTTTCTACTTGCTTCTGTCGTCCTCTCCGGATTTCCTCATCTCCATTTTCCCTATTTCTATCCTCTTACATTTATTTCTCTCTAAATTTCAATCTCTCTATGCATCCTTTTCTGTCCCTTTTTCTCTTTCTATCTTATATGTTCGTTAAACGTATGCAGGAAAAGGTATTAATATATACAAACGCGATAATCCGACGAAAAGCGAAAACATATCCACCCGGATTTAAGTAAGTTTTGGGAACAGTGATGGGGATAAACAGAGAACAAACACAAGGGTACTATTCGACCCGTAAAGCTGAAGGACTTCAGTTCATGTCCCGGTCAAGGTAACATATATTCGTACATGTAAAAAAACAATTTATAGTTTTCGTCCTTCTCTTCCTTGAGAAAGGTGGCTTGATCACCTCGTTCCGTCTTATCTCTACCAGCCCTAAAATATCTGAATTTCCTCTCTGATTTTCATGCATTTTATTTTCTATTTTCTCTTTCCTAAATATCGCCCTAAAACCATAGGTGTCCATTCTAACTAGTTTGGTTCTCTTTTGTGTCTGCTGCGCTAATGTTGCCTCTCACTTTGAAAGGATTTCGTGAGATGACGACGACCGCGGAAGCCTTTCTCTTTCCGCTGTCGGGAAAGACACACGGTCGATTGGTCCCGTGGTTGCCAGTACTCAAATTCTCTAGAGTGCCTATGATGGCATTCTTGGGAGTAATAATTGAGATGGTTTGCCGTTGTCTTCCTCCATGGTATTTTTAATATGACACCAATACTCAAATGGCCGCCCCACTGGAATTAGACGCCTTTGCAACCGCCTCAATGAGGAACCGACGGTTCACGGACTACCTTTCGCCTGGCTCCTACTCCTCAATCTGTCTCCAATGGGCGACCCTACCAGGATCAATTTTATCATTGCTGCAGACAGCTGACATCTCTTGGGTTTATCAAGACTTATAAGCCATTCCACCCCAAGGTAGTAGTCCATGGGAAGGGACGATTCTGAACTCTTCCCGTACAGGTAATTTGAATTCATTAATTCGATAGGTACGAGTACATTATGGTTCTATAAAAAGATTATACTCAGATAAAAATAATAGTGTTTAATATGTAATTTCTGTATATTTTATTACAAATGTCGAAATTATTAATCACCTTACAACTGGGAAATGACTTATATAACAATGGGAAGAAATAAAGAGGTCGCACCTAATCTCAGTCGGCCAAAGTGTAAAAATTATTATAAGGTTATAATGATAATATTGGGAGTTTCAAATACAATGGCAAGGAGTTGTTCTGAGAACCAATCATCATTTGATTAGAAGAGTATTGAATTTTGGTTCAGAATTCATATTCAATGAAATCAAATAATTTGCGATAAATTGAGATAATTTAATTAAAATTTTATTTTCTTAGCATTGCAAATATTTTTGTAATTTTGTAACATAGTTTTAACAAGACCCAAAATTAGAATCTTTAACAATATTTACATGACTTACACATTTGTCAACACTATAAATTTGGAGGAATTTTAATTGCCTAATATTAGATGTAAGTCCCAGAGTTTATAAAATGACATAGTAATAATTAGGACCTTCTTCCAAATCAAGATAATATGGCATTCATTATACATTTGAGTTGTATGAGAAATTTACAAACTTTATTATTTACCATCTAGAAATTTTCTAACTTTACCAAGCCGAGGTATGCATAAAGGGGTTGAAAACTGCTACCATAACTGAAGTTAAATTCTAGAACGCGGTGGAAATCAGTATTGAAAAAGTCCGTTTTCGTTTACTTTTCCAATACAAACAGGAGCTCGTATCTCGATTACGTTACCAAGTAAATTTCAGCCCAATTTTCAAAGAGTCACCTACTTAGATAACTTTTGGCTTATTTAGCGCGTGCATGTTATAGTTGATAAATAAATTAACTATCCAATATATCCCCATCAAAAGAAATATCTTAAACTCAACATTGTATGGTTACCATTGTTTTATCGGGTCGTTCATTCATTTACATTGGGTACCAAAATATATGTAAATTTAGAGGGATAGGCAAAAACGTAAGTTTTTCACCGAGAAATAAACATCACTTTGAAAATTTGGTAATGTTATTTCAATGGATGAATGTAGTGCCGACAGCGCTAGAAAATTGTGGTCGCCTCTGGAAAGGCAGACTTTCCAGTTTTATTTTCTCTTCATCTAATTTTCTCCATTTTCCATTCATTCTTGTCCAACCGCGAGTTCGCCTCCGACCTAAGAAATTGTTTTCTTCCTAATATTTCTGCGCCAGGTCTGGTTTTCGACTGCAGCCGATTTCTTCTGCTGGTAAATATGCGCGCTGTAGGCAAACGGATGCGTGAATGGCCACTTTAGGAACTGTCATTAAACTAAATCATTCCTTTAGCATCGAGTACCTCCTAACCCAGTTTATGTCAATAAAAATTCCTTTTCCATTTCCTCACTCAGACTCCATTTCCTAACATTCTTCCTTCTGTCACTTCCTTTGCACACCTATTAGAAGATCGGCTTGACTATTTTATTTCATTCTACGTAATAATAATAAATTAAAGATGTTCACGAAAAATAAGGATATGAGATTTCTCCCAATATAATTATTTTTTCACAAACCAGATTCAACGTGGGCACATCATCTTAAAGTGATGGTTATAAATACGTTTTTGTGGACAATTTTGGAAGACACTTAGGAATACGCCGTAATAATATCTAGAGCGTAGTCCCACCGCTGTTGTACAGATAAAAGCAAGAATTTCACATCGCGAAAACCATTTTCCTTCATTGCCATTCAAACCCGGATCTCTTCATCTCCGGACGAATGGTTGACCAGAAATCTTCAGCTTAGTTTAGAGTAATTTCCTGACTAAAGCACGAGGCAGGAAATCGAGGCATCCTGGTTAGAATCCCGGTCAAGGGAAATGAATTTTCTGACGTAAATTTCTCGCATTTTCTCATACACCGACCATATTTATGATAGGAGAGATGGAAAGGATCATAAGGTTACCTATATGCCCTTGACGAATAAAAATTCTGATTAAGGGAATGGAAGGAAACCTATGGAAGGGGGGAACGCCTCGCCCTTCCTCCTCCACTGTAAGCATGGCTTATACCTGTAAGCACTCAGGTGTCACCCGGTTCTTAACCTGAAGATGAGGTACGCACAGTGAAACTTGGGCCGTAAATAAATAATTTAAATGGCATAAAAATTGAAATAATAAATTTTAGAAATTTGCAATTAATTGCAACACATCTCAATAACGCACAAACCTTCGACAAAGACTTCAACCAGTTTTTTTAAATGACCATAAATAATATAAAAAAATGGAAATCCGAAAAAAATTAGGTACTGATACTCGAGGTACCAAATACTCACTCAATTCAAGCTACTCAATACTTAAATACTCCTTTCCCAATCCAAAAGCTTTGATATTCTTGTGGGTATGTCAGCCGTGCTTTAATGTTACTGAGAAGAGATAATTTCGCGAATTTTTTTTCTTTATCCATCCTCACTGCTCTTAGTGCAATCGTAGGTAACTAAAGGTACGTACGTATGTTCTTCATCTGAAGGACACAGGAGGTCCCAATCGTCAGGAAAAAGATTTTCCGTGAAATTAATGGCATATAATTCTTTAGTCTGTTATTACTATTTAGAAATTTGTCTCAAAAGCGTCCGACTATCTGACGACAACGCATATTACATTAAAACAATACCTCGGAGGTAAATTGTCACTCGTATGCATAGGGCATAGTCTCACTCGATGTAAATACATCTTGGCATAAAAGCCCTCCACATAAGAGCAACCTTTTTTATTACGAATTAATATGTACATTTTTTAATCTAAGAGAAATTTACAATATTTTTAAAATTAAAATTTTGTGCAGAGATTGAAAATAAGTTGTAATCAGCAGCAGTCCACCTGTATAGGGTAGCTTTTCGATGGACACCTGGTACGACATTACTGTACTCCAACTAATTGGACACAAAATTCAAAATAAATTTATTTTAAAAAATGTTTTAAAAATGCTCAGGGATAAAATTTATGCATCTCATGGATCGAGTCAAGGGTTTTTTTGTTTCCTTAGAAAAAGTTTCCTGTCATAGCCTGAAGATCTATTCTATTTTGGTGAAAAAAGAATCAAGCCTTGCATTAATGTGCAGAGGAGCCACACGCCCATATATTACCAAATTCTAAGAGTTTGGAAGCCATGTTATTACCGATTGATTCAATGGCCCTAACCGTCACGTTCATAGCATTTATTTCCTATGAACTCTTCTCAATTCCAAAGTCTAAAACAAGTGAAGTGAGTTAAGGAGGACCCTTTGAAATCTGGCGTTTTCTCCTCTCTCCACAGCGTTAAACCTTTGTTTTTCGAGAGGATCTCTGAAAATGCTACCGCCCGCTCCACCACCGTTTAACATTCAAAGTCGTTTACTCTCCCATAATCATCTCCTGATGCTTGCCCGCAGCACACGGAAAATGCAGGCGACGAGCGTAATACGACTATTTCCTACACGGAGAAGTGACTAAGGTCCCTTTGTTCCCCACTGCTCTTTGTGCTCGTTGGGGGGGGGGAGCAGAGGGGATAAAGGATGGCAGAAGCGCTAGTCGATTGCTTTATCGTCAAGGAGTTCATCCTTGGAAACGGCTCCATTCTATGGAAGAAAAACTCGTTAGCTGAATTTTCCCGTGAAGCAAATATCCCGAAGCCTTTTCCCGAGGAGTTTATTCCTAGGGCGCTGATAGTCTATCCACTTCGTCAGAGTACTCCGCCCTGAACACATCGCCCTTCCGAGACATTTTACAGTTATGTTCCGCCCCCCCCCGTAAAACCCGAGTATTTTTTTCTTGCCGAGCATAAACCACCAGCCTTCCGAACCCGGTGGATGGAATGTTCACCATTTCCCGTCACCATGTTTCCCCATTTCTTTCACCACTAGCGAAGGAAGGGAAGAATTTTTCCTGCTGATCTCAAGCGGAGAAAAGATTTTTTTGATGAAATTTTATAAAACATAATTGCATCCATGCGTCCACTCTCACTCCCGACGGAATCTAGCCTCGATGCCTGGGAATTCAGTAAGTACCGATGAGGCCAAATTTAATAGAAATCCGCCAAGTTTGCGCTCACTTTTCTAAATCCCCCTCTCGTTACTATTATATGATGATAAGATATATGCCTTAGTCACCACGAGAGCATTCAATAGGAAAGCTGAGTTCGGACCATTATACAGGCGTTTATCAAGTAAATTCAAACACTGTCGTGAACCAAAATTAACAAGGACAATAAGGTAAAAGAATTCAATAAAATACTTATTTAAAAAACCACCTCAACACATAAAATAAATATCATAAGAAGTTGTCACCCATTATTAACAAACTAGGGAGACTACCTCCTCTTATTTAAGTACAAAAGTCACCTAAGAAACGCACAACATTGGATGCTCTAGCCACTTGAGCAATCGAGAAAACATAATTTACACTGATATCTGCGATGTTTTAAAGGGCCCAAGTGCTACGATTACTTGGCCAAAAGATGGCGTTAGAGAGCATCCACCCCGCAAGTGGAGAGATCCGGTGTTCAAGTCCCAGTAGAGGAAATATTTTTACACTCGTGGTCTGTTTGATTCCGCCTTCTCCAACTCTCCTGTGTTCGTCCTTCATGTATCTTCATATCCCCTTTCTTCATAGTATATCTATTTCTATGTGAATGAATATTTGTTCGCCGTATGGCGTGATATATATATATATATATATATATATATATATATATATATATATATATATATATATATATATATATATATTAAGTAATCTACCGGTTAAGGTAGGTTTTTGGATGGACCCAACTATCAAATAAACATTTTGTGACTCCCGAACTAGCAAAATAATCTATATCAGGTCCCTCTTCATCTCGGTGTACTTCTTTCCTCCCTTCATCTCGTCCAACATCCCTATCCTGTTCCTACTCTTACCTCGCTTGCCCAACATTCTTCCCTCTATTACCCTCTTCAACATTCCACTACCGCTCAATACGCCCTTCATCCATTTTTCCTGCCTCCATACGATTTCTCTCAACAAACCCCTCTCCTCCCCCACCATTTCTAGTACTTCCTCATTTGTTTTCCTTTCGGTCCATTTCACCATCTCCATTCTTCTCCACACCCACATTTCAAAAGCCTCCAATCTACGTCTATCCTCCTGCTTCAGCGACCACGTTTCTCCGCCGTACATAGCTACGCTCCATATCAGAGTTTTTACGAGTCTTGTCTTAACATCCCTACTCAACGTCCCCGTCATCAACTCCCTCCTCTTTGAGAAAGCCTCCTTGCCTAGCGCAATTCTTCTCCTTACGTCCCTACCACTTTGACCGTGTTGGTCCAAAACACTTCCGAGATATGTAAACTGTTCTACCTGCTCTATTTTTTCCCCGCCTATTTTAATATTTAGCTTAGCCTTTTTCTTTCTGGAAAATCGCATAACCTTTGTTTTATTAATATTTATTCTCATCCCATATTTATCGCACTGAACCTCCAATTCACTCAACAATGCTTGCAACCCCTTGGCTGACTGACCAACTAATGCTTGGTCATCAGCAAACCTAACCGATTTTACGAATTCCCCTCCGACTTTCATTCCTACCTCCAGTTCTTCCCATGCCTCTTTAATCATTTCCTCTACATATACGTTGAACAGTACCGGTGACAATGGGCAACCCTGCCTTACACCTCTTCCTAACACTGCCCATCCGGACTCTCCGTTCCCCACTCGCACCTGAGCAGTCTGAGACATGTATAGGTTGCGGATCAGTCTCCTGTCCCTCCAATCCATTCCTATTTTCTGCAATAAACACATTAATTTTTCCCAATTCACTCTATCAAACGCTTTTTCGAAATCTACAAAACAGGCAAAAACGTCCTGATTGTATTCTATATTCCTCTCGACTAGTGATCTCATTACTGCAATGGCATCACGCGTACCCCTTTTATATATATAAAAACCGCCTTCCCCACATGTCCTGTGTTCGCCTTTTATGTGTTTTCCTATCCCCTTTCCTTATACCTATTTCTGTTTGAATGAATATATATATATATATATATATAAATTATATGTATAATTTTTACGAAAATAATCATACATACAGATATGTATTACTACTAAAAGATTTAGGAAAATATGGGAGGTAGAAACTATATGGACTGATTCGTTGCATCTGTTAGGAAGGAATCTGGCCAGAAGACTATGTGCGAGCAGCCTTAGTTCCTTCACCGAAAAAGGTAAAGTTACATTATGTGCGGACTACAGAACAATAATTTTGATCTCCCACGCAGCTAAATATGTTCGCAGGGTCATGAAATAAAGGATATAGAGTAGGGAAAATGATTACTTAGGGGATGACCAGCTCGGGTTTAGGAAGGGGAGGGGTACGCGCGATGCCATTGAAGTAATGAGATCAATAATCGACAGGAACATAGAATACAACCATTACATATTTCCCTGTTTCGCACATTTTGAAAGGGCGTTTGATAGAGTGAAAGGGGAAAAACTATTGTGTATATTGCAGAAAAAAGTAATAATTGGAGGAACAGGAGTCTAATCCGCAACCTTTAGATGTCTCAGACTGCTCAGGTGCGAGAGGGGAAAAGGAGACTCTGAATGGGCAGTGTTAGGAAGGTAGGGTTGCCCATTGTCACCGGTGCTGTTCAACGTACATGTGGAGGAAATGATTGAAGAGGCATGGGAAGAACTGGAGGTAGGAATGAAAGTCGGAGGGTTATTCGTAAAACCAGTTAGGTTTTCTGAATACCAGGCTCTAGTTTTTCAGTCAGCCAAGACCTTGAATGCTTTTCTGAGTGAATTGGAAATTCAGTGCAATATAGTAGATATGGGATGAAAATCAATATAAAAAGGAAAGGTTATACGAATTTCCAGAAAGAGAAAAGCAAGGTTACCAATAAATGGGAGGGAAAAACTAGAGCAGGTTGAACATTTTACGTATCTCGCAAGAATGTTGGATCAACATGGTCAAAGTAGTAGTAATGAAAGCAGAAGAATTGCGCTATGCAAAAAGGAGGAAGATGATGACAGGGACGTTGAGTAAGGATATAAAAAAAGGCTCGTCAAAACTTTGATATGGAGCGTTGTCATGTACGGCGGAAACATAGTCGCTACAGTAGGATGAGAGTCATAGATTGGAGGCTTTTGAAATATGGGTGTGGAGAAGGATAGACACGGTGAAAACGACCGAAAGGAGCACCATTGATGAAGTGCTACTCAGAAGTAGGTGGGTGAGCGGAGGGGATTTAAGGAGAAATCATAAGGAGGCAGGAAAATGGATGAAGATATTATTGATCAGCAGTGGGATGTAGAAGACTGTAATGAATGGGATAATGTTATGCAAAAGAGGAAAGGGCCGGAACAGGATAGGGATGTTGGACGGGGTGAAGGGAGGAAGGACGTACACAGAGATGAAGAGGGACCTGTTGGGCTTGTCGTAGAGTAGGATTTTGGGTTGTGTTTTGTTCGGAGAAACAATATAGTATTTACTTGGTAGCTGTGCCCATCCAAAATCTACTTCAACCGGTAGATTACTTAAAAAAAAAAAAAATATATATATATATATATATTTATTTATTTATTTATTTATACATGTATGTTTGTGTGGGCGTGCATGTAACTCCGTCAAACCGACCCCAGAGATTAAATTGTTACCTTCCGCGAGTGAGCAGCACTTGTACGTCAGGGTATGTAGCGTATAACAAGGGGAACACGACAGACGTGAACCGAATAACCACTTTCTCGGAGCCTTTGCCGCATCGAGTTTCTGACCCCGGGAACCCTGCTATAGCCCCTCGCAACCAGCTCCATTTGACCCACTTTCACTTTTAATTGAATCCCTTCCCTGTATCCATTTGGTTGGCCCCAGTAAGCCATCGTCGTTACCCCGTTCGCCTGCCCTCCACGCCGCTGCTGCCCGCCGTCCCTCTCCACAAAATTCACTCCACACGGGATACTAATTCGAACAAGTTTCCACCTCCCCCAAATCCCTCACTCTTTTCCCCACTCATATATTCACTTCCGCTCTTTGATCGCCAAACCTTGCTTCCTTCTCCCTATCCGTACCACCCTCACCGAAGCACTCCTTTCGCAACTCACTCGCTCACCACGAAGTCATCGCTTCGCTTATTTTCCGCCCTCATGCCACACCCTTTCCTCCCCGCCGTTCCCTTGATTTTTTGTGGCTCCTGGAGAATGTTTTGAAGAGGGTTACGTTTCGATAGCCCCTCCAAACAAGCACGCCGCGTGACTACGTAATGCTCAAAATACACGACCAATTCGGGTCATGTCAAAATTGTCGGTCCTCAACATGAGAAGTTTATTGTCCAAAGCACAACCCACTGATGTACGTTTCAGCAAAACTTCATAACAATTACACATGTATGTCCTATTCTCTAGAATATATTTAAGGTCAGGTAAACATATAAAACCATTCAAACAACATAAAATCTCAATTCACGTATATTTACGAGCCAACTTTTAATGCCATTAGCCTAATGATGAGAGGCAGGCATTTGTTGGGACAAAAAAAATTTGAACCTCAAAGAACTTCTAAACTTTGTAACCCTTACCGGTAAATTAGACACCCTAAAAGTTTCCGATGAAAAAAAAAACAAATTTTGGGCCAATTTATTGGGAAAAATCAATTCCTTCTCCAGACCTTTCAATACGTAGGCATTCTATCTTCCCTCCGAGTCGTTTATTCAAATGAACACTTTTGCATTAACTCCTTCCATTAAAATGCCTATACTAAAGTTCACTGCATTTCAAAATCTCCTTCATTCACTTTTTCAGCCTTCTTCTAGTTTTGATAAACAAACTTCGTTATTCATCTGATATGTCCAACAAATTTCATTTGTTGTATTTCCCCCAATTTTACTATTATTCCCTTGTCACATTTCTCAAATGCTTCAATCTACACGCATATATTTTCTATTCTATGACCAAACCTTGAAACCATTCTACACTCCTTCCAGTTTTCACCAATATATTCTATCCGTTTCGTCCAAAGTCCCTGTCTAAAATTTTTAGTTCACGCGTCCATGTATCATCCCTACTATAAAATACAACCTTGACGTTGTGGAAGGGCTTGTGCGTTTCGTTTACCCCAGGAGATGGGCTGGCGTGAGCAATTATAATGAAACTTGGCAGGGTTACCCGCACAAGATCGGTCGAAGGTTAGGAGCCAGACAAAAGGTAGTACATGCAAAGTCTGTCCCCAAGGGAGGCGGCTGCGAAGTCATCTGACCCCATTGCGACGGTCATTAAGTGCTGATACCACGTTAAAAACGATATTGAGTAAGGCAACGGGAAACCACCTCAATTATTATTCCCAAAATTTGTATTATGGACAATAGAGAGTAACAGTCCTGGCAACTATGGAACTTGGCCCAAATGGCCGTGTGTCGTGCCCGGCTGTGGGAGAGGCAAGACTTCCACGGTCGTTATCTATCGTACCCTTGCAAAGCAAAACCGACAGCGGCAGGACTGAATATACAGAAGAAGAAGACCGAATCAGTTAGAATAGGAATTTGGAATGTTAGGACAATGTTTAGGAGAGGAAAATCAGAGAATATTAAGCGAGAGATGGAAAGAGGAAACATAAATAGCATAGGTCTATGCCAGGTGAAATGGAAGGATAGCGGGAATTACTAGAGTGATAGTTATAGGGTAATGTACATCGTAGGGGAAGAGAGCAACGAGAGGTTGCCATAGTATTGAACAAAGATGTACAAAGAAGAGTAATCAACATAGTACAAGTAACGGAGAGAATATTTGTCAGTAGATATAAAAATAGAACTGACGAATATGGTCATTGTTCTGGTTTAAATGTCACCAAGCAATCGTAAGGAGGATGAAGTCGGTAGGACATACGATGAGTTAGAGGACATAATCACGTGTGTTCCTGCAGGGAAATATTTGATAGTGATGGGGGATTGGAATGCGACGGTAGGCGAAGGAAGAGATGGTGGTGAGGTGGGGGACTATGGGTTAGGCACGAGGAATGAACGCGGGGAGAAAGCAATTGAATTCTGCAGGAGACAGTGGTTAGTCCTCACCAACCCATGGTTTAGGCTCCACAAAAGGCATAGGTATACATGGAAGGTGCCAGGTGACTCAAAAAGATATCAGTTACATTATATCCTTGTCAGGCACAGTTTTAGGAACAGTGCGATAAATTCGTACAGCTTCCCGGGAGCGGATACGGACGGGTTAGGAAATGGAATGTAGAAGCATTAACTGGACTGACAAGGAAGGATTATCAGCAGGCTGTAGAGAAAATTATGATTGAGGCAAAAGGGTTGAGTACTATCCAGGAAAAATAGGAATGAATCAAGAAAGGGATATCGAAAGCAGCAAAAGAAACAATAGGTACTATTAACAGGAAAAGAAGAAGAAAACCTTGCATCTCAGATAGTTGATTTAATTTAGTATGCAATTAAATATTTTCCTAAGGTGACGTTTTACGAGTACCTAGTAATTTTTATGGCCCGTTATTTTTCTACCTGCCTAATTATTCCCAGCTACCGAATATGATATTTATTTCATTCTTATGCTGTGCATGAGAACCCTAAGAACGCCGTAACGCATACAAATGAGTAATTCCTCGTTTGATGGTAATCTTTTCGCGTAAACCCGTTAAATACATTTGTAAAACTAATGCATAAATATGTAGCAGTATGCATTTTTTTACTTTCACTATTTATGAAACGTCTTTGGAATATGTTGATTTAATTCGGGGCAATTGCTCTAACACCTCTTTCAATTACGGAATGATAAAAAGCTTCAGCAGTGACTTAATTAAAAAAATCCGTTGTCGAGTCATTATACGAACGAAAGGATATTTCCGCGCGGAAATCATTGCGGTATTTACCAACGAACTCAAAGTAACTTTATCCAATAGAAATAATTGAAACCTAAAAGGGTTGGGGTAGCTTTCAACTTTCAGACCCTCTCGGAAGGGCGGACACCTTTTCATCGTTTCAGGGCCGACGCCCCGTCAAAACGGCAATGCGCAAAAACGGCGTTACACCGCATTCTCACCACTTTCCGGCAAAAATGAACTCTTATTTCCCTCCTTCCCTTCTTCTTCGAACCGTCACCCTCCCGTTTCCACACCTATTTCCTCACGCTCTTTTTATTCTTTTCCTTCCTTCCCTCCCACGAGCGTCCGCAGAGCGGTAATCCTGCCCACTTCCATTTGCTACAACCTACTTCCTGCTCCTTCCTCTCACGCTCCCTCCACACCCGCGCAAGGGCACGCTCCCCTCCCTCTAGTCCTCAGAAACTCTCCATCTCACTCCACCCCTTACATACATCTCTCTCTCTCTCTCTCCCTCGTTCTCTCGTTCACCCCTCCCATCCCCATGGTCTGTTGCAGGCTTTCCCTTTCATTCAATAACAGTTCCATCTTATCTAACCCCATCCCTTCTCCCATCTCTCTCCCTCCTCCATCTCTTCCCCTCTCCCTACTTCCTCCCCTCGCTTTCTCCTTTCAGGTCATTCGGTCGCTCTATCGTCTCTCGACTTTATTTCTCTCCCCTGCACACCATTTCTCCTTCATCTCTCCCCTCTGACCCCACTTTCCTCAGACCCTCCGACGCATTTCTACCCAGAAACCATTAGCTGGACGATCAGCGTCCCCCTCAGGCTCGATCCGCAATGCCTCCAATTGGATTTCTATCTAAATTATCGCACTCTTTTGATGCCCACTCCCCATCTCGCTTCTATCTGAGTTCCCTCTAAGTCGTTCCAAATGGGGGAAGATGTGACCCCATAGGGCAGATCCAGGTCACGTGGAATGGAGGAGAAATGTAATAGTTTCCATAACCATGTATTTTAAATACTACTAAAGGAGAGAGATAAGGGGAAAAAATTTTCGAATTCCACGAGATGTGCATAATTCGGGAAATAAGAATTTTAAGCGGCTCCACCTACCACTTAGAGGTACGAATATCTTCACAAAAGAACAAATGCCGATATACTATTAGAACGTAATCATCCCTAAACTGAAAAATAAAAAAGGACAGACAAATATGAAAACTTTCGGGCAATTTTCCTGACCAACCATGTATCGAAGAATAAAACAGAAGTACGGACATCCGAGGAATGGAGGAGAGAGAATGAAAGGATATTCAAGTAAGGTTCAATTCGAATCGAAGAGATGTGAAGAAGTATGGGGGTAAAATAACGCGTATTTTAAATTAAATTGGAATGTACAACCAAGGAAGATATCCGAATTCCAAAATTAAATCTATAAATCTGTGTAAAATTCAAAGATCAACGACAAAAGATGGAACCATGGATAAAAATTATGAAAGCTTAAAAAAAGTTAACTTTTTGGCCCACAGGAGGGATGGATTCATTACCCCTTAACTTTAATGTTTAAGTACTTCATTTAGAAGGAAAAAATGATAGAGGGAAAAACAACAGGTACTTAATATACGCTATGATAGATATAGACTGCGTCCCGCGGAAAATTGTCGGTATTTCCGGGATGAAAATTGACCAGACGAGGAGAATAGGGGCTAGTACGTAGTTTACACCTAACAATATCTGCATAGCCCCTAAGCTCGTAGTTAAAACATTAGGCCGAAGAAAACGTTTTCCCTTGAGATAAACAGGAGTAAAACCTATTTACGTGCCTGAAGACAAATCAATAAAATATGTTTTAGATTATAATGGGAAAGGTTGGTTGAAAAATGGAAAACTTTTTGTATTTGAACAGCAGAGGAATCAAGTAAGATTTATTAATCCAGAGAACGCAAGAAAGGTGGTTTCATATGAGATTAAACAATTTTAAGCGACAAATGGTACCAGTCTAGACATAAGGAAGGGTCTCATTAAAACTTATTCTTGGCCTTTATTTTTCTGTGCTTGTGAATTATGGGTGGTTGCAGAAGTGGGGATAAAGTCACGAACAAGTGGTTCTAGAAGAGAATTTTTAAAATAAAATGAAGTTGCTTAGCAAAAAAATGGACTGAGAAGAGTTGGTGAGGGGAGAATGCGAGGGATGGCATTTACCATGAGAGGAGGCAAACTATTGCATTCATTTTGAGAAATAAAAGTTTATGAAGACCACAATGGAAGTAAAAATAATAGTAAAATCTACGAATAAAAATCAAGGTTGGTACAGTGACGATTCCCTTGATATTACTAACAAAACATGCCTTACAACCAGCTCTACAATAAGCTCCTCTTCCATTCCCAAAATTGCTTCCTCCCTCAATTTATTCCGTTCAATATCCCTATCCTATTTCTGCCCCTTCCTCGTTTGCCTATAATTTTCCTCTCTATCTCAGCCTTCAACATGCCATTGCCGATCAATAGGCTTTTAATCCATTTTTCCTCTCTCAGGATTTCTCCCAACAATCCCCTCTCCTCGTCCACCATATAGCACTTGCTCATTTTGTTTTGCTTTAAGACCACTTCACCTTTTCTATCCGTCTACACTCCAACATTGCAAAAGCCTCAAATCTATAATTATTACTGCTACGACAATAACTACTTCAATTAACATGTTTCCGCATCGTACAAAAGCCACGCTCAATATAAAATTTTCAATAAGCATTTTCTTTCCCATGGACTTTCATTCCTATGCCCAGTTCTTCCCATGCCCTATCAATCATTTTCTTCACATATTCGGCGTACATGAAAAAATTTTCAAATTACATAGCCTGGCTCCAAGTGGGGAGGAAGGTATGGAGAGTAAGGGAGAGGGGGTAAATTGAGTAGTTAGGGGTGATTCCGCGAGCGAGGCACTGGCTGTCATTTCCTTTGATTTCATTTCCTTTATTCACCTTCCTATCTAATCGTCGAGTATACCTGGACCAAAGCCACCTTTATCCACGTCATATTCTCTTCCAATATCTTCCTAAGTTTAGTGTCCTTCCATCAATCAGTTCTTATATTCCTTTCATTTCTCTTGGATCCTTACTGTGTCAACCATTATCTTATGCGGCTTAACTCTAACTGTCAGCACAGATGATCCCTTCTTTCTTCCCGATAGCATTTTAGCCTACTTATATGGCGCACCAATTTCACCCTTCTTCTGTTCCATATCTGCGCACTCCGTCTTCCATCCCGCTTCCTTTGCTCTATTTGTAACCCATCTCAATGCATTCCAAATAACATATATTAAAATAAAATATGTACCATATTTGGAAATATGCCAATTACACACAGAAATCCACCATGTTCACTATTTAATCCCTCAGAAGAATTCACTCTGTTTTACTGGACGGTGGATGTGCGTCCCTTGCGTATGAATGCAGTTACGTGTATTAGACGTAACATTAACAGAATATAAACACACGGATCCACTAAAATCAAGATCTAGATCAAAGATCAAAAGCACTGAGATTCGACGCTCACCTTCTATTTAGTGACACAAAATCACGGCCTTGAGAAAGACCCCTACAAATAACCTCCTGAATTAACCCTTTACGCGACAACTAAACGCAATTAACGCTCAACACGAATGCTCACAAATAAAAACGTACATTTATCGCATCGGTTATCTATTAAAATAGCATAAGGATGATGGAAATAATAGGAAGAATCAGAGAGCCAGGCAGGGAGGATGCTGACAGAGGGAAGTTCTGTCAATGGAGTTGGGAATATAGAGAGAACTTAGAGGGGCTCATGAGTTCAAAGAATGGATTTTGGTATATCCAGGGATGGAGGAGGAGACAGAGATCACCAGAACTTACATGCGTAGGATGAAAGAGAGGAGATAAAGAAAAGGTAAGGAAAACCCAAGGGGGAGAAGCAAGAAAATAAGTGGTTCGTTCATGTGCTAAGGTCACCCAACACCTTTATCAGGCCTGGAAGTAGCTATAAGATGTGGTTGAGTATGAAATACGCAGGCATTTTTTGTGATTACAACAGAAATGGCTGCACCGTGAACGGCACCAGGTTCGTACTTCTGCCCCTAGAGTGAGTAGCGTTTTAATGCTTAAAAAGGCGTTATTTGGTGTACGAGAAGAACGTGTCATGTGTGTGATACACGGACGAGGTTTAGCACCCATGGAATTTAATCGTCGAATGAGTGAGACATGAGGTAATTCTGTTGTGGATGTGAAAAATATGCGTTTATGGGTGCGATAGTTCAAAGAAGATTGATTGACCGGCCACGGGCCATGAGATTTTTCCAGAGGAAACGGAGGCCCTCATGAGAAGCGCTCATGACGGTAATGGAATCATAGTGCCGACGTGGAAGGTGTATGTATTCTGAGAGATTATAACGAGAAACAATAGAATTTCCTTGTGAAAGATAAAAAAAGGACTTTAGGACTTGAGCTAACCTCGTAGCAACGATCTCTCGGCTACATCCACATTAGTAAAAGCTAGTGAGCCGTGATGTGATCTACAGGTGTAAAAACTCGGTAATTAAGTTTCGTGCTTTCTACGCTCTTAGGTCTTAGCGTTGTACTGCAGAGGCTTTAACAAACGCTGATCAAATAGTCTTTCAGTCCATTTTTTTTTATTTCCTCAAAAATAGGAAAGGGGAACATCATTTTATCGCATATATCCGGTTAAATCCGTCGCATAATTTCAATCCCTTTCCTGTCTGCTTTCTTTTATACGAATAAAACGAAATAAACATAAGATGGTCAGAAAAACTTATATTTTGCTCAATTTACAAAAATATAATTATGTTTTCTTCAGAAATTTATTTCACAGACGATGAATATTATTTAAAGCGTGAAAAATTACTTCCTTCCCTGCTTTGCAATGAATTTACGAACACATTACTATCTACAGTTTGATATTATTTTCGAGAAATGGGAGGTAAGCAGCAAAATACGAGTCATAGGTCTGTGATGAAGCGTCATTTAATATCGATCTTGATAGTTGTGCTGCAAGCTTCTATATGTGTGGTGAGTATTATCTAAACTCGGGAAAAGTTGATTTGATTTTTGAACTGATAGCAAACCTTGCAAAGACTGCAATTTATTTCTGAACTCTAAAACATCGAACCACGCAATGGAGATGCTCCTCATATCGTATTATAATACCTGACTCAAGGGCTACAGATTCTGCCCCTTATTAACCGTAATCGCTGGCGGTTAACCAGCGTGCATAATTGCCCTTATACCTTGCATCGTGGCGTGTAAGGAGGTAATTTTCCGGGAATCCGATAAACTAACTAGCGGACTGGGAGATTCAGGTGGGTAACGCACTCGCCGGTTAAACTAAAGTTCTCCGGTTTGAGCTCTATCTCGGGCGTGGGTGTTGGGTCAACTCTATTGGATGCAACCCCTAGGAAACCTGATGACAAGGCAAAGGCGTATCGGGATCCCAAGGGCCGAACAGTCAACCGAAAAAAAAAGAGAAAAAATAACTTACTACGAATGCAATGGGACAGATAGAATTCTGGTAATTCAAATATAATCTAAGCTGGATTTTAGCGCAAAAGATTTATCGTTTCTTAATCAACGCCACTACGAATCAGCACATCAAATTCTTTTACCATTCAGCTGTTAAGCAGACTAGCACTGGGGCTAGAATAAGTCGTGCTCTTGTCAAATCACACCGACCAAAAGTAGAATATAGAGATCAAATAATCGTCATTATATGTTTGTAATAAATATGTCTTATTAATATCGTACATTTTACACAGCGATAATTAATGTGAAAGAATTAATAAGTCCTGCTTTCAGAGAGAACTCATTCAATTACACAGGCCTACAAAAAAAATTTTTTTTTTGTGCCGGGAATCTTTCTGATGATTTTAACTATATTTTTAGAGCTGAATCCAAATATGAAATCCGTTTTTATTTAACAGCTCTACTTTTTTAGATATGGCACATCTTACGATTAGTTGTTTTAATATTTGATATATTCCGGAAAATAATTTTCAAAGTTAAATAAATCTATAAGTATACTAATTTATAACCACTCTGCGGTGTTCCTTTTATTTTCAATAAACTGTCAATAAGTTGTATGTATATTTCTATATTGTAGGCCAATGAGATAATTATTAATATAATATTCCCATATCATCATGTAGAAGATTTTTTTACATAAGTAACAACATATCTCTATCTTGAAAACTATAGCTGATAGGAGAAAACTAGTGTCATAATTGGATTCAGCACCCCAATTGTTCTTTAAATCAGCATTAAAAGCTCCGGCACCAAAACCACTGTTGGCCTGTCTTATTAATATAATATTCCCATATCATCATGTAGAAGATTTTTTTACGTAAGTAACAACATATCTACATCTTGAAAACTATAGCTGATAGGAAAAAACTAGTGCCATAATTGGATTCAGCAACCCCAATTGTTCTTTAAATCAGCACTAAAAGCTCCGGCACCAAAACCACTGTTGGCCTGTGTTATCATAGGGATCTCGCAAAAATAATTTTTACCTTAATGGCAACTGACAGGTTTGTTTGCAGCAGTAGTAATACAATTTTTATTATGCAAACGCCTACTCTTTACAAGAAATATGATGATAATCATGTAAGGATTGAGGTACGTACATATTAGTTATACAATCATTTCATCAAATGGTTATACAAATTTCCATTCATTTTAGCAACTAAAGAAAACAAGAAATGCATGCATGTTATGTGGTTTTTGTAAAATTATAAAAACATCTTTGCTTATAAAAACTGTAGTCATTACAGCAACGTGTTTAGTATATTATAGCACTATGTTTGCGCCGAAAGTTATCACGAAAGTAGTATTTGTGCACGGGTTTTAACTTGAACCCGATGACGGTACAAGTCACAGTCTAAACTAAAGCCATGGTAGGGCACGTTGTTGCCACAAAGTTGTCCATTAATGGATCCACATATCGAAGTTTCGAGATTCAACCGACGATCTTTAAATAAAGCAGCAAGATCGTTGTCACACTCTGAGTTAATTGTATCACAAGAATCTCCAACCTACGAACGAGTAACCCAATTTTGCATTTAAACTAAAAAATATTGAAAGAAAATTAATGAAACAATCAGTAAGAAAGAATTCTAATTGTAATGGTCCACTCTATGAGAAGATAAACAATAGCGGATGAAACAATTCGCGTTCACGGGCAATATTCGGAGGTAAATGGTCTTATTAGCAGGAAAAGAAGGATAATTGAACGAACAAAGGAAACATTGAGCAGTTAAAAGAGGATGAACAGATAAATGAGAAAGCGAAGATCCGCAAAGAAAATTTCAGTGAAGATTAATGAAGCATAAAGCTGTTCCGTTTCAGAAACTTCATCTTTGAGAAAAGAGGACGAACGTAGATTGAAGATTTTTGAGATGATGATACGGGGAAAATAAACTTGATAGGGACGAAGACAAAACGAATAAGTGCTAAATGGGGTTTGAGAAGAGAGGAACTTACTGGAGAAAAAAGGCAAGAAGACGGATGAAATGGATAGTGGGTTGTTGACTCTGACGATATGTGCAGGATGAAACATGTTGCCTTAAGCAAAGTGTGAGAAAAATTGTGCTTATATTCCATGGTGAGTTGTTTTGAGTCTTATACCAATTTTATATTAGTTTTTAACTATGATTAATAGTCACAATAACCTGTGAAAAGTAAAACGCTCTAAAACATGATCTTGTAAAAGATATCGAGGGTGCTCTTGCGCGAATACTGTTATATTCTATACAGCACCCCCTGCAGTATCCTAGGCGATTGACTCCCAAACTTTTGAATCACCACAAGGAGATCAATAAAAGCCTTTCATTGTAATGGCATCGTGGACGTCCAAACTGAGGAAAAGCATTTCTCTAGGAACTAAAAGTAATCCCTAAGTTTGTATGAGAAACCTTCGTCCCAAGTTCTCGATGGGTGGCGTTACGCGTAATCGTATCCAAGATTTTGAGGATACCACTCAATATCTAAAGCTGTTATATTTGGGAGTGCTATTTTGGGAAGGAATTATCGGGAAAACGTTACGAGGAAACTTTTTTGGCAATAATGACCGTTTATGGAAAATGGAGGTTCGGGAAAGTGATTTTTAAGCGAAGCGAAATTTCGGGGGAAGTGATATAAATCGTCGTTTTCCCACCAGTTAATCCACTATTAATCCTGATAAAAGGGACTGAATGGAAAGGAGGAATTCTCGTGACATTCACAAGAGAATCAGAACTGCGATTTGGTGCATTGGGAACCGGAAAACGACCAAAAGCGAATGAATCAGAATACGTTGAAGAGCGAGGGTCAAAATCCAGGATAGGGCGATTGGTGAGGAGGATACGACCTTTGGAGTAGCTTTTAAAACTAGAAAGAGGAGGGATTCTACGATTCTCGTACTTCATTCTGAAGGGTCTTAATTGTGGATGGAAATATTCTTTTTCAAAAATTAATAAAAATGAGTCTTTCTCCATGGATTTGATCAGTGACGCGTTCCTTGCCTTATGAATGGATTCTTCTGAATATAAATCTAATACCTAAAGCCTAATGTTAACGACTGCGGCACCGAAAATTCAAATAATATTGTGGGCATAAGGCAACTTTACGTGCTTTTTGATTCAATTAAAAAATATTTGGCACCTCAGCGTTGCTCGTAAGCATGTTTCCAGTACTTATCTATTTAAATTTATCCGAAGTGGGAATCAGTAAATGAATTCTCATATTAAAACCGCATTTTAAAAATATTCTTGGTTTTTTCTGAATCAGCCAATTAGAGCGCATGAGGAAGGAAAAGCAATACAGATAAGGACCTTCATCTACATCCACATAATAACCGCAAGCCGTCACAAGGGCGTGTGGCTAAAGGTGTAAGGGTTGTATAGGTGTAATTAGCCATACGTGCATGCAAAAATATTAATGCATGCAAGCATCTGACGGTATTTTAGCTAATATACATTAAAACACTCGTGCATTTGTGTGAAGTGCATTAAATTTTACTCTTTAATTTAGAAATATTCTCGATTTTATTACGCTTGCGCTTCTTGCGGGAAAATAACGGGTAGTTGAATTTGTCGGTGACGAAGTCTATCTCTCTTATTTTATCCCATTCATCGAATCTAACTAAATAATTAATTATCATTATATTGCAAGGATTGCTGAGTGTATTGGAGAATCAGAGCGATACCGTGGAATGTGAATAAATGCAAATAAACAAAGGTTATGCGATTTTACAGAAAGAGAAAGGCTTAAACATTAAAATTGGAGGGATATACTAGAGCAGGCAGAATATTTTACGCATCTCGGAAGTGTTCTGGACCAATACGGTCAAAATGGTAGGGACGTAAAGAGAGGAATTGCCCTACGCAACGAGGCATTCACGAGGAGGGAGTGGTTAATAGGTACAATGAGTAAGGATGCCAAGACAAGATTCGTCAAAACTTTGATGTGGAGACTAGATTTGTACAGCGCGAAAACATGGTCACTGAAGCAGGATGATGAAAGTACTTAAGATTGTAAGAAGTAAGATTGGAGGCTTTTGAAATGTGGGTGTGGAGAAAAATGGAGAAAGTGGAATGGACCGAAAGGAAAACAGGTACAAAATTCAATGCTACTTCATCTATCAAGTGATGTAATAATTGACGAATCCTGGTCTTCGACTATAGAACCTGCTGAATAATTCTAAGTATGCTGTCCTCTCTTGTCGAACAACTTCGAATCTTTCTTCTCGGGACAATGGACAATAGGTGGTGCGCTGATTAAAATGGAGGCCTTTGAACCCGGAGCATGGAGACCGGAAAGGCAGTTAACAGACCTCCCCTCGAGCAGTGGGTACAACACCTTGCATGTTGCATGTAAGGATCCTCATATCCACCCCTGCGACCCGAATCTCGTCCAATCCGTTGACACCGGTTCCCGAAAACCCCTCTACAGGCCATGGCTTCACACAACCTTCGACCCCATTCAATTCCGTCCTCTTAATCGTCGTGCGGGGAAGACATTAATCGCAACGACCAGCGGCGCGTAATGCTATCTGTACATTCACATGGTACACCCGCTGTGCTCTCTCTCTCTCACCGGGCTCAGTGTCTAATGCACTCGCAATCAACGGGTCGGGTTGGTATCTGCGTCCAGCCAGCGATCCATCAAGGGGTATGCGTGTGCAGGCAATGCGACGGTTGTCGCCCAATCAATATCCTGACTGCTGGGGGGATCATTCATTAGGGCGGACTGAAATTAGAAGCGAAGCGCTGGGGTATCGACGTCGGGCACTCCTGAGCTACCGCAGTCAAGTGTATTAGAAGGTCAACTAGCTTGCGACACGGCAAGGCGACCACTAATGTTCCGCCTCACTGGTCATACGAACGGCGGGGGTACAGGGAGTGAAATCAGGGAGACTTTATGGAAAATCGAAGCGGTCCTCGCTCGTTCGGTCGACGCGGGAGTATGCGGGACACTTGATCAAGTGCCGACTTCTTCGAGGACCCAGCTGAAACTTGTGGAGCTATGCGGTGTAGCACGCGACCCGAGATGGTAAAACTCAGTTGTGTGGGCTCGAATAAGAGCGTGTCACCAGGGTTCGGGATAATTAAGTTTGAGCAAGAGGATGTTATAATGACCATAATACTTAAGTCTGTCCTCAAAATTAAGCAAAGAGTTTTAAGCAGGATTGTTTTTGCTTGCACCGTTTCTTTTGCTTACTGTGGATGGAGAACATTTTATAATAAAATTATATACATAATTCGCAAGGTTTATTGCAACGATTGATTATTCCTGATCACCTAAGAACGCATTGTGTAAATGATTTCGAATAAAACTTTTCATTCAGGATTATTTAAACACTGATCGAATTGCAAAATGAGTTGCAAAAATGATTTTTAATTAAATATAATATAAAATATCCTCTTATGTCAATAAAAAATGAAATTTCGTGCTGTAGTAGCCCAATTTTTTCAGTACAAACACACAACTTAAGCAATTAGTATATATTATCACAGCGAAATACATTTTAGTCAAAACAATTTCCGCTTTTTTCTTGGAAATCTGTGCGTATTGGGTGAATTAATAACAGCGCTGATAATTCTGTTAGATGAGGAGAGTGCGGGCTCACATCTTATGGATCACCAGAGGAAGAGAGAGGGGGAAAAATGCGAGAATGACCTTTAGTATTTAAGGACGGTCAACAAGAACTCTTCATGTCGAACTCGTTGAAAAAAAGGCGCAAAAATTCTTTTTTCGCTTTCGATGAGAGATAATTAAGAAAGAATAAAGGTTACGAAGCGTTATATCTCAATCAAAAGTAATCCTCCATGACTAAGACGAAATGGATAAATATTCGGGACAGCCATTGTGGAATCATCACTTTTTTCCATGCGCTCTTAAGGACACCATGGATTTGAATGAAACAATCGAAAATTAAAATAAGTTGTATTTTGACTTGAAAAGTGAATGCATTCTTTTGGAACTGGTATTTGAACTGGAACTATATTATGTCGGAAGCAAATAGCTGGATAAAATTTGTTGGATTGGCAATCCGTAAATACAGGAAAGTTTTTAGGTGCTTGCGCTGATTTTCAACCTCAATCAATCTAGAGACTTCGCTGCAAGGGCGAAGAAATTATTTTTCAGAATGGCAGAGCTGACATGGCGTAAAGGAACCATGAATTCATAACTTAGTTTCTATTTCCATTCTTCTCAGTTATTATAATAATGTGACAGAAGTCACGGTGTCTGTCCGCATAAATAAAATTTTAAACAAGATGAGCAAACATCGAAAAAATTGTGTTTGGCCCAGGTGTGGAAAACACTAACACGTATTTACAATCAAAGAGGGATGGAGGAGCCACGATGGTTTTGCTCTTTCTCTGTTCCAGATTGGAAAAATCATTAATGAATACGTACAATATGATTCCTTTGTCAATAACTAATTGATGTTTTATGCAAATATTTTGCACGTCATTCGACCAATCTGCCTATAATATTTTACAGATTAATAGCCAAACTAATGGTTCTAGCTAAAAATATGAATCGAGAATTAATGGTATGGAGAAATAAATTAATCTATAAATATTTATTAAAATAATATACCTTTTAATTAGTTCACTTACCTTATTGAATTGCAAAAAAATACGTATTTTTTACAAATTAATTTTAGGTTACATTTGTGGGACAACAATTATATTGTCTTTATCGTTTATGCTAACACTGATAATCTGAAAACTATTAGATGTGTAATACAAATAATTAAATAATGAGAAGTTCACTGAAAACTGAGCGAATGCCGAAATCCTTTGTGGGTAAATGCTAATACTCTTTCTTCGTGAAAAAGAAAATTTATTAAAATGATCAATATTCAAAGGGATTGATAAATATCACTAACTGAAAAATAAACTTTATCGACACATTAATTTAAAATTCAAATATTTAATCTGTTAGCGAAATAACAAACTTACTACAAAACGAGATTCCTCTCTGAGAGAGGAAAAACTGAGCGAATGCCGAAATCCTTTGTGGGTAAATGCTAATACTCTTTCTTCGTGAAAAAGAAAATTTATTAAAATGATCAATATTCAAAGGGATTGATAAATATCACTAACTGAAAAATAAACTTTATCGACACATTAATTTAAAATTCAAATATTTAATCTGTTAGCGAAATAACAAACTTACTACAAAACGAGATTCCTCTCTGAGAGAGCTCCTTTCGGCAAGCAAGTCATCACCAAGGGTGACAAGCAGTTTTTATAATAATCGCTACGATTAAGAACTTTGTCGGCCGACTCAATAGGGGTGTCTAACTCACGAATAACGCACAACAAGCGAAAATCTCAAACTACCTACCTCAAATATCTATAGTACCCCAAATAACTTTTCGGTAATTTGACTGATTTGCGGAAAACGTACTGTCACGACATTCCACCATCCCCTTGCCCCAGATATCAATGGGGAGGCAATCCATGGGAAATGAAAAAGCTCCCAAATCCCCCATATGTCCTGCCACTCCAGTTCCATTTTGCCTAAAAGATCCTCTTACTTCACTCTTCCTCTCCTCTTAGGCCTCTCAATGCTTTTAGCACATTAGTCTTCGGACGTCTGCGATCTAATTAGTTTTTTTTAATAGGTTACGCAATGTTCCTTCAATTTCTATGGTCGACCATGCTTTTAATATATTTCAGCATGAAGTTTAAATAATTTCTCCCAATCACTTATCAAATCCTCTAGTACTCATGTTCATGCCGGCGAAATTTTGAGGAATGTGTAGTCTCTGCTCCACATACTAAGAATATTTTGCCTCGAATATATCATGGAATGTTTGGCGAGTCGAAAAATATTGGATCAAGACTTACAAAGAAACTAATTATCACATCAGACCCAGTATACCAAAGAAAGCGAAAGTCATTCAGACGTGAATTTAAACTTAGCGAAGAAACCTTTCTTACCTTAGAGTCAAGTGAGACGAACTTGGCGTAGTTAAATTTTATACCAGAGTGAATTTACAAATATAAACTTAGCGTTGGATCCGGTTAGGAATGAACTTGCAAAAGAGCTTCTTGCACGCTTTATATGAGCCAGCCGTTTCACACTTTGATGGAGTCCCTTTTTCGTTTCTGAAGCTTTTCCATGCGCAAAATTTGAAATTTAAACGGAAATCAAAACTGACGCCGAGTAAGTAAAACAAATAACTATCATTAAGCGCCAAAATGAAGAGAAATAGAGTATTTTTGTAGAAAAGAAAGAAGGGTTTCCTTCTCCTAGGACTTTACGAAACCGTAGGATACGTGTTGTCTATGCTTGTTAATTTTTACTGAAAGTGGTTTATAACTATTATTTGGAGAAATCTATGTTCAAAATAATAACGAACAAAAATAAAAAAATAAGCTTTACATCTGACTCACTAAATGAGAAAGGTGAGATTATAAATATAATGTGCGCTCTTATAATTATAAGTGATGTTCCAGGAAGTTCCTCCACCGTAAAACTAAATGAAAGTGTACCCGTATGTCTGAGGATGAGTATTCAGCAGTTATATCGTAATTAGAGGAACTCAAATTGTAAACCTTTACTGAAGTTTGTGTTTGCCTACTTGCCTCTATCCAAACATGATACCCCACTCAATATGGCAATCAATCTACGAGCGACGATACTTCAAATTGAAATTGAAAAGGGAAATGGTAAAGAAACGATTAATAGTAAGAAACAGAGGAAGGCAAAAAGTAAATTGAAGAGATGTTTAGATATGTGTTTCTACCAGACGGGGTTGACCAGAACACAACATAGAAAACGAATAACATAAAAGAGAGAATTAAAAATAATGAATACAACTATTCGGTGTAAGAATCAGCAAATTAGTATGGATTATAGGAAGATAGAAATCCCATAAAAAGATCAATTCATCATGGAGAGGGTGAGTATCCGAAAATACTGTTCCGACTGGAGGCTGAGACAAGATTAGTGAAGACGTTAACGTGGGTCGAAGCCTCATATTTTATGTGAACCTAGACTTGAAAGGAAGACGAGCATGAAATGAACCTCTGTGATACGTGGGTTTGGGTTCGGGCGGCAAAAGCGAATTGGCTGGTGAGAGACTAATAAAGAAGTTTTCCATTCGTTCTAGAAGAGAATTTGGCGGGGTAATTCCAGGAAAACGGAGAAGAGGGTGAAAGAAGAAATAAGCGCAGATAAATGCGGAGAACAGAGGGGAATTTGCACTTCCAGACCTCGCGAAAGACGATAGAAATTTCATGGATCTGAAGGTGGCGTAGGATAAGCAAGGGTGAAATCGTGAAGTATCGCAACTACTTATGCTCTTGTATAATTTTTCCACTTCAACGTAGCATTGAGTTATCTATAATTTCATATATAAGTTTTGAAAAATAAGTAAAACGAACTTTAAATCACTATCCTGAAACAAAACCAGAGCACTCAGCCCAAACGTCAATACGTTCAATACGCAACGATCGCTCCCTTCTATACGATTGGGTGAATAAAACGCGCAGGGGCCCTTTAAACCTCCTGCAATTTCCCAGAAAGATCTGGTTCCCATTAAAATATACAACACTGGTGAAGTCCATGGGGCTTATAGGTTTAATCCGGATTTTAACCCTGGTGTCTCCGGTCAACACTTTACATACTGGTCTACAAAGCCACCAAATCCTATGGGACACTAATTTTTGGAATGATCTGAGGGATCTCTTTGGACAACGTTAAGTATGATGTGAAAAATGGTGTAATTAATGTATGACTGACTAATCCTTATAAAATAAAATCAGTCCAGCATCTCTCCAGGCATTTAAGTTCTTAATTTAATTATAGGTTACATAGATTTTCCAAAACCAAGAAGGCGAAAAAATATTGTGAATAATACTGATTTTGACTTATGCAGTGGACCTAAACATTTTATCTTTTACGTTAGATTGTTTAAAGTTAGTCTCTGGAAAATTATTACGAGAATAAAGAGATACAGGATGAATTTTGGAAATAAAATAGGAATTCCTTTAGTTAAACAGAGAGAAATCTATTTACTTCGTCTCCCAGAAAGGTACTGGTCATTCAAGTTTACCTTTATCACCCTTGGGTTATGGGATATTATATTATTGTAAAATAAACCGGCTATATGGTAAAATAAACGATATGAGTAACGGACGGAGCAGACTCAATCACTAATTTAAAGTAACACCATCACTCCGCAAAATACATAAGTTTCAACACCCCAACATATTTTATGGGTTTTACCATAACCTGCAATGTCTTTCATATACGTCAACATTCCGCAAAAATATTTTTAAATACAACGTTCGACCAGCCTCTGCCACTCACTCCTGTTGTCCGTGCTGGGACGACTCTCACGTTGGCGTAGATCGTTAATGCGGATCGATTAAATGGAAGGGGTCGCGTTATGGGTTCGGTTCTGACCGAAATGAAGACGCTCACCCGTCTGCATGCCTGTCCATCCCTCGTCCACCCTTTCCACACTTCATCCGACGCCATTCCCTTTATTTCAACGCCACACCCGTCCACCTCTCCTCCGCCACGCCCACCCTCCCACTCTCCCCGCCTCAGGCACTCAAAAACCCGCCGACCGCAGGGCCAGATCACATCCCCAATTCCCACTTTCCGCGTCAAACTCCGGGGGCGTCCAATCCACCCTCGCCCCCTCGTTCAGGGGGACCGATGTTAGGAAAAAAAAACGAAAAAAAAAAACAAAGAAAAACCCAGCGGCGACCAGAATTAAATTTCACGCGTCATCTTTTCCCTCGCTTTTCAGCGGCCAACTGAAGCGTTTTAAAAAAAAGAAGAAAACCGACCCGTTCATATATTTTTTTCTTAAAATACATTTTTTTTATTTCCTCGACCTTTCCCGACCTTATTCTTCCACTGTTATGGGAGGGACTGCAAGGGAGCGGGGCGGTTGAAAGGGAGTTGCAGCGGTGCTAGGAGGAAGAGGAGGTGGATTGCGAACAGGTTAATTTGATTAGATTTTTGAAATCGACATAAAAACCCCAATCACTCCACCCTTCCGGCAATAATCGAGGGTTAGTGTGTGGAAAACAGACGTGTTGTTTTCTGACTCGGTGACTTCGTCACTCCAGGAACGCATTTTTTCGGATATCCCCGCTGAATTTTAATTCACACCTCCGAGAAAGACTTAATGAGCGAGCAAAAAACAGGTGATTTTAATCATTTTTTAGCAATGAATGCCGTTGTGTGGAGTCGTGAGGATGATGTCGAAACGGAAAGTATTCGCGCAGAACACATCTCCGCGGTCCACTGACAGAGTTGAGATGTGCCAAAAACGTTGGCAATCGTCAATATTTTATCCAAAGCTTCTCGTTTTAGAAAAGTCAAAAAAAAAAATGTGACTCTTGAGAACGTCGACGGCTCAATGTTTCACGCTCCTCTCCTTGGGGGAAGTTATTTTTGGATGAGCACCACAGTCATTAACCTGAAGGTCGGCTCTTGATGGGCGAGAGTAGAGCTAGAACTCCCTCGTATTAAGCCCCAAGGCGTATGCAACACGCACATTCGGAGAGCGTTGAGGGGAAGGGCGTAATTTTCCTCTCCTCCACTACCTTCTCGTGCCCCAGAATTCTCGGTAAATCACATAGCTCGAAATTAGCTGTGGCTTTTCACAGGCATCATCCGGATTTGAGCACGGGATCCTCCATTCAAAAGCCCTAACACTCTACCCATAAGATGTAGCCACGTACGACTTGACAAAAAAGAGTGAGCAAATCATAGAGAACGGAATAAAAGAACGTCGAAGGCGATATAAAAACCCGTTAAGGTGGAAAATCAACTGCTTATTAGAATGGAGAATGAAACATGACATGAAATAATTGTCCTAATCTGAAACTAAGGAAAACACATCAGCAAAATCAGGGTGAAAAATGTAATTGGCCTAACCTGGGATTTTAAAACGGATTACTCGATTCCCCGCCGATTAATTTGCTCAATCAAATTACCGAGACGTCCTCCTCACTATTTTATAAAAATCCAATAGCGAATACAGGACATTTATGAGATAACCAAGAGAAACAGTTATTATCTCATATAGGAAGTGCAGTGGTTTAATTCGTTCAAAATTTGAACTGAATGAGATCTAAAATGGCAAATAAATATAACCGACTACACTGAAAAATAAGCCACGATATGCATGAGAACGCACAGAATAAAGATGTGGTTATTCGTGAGTTCACACAAGGCGGGGAAGGGGAAGTGTAATCCCAGCAATAAAATAATTTGAAAATATTAATTTATAAACGTGTTCACACTCCAACGTTGTACAAGTACGTTGATTGTACACTTTAAAATCCCCTGTCCGAAGTGCATTATTCATTTAATTTTCAAATGAGTAACAATGTTTACATTCGGCATTTATGCCTTTTATTACAAGACAGGAAAAGTGAATCAATTATAATAACCAGTCTATTTTCATTTTATGGAACTTGGATCATTTATTGAAAGGTAGTGATCCACTTTTATAAGATTAAATTCATTTAAAAGTGTTTATGATTCAATTTTTTCACATGGGATCGTTTTTAAGCTGTTGAAATAAAAGTCTGAATCTCCATAAACTTGCGTTTTATGTACTTACAGTTACATATTGTAAACGGGAACAGGTCACGGAGTTTAGTTAGGCTATTCTCATTCTTGGAAGGAAAATGCGAAGTAATATCCGACCACGGCCCTTAATCACACCAAAAGTTGGATACGCCAAACCTTCTACTTGAATTGATAAAAAATATTCTAATCTAATGCGCTGGATCCACAAAGCAGTTTTGCATTCCCTATATTATTAACTAAAACAGCTGTATACACTAAAGTAATATTTCTATGCGTATAAAATATGGATGTTTTTTTAAGTCTTATTCAAATTAACATCGGGTTGATCGTCATAAAAGGTATCTTCTTTTACTATACTATATACAAGTTAACGTAATAATAATTTTATTTAAACGATCAATAGAGTGTGATTAATTGTCACAAATGTTGAAACAAATGAGACCTGATATCACAGGGAAATCTTGGACAAATTATCCTGATGATTGCTTAACTGGGGATATATCGATGAGCTTGTATGAAGGTAATGTCCCTTAAATGTTATGGGGGATACCCATAGACACACGAGGATATTTAGTACACGTCTTAATGCAATTACCACGTTAGATCTAACCACGAAATGGCCCATGCCGTACATTAGGAGAATAAATGCTCCCATTATCCAGCGCCAACCTAAATCAACCCTTTATTCATTCAGTAACCCTAACACTTAACTTTCAAAAGGCGTTAGGGTTCATAAATATTTGTGCAAACTCCCTAAGATTATGTAGACACCAATAACTGCGCCGTTGGCCCCCGTTTCACACGTTTACTTTTGTGAAATATTTTCGCGACTTACGTTGACTACTAGGCGGATGCAGGGCATTTTGATCGGCAGTGGAACTTTGTAGATTGTGATAGATAGGATGACGTTACGCAAACGATAAAGGGTAAGGGTAGGGATATGAATTTTGGACGGGATGAAAATAGATTCTTGTATTGTTACAGTTTAATACAGTAGTATGGAGTGTCAGGTTACGTCTTGCTCAGAGAGGCCAGGAAATATAGGAGTTTACATTACGAGTCCATTCAAAACCTACCTTACAAATTGTAGCCTACCAAATAATTTTACTGCATGCAGTTAATAACAAAAAAAGGGACAGTACACGAATAAATGACATGATTATTCAGTTGGGTAAGCAAATGGGTTGTTCATTTCGTTTGTCTAATGATAAAAATGTTCTCGTATTCTAATTACAAGTCTAGGGAGGTAGTGAACATAATTCGTGGGATTTTATGTTAAATAATGTGCAAACTAAATGCGTGGTAGAAATGTTACACTCAAAAGAATGACGCGGGTTAAAGAGAAAGAAGAAGATGGCAATTAACAAACTTCTCAATTGAGATTGCGATGATTAGCTGGTCATTAAGACACTGACTTCAAGTCAGACATCACGTGAAGTTATGGCCGTACAAATCTGTTCGTCGAGGACGACGGCCTCCGCCGCTTCAGTTCACTCCTCGCCACGGCGCACTCGACATTACTGCCCCGACTTCAGCTACACCCGGACTGAAACCACAAATTTCAACCGCCTTAAACCACCGCGAAGTCATCAAGTAATATTTAAATTTCCCTGGTCCTACGAGAGAGCTTAGCTGCTTGCCCCTTATCTCAGGGCACAAATTTCCTCCACCGAGAAATACCCACGCCGTAGCTCCTCGCCGACCCGGAAGACCGTCTCATCCCACTTCCCCTCGCATATAAAATAGCCTTCTCACCTCCCCGTCCCGCCCACCCCCCTCCACACCGACCACCTTAGTCAACACATACCGCCTACCTCCACCAAACCCCACCATATTTAATTCCAGATAGGTAAGCCATTTGGACTGACAGCAGTAACTTCCCTGGAGTGAAAAAGTACTGACTCCCTCAACGTTCCACGGGGAGTAGTTGGCGTCTTCCCGACTTCCTCCCCCCTGGAGAAATACCATCCCTATCCCCTCCTATAAAACACGCAAGAATAACACTGAAGTCACACCCTTAAAAAAAAACTTCTCTTAAAGCTCCACCTTCCCTGGCCCTCCGTCTTCACCTATAAGTGCGATGGGGCAGAGAGGAGGAGTGAAACCCACCCTTTCCATTCCCGCGCCCCCAAATGCTTACTCAGTTCCGCCGGAGAAATTTCTTCCACTACCTCCCCTTTTAAGGTTCCATTCTTCAAGTGGCAGAGGTCGAATGGGGGAGTTAGCGAGCGAACGAGGGAGGGTAAAGATGGAGGGAGGGAAGGAGAGGGGTGCAAATGGGAGCGGGTTGCGTGGCGGAAGGTAAGAGGACGCCGAGGAAAGGGACTTTGCCTGGGGAACGGGCAGATTTTTCGGGGGCACGCAGGGGAATAAGGTGGGAGGGAGATAGAAAGATAGAGGAAGGGGAAGCGGATAAGAAGGTGGTTGGGTGGTTTCTCGAGAAAAAGACCACCGCCCTCGAACGAGTGAAACGGAAGGGAAGGAAGTGGGATGGAGGAGGAGAGATAAAGGGAGATATTAAAGCGGATAAGAGAGTGGACGGTAAAAGTAGAGAGGAGGAAGGACTTTCAAATGTGGCCGGAATGGAGATGGGCGTCTACGAGAGATTTGTTCCGCATAGGATTGGTGAGGGAAACGGTTTATTTTTTCTCCCCTGGGTGGGAGTGGTTAGAGAACAGTAGGGGTCGACAACGTGCTGTCGCCGAAGTAGCTCTGGTGATGAGATGAAGTAAATTTTCAGCGCGATCGACTTTTACTGAGCCTGAGTAATCGTTTTCTATAGTTTAACTTCCTAGAAGGTACATAAATATGGAATGTGATGGTAAAACACCAATTCATAAGCATTACATCATTCATGATGCGGATGGCAATTTGATGATCATCTTTTATTTAATGATGATTGAGTTCCTATGGTGACTAAATAAAGGAAGATAGAAATAACATTAAGGATCGTAACCTGAATTAGGATAGTGAGCAAATTATTGTTTCGTATATGGGTTCAGCAATAACTCCACTAATGTATTTACTCCTTCCTTTTGAATTGGAAAAGAGTGGTCCTGAGCAAGGATAAAGTGAAGAGCATTGGGCAACACTACCGATTGTCTAGCCATTATGTACACCATTAGTGTCAGTAATAGCCCTCAAATTCCCAGGTCGGCCAAATGGTCCACTGACTTCTACACACAACTCGAGAATTGCTTTCTCAATTCCTTATGTGGAAAATTTGATTATTTAATTTCATCAATGAGAAATTAAAGGAAAATATTGACTGCTGATTGGTACATTTCCAAGCTAATTAAGTATCGAAAAGTTCTCCACTTATCACAAATTGAATAAATTGAGCAAAACAGCAATAAATTATAGCCTTTGAAACGACTGTCAAATGACTACTTGGATCTTTCGTACATTAATCACAACATATATAGTATGAGCGCCCCAATTCCGTTGTCGAAATTCCAATAACTTTAATTATTTATGTACTTATAATTTTCTGGTTCCAAATGCTTACGACAGTATACTGCTTATGCTTACAAAATCGAACTTTGAAATTATAATACTGTGAGGGAATTAATGAGAATATTTTGCAAGGAGTGATAAAATAGTCCGATCTACACTTCTCTCCTAAGGCAGGTAACCTCAAAGTGACTTTGGTAAATGCCGAATGCTTTTAAAGCAGACTCATCTAACGGGAATTAATATGTTTACAAGGAATAAAACTATTTGCCATAATTCAAGAAACATAATGTTGTTTTTCAATGCATAGTAATTAACCATTCGCTAGAGAAGTATATTATCTAAAAGTGAAGCTTTGGGTTTGTACGAATTACGTGCGATATCGACCACGAAGAACTAGCCCACCCCTCACGGATGACGCAAAGCAGTCGGAAAGTATGTAGAAATGGAGAAGGAAATTAATGACAAACATGAGTAAGTTAATTAGCTACGATGCGGGGTAAATAACATTAATTATAGACATTCTCGATCTACCTTTTATAGGTACGTACAGTAGGCACGTTTGCCGATGATGAGGTCAATACTCAACTTACATTTATGTTATTAATCAGCTATTTTACAAGGGAACGGCGACATTAATTACTAACTACTTTTTTTAATATTTAAAGGCATTTGTTTCCCCCCATTTTCTATATCACAACTTAATATTAGGATATCCGTTGAACATAATAAATGTATTCATTTTTTATGCAAATAAAAATGTTACACATTTTGACCACCTTAAATATGGATTTATAAAAATAGATAATTGCTTGCGCAAGGTTTTGAAGGTTCGGTGGTAACACTCACCAGGAGAAAATCGTAGATTATTCAAAAAGTGTTTTCCTCGTTCAAAAACTACAATAAAAATATGATAGACAAAATTTTCTACTTTGTTGCGTCGGTTAATTATTTGTTTTAACTAGGGTTATAAATTAATACCGACCAAAGTGAGTGAAGGATTGCATATCAGTAAACAAAACATTTTAGATAAATAATAGTCGGAAATACTAGTCATAGCTACAAAATTAACTAAACTGGTAATTATTTTTTAGAGGGGAGAATATAATTGCCTAATTTAACCATTAACATACTATCTTATCATTTCTTAAATATCAATCTCTCATTTCTTTATTCACCACAACACACCTAATATTAACGTAACATTTTGTTTTGTTCACCGAATTGGAAAGGTATTTGTTCACTACAGCATCCATGTAATTGCATAGATTTACGAACAAATTCAGTGTTTTCTCAGGTGTTTAAAGAGCCAAGAAAGTAAGTAAGAATGTAGCTCTAATTGTTTGCCTTTAAAAATTTGAATGCGTTTGCAAAGTTCAAGGCACGCCTTAAATTAAATATTCAAGCGCATGAATCTGGTTTGAAAACTGTTAAAATAGGAACAGTTTCGGAGACGCGCGTTTTAGGGTCCATTAAAATTGTGTCAAGCTCAATTTCTGGGGAATTCAATTTAGAAAGCCCATTCATTTATCAATGCGATCGATATATCGATCGCGCAGCCATACATAATGCGTGCTTCAACTTTTTCTTGGACACAGAGTTCATGCGTGAACCCACTTAATTAAATTGTGCTGCGACGCCGGCGTTCCAGGAAGAATTTAACGCCCAATGAAAGCACCACCGAAACCACTAACCTTATGGCTACGACGGGAAAGGAGGAGTTGATGGAAAAAATGTGTGCGTACGAAACATCAAGCACTTCGCTCTAGTGCACTAACTTAAATGTACTTGGGAATGGCAATCGCACCGACGACAATAGATACACGAGTATGATACAGGATCGATACAGATGGTGGCGTCGATTCAAAAGCAGTCCTGATTAATGGTAATTTCGGTTTTAATGGTGATTAATGGTAATTTGGGATTAATGGTAATAAATAATAATGGAAATTATATTTGTTATTTCCTACAGACCTGCATCTTCCTTAGTGAAAAAAAAAACAAAAATCCCGTATTTTCGTGTATGTTCAGATAGCGTAATTGATATAATTTACCAGTAAAAAGTAATATATTTTTTAAATTAAAATTCTGACTCAAAAAATTATGGAATAAGTGAAATTATCCAAACCCATTACGTATCAGGTGGGATCTTATAGACTGTTGAAAAAGTTCTCTGTTTTAATTCAGCCGATACCTCTTGCAAACAAGCGAAACCCAAGACGAGTGATTTTATACGCAAGTGTCCACCATGGACATTCAGATAAATCACAATGAGCAAAAGGAAAGTAAATGACACACCCTAAATTGAACTTATGACTTCTAACTCATGAAGAAATTTGCATCTACCTTGACCCTTGCCTGTCAAACGTCCTTTGGTTTGAAGACTGGAATTTGTTTGGATTTTCACCTCGCTCTGATGTTCAAGATCCTATATATAAGCCAATAGTACTCAAATTAGGGATTTTTCCACGTTCTCCAATGAATTACAAAATCCACAAATGTTTAGACAAATTAATGAATGAAAAATGCATTATTGTGAATAACTCGAGTATATCAATTGTAACACTTAATTTGAATAAGTAAGGAATAAACAAATTATGTACCGATATCTGATCGCCCTACCTATAATGACAAACTGCAGATATCCAAGACTTACATATCACCTGCTTTATATTCATTCTGATACCTACATTCCCTTCAACATGGCTTTTTGATTGAACGTCATTTAAACATGGTCATGTTTACGATTGCCTTTATAAACAAGATTTGCATTAAATAACGAGATTGCGAGATTGTAAAAGCGTTAATTACGTTTTAAGTTCGATAATTTTGAATTTCTATATCAAGGCAAAGATCACCATTGCCATTAGGATATTCTTTCTCTTACAGTTTGAGTCTAGATTATGCATTTACACGAGTGAATTTTCCAAGCTTTGAATAGGGGCAAAATTACATTTTTGGGGGGAGTAAATTCGACTGCACCGTATAAGCTGTCACGCTAGATAGATTGGAAACGTTTTAATTTAAATATTATTTTTTTCTTTTAAACCTGAGAGGAGTGGTACGACATCAGAGTCGATGATAACTCCCTGTTCCATCATCTGAGTCAGTTCTATTGTCACCTAATTTTATTTTAAATTAAATCGGAGTCATATTTGCCATGCGTAATCTTACTCTTACCAACGCGTTGCTAATTACCGAAGAATAATTTGGAAATGATTGAATTCGCTTGCAAAAAATGAATTATAAATTAAATCTCCACATTGTCGAAAAACGTCATTAGTCGAAGTAATTGTCCTTTCCGATGACACCAAGGGCTGCGCTGTAGAGAGCAATGAATATTATTCCTACGAGGGTAATCAACGTCAGAGAGATCTAGGGGCAGGAGCCAGACCAAAAGTAGTCCTCCACAGCGTCTGTAGGTCTGTGAGGCGGCTGAAAGGTGTCAGACCCCAGTGTGACGGCCATTTGAGAGATGACGTCACATTTAAAACAAAATTGAGTAAGGCAACGGGAAACGACTTCAATAAATTATTCCATGCTACTATGTAGGATGTAGGTCAGAGTTTGAGTCCTGGAAACTTCGGGATTCTGATCGATGGACCGTACGTCGTGCCCGATTACGGGAAAGGCAAGGATTTTGCGGTCCTCATCTGATGAAAACCTTGAAAAAAAATTGGCAGCCATAGCACGAAAAAAGACAACTAGTTAAAATAGGGACTTGGAATGTAAGGACGTGTCGGGGAAAAGAATATTAGAAAAACGGGAGATAGGGAGAGGAACTTTAGATATTTTAGGGCTATGCGAAGTGGGATGGACGGTTTTTGGTAATTAACGAAACAAAAGTTATAGAGCAATATACGCGGAGGGAAGCCGTATCAGCGGAGCCGGGTCAGCGAGGGGAGGCCATATTAATGAAGAAAATGTCAGGAAGAAGAATAGTAAACATAGAGAAGCGAGTGATAGAATAGTATTAATAAAAGAAAAAGCTGAACCAACGAACTTGGTGATTCATTAGGTCTACCTGGTACCAAGCAATCTCAGGGGAGAATATTTCAACAGAGTATACAGATCAGTAAGTGAAAATAATTGAATAATACTTTTTCTTGGAAAGACACATTTGACAGTTATGGGGGATGGGAACCTTTGGATTCTTGGAAATAGCTTGGGAGAGATGATGGTGGTGCAGGGGATTACAGTTTAGGAAAAGGAATGATAATTGGGAAAAGGTAAGATATTTGGGAAAGATTTCTGCAGAATATAGGTTCAATCATTGCGAATACTTAATTTAAACACCACCATAGAGGTAGTTATGGATTAAAAAAGTCCGGAGACTCAGGAACTCATTCCATGTTAGGCATACATTAAGGAACACCGTGATTAATTCGCATGGTTTCCCAGAATCGGATTCAGATAATTATTTATTAATGCCAAAGTGTAGCGTCAGATGCAAAAGGATAAAACAGGAAAAATGGACGAAGAAACAGAATGTAGAAGCATTAACAGCAATTAAATGAAAGAATTTCAGGAAGCAGTAGTGAAAATAATGGCTGAGGCGGGTGCCAGGTGATAAAATTGGGAACATATCAGAAAAGGTATATCGAAAGACGGAAACTAAACTTTAGGAATAGTAACTAGGAAAAGAACAAGGCAGCCATGGATTACGGACGAGATGAATCGAAAGATAGACTAGAGAAGTAAATACGGAGTTAGGTAGTAGAAAGTATAAAACGTCAATAATAAACAGAGGCGGGTAGAGAGTATAGCAAAAGAAGGGTGGTGAAAGACGTAGCACGAGGATATGGAAAGTTTACACAAGAGGGGAGACTGGTGTGTCATATGGGAAGGTAAACGCACTGTCAGAAAGTAAGAACGCGAATTCGCTCCTACAATCAAAGATAAGTCACGGAAATCATTAGAAGAACCGGGAAATATTCAAGAGAGATGAAAAAAATGCAGAGGATCTACTCGTATATGTAAAGAAATTATGCTAAGTTTAGGGATAGAAAGAGAACATGATATAAGTAGATGAGTATAGCTTAGTTCCAGGTTTACCCGATGGCATGACAAAAAACAAACAAAGGAGATTGAAATCAAATGAGGCCATTGTAGACGAAATTTCCAAAGAAATACTTCTGGTTGCCGGGAGAGAAACGTAGAATTAAATTTTATAAACCTGTAATTCGCAGCATAAATGAGGGAGGAATTTTATTGGAATATTTCGTAAAAAAATTTATGTTATTTCCCATACCAAAAATGGGTAAGGCAACGTATGTGAGGACTGCATGCATTATGTTTGATTTCACACTTATCTTAAGTGGTACTAAGCACCATCAATTGGAGGATAGAGAGGAAGGAAAATTATTATTTATGGGTTAGTGAGTTAGGGTTCAGAAAGGGGATAGCCGTGATTCTATAGTAATAATGATATCACTAATGCTGCATATAATACAATTAGGATGCATTTGTTATCTTTTGTAGATTTCACGAGGACCAATAAGTGAATTGGGCAGAATTAATGATCAGATTTCAGAAAATAGGTGACAATGGGGGGATAAGAAACTTGTCGGAGACCTGTACACGTCTCAGATTGTTCAGGAGTATCTAGTGGAAACTGAGTCGAGAAGGAAATGCTAGGAAGAGAAGAAAGACCACTATCTCCCACGATATTTAACTTTTGGAGGTAATGGTAAAAATGGCATGGGGAAATTTGAGATATGAATGAAAGTTAATGGGAAATTCAGAATATTAGTTTGGTTTGCGGATGATCATGATCTAGTTTGTCAGTCAGAAAAGGAATTGTAAGCATTGGAAAGTCATGCGACTGGTATAGGATAAGAATAAATGCAAAACCAGAGGTTGAGTTTCCGGTTTCCGATAAACTGGAAAGATAAGTTGAACATGAAAATAGGGGTTCGCAAACTAGAGCAGGAGGAACGGTTTGCTTATGTTGGGAGTGTTCTGGATCAAGAGGATCAAAGCAGTATGGACATAAGGGAATAGCGTTAGGCAGAAAAGCTTTACAAGGAGAGAATTGATGACAGGGTCGTTGGCTACGTATAGATGATAACAAACAGCTCATAAAAATTAGTTATGAAGCTTTTTTTTACGGGGCGGTAACATCTTCATTAAGGCAAGATAATAGGGTGGATTAGAATCTTTTTAAATATTGATGCTGGGAAGAATGCATAAGGTGCAATAGACAGAACGAAAAACAAATGAAGTATTTGGCATGATAGGGTATGATATAGGATGGTTGGTTCTACTTCACAGAAGAAGGGAAAATAAAGTGCATTTTAATTGGCGAAAAACTGCTGAAAATTGTGATAGAGAGGAAAACGTAGACACGCGAGAAATGAGTGAGAATAGATAGACATATTTGATAAAATAAAGAAAGAAGAATACGGAATTTAAGACTTTATTGAAGTATCGTCAGTCAGGTAGCTCTTGTTTTGGAGAAGCATAAAAATGTATCGTGGTATGGGTTATAACCATCCCGAATCCACCTTAAACGGTGTAATACAATTATTTTAATAATAGATATAAATCAATTGTTCACATCTAAGGATCAAAGAATAATGTAGAACCTAATAATTAATAACAATTGTAAGTAATACAAAACGCAAATTGATAAAATGGCACACATGGTTCAATAGATGGAAAAAAGATATTAAAGTGGGGATGGGTAACTAAGGGATTTTGGATATGTGGATATTATTTTGGCTTTCAGGAGTGTTATATGCATGCATATAATGATATAATTAGAAGTATGTAATGGTGATAACATGTTTTTATATTAAGTCATTTACGCTTCAAACTGAAAAATGGAAACACGATTGTAGAAACAAGGAACATATCAGACGATACTTTAATGATGACCAAACTTATTTAAGTTCATCTCTAACTAAAATAGAACGTTAATTAACGTCAAGGGGTTAATTACTCTCCAAGAGAAATGCTTTATATCTATTTATCATGAATCGGGTTAACTACTGCTCCTTGCGCTGGGCATTCAGGAACATTAAATCAATCATTTCCATTTCAAGGGAGGAAATAAACCACGTTACAGGTGTGGTCACTCCATTTCCTTCTCATTTATTTTTGTATACCATTGCGACTTTGACCGTGACCCTCAGGAGCACTCAGCGTTGCATTATTCCGTCGAAAGACGTCAAGTGTCAATCCTACTCTCCTCCCGACACATATGGTAAAAAGCAAGGACAGCATCTCCCCTCGTAAATACATTAACTCCCAGTTTTACATCTTCTCCGGTTCGAGGAAGGGAGAGAGAAGGGAAGGACACCACCCTTTCCCTCCGGTGCTGAACTCAGCACCAAGGTCAGACTTTCAATCGTAAAACAGAGCTGGCGGGTTGGGAGTAAGAACGTGGAGCGAAAACACCATTAAGGGGGCAACGCCTTGATGGCGGCCCCATTTCAAGATTTCTCGGTGTCTTACCCCTACTACTAAAAAGATTTTCAAAGCCATCGGGTCCTGAAGACAAAGGAGACAGATGGAGGGTGATCTTCGCAAGTACGCAATAAGCTAAAAGTTGAGTGGAAGGATAAAATTAGTACCTTATGTCGCGGGAGGAGAGCGAAATTGCTAGATGGGAGTTTCATGCGTTACTGGCGGAGCGATATGCATCCGCCAGTCGGCTGGAACGGTTTTACTTTCCCATCACCTCTGACGTAGGCGGGTGTCAGAGCGGAAGGGACTATTTTGCGCCTGACCGACTATTTATGTGATGTCGCCGCGGCAGACGTTATCCTGCATTGACATGAGTAATGCCTTTGCGTGGTTAATTGTGTAGCGGAAGATAAATTCCAGCGTCACGTACCCCGCCGTGGAAACTATTGTCTCCGACAGGCACACTTTGTTTTGTCGTGAATTCACTCGCGTGGTTTTTCAAACTAATTTCTAATTTCTTTAAGGATGATTTTCGTCCCAAGAGTATAATCGAAAGTTACATAAGCGCGAAGGAGTTCATTCAAAAGTGAACTCCCCAAAAATGAAGTTTAATCATACAAGCCCCAATTCTGTTAAAGAATAATTTGGGGTTCACTATTGAATTAGCATTTAAGGATTACTTCACTTATAAACCTTACTTAGGCATCATCATGTAAGATTTATTTTACTTCACTTAGAAGCTATTTAAGGTACAAGCGGTTCTGTCCATATGTGTCACTGTTTCCTGTGCATTTCGGCTAATAAAATCAACCGTACCGTCATTCATGGCCAACGATGTACTTCGATTTTAAGTTATTGGCTTTATATTCAAATAAAAAAAAGGGTTCCGACCCCAGTGATATTGGAATTGTGTTCCTCCTTAAAAGTGTGTGTAGAACAAAACATTTTCGTGTTTAACGGCAAAATATACCAACAAAAAGACGGCTTAGCAATAGGCTCTCCGCTTTCCCCGCTACTAGCAGACATTTTCTTGGACAATTTTGAGCAAATATTGTTTTCCTCAGATCATCCCCTCATCAAAAATATCCTCTGTTGGTATAGATATGTTGATGACGTTTTCTGCGTCTGGACGGGTTCCGAAAGACAGTTGGAATTTTTTTTCAATTTCCTCAATTCCAGAGACAAACATATAAATTTTACCAAGGAATTAGAAGTGGATGGATCCCTCAACTTTCTGGACTTGAATATTACCATTAAAAACAATAGTTTTAATTTTTCTATTTTCAGAAAACTATGTTATACGGACCATGTCATACACTATAATTCTAGGCACTATTTCGCTCAAAAATTATCGGCATTTCACGCCATGATACACAGAGTATGTTCTATCCCCTTGTCCAAAGAAAACACTCTTAAAGTGTTATGTTATAACGAAACCTGGGTAGTAAAACTTAAAAAGTTTATGTGGAAAAGTAAAGTGGTTTGATTATTAAAAGTCAGTTTATATTCAAATTTGACCTTTGATATCATTGTTGCACTTTGATCTTACATTGTTGATTACTAATAGAACCCCATTGAATCATCCACATTTGCTTTTCCGATTATTTTAAGGATAGAAAATGAGTCACTAAAATAAATTCTTTATATAGTGAATAAAAAGATAAAGAATTAGGTTTCGCAAGATCTGTATTTAGCCGTTTACAATTAATGAAATACTATATTGAGTAGCTGTCAGTGCTGTGATTTCGCATTGTATGATGAAAGAAGACACTTTGCTTTTGTACATTTTGAATTTTGTACATTTGTGCTTTTGAATTTTTTTATTACGACCTCGGTTTCGTTACAGCGTGACATCTTCTGGTAACAAGGAAATAAGGACCAGTGTGATTAATTCGCGCAGTTTCCTCCAAACATCATCAAGCAATAATGACAATTATAACTAGGAAAAGGGAGACGGGTACAGAAAAATTGGAACAAGTGAAAGAAGAGAAATCGAAAATCGCAAACGAAACTCTAGGAACATGGAATAGTGAACGGTCCAGAAAAACATGAATCCCGGAGAAAATGATTGTAAAGATAGACGAGAAAAGGAAATGGTAGAATGTTGACACAGAGTCAATTATAAGACAGTAAAAATAGTTCAATAATGAACTGAGGTGGGAAAATAATTAAGTGAAAGAAGCGTGGTGGAAGACGCTGTGGAAAATTTACAAAATGAAGGGTGAAATTTGTGCCCAGTACAGAAAGGGGAAAGCGCTGCCCGGAAGTAAGAAGGGATAGTGTATGAAATCTCTCAAAGGAACTTATTCATTAAAAGTTTAAATATTCAAGAATACAGAGGGAATCTATTGATGAAAAAAATGTAAAGCCATCAAGCTCAAATATTGAAAGAGAATATTTGCATTATCGTAGCACTATTTTGTAATATTACGACCACTCCAAGATTGCCAGACATGAAACGTGTATATAATCTTACACCAACCGCTCCAAAGGTTTCCTTCATCGGACCATTTTCTTTCTTGCGCGTAAGTACCGTACCTCATCCTATGCATCTCGGTCTGTATAAACTGTCATTTCTCACATGTCAGACGCGACGGGGTGTTCCAATTTTCCTCTTAAATTGATTGATAAATTGGATTGATTCGTTCTCTTGAGTAGTATCCTCCAAGAGGATTGATGAAGGGATATTCCACTTGGGAAGATTCCTCTAAGTCTGCTTTTTAAGTCATTAATAGAAAAATAGAAAATTGATGAGCTGTTGGATCTCAAGGTGATAGCTCCCCGTTGCCTTACATATTGCAGTTTTAAATCCGTTAATTAATTTTTATCACGCCTCTAGTAAAACGAAAACCGCTGTACCGAATAGTGTTATATCCACTTAAACTTTTATTAAGGAGGGCTGTCAATTACGCCAGGTAATTGCCGGCCTGTTTGATAGAAGCAGCCACTTGCTAAGACACATCACGTCGTAGGCTTTCGCTGAAATTATAATCCATCCTGCCCAAGGAGTATCGTCGCTTATTCTCCAAATACTCATAATTCACCAGCTTATTTAGAAGCTGACCTTTATTTCTTAAGGTCGGCTCACCACCCGCAACTTAATAAACGTACTCGATGGCTAAAAGTTCAGCCAAGAGGTTAGATGTCATATACAAGATATCAATATAGTCTCGTACATAGCAATTTAAGAAATATAGAGCTTATTATTACGTACCGTAATATGTAGGAACGAGCTTGAATTCATTCAAAGTTCGTTATAACTAGCATATATTCAGTTGAATCCGATCAAAATTTTGGAAATAAAACAGACATTAAATATGTTTTTAATAAGAACCTTACGGCATGATTCATAAACTTTCAGCGTAAAATCGATACAAACGATAAGAAAAATTTAACTAACGAATAAATAGCATATCCGCCATAAGGCTCCCTTGATCATTTTTTTAACGAATATTTACTGACGACAGCAGTCGGGAACTACAAAAGTTTCTCTCTTGTCCACACATCTGTACCCAGGAGAGTGTCGTAAGCGACACAGAATTTGCAAAATTTCATCTAAATTGACGAACATTCAAAAATAAATCCAGCCGCCGTAGTGCTACGTTTAAACGCCCAAGGATAGATTATTATTTCTATAAATTCGCATGAATTAATCTTCTCAAAAACTTAATGACGGAATTTCCACTTTTAATAAAAGGTTTCACGTACAATCAAAGTTTTTTTTATCCCTTTCCACCTTATTCCCCCGCGATCTTTTGTGCAGTCATTCGGTAATCATTCTTCGTCTAATGAAGATGGCCTCGCCATCTACACGGCTCTGCATTTTTCTCTTTTTCTCTTCCCTTTCCCTTCCTTTGATCTCTCCTCTTTTTTTCTCTACTTTCCATTCCTTTGATTCTTCCTCAAATACCTTTTGTCCCTCACTACCTATCATTACCTTTCACTACATCAACCTCCAGCTGGTCCCTCAGACAACAATCTTCGAAGGATTCTCCAGCGAACGATGATTTACGTGAGTTATCATTTTCTGTTTAATCCTTCCTCATCCCACCCTTCGGTCTTCCCCACTTCATAACCGTGGCCCATTGTTATCTCTCTAATAAATAATAGAATACAATGATAAAACAAGTCAAGTTCCACACAGTTTAATACACCTACCTTCAACATGATTCGTCATCCTAATTGACATCCTGTGTTGAAACGATTATCAATGTATTAAATTGAGTATATTTACTTCTAATATCCATATATTAGAACACAAACATTTTCACAGAGTGACACCCGAGAAACTAAAAACTATTGCATTTAGGTTACCCACTGCTAAGAACGGTGAAAATTAGCAAACCTTTAGATCTCCACGACATGTATTTATCATCCGAGTTATTATAATGAGAGCATGATTGGTGGCCATGTCGGGAAACTTGAGCTGGCGGCTCATAAAAAGCAAATGCTGTAGGAAAATACGCTCAGCAGCTGGATCTAGGCAAACACTGCAGTAGACTCGCTTTCCGAATCAAATGTCCCGTGCAATGCGCCGAAAGACCCGAGCTAACTTATGCATCGGCGTAATCCGCCATGAGAAACCGCAACCTGAGGGGTGGAGATAATTTTTTTTTCATTCCGGCCGATAGTTGGAAAGTCAAAAGTGATACGTGGGAGAAAAGAACAAGGGAGTAATGAATTATGCATGGCAGGGAAACGTTTTTGCGTAAGACCTCGCAACCCTAGGGCACAAATTATTCATCATCATTTTTTTTTCCCGCCCCAGACCAAAGTAAATAAAAATACCTGTTCCTAAAAGTTCAAACGACCTTACGTCAAATAAAGCAGATACATTACCGAGATTAACGCGAACGTTTTGCATGTTACCGCTGGGGTGAAATACTGAGTGTTAGGGCTCATGTGAAACGTATGGTTGGGCGAGTGAAGTTTTTTTTCCGGTCACGCACGCAGCCTCCTGAATGAAGCAGTTAATGTCCTAATGCCTTAAGCGTAATCCCAACATTTGCCTTCTATAGGGAATCCGATGTGAATTGGTTAACGATTACCGAATGTTTTAAATAAAAACAATGAAGGAGATGAGAAGAAAATAACTGAAAAAAACGCTATATTGAAAACCCCGCCACGTACCACTCAGTTAACAAAATGGTCGAAGACGGGTGAGGCTACCTTCGCTAATGAAAAGTTCAATTGTGTATAAAAAAATTACAATTAGTGGCCTATACTTATGCTGAATTCAATATTCAAAATAAAATTGATTTTACATTGCTTTTTCTTCAATGCATATTTGATTAAAAAGCTTATTACTATGAAGTTTTACTGGTGCTGCCTTGTTTTAGCTTAGTGGTGCCACAGTCTACCGTAGTCTAATGGCGTTAAATTAAGAAAATAAATTATGATGGTAGGTTCATCCGAGAAAAATGAGCTGATTCACCTTCGATGTCGTATAATTAATAAATTTTAAGAAAAACAGAGTAGAGACGGACTGAAACGTGAAAACCAGTTGAGTGGAAGGACGCAGGACCATGGTGAGTGAGCCAGGATCAAGACATCACCCTTTCACCGTCCGCAGTCTTTTTGAGAGATCCCGCGGATATAAAAGGAGATTTTTCTCCGTGCATCAGGAAGGATCATGAACGAGCATTCCTTAATGCGGCCTTTCCAGCATCCCTAGTTACGTGAAAGGTTTGGCGAACTTAGGACCTAACCCTATTAGCTCACCCCAGTCAGCTCTCCCTTCTTACCCTTTCCTTCCTACCACTCAGGCACGGTATCAACAGCTTACGCGTCACAGCTTCACTTTTGTGAGAAACATTTTCCGTGAAGTGCATTTAGCATTTCCTTTCATGTAAGTTGATGAGTAAATGTAATCTTCTTTTACATGTAAGCTACAAGTTTTTTTAATTCAACATCACTCTTGAGCCTCCTCAGCTATAGGCTAGTTCAAGAAGGGGTAACTAATTGAATGAAGCCCACCTTCGTGATCAACATCAAAACATTTGAGAAAATAATGCATGTGTTCAATTTATCCTCTATACCTAGGAATTAATGTAGAATTTCCATCTTACGCGTTCAACGTATAGCTAAACATAAAAATTGTCGGAAAATTTCCAAAAAAATGATGCCTGAACTTTTTGATATATAGTAGTGTTCATTATTCCGTCATTTTTTCTTTAGATAGTGTCTACTTGGATGAGACTTTTCCAAAGTTATTTCAGTAGCCATCATCAAAGAACTTAACAATACTCTGACGTTCCCATTCCAAGCGCATTCAATTTTCATTGATTTAATAATAATTTTACACACCCCAGCTTACCTCTCCGAGTCGGCCTGCCAGAAGAAACTTACAAATTGATGTAGCAGTAGATGAAGCAACAAAAAAACTCTTACCACACCCAAACAAAGAGACGCATTCAAAATTACATGTCCTTGTGAAAATGAAAATTATTTACTCACCAGAAAGGACCACGAGTTCAAAGTCTCCGTCTAAGGTCCAGATTTCTGAACCTAGATTGAAGAGGCAACCACCAGGTCTCACGAAGAGAGGCCTAAGACCTGGAAAGAAGTTAATCACATGGCTAGAATACGCCGCTAGTAAAACCCTTGCATTAATTTTCCCTATTATTATAAATTATAAATAACCCTGTTGCTAGAGATATCGGGAAATGAAGTCCATATGATCAGAAATACTAAGTCAGTTCTCGTTTGTCACCCACTGTCGTTTTTAATATACTAGTTTTCTCTAAGACATGAACACGAGCGGGATTTTTCTGCTGTAAATATAATTTCAGTCCTGATTTTTCTCGCAGTTTCACCCCCTGTCTCCGCAGAAAGGCGAAGAAACTGCGAGATTTCACATACCCTTCCGCCTTAGGCTGTTAACTCGTTGTAAAGAGAGCATGAATCATTATTATCACGCTGCCATCTGCGCCTCTTAGGTAGTGAAATTCATCTACATCTACATAGTGCCCCGCAAGCCGCCGCAAGGGCGTGTGGCGGGGGGTGTTAGGTCACCACCCAAAGATTAAAGACTTAACACAAGAAATAAACGTTTGGTACATTAATTTATAAAAAAGAGGCTTATAAAATATCAGTAAAATAAAAAATACGAAAACGCTCTCGATTCCGATGATTTCAATAATCCGAAATTTTCTCATGTGCGCCAGGAGAAACTGAACGAGATCTAACGTCAGCTACCGCTGCTGTGGATAATATTCTAAACGTGAGAGACACTCTCAGTACACAATGCTCGATTTAGAATATTACAACGGAGAAAATTCTTCATCGACAGTGTCCTGGTAATTATTAAGTCGACAGCTGAGCAAATATTTAGCAATACTTTTTGCAGCGACAGAGCCTTTTTTGGGTACATACTTAGCTATTTGGTGGGTTAATATATATTTAACATACATATTGGTGGGTTATTTATAAATGGCAACACAATCCCAGACAGTAGCATCAATTATTACGTACCAACTAAAACACTCAAAGAGCTCAAAGCACACTTAACATTCTATCACCAAATTTTTACTGGAGCACTCAAATGGCAAGGTTTATGAAAATTCAGTAATGCTATCTAATGAAATTTAAAATCCATTAGAATGATTTCCAAGACGAGGAATACGTGGCAAATGTTACTCATGCGCCGAAAGAGGAGTAATTTTCGAGATCGCTTCCCTCGACAAATCTGCGTTGCTTTAACTACCCAACTCCGTCCCCACCCATCCCTCCTAGCTTTGGAAACTTCTTCAAAGTAATAATCATAAGTTTTCGCTTATCGTCATTCATCTTTTCCTTAGCTCTCTCCTTAAGACTCACCGGATTTCTTTTTCTTTTATTTTCCACTTCGCGAAGGGAGCCGCCTTAAACTCCCACTCAGACCACATTTCCCGACCATCTTCAAAAATTTTCTACACCCCCTCCCCATAAAACTTGAGATCAAACAAATCTCGGTAAGGCCCAAAACAAAAAAATGTTTATATATAACGCAAACCAAAAATTTTAGACCTAAGGGAGAAATTCCAATCTTCACCTCATACCTCGAAATAATATTGAGTTTAATCTTTTATGGTATTTTATTCGTACTGGCTTTCTAATATTTTTCTGCCTATTCGACAAATTGCTTTTTTCTCATCAATTCCGTTTTTGACCACTGAAATCCTGAGTAATCCGTAATGAAATAGAACCTGCCATCCACTCCTCATACCCCCCCACATAAAAGTGAAATCACATTCAACTTGAAGGACGAATAATTTTCGATAAAATTATTCTTATCCCTCCTCGTTTCACTATCACGAAAGTAATAATCCCTTTTATGGCAAGGTTAAGAAGGCTTTGCCACAACGAACACATTTCGAGGCTTGATTCCACGATCTCTTATTTTATAAACGCGTCATGATGACTTCAATATTATCCTGATAACGAAATTTCCCCATGATAAACATAACTTTTGTAGCGCAAAATATAGGAATAGACACGTAAATGGTGCTTCACTTCATTTAAAGGAAATATTATTTGATGAATTAGCAGGGAGAGTGATGGTTCGAGGATGGCTTTTGCTTTCTTTTTTCTCTTCAGGAAAGCATATTTCCAAATGAAGCATACTTCACAATTGTTTTCGCTGTTCCTGCACTCCAAAAAGCGTCAATACATATACTTGCTCACATCTACTCCATACTCATTATACAGGAGATACATCTTTGGTGCTCCCAAATTAAACGTTCGTTTATATTTAGGAAAATGTAAAAAAATTGAAAATCCGCAGACTGGAAGCGTTTTAAAAATATAAATATTTTTCCTAATTTTCACTGAATTATCAAGGGTTGATGCTTTAGTCAAACGCTCAAAAGATACTGGTAGGATATATTGGAATCTTAGAAGAAACCTCATTGTTGAGGTGTTGGAATTTCAAAAACTAGACAGCAATATATCATGATTTTAAGAACCGTTAAATTTCTGATAACATCATCCAACTATTTCTACATTGTAAACAAAAAAATACTGGGACCGTAAACTTGTAAATATTTATATTTTTTATCATTGTTTATTAAAAAAATTCTCTTTTCTTTAAAAAGATAAATTTAAAAAAAGTTTACGGTTTTTTTACATTGCATTTACATTTTTTACATTTACCGGAATTTTTTGTTTACATTGATTCACGACCGTAGTAGCTATGTTCCTTGTATATTTAAATTATTTCTACATTGTTGAAAAATTTCTATGGTAAGGCCAAATTCAAATTCAAGGCAAAATACACCTTACAAAAAATGCATTGCATTTTATTTTATAGAGGAGAGGAAAAAAGGAGAATCAGTAAATATTCCGAATTCATTACTTTGACTTAGGGATATGGGAGCCCAGTTTCCTGACGCCTTAGTCAAAAAAGAAAATAGAAAAACAAGATCTCGGTCGCTTACGATTGTCAGAAATGAGTTTTCTGTCACTTATGACTAATTCTCATATCTGGAGAAAATAATAATTACATAAGGAAAAATATAATGGTGAACTTAAAACCAAGTACCGTTTTGATAATTTTGCAAATGCAAAACTCCACCACCATAGCACTCAACCCAAATTGTATTGCGAGAGGCAAGGCTAGATTTCACTTTGTATTACTATATTCTATACGGAGTGTCAGGTTATTAAGGTCAGTTCCTTCCCATTTGTCGTTTGCAGTTGCGCTGCATCCAATCATAATACGCGAACGATCATGGAGCTTGGGTGAAGTATCGAACTCGTGCATGAATCCTCAGTTCAGTAACCAAAGTATTACCCGACAGGCAAAAGGATCCATTTATTTCTATGCAATTCAAACTAAGAATAATGTCATGAATACGATGATAATTTTCTACTTTCCTTAACTCTTTTAATTTATTACAAGGTCAAGGTTTCGAATACCGCCTTGCGTCAACGATCGTGGTTCGCTCCTATAATAATATCCTATCCTAAGACAAGCCTTTTGAATCCCAGGGTAATATCCTACGACAAGTCTTCCGGAATCCAAACAGGACCACCTGAGTTTTCCGGATTTCAAAACGAAATACGAATTGAGCATTGCTTTTCTTATACGCGCCTTTAGTTGAGAACAAAATTATTTTTAACAGCATGAAGGTATTAAAAATCATTACATGCTGAGAGATACGTTCAATTCCAGGAAAGTGATCAACGTATACGGGAAAGTGAACATTTTTCTATACACACAGACACACACACACTATTATTATTATTATTATTATAAGGTAATCTACCGGTGAAGGTAGGTTTTTGGATGGACACAGATATCACATAATTCACTTTCGACTACAAAATAACACAATCGAGACACCTAATTTACATCAGGTCCCTCTTCATCTCTGTGTACTTCCTCCCTTCATCCCGTCCAACATCCCTTTCCTATTCCTGCCCTTTCCCCGTTCGCCCAAAATTCTCCCCTCTATTACCGTCTTCAACATCCCACTGCCGCTCAATACGCCTTTCATCCATTTTTCCTGTCTCCATAGGATTTCTCCCAACAAACCTCTCTCCTCACCCACCATCTCCAGTACTTCCTCATTTGTTTTCCTTTCGGTCCATGTCACCTTCTCCATTCTTCTCCACACCCACATTTCAAAAGCCTCCAATCTACGTCTATCCTCCTGCTTCAGTGACCACGTCTCCGCGCCGTACATAGCTACTCTCCATATCAAAGTTCTTACGAGTCTTTTCTTAACATCCCAACACAACATCCCCGTCATCAACTCCCTCCTTCCTGTGAAAGCCTCTTTGTCTAGCGCAATTCTTCTCCTTACGTCCCTACTACTTTGACCGTGTTGGTCCAAAACACTTCCGAGATGCGTAAAATGTTCCACCTGCTCTAGTTTTTCCCTCCAATTTTAATGTTTAGCTTAGCCTTTTTCTTTTTGGGAATAACCTTTGTTTTATTAATATTGATTCTCATCCCATGCCCATTGCGCTGAATTCGCAATTCACTGAGCAATGCTTGCAACCCCTTGGCCGACTAACAAATCAAAGCCTACACATATATACTCGTATATTATATATATATACGCTCTTGTGTATATTTTTATATATTTTTATATATATGCCTTTCCCCAATATTCGCTCAAAACTATCAGAAAAATAGTCAAATTCAAAAACATTCTCGAATAAATATGAGTATGTTTACTGTTTTGGTGAAACATACATGGCCGTAATATTAATGGTAACATCAAGGCGTAAATAGCGTTTGCACCCCGGATTGGATTGCCGCACCTATCTCTCCCTGCGATCGTGTACATAACGTTGATAATTCATTATCATCCAACATCCACTCCAGTTCTCCTCCCGGATACAATCTCAGATAATGCTTTCTGCTAAGACCACAGTCGAGGTTTTAAACGTGTCACATTAATTATACATTTCAGGCGATAAAGAGTCCCTCCATTGGCAGGCGGGGAATAGACCACATGGCCTATCGAAAAGCTGACCGAAGCGTTCCCAACTAGCCGCTATTACTCTTCCGATTAAAGCAGAAATAGTATATAAAATGAATTTCAAATACAGTGCGAGCGTTCATGTTGACAATGCTAAATCTCAGTATCATGTGCATACGCAACAGCTTACTTAGATACGTATTGCTTTAATAAATTTATGAGATTAAGGAGGAAACTAATGCGACAATGTCAGAGTGTAAAAATCATTCGCCTTGACCGAGTTTAAGAGGACGCCTCGATAGCTTGAGTACTAAAGAGAGTTCCACCTAAAGTACTCGGCCGGATATCGATGGATCCGATTTCGGATTCCGGTCAAAGGGAATGATATTTTCATTCTAAAATCGTTGCATTGAAATGCATATTAGCGGATGACTCCGTTAAAAGTTACTGGTACGGCACCTCCCGCAATTTTTTGGAATTTGTCGAAGGAATATAATATTGCTCCCTTGCCTCCCACCCGCTAACTGGCTCATAGAGTATTTTCGTCTTATGGTACACTTCCTCCAAACCTTTAATTAAATCAGTCTCTTGCTGGAACATAAAGTTTTTAAACGAAATATCTCCTTAAAGAACGGTTACTGAAAAGGACACGCCCATTAACCTCTCTAAGCTCATCCACGTCCAGTACCAACGTTTAAAAGAACGTCACGATCCCTTTCCTCTGGAAATCCCATTGCTAATTAATCTATCTCTAACAACTTCAGAAGTCTCATTTGGATCGAACACGATATGGGAAACCCTCAACACTGAGGGCAGCCAAGAATAACGAGACCCTCCCGTATGCTTGTAATCGTACCGTGACGAAAAGGCATTCTTATATTAAATAAGGTTTGGTAATTATGAGATGCCCATATTTCTTTATGTTTATATAAAATTATACATTTTTTACTAAAACTACAGCTACTACTATAACTCCATAGTTTAAATAAGAGAGTACTTATGTCCTTGACCCTACATGAACAAAATACGATCTTAAGGAAGGAAAATCTAGTGGAGTATACTGGTGAGAGCATTGATAACCGATCCTGAAAGGGTCATGCATTCCAGTTAGGTCGAAGAGTACTAGCCGGACGAAAATTAGACCGTGAAACATATGCTTTTCAACGAGGCGTCTGCAGAGATGCCTGAAACCGATGGAGCGGTAATTTCGGTGACGGTATATTATCGTAATTGGTAGGCTACAATTTAACACAGCTTTGGTACATGCGCGCACAGGCTAATCATCGCTACATTTCCCATCTCCACCCAGAAATACCCTATCTGACAAGTCACACTACATTAAACTGTTTTTCAATTCCGAATCCTTTCTACTTTCTTTATTCTATTCAACGTGCCAATCCAATGTTATCCTGTTTACGTCCTCCACTCTATCATAGACTTCAGCATAGCACAATAATCTAAATGCTTTGATTCTACTTTTCCTTCCTCCTTAGGACTTCTCCCAACAGCCTTCTTTCCTACCTTACCATGCCAAGAACTTCCTCGTTTATTTCCTTCTCTCTCCATTTCAACTCTTACATCCACACTGACCTTTCAAAAGACTCCAGTCTATGTCTATCATCTTACTTCGACGAACATTTTTCAGCACTGTAAAAATTAAAGCTTTAAATCAAAATTTTATCGAGTTTTTTCTTAAAATTCTTAGTCTACGTTCCCACCATCAATTCTCTACTTCTTGTGTAGGCTTATTTCTCTCATGTTAATTTTTCTACTTATATCCCCACTAATTTGACTATTTTGGTTCATAGCATTTTCCACATGGGTAAACTGTTACACTATCTCTAGTTTATGACCTACTTTATCATAAACTTAGCATTCCTCTCTCTCGAAAACCGGGTGGTCTTGTTTCGTTTACATTATTTCTCAGCAAAGCTTGCAACTTCTTAAATAACTCACAAACAGAAACTTGACTATCCATCCGTCAACCAAACTGATTTTATGAATTTCACACCAAATTTAGCTTCTATTTCAAGTTATTTCAATCCCTATTTCAACATTTTTCTCATATTGGTTGAAATTATCGTGTATTAGGGACATCCCTGATCTTACCACTCTGCCCAAAAAAAGCCCCTCCCGACTCTCCGTCCGTCACTCGCAGCTTTAAAAGCATATTTTCTAATGCAATCGATTTCCCGTTGCTTTCCTCAATCGTTTTTTTAACGTGACACAATCACTCAATGGCCACCCGACTGGGCTTTGTCGTCCTTGCAGCCTCCTCACTGAGGATAAGACGCTGCATCGCCTTGGCTGTCAGGGGTGACCCTAACAAGATCAATTATCGTTACTCCCGCCAGCGCACGGGTTTAGGGATCAAGTGTCACGTTAAAACTACCACTGCGGAAGGTAACGGGAACAAACTTTATTACCATTCCCATGAGAAACGTGGGCAAAATGGAAAAAGGAGTTCAAGATGTGAAAAATATTACGGAAGTTATTGTTAAGTATTACTTTTTAGTGTGTGAGTTGAGTCAATTTGAGGTTGCCATGGCATTCAATAGGACCCTTGGAAGTAAGGTAGTGAATATAGGGCAGGTGAGTGACACATTTCTATTGGTAGAGATGAAATGTGTCTTAACCAATCTAGTGGTGATCCAGGATTAAATGCGGACAAGTAATCACTGAATGGAAATGGTAGACATTTTGTAATATCAATTAAAATGAGTAACTCTGAACTTGTCAGGAAAGTGGGGGATGGAACTGTATGCCAGACAAAGGGAGGCAAGGAAATTAGAGGTATGGGAGTTTGTTTTAGGAATTAGAAATGAACGCTGAGAGAAAGCAGTCGAATTCTGCAGAATAAGATGCTTGCTAATATCTAAAATTTGAATCAAACATCATCTAAGATGTATATAGGCATAGGAAATGCCGAGAGAAGCAAGTGAGTACCAGTTGGATTAAGTCATCGTTCGAAATAGATTAAGAAACAACGTAATGAGTTCGCTCAGGTTCCCGGATGCGGATGCAGAAACGGATCATAAATTGTTTGCCATAAAATGCAATGGAAAATTCAAAAGCCTTCGAAGGGATAAAAGAGTTCCAAAGAGGAATATTTAAGGTTTAATTGGAGTGCAAATATGGGTCTAGTTTATGAGAGGAATAGAAAGAGCAGCTAAGAAAAAAAGGTATGGTAGAAAATAAGGCAGTAGAAAAGTCAATGGTCACAGTAAAGATGAAAACGATGGATAAAAGACGAAAATCAAAAAGAGTAAAATCGAAAATTAGGAATAATATGTACAGAGAACTAAATGATAAACTTATGCGAGAATCTGATAGAGCCAAGGAATCAGGATGGAAAGATAAGGGTGTTGATATGGAGAAAATTCAAATGCAAGGAAAAGAAAAAGTGCTACATACGAAGGTTAGATAAGAGTCTAGCTGTTAAAAGGGAAAAAACGTATTCACTACTTGAGGAAAGACGGGAAAAGTTTTAATAGATCCAGGAGAAATTAATTGGCAGTGGAAAGAATACGTGAAAGAGCTTTATCGTAAAGGTATTTGGCCGGCCAGTTTATTAACAGAAATGGAATGCGACATAGACGAGGATAGCTGCAATCTAGGAATGCTAGAAATGCTAAGGGAAATGAAGTCGAACATGTCAAGTTGAGGGGAATGAATGGAATGAATTCTCAAAGATTACAAGCTCATCTTCCTTTGAACTTTTCTCCACTCTCAAAATATTTCAATCCATATTATAGCTCTGCTGTAAGGAAGCGTAGCTTCTCCATAAATGCTCTGTAGCGTTACATCTACATCTACATAAGTACCCTGCGAGCCACCAAAAAGGTGTGTGGCAGGGGGACTTTGGCGTTACTTTGGTCTAAGCCAATGACTTGATCAGGCAAAAGCAAAGTTTCAATTTATACGTTACATCAACTGTTACTTTAGGTGGACTGAACTTGTTTCAACTTGTAACTACCGCTAATGCAATAATGGAGCCAAATCAGCGAAACTTGAACCAATTATTGATGACTCATAAATATAATAATATAACACATTTTTTGTACTAAAATCTGATAGTTAAACAAAGAACCCTTTATTGAACATCCCTCGTATATTGCTTGACTCCCGAAATTAAAACATTTATTAGATCAATTTATAATGAAAAATACTATTCTCCATGCTTGTACATTCATTAGTACCAGTTTGGGGTGGAGTTAAGCTTTATTTTGCTACTATATCTCACCAGCCTCCCTAAACGAATGAAATTTTGAGTATTTAATGAATCATTAAACATTTGTTCAGTGTGGTGGAGGGTAGGGGGAGGGGCCGCATTATTTATTCCATTCCATTTAACACCAACAAATCGCTCCCTATAGGACGTGAGTTATCTGGCGCTAATGAGCCACGGCCTATCCCGAGAATCAATTAACGAACCATTTGGGTTTTATTCTTCTGCAGAATTCCAACTGCTTCGTTTCTTACTTTCTTCAATTAGAATCTTGTTTTAAATAGTGGCCTCATTTTTTTTAATTCAGCCTCTCGGAGACGGGAGATTTTTTAAATGATAAAATGTATATAGGACCAAATGGCCACCTTGTTCTAGGAAAAATTAATTGATAAAAAATTAATTAATAAAAAAAGTGTTTTCTATGAGTTTTAGGGGGATTGTAACTCAGAGAGAGTGTTTCTATGTCCTTGTGAAGTCTATTTGTTGTCCTTAGTTAAAAGATTGCAAAATAACTCTTCATTTTTCTGAAATGGAACTATGCAAATTACTACATGATAATTCTCAAATCGAGAATTTAGGTCGATTGAGAACAGAAAGGTTATTGTTACAAACATGTCTCCTTGACCCATATTAACACAAAACGTTACCCAAATTGCCCTACTATATGACTCTGTCGTGCCTTGCACAGCATCATGTGAACGAAATGCACGCATTATTTTCTTTTAATTGCTTTACCAGACCAATTCCTTGCTGTCGAGAAATGCCATTAGCACTACGAATATTACTTTTCATAAACTTTCCACATTTTTTTCTAATAATTTTTTAATGAAGATCATAGTTTTCAAACACCAAATCAGTATTTCTCCTCATATAAATGTTTCCCTAAAGTTATTTGTAGTTATGTATAAAGGTATAATTTTCTAAATTTTGCGATTGTTTCCGATTTTTTTATCTAAGGAGTATTTATGTCCAAATCTCCTTCAAAGTAGTAGAATGGTATGCTAGAGCATAATGGCCTCTCGTGGTTATGAGCGGTATACGTAGTCTTCGGCGAGGATTTAATTTCCATCATAAGGATACTCCAAATAAATTTCTGTTTCATACCTCTGTCATTTGGCAAAATTTTTCATATTGAAAGGTTATTTTGCACTTAAATCCCATCGGGCCTTCATCCGTTATTCGCCATCTCTCTTTTTTGCTCTTCCTTAATTTTTAAAGTTTAATATCCTTCTCTCTTCTGCTAGTGCCTTTTATCTTCTATTACGAAACCATCTGGAATGAATTGTATCCCCACCAGGGGTATATGATGGTCTGAATTTCCTAGTATTTTAGCTTTCACAGAATACAATTTTCTTTTATCAATACTGAGTTTCTCCGTTACTTTATTTAATTTTGCAATGCCACCCACATTTCTCTTTGAATGCCACCCACATTCAAATAAATATAAATATTTTTAACATTGGGTCTTTATATATCTTTCAAATTTCTTGAATATAAGTTTTCACACCATAAAAGCTAAATTCTAGTCATTATCGAAATGTCAACCTGGAATGAAATTGCATTCCTCTGAGTTATTAAAAAATCTCTGCGCTCTGTTGGCAAAGAACTAATTCAGATGAAAATTAACTCTCTATTAAAAGGAACAAAATGAAAAAAATTAGAAATATACAATAATTGTGAAATAAAAAAATTCTCAAGGTGAGGAATCTTAAAGTCAAAGAATATAAATAAAAATGAAGTCATAAAATTAGATATTCTCTCAATCAATTACCCTTTAATTTCCCTTTTTCTCTACGGGAACTAATTTCGCGAGGTGCTTCTTTCTTATTGGCAATTATACGCGTAACACTACAAATGAAATGCATACATCTACTTTTTGGATTTGGTGGAATTTGAACATGATTAATGACCAAATAAATTGCAAATTTGTAACATTTGTGCACGCGATTGTGATCTCCATCGAACATATTAAATCTATAAAGCGAAAATTTAGAACTATTTGGTCATCCACTAGACTCAAATTCTACCATATGGCCCCTGATTCTTCACAAGTCCTCCGTTCAATCCCCTTTAAAAGGATAACATTATTATTATTTTTTCCATTCTCTAATATTTTGATTTTGATATTCACATGATTTGAATATTCACACGGTTCTGCGGAATGATGCAAGTGTGAAAAAGAGCTTCTGCTAAATTCTGAAACTTTATCTTCCAGGATTACGTTTCATTTTGCAATGGAAACCCCAGCGTGGGAATCAAGCCGGACTCGGACTTGAATGTTGAAGAGCTGCAGCTGTAAAACTCCAACTATCTCCGGGAAAGCGAGGTTCATATAGTATGTAAATGTGAGCCGTGAATTTTGAATTTGATAATTCATAGGACACATAGACCACATTTACTTCGTCGTTCTCCGCTGAAATCTGTGACACGACTAAATGGCAATACTTGTTAGATGAACTTAATCAAAACAATATCTACGATCATTACCTCTTCTGCATAATTTGAATTTGTTGCATGTCTAAACTTGCAGGCGGTTGACCATCCTATCCAAGTGGAGAGCTGCTAAAGTAAAATTTTCAAACATCAATGCGTCACGTACGGAGAAAGAGTTCTAATGCGGGATTTCTGCTTAGAGTATATAGTATGTATAAACAAACGGAAGTTTCGTATATGACGGTGGGCAGAGTAGTGAAGTTATTTTAAAAATATTTTAGATAAAGAAACATTTAAAAGAATGTGGATACTGATTACAGGCATCTTAAATAAAGCAATAAATAAACTATTAGTGAATACTTTCCATTTGGTATCGGCATTGACCTTATTTTCAGTGAAGAGGTTGATACTAAAGTTTGATTTTCCTTTTAATTTCGTCATAAATGTGGACTATAATATCGTAAAGTCTCTAGACACCCAAAAGTACCCCAAAAATCGGAAATAAGTGGGACCTATCGTTATATTAAACAAGTTTTAATTTTAACCCCTGCATAAATTCTCAGGAATACAAAACAGGATGGAATATAAATGAACAATAACCACTTAGGTGTCATGGCCGTGGGTCAAGAGAATTTTATCCTGCGTGCTTTCCAATTCTAGATTACCTGTCTTAGGATGCTGGCAGTCAATAGTTAACGCTGTTGGCAGCGGACCGCGTGAGGCAACACCTGTGATTGTGTATGTGTGGCTGGTGACCTAATACCAGCACCCAGCCACACGGCCTTGCGGAGGCTTGCAGAGTATATGCAGATGTAGAATGTAGTTGGAAGAATCTTGGGCTACGGGAAGGTTACACTAGTTTGAGAGGCCACTGAGTGCCAACGCAAAATTTTTTGCACCTTTCCTCGATTCTCAGCGTACTCTTGAGTGGTTAGAGACTTTTAAATATAATTGCGTACCGACTTCGAGAAATATCAATCATTGAGTACTTGTTTTACACCATTATTGAGTAATTTTTTAGTGGTGGTACAGTCAGTCAATGCATGGGTCTATTTCTTTAGGTGCAGAGTGGCTGTACGAATAACTATTTTGAAAGCGTATTTATATCTTCGTGTACTTTGGAATTGCCAAGAGAGTATAGAATATTATATGTCAATTTTATAAGTGTGCGATTAGATTAACTATTACAAATCTTTCTGAGTATTGAAATAATATATACAGTTAGATGTAAACTTGGTTGATATGAAAACAATTTTCCGTGTAAGCCTTTACTATATGAATATGATAGAAAAGTAAGCAATTGTAGTTCTACTTTTTTACACATTTTTTCCGCAATATCTGTCCGAGTAAAAAAATTTCCATTTATCCAAAGAGAGTTTCTTGTCAAACAAGCCTTGGGGTTTGATTGAGGGCCTAACTCGAAATTGGCTTGGATACATACGCGACAAGCAAAGGCTGGAAGAAAAATAAGCAGAAATGCAATTGTTCTCTTTCTTAGTTCTAAGTTTGAGAAAGAGTGGCCTATCCCGAGGATGTAAATAATAGAGAAAGACACGCACAACTTCTCACCATTTCATTTTTAGTGTAATCTTATGCAATAAAAAAAAGTTTATGAGAAATTATATGCCAAGTTTTATGTAAAATTTGGTGTTTACTTGCATACGAATATTAAGATACTTCCGTTGTTGCCGTCGTGGAAACAGCTCAACCAAAAATGCCTTTCCTGTTGCTGGCTAGCATGAATTAAAAGGGTTGGCATCAAAGCTGTCTGAGAAGAGAGCCGTGGCATACTGCAACTTAATCGTCAGATTCCAAATGATGATGTGGAAGCAAAGGGAGGGAGGAAAAGCGTGAACTAAACGACACTTTCCAAGTGAGACGACTCACTAATGCAACGACGATGATTTGAGAGGCTAGGATGGATCCCATTTAACCCCAAGGTTTAATGGTGTGAATGCTTTAGCTGCAGGAAATTAATATCCCAAGGTGGTGATGCAGCGGCCATTTTCCTTTGCTGTCTATGATTTTTCTGACAAAAAAATTAAATAATTTGACTATTCCTAGAGTATCATCCCCATTTGAACTTGAGATCCTTCGATAGTTAGTAGAAAAATGTACCTCTCCCTAGTTATCACCCCTTTCTTGCAAAACCTGAATATAATGAATCCATGTGAACTTTAAAATTCCGTAAATATTTATAAATAATTAACCTCAAAATATTATTCATATCTAAACCATAAACACAGTAATCAGCCCGAAGGTCGTTTTAGCAGGTGATGGTTATGTTCACCCAGTACTAAGCCTGACGACGTGTGATTCACGCAGCAGGGTAGGGGGGGCCAGTTTCTTCCCCTGTATCCGGAAGACCTGGTACATGAAAAATCACACAGTTTGGGTGGAGCTGAGGGTGCCCAAAGAGATTTGCCCGGGAATCAAACCCGGGCCCTCCTTTCAGTAGTCCAACGCTCTAACCATGGACAACTCGGACCCACCATTCATATCTATATTACAAAGATAAAAAAGGGAGATAGATTCCAATACAGATGGATAAAAATACTCATTCTTTCCCACAGAAAATCATAATAGTAAGTAGCCGAAGTCACTTTAGACATATTAAAAATTATTGAATTTACAATTCAGAACAAATTTAAACTTTGCAAAGATATCAGGTGTTCTAGGTGCATGTGTATGTAAGTTGGTAGTTTGTGTGATTGTATTTGAGTGGGGTGTAAGGGTTTTTGTATGAATGTATACAATGTTTTGTTTGCGGACTGAATAAAATTTGTAGTTTTTCATAAGTTATTTTCTTAATAAAGGGTGGTGCCCTAATACCCCCCACCACACATCCTTGTGGCGGCTTGTCGGGTAATAAGTAGATGTAGATGAAAAGGATCTACAACTACTACTCTCTCTGGGGGGAACCTCCCGCTACCTGCAGCGTTGGGTCATTTTCCCTACAGTTGTTTTTGGAGGAGACTGTTGTATGTTTCCTGTCCTGGTGGAGGGGTTTCGTTTCGCTTATCAAATTCTGGCTTTCACGTTGTTGGATAAATGTTTTACTGCATCCTGAGGTGTAATTGTTTGTCAGTTGATACTATATATATATATATATATATATATATATATATATATATATATATATATATATATATATATATATATATATATTTGCTTGCGTGTACGTTGAATAGATTTTTGCATGAATGTATACGCCATTGTGGGTGTAGGATTTCATGGATATGTTGATGTAGTTTAGTCCCCTTTTGCAGGTAGTAAACAAACACCCCCCGCCACACGCCCTTGCGTGGTATTATTTAGGCGTAAATCTACAGAACCAGAGAATAATCATCACTTTTTAAGTAGCCTTTGACGACATAACTAAAAAATAATCTAACTACAAAAATAGAAATATCTCACTTATGATGATAAATCTTTAGTCAATTGTAATGATGATACTAATAATACTATTTTACTAATTGCAATATTAAATGAGTCGATTAAAGGTATTTTTAAAAATTTCATGTCAAACGTTAAACAATTAAAGCATCAAAAGATAAATATCAAAATTTTAATGCTCAAAAGCATTGAGATTATGCAGAAAAGTATGGTATCACAATCAAGCTCGTTAATTTCCTCAGCAAACATTGTGAAATTACGTTTTCGGAGAATTTAACAGTTTTCCTTCCCGACCAGAAAAATTGCGGCCTTATTAACCATATCATTCAATATGACTGGCAAAATTTTAGGAAATAATTAGAAAATTCGTGTCCTTTACATATTCGCGTCTAATTGACTGGGACGAGCAACCTATTCCATAGAGCCAGAGACAATATTTGGACCAGAAAATCCATTATTGCTCTCTCTCTCTGATAGTAAACACGGCTGCTCGTTGCCGGATGTTGGATGATTGCAATTCCGCATCATACTATGAAAAATGCACCATAGCAATTACATGAAATACAACTAAGATCAATTAATGTTATGAAGAAAAATTGACTGGGATGAAAGATACCAGACGAAAACATTCATAAGGCAATTACCCTTAAATTAGATGTAAAACGAAAACCCTACTCGAAATTGACTAAAATCGCAAACTTTGGCATTTCCATTCACTTAAATTGACGTTCAATCGTTTAGTATTTAAATCATGTCTTCCTGGTAAAGTGATGACTGATTACAACGATATTTTGGTAGTTGATGCACATTTTATAACACTAATTGGATCGTCACAGAAATCCTCGTCAGCAATCAAATTCAATCAAAATGTATGAAATCTAATCATTATTATTTGGAATCCCCTTCCTCCACCTTCCTCGTTTGCCTAATATTCTTCTCTCCATCATTATCTTCAACTCCCCATTTTCAATCGAAATTCTCTGAATCTATCTTTCCTGCCTTCTTTGGATTTATACCAACAATCCTCTCTCCTCCGCCACTTACTCGTTTGTTTTCCCTTCCGTCCACTTCACCTTTTCATCCCCCTCCACACCCACATTTCAAAAACCTCCAATCTACCCTTCTCATCCTGCTTTTATGTTCATTTTTCCATGCCAATCTATGCCTATCGTCATGCTCTAATGACCATGTACTCGCTTCGTACAAAACCACGCTTCATATTAAAGTTTTGACGAGCCGTTTCTGAATTTCTTACTCAACACCCCGGTCATTAATTCTCTCCTGGTGGAATCTTCTTTGGATGACTCAATTCATCTCCTTTTGTCCCTACTGCTTTAACCATTTTGGTCCAGAACACTCTCGAAATGTTTAAAATGTTCCAGCAGCCATAGTTTATGAACGTCTATTTTAACATTTTACTTAGCCTTCCTCTTTTGCACGATGAATGATGAGAATATGACGAGGTATATAGATGCCATTTTGTGTATATTTGTTCATTTCTTATGTCCACCTATATTTGTGCGTAATTAGAAGGACAATTAGGAAAATTACCCACCTCTACGAAAGACTCTCATAGGGCATATTTAAAAAATCTCCCGTCCCAGTTAGGCAAACGTATAGGGTGACGTGAATAAAAACGGTTGTTTCCTTAGGCTAATGCTTCTACCTGATGCGTACGCAATTTGGCGCATGAGCACGCAAACATGGACGCAACACAATTCCAGGCAACATTAGAGCATACACAAAAATATAAAAGGAAACCCAGAGAAGTATTCTACCAAAAATTGATAAGACCGAACATCCAGGCCACCCCATTGTTTTTAGTAATAATTTCCGTACTAATAGAATTTCCGCTTTTATGGATCACTATCTAGAATCTCGTCATTGAAGCAAGAGAATAGATGTAGATTGGAGGCTTTTGAGATGTGGGTGTGGAGAAGAATGAAGAAAGTGAAATGGACCGAAAGGAAAACAAATGAGGAAGTACTGGAGATGGTGGGTGAGGAGAGGGGTTTCCTGGGAGAAATCCTATGGAGGCAGGAAAAATGAATGAAAGGCGTATTGAGCGGCAGTGGGATGTTGAAGATGGTAATAGAGAGGAGAATTTTAGACAAACTAGGATAGGCAGGAACAGGATAGAGAAGTTGAACAGAATGAGAGGAGAAAGGAAGTACGCAGAGAGAGATCTATAATCTCATAACCATTTCTTACCCCTTTCGCACAAGGCAGCTGCGACTTCCTCAATCGTCTACATCCCGTATCTCCATCTCCACCTATTCAAACCTTGCCATGGCTACTATCGACGTTGTTTCAATCTATGTATCCACTCCAGACGATCAAGGTTTGGCCGCCTTACACAAATCTCTTTCCCAAAGACCGACGCCTCTCTTCTTTCACGCAGTTCTACCGCTATAGTCAGGGCATCGCTCCGACATACCGAAAATATATACCTCAATTCGCAGTTCATGTATTTTTTTCTGTCTGGTACTTCATTCCTCCAACCCCAGTAGCCTTGTGTTCGCTGTCTTTTCTATATCCCTTTTATTATTTTATATTATTGAGAATGCATTCTCTGTGGAGTGATTTAATTGCGAATGTGACCTCACCTTTTGCCCCCTTATTCATCGACCACGCTCTTCCCCCCCTAACCCATTCACCGGAACCTGTATCTAGTGTGGGGAATCCCAGAAAATGCCAGCCTCATCTCTCATCCCCAATCCTCACCCGCTTTATACACCAGAACGCACACCGGCAATCACTCCTCAACCGCCTTGAAATACGATTAGTAACCCAAAGTATTGCATGTATGTTTTTTCGTGTTGTCTTATCCTGGGTTGCGTCAACCTGTCCGAATTCGTAGACATATTCGTGTCTAAAAAAGAACACAAACAAGATGACAAATACTTTCACGTTCAGGAGGCCCTATATTCTCTGACAGTAACTAACAAATTAAGTGCTGCTCTAGAGATGAGGGTGTATTAATTCGATGATAGATGAGGGAGTTGGTTGGAAAGTACTACGGCAGTTCAGAATTATGTGAACGGCGTCGATCTCTTGAGGATCAAATGCTTTAAGTAGCCTTATAAGAACCATTTCGCGAGTTTTCGCCTACATTTGCTCGCGGATAGGGGAATTGACGCAAAGGTACTGCAGTCGAACGGCTGGACATGGGAGGCGGATTATTGAGGAAAGAGTAAATTAAAGAAAAATCCCAATACCATAAACGACTTCGCACTTTGTAGATTCATTTATTCGAAGAGGAAGGTTTACGGTCTATTTACCAATGTGACCGGGCAGAGGTTGCATTAAGAACGTTGTTTTGCATTTTGGAAAGTACAGGGAGGTTATCAATGGCTACAGAGATTGGATAAATAAGCTGCTGGACGGAACAGAAGATAGTCAGTCACATGCACCCTGGTGAGTTAAAGGATAAAAAACCAGATAGAACGATTGCGGGTGAGATGAGATTAGGCATTTTTCCATTACACTCGTAAATAATTTGATGAAGAGTGTGGGTTTTGTTCGGCGCGGAAACATAGTCATTGAAGTAAGGCGATAAGCGTAGATTGGCGACTTTTGAAATGTAAGTGATCATAAGGATAGAAAAGACGAAATGGACAGCAAGGAAAACAAATGAGGAAGTATTAGGCATAGTCAGTGAGGAGAGAGGATTGTTGGGAGCAATCTAAGGAAGACAGGAAAAATGGCTGAGTAATGTTTTGATCTAGGATGGGATATTGATAGGAGAACATTAGGCAGGCTAGGAAGGGGAAGGGATAGAATGGGTATGTTGGACCAATTGAAGGGAGGAAGGTAAGGAATTGAAGGGTTTATTATAACGTGGAATGTCTTTTGTTTGGAAAAGCAAATAAATGTATATTTTGTATCGTATCGTATGTATCCATTCAAAATCTATATTTAACAATAGAATACCAAGAATAATAGTCCTACATGGTATATGACTCAGTCACATGACTCGTATTTTCAATTTCTAAAACGGAAAATTTCACATTCGGATTAAAAATGAAGAAGAAAAAATAGAATCCTTTCAAGAAATCTTCAAACTACCAGGTTTTGTAAAAGGTTTCTAACAATTATGGCATTTTTTACATTCAACAAATCAAAGCGAAATATTCCATGGTGAATCATTATCAACCATTTTTCAGTAAATAAATGTTAAAAGATAGCTATGCTCTAAAGTCTTGACCCACATTTAAAGTCGTGCAATGTGTATTATAACTTCAAAGTCGTCAGCCATGGTGATAACTGATAATAATGCGGTTCTGACAATCAAGAATTGGCTCTTTGGTGCCTTACATATACACCTACTTAATACGCCGCAAGCCACCGCAAGGGCGTGTGGCGGGGGGTGTTAGGGCACCACTCGTAATTAAGAAAATAAAACGTATACCAAAGCCGCACATCTACAGAGTCCACAAACAAACATGTTATACATTCATGCAAAAACCCTACACACATGCAAACACACAAACTACCAACTAACATATTTATGCACCTGATTCACCCCTTTATTGACAGTTGTATATTTTTGTAGTCAAAATCCCGCATTCACCTCTTTCTGCAACTTATTTTCACAGGATTCACTAAGGGACGCACCTATGTGCTCTAAAGGGTACCATCAGATATTACGAAACTTTAGAGCGTTGCCCGGAGGGAATTGATTTAGAGCCGCAACATTTCTTCCGAAGGGCGAAGGGAGCTGGAATAAATTCTGAGATTCATTGTAACGTGTCGCCTGCCATCATGATTAACACTCCCTATCACGCGGACCAATGAAATGCTTAAATCATGTTTTTAATAAAACGAAGTGAAATATTTTTGGTGTTCTGCGGACTTCTCACACACACACACACACACACCCTGCTCTTCTCAAAAACCCTCTGCCCCAAGGGTCACTTTCCCCCTCCGTCCTCGCCCATAATGCCAAATGTCTCGCTCTGTGTCTCTCCCTTTCCGCCAATTTATTTCCTGGAATAATAAGCGGACGAGGACGGCAGAGAGGGCGCGGATGGGATCGGAGTTCCGGAGTTCTGGCGTCATCAGAGCCCTCTCTTTCTCGACCTCTCTTTCTCTACCACTCTCTCTCTCTCCCTCTCTCCCTCCTTTCCCACTCTCCTTGCGGACACTAACCCTCCTTCCAACTCCCATCCCCACCCGACTACCTTCCATTTGAACGAAATACGTGACCTGAAAGACTTAACGCTAATCCTTTCGGCTTGCAGCCTCGGGGGCGGAGAGGGAGATAATTAAGACAGGAGAGCGCTGATTCGGACGTCAAAATCGCGCGGCGAATGTATCGGAATCATCCGATGGGGAGGGGGGGAGGGAAAGATGGGAGTGGCGGGGGAGGTGAGGAGAATAAAAGAGAACGGGAGATTTTGTAATTTTCAATACACGTACGCCTCACGCCACTTTTTTGTTCCATTCCGCTCCGAGACTGCTTGACCGCGGACAAATCCCTAATACGACCGCAAGCCGAGAGCGCAAGGCACGCTCCGCAATTTTAACCGACGAGTCTCACCGTAAACAGGAAGTGTCACATTAGTTAAATCCGCCGGGCGTGCGAAAAGCATTGATTTTTTCCTCGTCCTGAGATTATTGGCTAACATTTCATTTTATCGCGTTTTCCGCGGCTGAGGTCATTTTTCCCCACCGAGAGATAGCGATTGCAGGGACAGGGGATTGTAGGGCACCGGTGACGCAGTAGGCCAACACGCTACTATATTTGCCCAACCAACTCCGCCCATACTATCTTAAAGCAGAAACAGTGGCTACTCCTCAAAATAAAGTAGTAATGGCCGGCTTTTCCCGATGCTCTGAACCTCAGATAAGGACTGTCCCTCCTATTGTGTGTCTTATCAAACTCGGATAATTTAGGGCATTGATTGGAAAACTGTATGTATCAAATCGCACAGTAGTTCAGTAGCTCGCTAGAGTTAGGATTCCAGAAATGGACATCAAACCGTCGACCGGAATAACATAGCAATGAGGGCCGCCACTTATCATATAGGAAGTTTCAACGAAAAAATAGGTCATTTGAAAGACAAAGAATGAGCAGAGGAAGTTGACTTCAATCAGCAACATCGAAAAATTGGATCGTAGGACGAGACTTTTTCGATCAAAAACGTTTTGCCATTAAGGTGCACTAGCCAGTAGAATGAGCATAATATATATTTCGCTATCTTTTGCGACTAATCTTAAGGAGGGTGAAAGTATCGAACGATATTCTTCGTGCGTATGAGATCGAAAGATAATACGGTTAAATAGATTAGATAAAGGTAGCAGATCCCGTCAACTGGAAATTGAATTTAAATAGAAATAAAAACGGGTATAACAAAGCTGAAGCGGAAAATTTATATATTCCATTTGTATTTTCTACTGATTGCCACTTCGATTTTATATGAAAAAAAGAGGAAACTACATGGCCCCGTATATATGCAGGAAATTGTAAACGAGGCAGGGTAAGAACGGGAGACGAAAATTAAAGTCGGTGGGGAATTCCAAATATCAGTTAGGTTTACGGACGATCAACCTTTTAAATTTCCATTCATCCAGGAGACTGGAAGCATCCATTAGAATATCGGTTTGATAGGTATGGGATGTGTACTAACGTATACCAAACACAGGCCATTCGGTTTCGGGAAAGATGGATCATGAGTTAAAAAATAAAATACTCGTAGGATGCCATCGAAAGCGTACGTAGAGCAGTTTAACTCTCGCGACGGTTTTACGGACCAAATTGGTCGAAGTAATTGTGACATAAGATGAAGAATTACGTAAGCAAAGAAGCTTTCATAAGGAAGAGGAGATTGATAATAGGAACGTTGGGGAAAGAGGTTAAGAAAACATTCTTTTAAACTTTGATCTAAAGTGCGGTTCTATATGGTACGGAAACATGGTCGTTAAAGTAAGTCGATAAACATAAGTGGAGGCTCATTGAATGAAGAATACAAGGTATATAATATTATTATTATATCTTCACTGTTCTTCCACAAACTTCCGTAAATTTGAGCCTGAAACAATTGAATAGATTGAGGCTTTTAAAATGTGGCTGCGGAGTAGGATGGAAAAAATGGAACTGAACAGAATGGAAAACAATTCAGGCGGTGCTAGGCACGATGGGGGGATGAGAGGGGATTTTTGCAAGAAATCCAAAAAGATGAATGCACAGCATTTAATTGATGATGGAATTGTGCAAACTATGATAGGGAAAAAATCGGGCAAGTAAGAAAGGGATAGGAATAGTATAGGTATGTTTGACGGAATGAAGGGATGGAGGAATTAGGTGGAATTGAATTGAAGTTTTTCGTAGCGTTGAATGTCTGATTTGTGTTTCGTTGAGAGTTGCACGGAAATGTCATTTTACCGTTTCATGCACTGTGTCCATCCTCCTATCTTGTTCTGCGGAATATCAACGATAAAAACATAATTTGGTAGTTTACCATTTATTATTTGTTTCGGATGGATGCGCAATAAACATCCACACAATAATAAGCCTTTTCTCACAAAACACAATCTGGCATGGCATCCTCACCGCAATCCGTCCAATAAGACTGTTTTTTCCAACCCTTGCATCGCTTGCCTATCGTTCCACTCCTACGTGAAAGTCAACATTCCATGCCCGATCAAAATGCTCTTCATCCACCTTTCTTGCTTCCTTTGAATTTTTCCCAACAATTCTCTCCCTCTCCCAGCATACATAGTACTTCTTCATTTGTTTTTATTTCCTTCTATTGTTCCTTTCTACCCTCTACACATCCATATCTCTCCCCAACCTCGATCTGGGGAGAGACAGGTAGATCTGATAAACAGACATGTTTTACATCGGGGGCGGTTGCAAGTAGGGGAAATATGAGGAAATTTATCATGATGGGGGCCAAAGTGTTGGTGAATCTCAGAAAGGTTTTGAGATTGGCGGGTCATCTATATGCGAGAGAGAGGCATGTGGCAGTAAAGATGAGGTAGCGGCAATGTCGTGTAAAATAGGAAAAGTTCTTTAAGAAAGGTTTTCAGTCTGTGGGATCCGGGGAAATTGGTTGTATAAAGGTTAAGTCCTGCGTCAGATGTGGGGTTGTTTTTCCGTGGTGAGTGAGGTTGGGTGGAGTAGTGGATTTTAATTTGTAGGAGATTTTCTGGATAACCGCGTTTGTGGAGTGCATGGTGTAGATTGTGGAGGTATTTGTTGATGGTGGCTAATATATATATATATATATATATATATATATATATATATATATATATATATATATATATAAGAGGGACCTGATGTAGATTAGGTTGCTAACTTGGGTTTTGTTTGGAGTTACAAAATGTGTATTTGACAGTTGTGTCCATCCAAAAACCTACCTTAACTGGTAGATCGCCTAAAAAAAAAATATATATATATATATAATATATATATATATATAATATATATATATATATTACATGGCACTTACAACAGCAACAAATACCTCTTAAAAAGCAATAATATTCACAGATGTGGGATATTAGAATTTAAAAGGGACTTCAAAAATAATATGTTGTACTAATTTTCTGCCAGTAGTTCTCCTTTAATTTAACACGAAAACTAACAAATTCGTGGGCTGGTCAAATACATGAGGCTCAACTGGTCCCAAAGTCTGAAAAATGTGAAAGTCACACATTCAAAATAAGGGATCTGATCTTTTTCATTCGGCCGCCATTTGTGGTTTCCCAGTAAGATGTCCCAGACCAATCAGTGTGGATCAAGGTAATAGGAATTGTATTCACACTTGAGACTGTTGCCTGTTGCCGAACGACATATCAAAACATATATTGATTAATGTACAATGAACAATCATATCAATTTCAATATTACTGCTTCACTTATTTCCGATAAAGAGCTTACAGCTGCGGTGTTCAACGTGGTGCCATACTGCACGAGTATTCCTTATTGCCTGCGGGGCAGACACGAATTTAATAAAGCGAAGATTAGCGACATAATGTTTCTTAGACAAATAAGCTGTAAAAGCGTATCCTCTCAATAGTAATAAATAATTTAATTTCTTAAGGGTTAGGAGTATTTTATCAAAATTTCTCAAATAAAATATTCTACACGTCTTCTAAATTATATATTATGACCTATTTCAGGTCAGATATTTGAAAACAAAAATAAATGCAAAAGGTTGCGCCAAAGAAACTACCAAGTTGGTGGTGTCATTTTTTTGGTAAAAATTTGAAACACACTGTCTTACAGATTACTTCATATTGGCTCCACAATTTTGTATGACACGATGGTCTAAAATATTTGTAAAAAAACATTATTTCAATATTAATTCACAACTATGGCAGACTCTATCTTCGTACACTAACGATATATAGCCTTGGTGATATTTTATGGAAAAAATGGTTCAAATTATCGAACACGATAAATATCTTTATGGACCTGTTATTTTCTCTGTGACGCACAAAGTTTCCCAAGAAGATCTGGTACTCCAAAAATCATACACCTAGTAATCCGTGTTTCAAGACCTCTTAGTAAGCTCATTTTTGTTACGTACAATTAAAGTGACATTGACGAATTTAGTAAGATTTTCCCCATGGATGATTGTTTTAAATGCATTAGCCGAGGTTTAACTCTTATAAAGAAATTAAGTTAGGCTGACAAGCTTTCACAAGGAGGGAATTGATGACAGAGACGTCGAGTAAGGATGTTAAGACAAGACTTGCGAAAACTTTGGCATGTAGCGTGGTTTTGTAAGATTAGTAAACATGGTCGTCGAAGAAAGATGATAGGCTTTTGGAAGGTGTTTGTGGAGAGGGATGGAAATTTTTTAATGGATGGAAAAGATAACAAGCGAATAAATATTATGGTGGTGGGCGAGAGAGGGCTGATGGGAGAAACCCAAAAGAGGCATGAAAGATGGATGCAGAGCACTTTGATTAGCGATGGATTTTGAAGACTGAGATAAAAGGGAAAATGTTAGGCATGCGAGAATTGGGCAGGAAAATATCGGCATGCTCGACGGAATTAACGGAGGGAAGAAGTATATGGAATAGAGGACCGTTTTAAAATAGAGTGGGTTGTCAGAGTGTGTATTTTAAACGAAGCTAAGAGATACAGTAATGGCAGTCTATGTCCACCGAAACATACCATAAACGGTAGATTATTAATAATAATATAAATAATACAGTTAGCAAGATTAAAGGAAGCGGAGCGAAAGAATAGGCAAACTGTAGAAACAGAAGATTGAGCGAAAAGACATAGAAAAAGTATAAAGGTAGAATGATGGACGGAGCGAAATTAACACATTTGCCTGAAGAAGCTTGAGCAAAATGAAATTTTAATGCTGAATTGGTGACAAAGCCAATTTCAAACACTTAGTCTGTTCATACCTTAGAATATTCGTACGGTATTTCGTCATAACATCTTGTTCCTTTAAAGCTCCCAAAATTTCAGAGTGTAACAGGACGTTTCGGTAGCTTAATTGGTTAAAGCACTCGGCCGGATATCGAGGGATCCGGGTTCGAATCCCGGTCAAGGCGAATGATTTTTACTCTTTGAAACGGTTGCATTATAATGCACACATAGCGGGTGACTCCGTTAAAGTTACTGTTACAGTTTCCTAAATTGGTGACCTTTACAGACGACAGAAGAAACTGATAAAGTACAATATCATCGGTTGTGCGATGGGCGATGACACAACTTAAGATTGAGAAATAGCAACAGCCGAAAGGCGAAAAATCTAGGAAAGAATGAATGTAGAACCTCCGCGATACAAGGTAGTTTTAGTATATTCCCGCAAAAGATAAGTTTATTTATTTATTTTTTATTAACCCGGAAACAGCTTTTTTGGCATTTATATCGGATTTATCACCATAAAATCACAGACTTTGGGGATATATAACATTCTTGAGGAACTACTAAAAGGTTTGGGAACATAGGAAGAGGATGGAGAAGATGAAGTGAAAAGAAAGGGAAACAAATGCGGAAGTACTAGGTATAGTGGGGAAGAAGATTAAACTGCTGGGACATATAATAAGAAGGCAGAAAAAATATGTGAAAAGTATACTGATTGGTAGAGGGATGTTGAAGACTTGATAAGAGGGGAGAATGTTAGGCAAATGAGGAAAGGCCAGGAATAGAGATGTTGGACGGGATGAAGTACCCAGAGATGAAGGGGGGCTTATTATGGAGTGGGATGTTAAGTTGCTTTTTGTGTGGAGAAACAAAATATTTAACTATTAGTTTGTGCCCATCCAAAACCTACCTTAATCGATATTTTATTTATAATAATATTATGGCCCGAATTATTTGAGTGAATCGCACGTATCGACGCATTCATGCATCCAACAATAACAAAAAACGACGTATGTATACACCATTGGACATCTTCTAATTTGAAATGACATGATCAGATATATTTTTTCGAGAATTTTGCTGTTCCTTATCATTATTTTAATTAGCTAGGCTGACTTTGTTGACCCAATGAGGCACTAATTAGCGCTATGTGGGTTATTTCCAAACAGCACCAAAGCTACCTGATATTTACGCAGTCACGTTGGCCAAAAATTATTCCATAAATGCGAAAGAACTCAGAACTTCAGTGGAGTCAGCTAAAGTATTGTTGTGCCCATTTACGATATTCATTTCTGGTTTCCTTACAGACTGGGTTACTCACACGGCCCTTTTATGAGAACGTTGAATGTTTCCTCGGCAGTTTCGAAGTTTTCGGGGAAACGGTCGTAACAAGACTGGCATGTGAGCCTGGATCTATCAGCACCCGGATATCGGTAAGAAATAGCATTCTTTGCGGGTCTATACAATGCATAGTTGATGGGACATTATTTCAAGTTCTTCTTCACAATATTTGACCTCAATCCAGTTAGTTTCTTTCATGACTTTCATTGTGATATCTTTTTGGGAGGTGAAATTACCTGCATGCTTACCTCTTTTCCTTTACTAATTCAATATGATACATAGTTTTTTTATAAACAATAACAGTATGACCAAAGAAGAGGAAAATCTACACTCTTCATCTAAAAAGTTAAAGTATTTATATTGTTATAAAGTCAACTCATTTCTTTACCGGCGTCGCAACAAATTTATCACCCGAATGTAACCTGCGCTGCGCCAAACAAATTAATCATAAGAATGCTTTAACATTTCAGTCAAAATTGGAATGTTTTTCGGCTAAAATTATTCCTCGGTGGCAATATTGATCTAAGATACAAAGGAATAATTTTTTTATCCTTACGAACAAAGTATGTGTACGTATTTCAGAAACACTCTGAGAAGATCATCCCAATTAGCGGAGATTCCATACCATCGGAGATCATTATGTTCCACTTCAAACTGCTCACGCGATCTTTTATCCAATGGTCACATCGTAAGATAAATCAATCTAAAATCTCTAAAATGAGAAATTTCCATAGACTTTAAGGCTTTGATATTTATAGGAAAACTTTTACTCACACACTGTAAACCTGGCGATTATCTATGCAAAGCAAAGCATTAATTATCTTGTGCGAATACTGTAAAACAAAGTGTCGTTTTCATCCATTTTGCCGAAAAACATTCTTCATTGAAATGGTACAATTTTCAGGAAATAAAAGTAGACCACTAATTCATTCACTTTTCCTTTGCACTGCATTTTAAGTAATTAAATTTCTCGAAATCCGTTTACTGTACTCTACTGAATTGTACGCAAGAATGTATCAAATTATAGAAATGGTCACAAAAACATGTGAAATTATCCGATTATTCGTTACATTAGGGTACACTAATCTTAAACAAACGCGCTGTTTGCGAGCCAGTATATTGCCCATTACTTACACCACTTACCAGGTGGGACATGTTGAATTCAACAAGGATTTTATTCCGTAATAAAAAATTTTCTCTCGATTGCATGTCTTTAAATCTTCGTCGTAACCAATATACATATACTATTTCACCATTGATCCTCAAAATATCATCTCTAAGTACCAAAAAAAAATTATATTTGTCCTTTGGGGAAACATATCCACTTTTAAAAATTGGAAAGTCAACGTTCTGCTCCTGAGAATTTACATACAGGCTCTTTATGGTTTCAATTACCGAAACTCACCGACGTTCTTCAGATGTTCAAATTCTTGTACCTCTTCCACCTCTATCTACCATTGGGTCTTAAATAAATAAAAATGCACGGCACCAGATAATCGCTTGGCATTTATGTAACCCATTCCTCATAGAAGTGTAAATAATCTAACTGTCACATTAATTAAAGTAAGATGGAAAAGATACGCAATGAACTCAACCTTAATTAAATTGAAACTAAATTTGACTGCAAAAGCCTTGACTTTGTGAAATCCCATCTACACCAGGAAAGATAAAAGGTACAAAGTAACATTTCACCTTTGATAAACACGACACGCGTTCCGGGTTTGAAAAATCATCAGTAAGTGTTACATTTGATGACGAGTAAGCGTGAAAACAACAGTCATGTCCTTATATAAATTATTCAATCATACTTAGTAATTTTTCTTTCACATAAAATAGCAAATATTTCCATGAACTCATTAGAGTCATTCACTAAAAATTCGGATAGCTTTCGAAAAGCGAAACCTCCTAATACATGTTTTGAAATAGAAAATTTGTTGAGTTTTTTATTAATAACTACCATAAGGTTTTCAGTGAAATTTATAATTTTTGGGTCGAAGGAGGAAGTTTCGGAAGAATTATGCCAACATACTGACTCATCTCCCAATAGCTCATTTCGTTCTCCTGACTACTGGGCATACCTGTAGAATGACCTGGTCTATCCTCTCAGCCTCAAGCCGCCGTCTGTCTTTCCTTATCTCCTGAATTTTCACCACTTCCGCTGGACCACCACCGATCCGTTTGCCCTCTCGGTTTTCCACTCCACCATTCTGCAGAGAGGGCATCAAGAGTCGACAATTCTCCGGTGGCCCATTTCTCAGATACTACGAGAGAGAAAGTGAAAAAGCTAAATAATAAACTTATAAAAGCTATTTATCCGGAGAAATAGCATCGCGAGAATGTGGAGTTTATGGTGACCAGATGAAGAGGATGCACTATACTAGAAGGTTTAAAATAATGTCAGGAAGTAGAGTAAATTCACTAAATCGGGAGTACGACAAGAACACATTAATCGAGCTCGAAAACAGAGTAGAAAGGTGAAGGCATAACATAGAGAAATTAACATCCTCCATCCATCAAGCAAACCCACTAAATATCTAATCCATCCACTTTTTCTGCTTTATACGTAAACCATCCGGTAGCTTCCTCTCCTCTCCCACAGTGTTCAACATTTCGACGCTAGTCTTACTCTTGGACAAATATATTTTCTCCATTCTTCTACTCACCGACATCTCTAAAACCTTTACTCATCTCAACAAACCTCTCTTCTCCGTATACCTCCTTTCTCCTTCCTTTTAATTCAACATCCTTAGCCTATTTCTTCCCCTTCTAAGTTTTCCTAAGATTATCCCCTCTACCACAGTCTTCAACACCCCATTACCAATCGATCAATATCCTTCGCAACCATTTTGTCTGCCTTCTTATGATTTTTCCCAAAAATCCCCCACTCTACCTACCATACCTACCACCTCATTTGTCTTTCTTTCTGCCAAGTTAGCCTTTTCCAGCCTCCTCCATATTCATATTTCAAAAGCTTCCACGCGTGATGCCATTGCGGTAATGACATGTCCCTAGTCAAGAATAATATATAATACAACCAGGACGGATTTGCCACTTTTGTAACTCTCTAAATTGACTCTTGATAGAGTGGATTGATAAAACTAAAACTAAACACTGCAGAAAATTGGAAGAAAATGGGGGGGGGGGGCAGGAGGCTAATCCGCAGCCTGTCCATGTCTCAGACTGCTCAGGGTTAAGCGGGGAAGAGAGAGTCCAGATGGGCAGTGTTAGAAAGAGGTGTAAGGTAGGGTTGCGCATTATCAACGGCTCTATTCAACATTTATGTGGAGGAAATGATTAAAGAGGCATGGGAAGAACTGGAGGTAGGAATGAAAGTCGGAGGGGAATTCCTAAAATCGGTTAGGTTTGCTGATGACCAAACATTAGTTGCTCAGTCAGCCCAGGGGTTGCAAGAATTGCTGAGAGAAATGGAGGCTCAGTACGATAAATATGGGATGAGAATCAATATTAATAAGACAAAGGCTATGCGATTATCCAGAAAGAAAAAGGCCAAGCTAAATGTTAAAATAGGCGGGGAAAAAATAGAGCAAGTAGAGCAGTTTACATATCTCGGAAGTGTTCTGGACCAACACGGTCAAAGTGGTAGGGACGTAGCGAGAAGAATTGCGCTAGGCAAAGAGGCTTTCTCAAGGAGGAGGGAGTTGATGACGGGGACCTTGAGTAGGGATGTTAAGACAAGACTCGTAAAACCTCAATATGGAGCGTAGCTATGTACGGCGTGGAAACGTGGTCGCTGAAATAGGAGGATAGATGTAGACTGGAGGCTTTTGAAATGTGGGCGTGGAGAAGAATGGAGAAGGTGAAATGGAGAGAAAGGAAAACAAATGAGGAAGTGCTGGAAATGGTGGGTGAGGAGAGGGGTTTGTTGAGAGAAATCCTATGGAGGCAGGAAAAATGGATGAAAGGCGTATTGGGCGGTAGTGGAATGTTGAAGAAGGTAATAGAGGGGAGAATGTTGGGCAAGCGAGGAAAGGGCAGGAACAGGATAGGGATGTTGGACGGGATGAAGGGAGGAAGGACGTACACAGAGATGAAGAGGGACCTGATGTTGAGTATATTGCTCGAGTGTATTTTGTTTGGAGTCACAAGATATTTATTTTATAGTTGTGTCCATCCAAAAACCTACCTCAACCAGTAGATTAGCTTATAACATACACATATTAAAACACGTAAACCCTGCCACATGGCGAACACATTGAATCACATGGATGCAGATATAAGGAAAAGGGATATTTTCTAACCTCCTTTTCTTCAACATTATCTTAACATTCCTTGTCCCTGTTCGAGCTGCTTCGGTCTTCTTCTGTGTTATCTGTGCTACTGCTGTTAATTTTGCTTTGAGAGGGTTTTGCTAGTTGACGACCATGGAAGCCTTGCCTCCACCCCTGCCGTGTACTTCGCATGGCCCAGCGGGCCGAATCCCGCAGTTGACAGGACTCATTCTGTTTTGTCTGCCTTGGCTCATTTCAATTTTGCATATTTAAACCTTCACAGAACCATTCAATGAAAATAATTCCGGAAAATTGAAACCTTTGATGGAATCAAAGTGAAAAACTTAAGCCGTAACCCGGAAAATATTTTTAAAAACCTCAAATAATGTCCCAAGTAAAATGGTGAATTCTTGATAAAATATCAGCGCAGGCTAAGAGTATAAAAGAATTCGTTTCTTTCATGCGTCGGATGTCTTTCTAAAGAAATTAAATCAAATTAATTGGGAAATGGGTTTTAAAAAAATCTCCGTTAGTTATTCGAAACACTTATAAGCACATTTAGTTCAAAGGTATACTCTATTTTTTTTCCTTTTGTGATAAATATTACTTTCAAAGATAAATTTGAAATAAAAAATTCTACCTCCTCCCTGAAATTACCTAATTATTAATTGATAATTTAATATTTGCTTATATTCTGGTCCTACGATACACTTACATTTACAAGTACTTTTACTAACACTAATTCAAGTACAAGTACTTATATATTCTACGAACCTCTCATAAAATTACAAATAGAGGAAGTGAAAAAAATTAAAAGTATTTATATGTTACAATCAATATTTAATACAATAATCATTTCCATCATCCATTAGGATTTTAAGACACTAAATTGAACTCAGTTTCCAGTGGTCAAGGTTATAAGTACGACACATAATACTTGATACATCAGCCATTAATTGCATAGCAAAAATGCTCTTTGGGCATTGGGTGGAGTAAATCTTGAAATATGAATAGTAAATTTTAGTGTTTCTCCATCCATTATTTATAATCTTCTCGAAATTGTCTAAAATTGTTCCCTTTGAAAAAACAAGGATTAATACTTCCCTAAAATATTTACAGAACTCCATAATATTCACTCATATGTTATCATTTCTCATAACCGTGCTATCACATGAATACTTCTTTACGGTAGAAACACTAGCTGTCGACATACATCCTGAAATTGTTCTACAACCTGCGCGTTGAAATATCTTGAGCTCCAAAATAAAATCGAACCTTTCGTTGCTTCTTCCTAATTATCGTGCTCCAAACATTGTCATTACAGAATGACAATATTTAAAATGAGCATTTTTCCTTTTCTAGCTCGTATAAATTTTATTACAACCTGGATGAACTTAAAGAAATGAAGTTCTTCAGAATAAATGTCTCGCAAAGTACCATTTAATACCCAATCTTCTGCCTGGATAAAAATCATACTTCTCTTAAATGACATACTTCACTTAAATGACATACTACCTTGATCAAAAAGTTCCCGGAATTTATTCAGAAAATTAAAAATACAAGTTTATTCATCTAAATCTATATTGTCCCCTTCAAAGCAATCCCCATCGACTGCAACACACTTATGCCAGCGCTTGATCCAATCCTCGAAACATTTTTTATATTCGGTTTTCGGTATGTCCATCAGTGCTTCCTGCGATTTTTCCATTACTTCCTCTCGGCTGCTAAAACGCGTTCCCCGTAATGGTTTTTTAGCTCGATTGAACAGAAAGAAGTCAAAGGGAGCCAAATCAAGTGAATTCGGTGGCTGTTGGATGGTATTTGTTGCATTTTTCGTCAAAAAATTACGAATAATGATAGCACTGTGCGACGGTCTCGACGCACTGTGCGACGATTTCTGGCCTCTTTCGGCGAGTTGCTTCACGCAAACGTCTCATAACGCCCAAATAATACTCTTTGTTTACTGTCTGGCCTTCTGGCAAAAATTCATGATGCACTACACCGTTGTAATCCATGAAAACCGTCAGCATTGCCTTCTTTTTTGACTGAAAACGACGTGGTTTTTTTGGTCTCGGCTCATTTGGTGAACGCCATTCACTTGCCTGATGTCTGGATTGCGTGTCGTACTCATAAACCCACGTCTCGTCTCCAGTAATGATCCTTTTGATGAATGTGGGATCGGATTCAGCCTCGCAAATCATGTCTTTTGCGACGTCAACACGGTCTCTTTTTTGCATGAAATTGAGGTCTTTTGGCACCAACTTTGCTGCTACACGACGGAAACCCAAATCATTAACCACAATGTCTTGGGCGGATCCATAGGCAATGTTCAAGTCCTCCGCTATTTCTCTGATGGTTAATTTGCGGTTATTGACCAACATTTCTTTTACTTTATAAATTTTTTCACCGACTTTCGATGTCGATGGTCTGCCACTGCGTTCATCATCTTCGATTGACTCACGACCACTTCTGAACCGCTCGTGCCACTGGTAAACGACCGTTTTTTTTAGAGAATCGTTGCCGAAACACTTTTCCAACATTTCCAACGTCCGTGCGCCACTAAATCCGTTTTTTACGCAAAATTTAATACAAGTTCGTTGTTGCAAATTTAAATCCATTTCTGCAATTGTACAAAATCGCCAACACACACAGAGATAGATGTACTCTTGGCTACGTAACTTTTGCAAATGTCAAGTTATGACACTAAGATTTAAAGGGAATATCAACAACAGATGTACCAATTTAACAAAAAAAACAGAACTCAAATCGGAACGATGGGAGCGCCACACGGTGGTTATTCCGGGAACGTTTGATCAAGGTAGTACTTCACTTAAATGTTAATTTCAAACCGAGAATCATAAGTACCATTAGGGATTCATTATTTATCAATGGCTTTCTTAAAATGGAAGTATTCATGCACAAAATATACACACTTCTGCGAGATAATTTCACAGAATTAAAAAAATTGCTTGAAATTCAAAAAAACTTCTCTAACTTCTAAAAAATACTAATATATCTTATTCACCGCATTTAATAAATGGCACTTTAATTTGGGCCCATCGTTAAAAATCAGGTCTTATAAGCCAAAAAAGAGTAAATAGTCCTGCACCTTTTACACCGTAAGCTCATATTTAACAATCAATTACTCCCCTCCTTTCGGTGGCCACATAACGACATGCTCTCATGATAAAAACAATTTCCCTAATATTTTTTAGAGAATATTTATTATATCTTTCCACTTATTTGACCTATATTTCAACTCTTAAGTGAATCAAAATCATTTCTAAGAGAATGAGATAATTTAAAAACCAACTTAACCAAGACTTTATTTCAGGTTAATCATTTTATGTGTATTTGTGAAAAATTATCAAAAAGTTGTTGCAGGTAAGATTTTTTCATGATGGATCAAACATTAAAACTATTATTGCATTTAACCATGAAGATGATTAGTATATTCGATCAGACAAATGCTCATTCTGGACGATAAATGAACTTCAACCAAAGAATGCTAGGCACTCCTCAAGGTGGTAATTACTATAGCATTCCTACGAGAAGTCATCTCTTCCCATCTAAAAAATACTACAGTAACCTGACTAATAGTCTGTAACCATAAAAAAGCATCTCTCACACTCTTCCGTAAGGTACATAGATATGCAAACATTTTTGGTCAAATATCCATCGATTTTATATAAATCTTTTACACTAAGCTTTTTTTATAAAAGTCAATTTTTTTATAAAAATCTGAGTACGAGTTAGGTTTTCTGATTAAAATATGTTTCAGGTTTGCAAACTACAACCCTTTCACACATGAAAATAGTATTTTTATTTAAAAAATACTATCCACGGCCATTTATGTATAATAAACACGCTTCTAAAATATCAAACCGGCACTCCTGATGACGTGACAATTCATCGACACAATCGCTAGATCGGCATCCTCAACCAAAACCTTTTTCAATAATTGCGACAACAAATTTAAACTACCGAAACACTATTTGATTTTTTTCTTAGTCATTCTCGTTAAATACCGAAGCTTATTGCCCAAATTAATCTCATAGTTTCGAGATCAACCCTATTTAATCTATAGTAATTTTTAAGTCTCGCATTTTCAGCTTCCTTTCTCCGAGCTTGGGATGAGGCATCATTTGCCACCAGAGAAAAAAACAAAAGAGAAGAGTTGGAAAGGAAAGCTTGAACAGCATTTAATTGTAGTAAGGCAATAAAAACGTGAATTCATCAAGCGTGCACGCACAAAAACGCCGGACCACGTAAAACTGGATAACAGGCGTTGCAAGTTAGCGGATGGTAAGGGTACGAAATTCCCAGCTATATTACTGAAATCATTTCGAAAAAAACGGACACGTACATCGACTGCTTGAAAAAGAGATTGTAACTTTTCAACCGATAGCTGTGTACCGTAAATTGCTAGACATTTTAATAAATCGTGGAAATTGGACTAATTTTACTGATTTTCCCTGGCAAACATGGGACCTATAAAATAAATATATAAAGAATACTATAATCTCGTAATTAATCTTCGGTCGTAGACCACCCAAAAATTCCTCAATCTTATTTATTGGGTGTAATAATGGTCATGCTTGCCACCCCATCTCTACGCATGAAATTTGTTTGTGAAATACTTTTCGGCGGATACTGAGTCAAATGTTGATTCGAGTTCGCTAAAACGGTGGATAACACTGGGTTTATCATTTTACGCGGTGAAAAAATCAGTATAATTTATCTTCAGATAAGCTTATCAAAATCTTGCTATTACATGAAACAATGAAGATGCAGTAATAAATACAGTAGTGGCTCGGTTTATTTGAGACTTTGCAGAGTAATAAACAAATATCGTAAGAGGACCATGTGGGATAAGTGATTACGTCCTAAACATTTTGAAATACATTTTCAAACCAATGTCATCCACAACGCAGAGTTTTAGTTACTGAAAATCCACATCAGATGCAGGCGCATCTTGAATTTGAAACTTCACTCATCATATTAACTTTTGATTTATTTTTCATAGACGTCTGGTGCAACATGTACTTAAAATCTAATCAACACCTTCAATCAAGTTAGAGGCACATTTGGCAAATCCAAATCGATTTGTTTCATTATCAAGTTCACTAAAAATTACGAAATACCGAATATTTCAAATGCAATTAATTAAATGTAAGTAGCAAAAGAAGGGTTTCAGATTGAAAGGCATCATTTTGATATGAGAATTATAATTATGTATGGTATAAAGGGCTTTATTGTGAAAAGATAGTCATAGTTATCGACACTATTCAACTCTCACTCACCCATAATAATCGTGCTGTAGAATACCTTGTATTTTACTGAGGAAGGGAAATTAAAGATAATCCTATTGGCATTGCAATTTCAAAACATATTTACGTTGTTAGCCGCTTTACTTCTTGTTTTAAAATCAGATTGAAAAATAATGGAAATTATATGAAACCACACATGGACCAAAACACTTTAAAATCATTAATTTATAAATATAAGGATCAATTTATAAATATGAAGATAATAAACAAAGCTATTGCCAATATCTTCCATGTGAAGCTGTAATAAAGGAGCCCGTTATATAAATCAATTTAGCTCTAAGCCATAACGGAAGAGAGTTGTTTGCTTCATCTAAAATTTAAAATGGATTTTAGTCATTGAGATCCAACAAAAATATCCATAATTCTTTTGGAACGAAAAAGTACGAAGAGTATGTGTTTTGTGTTTAATTACATTTTCCAAGTACAAAAAAGAATTAATCATAAACGAGTTATTTTTTTATTTATTAGCTTCATTTCACGCAATATCTTAATAAAGTTGCCAATTAGAGATCAACTCTCACCATATTTATGCTATTTCTCCAGGTGAAACTGTGTTTGACCCATACCCCAAGACTCGAAAAAGTTTTCTATCCCGTTGGTAGTGGTTCTCGTATCAGAATAACACCATTATCGACTCTAAAAATAAATGCTCTGTTACGATACTGCGATATGAAATAAAGTCTGAAAATGGGAAAGTACCTATTTCATGGGAAAGGATCAATAAAGATAGTAAAAATGAGCACTCCTCGGAGCCCCCATATTAAAAAAATATATGGAGAAAGCCATTTATTTATGGATAAATGGAAATCGATAAGGAATTTGTGAGGGACAGATAGAATAATCCAGCTCTGTGTAGGGTGCCTGGTGGACGTGGAAAGAAAAGATTTTGAATTAAACCAGGATGTTTTTTTCCAAACGCCTAAGACGGAGAGACCTTAGCTACGGAGTTGAAAACAGAAAAGACGATAAGTGTAAAAGGAAATGACAGTGAAAGTCGTAAAAAAGTAGCAAGGATGAACATTTTGCAACACCAAACGTATGTAAGATAAATTTTTTGATTGCTCCAATTTTGTTAGGGGATAAAGAAGTGTGATCTAAAGAGAAATGACTACTTACGTGTAGAAAAAGTTAGCAAACTGGTTAGGAAAATATCGTACCCCATCGGAAGGAACAAAATAACTTCTGATTGGTTGCATATAAATAAATAAATCGTCTTTTATGTGTTTTCCTATCCCCTTTCCTTGTATCTATTTCTAGGTGTAAAGGAATATTTGTTCGCCGTATGGCGGGATTTCGTGATTGAATGTGTGTCATATATATATATATATATATATATATATATATATATATATATATATATATATATATATATATATATATATATATATACGACTGTATAAACTAATAAACGACTATATAAAATCGACTATTAATATTTAAAAAATTACCCATTCCATTTTATCCTGAATGTTTGCAACCCGACATAATTTTCCCTGAAAAAACGCAACCCACAATACAAACCATACCAGCTTACAAATGCTTCCAAATTTAGAAGCATCAGTTAAACTTAAAATAAAAACTTTCGAGGGATACTTGGAGGCTGTTTTAAAATCTCATTTCTGTTACTCACTTCATAATTTATTTTTCAAATAAGGATTTCATGGAAAACATTTTAAGTCGGATATACTTCTTTAGATTTTTTGGGTACCAGATCTTCCTGGGAAACCATAACCGGCACAGGGAAAGGAATTGGCCCCCCTACCCTGATGTGTGAATATTCACATGCTGTCGGGCTTAGTACTGGGTGAACTCTGCCATCACCTACCAGACCGACCTGCGGGTTGATTACTGTGATTATTATACTTCTTTATAAAATTGAATTAATTTAAATATAAATAATTCACCCACATCATATGACAACCTTCTGTTCCATTCATTCGCGAACATTGTATAAGCGAAGTAGGTTTATTTTGATGGACCATTCAGTTTCAACAGTTTTATTAGGAAGAAAATTACGTTAAAGACCGAAATTTGATTGAGAAGAATATGTTTTAAAATAATTTTCTCTCAAAATATTACTTTAGATTGTGTTCAGTTTATTTTCCTCGTTATTATTATTTTAACCTCTGTATCTTATTTTTTATAGTTTCTGTCTTACGATTGTTCCATATAAATAAAAGCAATGATTGAATGAGAAAGCAACGAAAAGAAAGGTTTTCTTTTTCTTACCAAATTTTGCTAGTCACCGAAGTGCACAGATTGAAAATTAGGATGAACTTTTGAGGCAAAAGGTTACATTACCTCACACTTTGAGGTTTCACTTCGTGGAACTGTTTGATGTCCATATTAAATGAATTTGGTAATTCAGTGTAACAGAAATAGGATGAGAATCAATAGTAATTAATAAAACAATGGTTATCCGATTTTCCAGGAGGAAAAAGGCTAAGCTAAACAATAATATAGGAGGGGAAAAAATAGAGCAGGTAGAGCAGTTTACGTATCTCGGAAGTGTTTTGGACCAATACGGTCAAAGTAGTAGGGACGTAAGGAGAAGAATTGCGCTAGGCAAAGAGGCTTTCTCAAGGAGGAGTGAGTTGATGACGGGGACGTTGAGCAGGGGGATTAAGAATATACTCGTAAAACTTTGATATGGAGCTTAGCTATGTAGCGGAAGCGTGGTCATTGACGCAGGAGGATAGACGTAGATTGGAGGTTTTTGAAATGTGGGTGTGGAGATGAATGGAGAAGGTGAAATGGACCGAAAGGAAAACAAATAAGGAAATACTAGGGATGGTGGGCGAGGAAAGGGGTTTGTTGAGAAAAATCCTATGGAGGCAGGAAAAATGGATGAAAGGCATATTGAGCGGTAGTGGGATGTTGAAGAAGGTAATAGAGGGGAGAATGTTAGGCAAACAAGGAAAGGGCAGGAACAGGATAGGGATGTTGGAGGGGGTGAAGGGAGGAAGGAAGTACACCGAGATGAAGGGGGACCTGATGTAGAGTATGTTTCTCGATGTTTTTCTTTTGGAGTACAAAAATATTTTTTGATAGTTGATAGTCTATCCAAAAAAACTACCTTAACCGGCAGATTATCTAATAATAATATATATTTTCGATAAATAGACTCTTAAAATTACACTGACATCTGCGTGGGTTTCAAACGCGGGATATAGCCCCGTACACTAGCGGCGCTAGTTGCGTGAGACCTATTGAGCCGTCTGTGTTTGGTGTATCGTCGAGCTGTGCGTATGGTGTCAGTTATGATAGTCTCTGCTGTCCTTGAGTTTACTGTTTGTCGAAATTGGAAATTAACCAAATCACGGAGGAGTGAATAAACATCAAGTTTTTAGGTAAAGTTCGATGAAAGTTATCAAGAAATTATGGAAATGTTGACAGCTGTTTACGTTGATATTGCTCTCAAGAAAACATCTGTTTTCGAGTGGATCAAGCGTTTTAAAGATGGCCGACAACACACCACGGATGATGCAAGACCGGGATGACCCTCAACCACCTCTGTTGACGACAACATTGATCGTGTGCGTTCCTTTGTCCTTACCAATTGTCTAAAAACTGTCCGAATGATATCTGATCAACTGAATTTAGAAAAATCAACAGTGCACACTATTTTAACCGAAAATTTGAGCTTAAAAAAAATTTGAGCAAAATTGGTGCACATTCGGCATTGATTCTTCGCCATTTTCTGAGAAAAAAATCGATCACCATCCTTGATAATCCTCCTTATTCGCCAGACCTCGCCCCCTGCGAATTTTTCCTATTCACATCACTGGGAAGATTTGGACATAATAAAGCAAGAACTTATGAGAAAATTAAAAGGCTTAACTGCCTAGAACTTCCAAGGGGGCATTAAACAGTGCAAAAGAATATACGAAACGTATTTTTAAAGTAAGTACCGTTTGCTTATATTTTCTTCAGAACACAGTTTTTCCCCTGCAGCGCCATCTACTGATTCATTGAGAAGCTATAGCAGCATTTGTTTTGTTTCAGAAGTCGTTTCCTTGTCCGTGCATGCAAACAACAATGTCCGCGACAATCGTTTATCCCGCCAGCTGTGAAGTGCGTTCTGTCATACGATTCTTGTATGCAAAAGGATTGTCGGCTGCTGAAATTCATCGGGAATTATGCCTAGTTTATAAACCTACAATTATGAGTGAAGGAAAGGTTAGACAATGGTGCTGTGATTTTTAAAATGGACGAACAAATGTCCATGACGAAGAGCGAAGTGGTAGGCCCAGTATTCTGACCGATGAAATTGTTTCGCAAGTGGAACAAAAACTGCGATGTGATCGTCATTGACAATTAATGGCCTGGCTGAACAATTTCCTCAATTGGACGCACTACTGTCTACAATATTGTTACGGAAAACCTCGGATACCACACATTGCGTGCAAGGTGGGTACCGAAAATGCTCACCGATCACCACAAAGAGCAAAGAATGTCCAGTGGACGAGAGTTTTTGGGTCGTTGGGAACTCTTTAAACCACCCACCGTACAGTCCTGACCTTACACCCAGCGACTACTTCCTCTTCTTGCACTTGAAACAGTGGTTCGGTGGACAACGTTTCGAAACCGAAGAGGAACTCGAGAATGGCGTTGTCGTTTGGTTCAACCCTCAGGCGGTGAGTTTCTATGCAAAGGGGTTAAAGAAGCTGGTGCAGCGGTACGAAAAATGCTTAGAAGTGAACGGCGATTATGTAGATAAGTGAAGTAGGTTTGTAGCTAACTAAAAGTGCCAATAAAATGTGTTTCATATGAGTATATTTTTTCCTGTGACCAAACGGGTCTTACTTTATGAACACGCCTCGCAGAATAAGTGCATAGCAACGAATGGAGAATTCTTTGAAGGTGACATAATCGATGTAGACTAAATTTTGCAAAATTAAGTTTTTAATGGTATCAGTTCGCGTATTTATTGGAAAGGGTACTCGTCAGGCATAATGTTTCGCTGGGTACACTGCTGGACTACTGATTGGAGGGCTTGGGTCAAAGTCCGGGTGACACCTCTTGGTCCACCGAGTCAATCTGTGCGAATTTCACTTCCCGTGCGTCATAGGGATTAGTATTGCATGAGTCCTACTCCCTTCGTATATAACCAGCCCATGGATTGGTTACTGTGGTACACATTTTTGGATAAAGCCTTTCAATGCAGAAAATATTTCCGAATTACACAGAATTAATACAAAATTTCAGATGATATTCACCGCTGGATGGTCCCAGTTCTTCTTTTTACTTTGGTGAAATCAGCGTTACACGCGTGCACAATAATGCGCAGTAATGGCAAATGCCCCGAATTCACAATTAAAATTTTGGCAAATGTTGAAATTAAAATTGAATGCTGTTAATCCTACTGGTTTCAATTCAAGAGCATTTAACAAGCACAAAGAAAGAGAATACAGCAAGGTTAAGTTATTATCGGGAAGTAAGAAGGCAAGATCTGTGCTAACAGTTAAAGATAAATGGGGTAAGATAATAGTTGAACCAGGAAAAATCCAAGAGAGATGGAAGGAATATATAGAAACACTGTATGGTAAAGAACTTAGGCCGACAAGGTTAGACATAGAAAAGGAACATGAGGTAGAAGAAGATAGCTTAGGTCCAGGCATACTCGACGATGAAATAGAAAGGGTATTAAAGGAGATGAAAGCAAATAAGGCTGTGGGGGTGGACAATATTCCTGTAGAAATGTTGAAATGGTTAGGGAAAGGTGGGAAGAAGGCCATATATGGACTGATTCGTAGTATCTATGAGGAAGGAATCTGGCCGGAAGATTTTGTGAGATCGGTGTTAGTTCCTATTCCAAAAAAGGCAAAGGCTTCGTCATGTGAGGATTAAAGAACAATAAGTTTCATATCCCACGCAGCTAAAGTTATTCTCAGGATCATCAACAAAAGGATAGAGAGTAAGACAAATGATTACTTAGGGGATGATCAGTTTGGGTTCAGGAAAGGAAGAGGTACGCGTGATGCCATTGCAGTAATGAGATCACTAGTCGAGAGGAATATAGAATACAATCAGGACGTTTTTGCCTGTTTTGTAGATTTCGAAAAAGCGTTTGATAGAGTGAATTGGGAAAAATTAATGCGTGTATTGCAGAAAATAGGAATGGACTGGAGGGACAGGAGACTGATCCGCAACCTGTACATGTCTCAGACTGCTCAGGTGCGAGTGGGGAACGGAGAGTCCGGATGGGCACTGTTAGGAAGAGGTGTAAGGCAGGGTTGCCCATTTTCACCGGTACTGTTCAACGTATATGTAGAGGAAATGATTAAAGAGGCATGGGAAGAACTGGAGGTAGGAATGAAAGTCGGAGGGGAATTCGTAAAATCGGTTAGGTTTGCTGATGACCAAGCATTAGTTGCTCAGTCAGCCAAGGGGTTGCAAGCATTGTTGAGTGAATTGGAGGTTCAGTGCGATAAATATGGGATGAGAATCAATATTAATAAAACAAAGGTTATGCGATTTTCTAGAAAGAAAAAGGCTAAGCTAAATATTAAAATAGGCGGGGAAAGAATAGAGCAGGTAGAGCAGCTTACATATCTCGGAAGTGTTTTGGACCAACACGGTCAAAGTAGTAGGGACGTAAGGAGAAGAATTGCGCTAGGCAAGGAGGCTTTCTCAAAGAGGAGGGAGTTGATGACGGGGACGTTGAGTAGGGATGTTAAGACAAGACTCGTAAAAACTCTGATATGGAGCGTAGCTATGTACGGCGCGGAAACGTGGTCGCTGAAGCAGGAGGATAGACGTAGATTGGAGGCTTTTGAAATGTGGGTATGGAGAAGAATGGAGAAGGTGAAATGGACCGAAAGGAAAACAAATGAGGAAGTACTAGAAATGGTGGGGGAGGAGAGGGGTTTGTTGAGAGAAATCCTATGGAGGCAGGAAAAATGGATGAATGGCGTATTAAGCGGTAGTGGAATGTTGAAGAGGGTAATAGAGGGGAGAATGTTGGGCAAGCGTGGTAAGGGTAGGAACAGGATAGGGATGTTAGACGGGATGAAGGGAGGAAGGAAGTACAACGAGATGAAGAGGGACCTGATATAGATTAGTTTGCTAGGTGGGGAGTTACAAAATGTTTATTTGATAGTTGTGTCCATCCAAAAACCTACCTTAACCGGTAGATTACCTAATAATAAAAGAAAGAGAATGCAGAGGAGTACAATAATATTCTTCCGGCAAAAAGCACATTTATATTTCAAATGATGTCTACAAGAGTCGTGGGGTTTAAAACTCAATATGCAACGGCCTGCCGATGAAATCTTTAATATACAGTAAATGAATTAAAAGTAATAATGACTCAATAGAATTTATTGAGGTTCATATTTAATTTTCACCAATAATGAACAAAATATGGAGTCCTCTCCAGAAATTTACACGAAATTCTGTCCGGTTGAGTGTATTTTCCATACTTTTCATTTTCGACATTTCTCATTAAAAACAGATTGTTGTGATTACAAGTGGGGAGTAACTGGTAGTCTACATCGATTATGATACTATCAAAAATGTTTTCGACTTGTTTTCAAAATAATATTAATGGAGAAGTAAAAATTATAATAAAAATGTATTATTCATATCATTTCAAGTAGTCATAGAGCGAATTAAATCTCAAATTTGCTGTGTAACGTTCAATTTTCCCATTTAACCAAACTAGAAGAAGTATTATCTTATGCTTTTCCGCCAAATTACTGTGAAAAAGGCTACTCGGGTCTTCCACTGGCATCGACGACGCCAATATTGGCGCCATCGATGGAGAAACTTACCCGCCGGAAGACCCGAGTAGCCTTTTCCATAAACTAGAAGAGCTTCCATAAGTACCAAGAAATGGCTCCAGGTCGAAATTAACAACTTTAGTAATGCAAATAAAATAATATCTTCTTTTTTCCATAAAAACTTCGCGGAAATCCACTAAGTTTTATTTCTCATGTAACAATTTGCATAAATTTAACGAACTTCTTTCATTTGCATCGTCGATTGCTGTAGGTAGTTTTTCTTTGTCTCCAGCGACAACCGAAACCAAATTCAGCGAAAATATCTACGGAAAATGCGAAGGTAAGTCATCTAAAATAATGAAGTGAGCGTGAACAGAAATAAAAGCAGTAAATACGATTATATGAACTTCCAATCGGCCAAGAAGACGATAAGGAAGCTCAGTTAAACAAAAGCATAAAGAGTACTACGGTCGCCAAGCCTGCTGTCAATTTTAAAGAAGAACATTGACCCTATAAAAAAATATTGGCAAACTAGACAGAGACAGCATAATTTTTGGAGTCCAGCACTATAAAAACAATACGCAATATTATATGTAGTTTTATGATCCCCATTGATATTTTTTACTGTCAAAAATATTTACGTGAATTTCAGTTTATTAAATGTTGTCCAGTTTATTAACTGTTCTGGAATCTAGTGTCCATAGAGCAGCTGTAGGTATGTTTGATTCAAGTAAAGCAAATATTTTTACGAAACCATTTCCCTATTTTTAATCAGTAATAATATATATTATTTGGGCAGTTAGCAATATCAGTTTTTAAGCATCATAGGCATATTGCCCTCCCTAATCGCTGTGGTCGAAAAAATACTATGAAAACCAAACGGAACTAGTTTTACACAATATTATAGAGAATAATGAGTGATTGAATATTTATACCAACGAATGTTATATATACATAAATATAATAGTTTTCATTTATATATAGTCAGATATAGTTTTCATCTATATATATATATATACACACACACATATACAGGTATATATATAGATGAAAACTTTATTTTAATGAATGAAAATATCCTATATTCCTACGAATAAATTCAACGGAATGTGACTGCTCAAACACACGTATAAGTTTTTAACAACGCATTCAAATAACGTTAGGGTTATGAGGATGTTGCGTGCCTTGGCAGAGGTTGAATGCTAAGTCAACGGACGAAGATAAGTAGCAATTTGAATAGAACGAAAGGGAAGAAGAGAGTGAGAAGATAGAGAAGGAAATACTGTGGGGTATATTGAACTGAAGTACTTTTAAAACCCACGAGGAGGATGCCTGATAATTATGAGGGACCATGTGAAACCTTATCCTACAAGGCAAGACACTGGCGATACTAAAAGTATTAATGGTTAATGAACGCACGGTGAAAATGGTCGCGACACTAAAGGAAATGAATTTGATTGAAGAGTGAGAAGTCTTCTTAGCGCGAACGCCAGGGGGGAGGCAGGCGGTGAGGAGGTTCGAGGAATCGAGAAAACGATCCAGGGGATAATTAAAGTTTTTTTTTGTCCTTCGCCTCTACTCCACGAGGCCTTCCATAGCCACCTTTCACTTTCGCTTTCCATCTCCTCCCAAACCTCCGCTCGCATTCAATGTTGCCACTGTTGACGGGATAAAAGAGTTACACAAGAGGGCGCTTGCGGACATGGACGAAAACCCCGAACTGCTGTTAACCCCCTCAGAGGCCCGGGCGTGCGAGGCTCCTCACAATTGGGAAGGAAGTAGAGCGAGGGAGATTGGGGAGGATGGAAAGGGGTCAGAGGAGTATGGTGGATTAAGTCTTCCTTCGGGGCCTCGAAGCCTAGAAGACCAGGGAATAATCTTTTACATTATTTTTGCCGATTCATTAGCTTTAATACAGCTGGTTATTTGTTTTAGTATTTAATTCGATATGTTTCATATAAAAACCCTGATTTAAGAGAAGAAAATTTGTCTCATATTTTACCAATTACCCACGACTCCGATGATTGGTGAGAAAACAAATTTGAGGACAGAAGAATAATCGGAAACAGTAAAGGAGTAGTATTGAGTTCATCATCGTCATATTCAGAGGTTTTCACTCCGAAGATGGGTTTGTATCTGCTCACCAGACTGCCTTGTTCCTTCACAAAATTTCATTCCCTAACTCTCTTGGACGGACATTTTCCGTGACCTGCTTCATAGATCATCCTATGTATTCCTCTGTAATTCTTCCCCTACATGTTTCCTCCAATTATTTTCTACATATCTTTAGTAAGCTGTCGTGCCATGGGATATGCCCCGCTAGTTACAATCTCCTTGCAAGAGCCCTACATAGACTTCTCTCTCCGCCCACACTTCAAAGTACTCCTTCATTTGTTAATTTGCCTAGTCATTTTACTTTCGTCGCTCTTTGGTAGCATCGCATTTCCATCGCCTCAATTATTTTTCGCGTATTTAGAAATCATAACCTACGAGTCTGCGCATGACCACATTGGAGAGGGTTCAAGGACACGATATTTCAGTAATGTGCATAGAACTATTTATTTTATTTTACTATGTGCATGAAAAATAAAAAGTCTGAAATACTGTCTTTTTAAAAAGTATAATGACTTAATTTCTTACCTTAAATTAGGAAGACATAATTAAAGCAAACTACTGCCAACCATTCGATGAAGTGCGTAAAAAAAAACAATTTTCCAAGTTTTTTTTAGTTTACCAGAAGAGTGAAATCTTAGCATTTAAAAGATACATTTGGTTTCATAAGTTAAATGACAAGCTGATATTCGCATAAATTATTGCTAGACAACAATTCTTGCTGTATGCGTTTGCATTAATAACCTTATTTTTGCTGTTTTTTTAAGTTTGCTACGACTGAACTTAGATCTATAGATTCTCTAGTACTATTTACCTTAGAACGAGCAAAGTAGCTAAGAACTCCCACAAATGCACCTATAATGTGAAAACACCTCACTTACATAAATGTGAACTACAAAACTGAACGATAGCAGGAAAAAAGATCGGTGTTAGTGGAATTTTAAAGCACCTTCGAAGTAACAAAATATTAATTTTAAACGGCATTTTCTCATTTTTAACAAAATTTCCTGCTCCAAAAATTACTTAAAAGAGCAGTTCGGTAATGTACTAAATATCTTTAATGCATTAGTACCAACTACATTAGTTTATACAATTCTATAAAAAAATTCGCTAATCAACTGATGTCAAAAAATAAGTCTTTTCGCTCTATTGTTAGCATTCCGAAGGAAAAATTAATTACAAAAAAGGGGTTGAGCTACGCTTCTATTAGTTAAGCTGAGTAATGTGCTGTTACGTTGCTAATTGAGATAGCAAATTGATCTGAATGATGCAGCTGGTGGACAAAGTGTGATAATGGTGATGGACAAAGGCTAACAATGGCATTAAATGCCTACCAAACTGAGCACCTTATCACGCCCCATCACATGGAATACATGAAAGCAAAAGCTATTCAGCGAAATTAATAAGTAAAAATTTGCATTGAATTAAGTGGTTACCCCATTAATGTCTAGATTGCAAACCGTCCTAAATTAATAATTAATAAAATTATCATTAATGTTGTTGAAGAACAACAAAAGCGTTCTGATAATTTTTTGCAAAATAATTCTGATAAAAATAAATTAAGTAAAATCCCCCCCCACCTGATTATGCCACTGACAAACCTTAATTTTGTTACCATTGAAAATTTCAAATTTTCTTAGGCTATTACTACGAAACGTTACAGCCAGGTTAACATAAATTCTGTATAAAAAGGATGATGCATGAACCATTGACATTTTTCTAATGAAGAGTTAAATGAGTGAAAACGACTACTATTTCCACACAAAAAATAGTAAATTGTACTTATTTAATTTGATTTAATCATTTAGGTCCCATTCGCGGATTCATTGGAGATTCGAATCTTAAGTAAAATAATAGTAAAAAAATAATGATTCGCAGATAATGGCATTGAAATTTTAATTGATTATATGATGAAGCCTTTTTGGTATAATTTAAACCCTTATAGTTGTTGGAAGAATTTCGAATGAACCAGGGTATGAATATGCAAGAGAAAGCAACATTAAATGGGAGGCTGACGTCGTCAAAAATGGGGAGAATGCAGAAAATCGAGGAGGAGAGAGGAAAAGAATAGGCACACTAGAAAGAATCAAGTAATAGTTGTGACTTTAGGGGAGGCGACAGAGAGCTGACCACTATACAGCAGGAAAATTTTGAGTATTCATTTTTAAAATCACCTAGCGTGCGTGCATTGCTTTTCCGGTACTTATTTCCCTCAGAAAAAACGATAATGTGTAAAAGTAAATGAATATTGACGTAGATTATAGTGTATATGCAGTTATCATTGATCTTAATTATCCCTGAATGTGTTTCAGAACTGGATGCGATTTCTGCGTGTCTCAACTAATAGCCCTAAACATATACCCACTCATAGTCATATCTTTGATGAATCCCATTGATTCTCACCTAACTAATTCATTATCACACTCTCCAACGGTTCTCAACACTCGACACATATATACAATTAAATAAGACAGGCATAACTAGATAATGACAATAGCTTTTTCTCATTGGTTTTAATAGTCCTTGTAAGTGAATATTTTCCCCATTAAAATGCAAGTTACGGCACAAATCAACACATCTTCGCGCATGTGACATCGATATCGGCTTCAATTTCTTTTTCTCTTGTAATCGGGTGCGTCATTTATAAATTCCCCATTAAATTAGCCCCAAAATAAAAGCATGTGCACTCCGAGAGGGGCAGTAAATTTGAGGGATATTGAGGAATACGAAGCATAATAATTACCAAGGCGTAAAGTTTACAAACTAAAAATTGAATGATGCACATTAGAGGAGAGATTCACTTACATAGGTCAAGGATACCTTCAAATTCTGGGAAGGTTTCAACGCAAGAGATTTGTTTAAAGTTTAAATGTTACTTATACATCTTTCTCGAGGCTCCTTTTCTAAGAAAAAATGACGGGCTTCCCGAAAGTTTGCTCTTTAATGCCGTCAAATGTAATTAAGGGCCCCTATCAAAGGGAGAGAACGGCAATTTTACTTAACCAAAGAGACTGAACATCAGGTTTCAAATGATACAAGATGACTGTATTTATTTTCATTGTTGCGCGTCAAAGAAAGAACCTTAGTGACTAAAATAATTTTTCGCTCAAAAATAAGCCGGAACTCTTTGATCACATGAGCCGATATGAAGTGCGGGAAGTTTTCTTTTCATTGAATTTCTTTTCATTCTCGTCGAACGACGGAGATGTGCAGAAGAAAACTGGTAAAAAATAAACAAACCGGCGAATAAAAAAGTAACCTAAACTATCACAGAAATAATTCATATAAATAATCCTGGATATGATAAGATACCATTACAAGAAAAATAAACAGACCTCTCCAAATGTTAAGAAGTGTAGGGTGAAAAGGATAGAAAATTAGGATTAAAGAAAAGCGAATAGTATGTTGATTGGCAGCAAGTGGCCCATGCTTCCCTATTCGTATTGCATTTGTAATGAGAATAGAAAATAACCATGATAATGATGTAGAAACGTTCATTAGACAGACAATCAACTTTAAGACGATATATCATTCATGATTAAGCTTGATAATAATATCCAACGTGATAATACAGCAATCATACTGCTGAAATACGCATTGGAGTTATATACCTTGGCCTTGCTATATATTACGTCCTCCTAGGAACGACCAATGATGGAAAATCATCTTGCTATCAAATATCATATCTCGTATATTTCACAACCATTTTTATCGAGTTTATCTATCGCTACATAATGGCGATGTATGAATATTAATAGAGGCAATAGAATTAAGGAGGGATAGGGAATAGGAGGGAGGGAATTAAGGAGAGGAATAGGTATCCATTGGCAATTCCTACAATTCTGCCATCAAAACATTTGAAAACTGAAGCGATAAAAGGTGCCCCTCGCGTGGTGAGATTTTACAACAAGATATTTATAAAATATAATACTTATTTATGCACCAAAGAAAAAATTCATAGTTAATCACAATTACGATGTCTTGAAAGAAAGGACTTTTGACTCCAACATATTAATCTCATAATACCTTCACAATTTATTAATCATTGAAAGCCTCTCTCATCCAAAGCTTTGCCATATTAACATACAATAATACTAAAGCGTAAAAATATAAAACATGAACCGAAATGGTTAAATTATTTCCATCTGCGATTTACAATCCTCTCTTCATCTCTGTGTACTTCCTTCCTTCATTCCGTCCAACATCCCTGTCATCTATTTCTGCCCTTTCCTCGTTTGCCTAACATCCTCCACTCTATTACTGTATTCAACATCACTATTACATTCTTCAACATCCCACTGCCGATCATTACGCCCTTTATCCATTTTTCCTGCCTCCTTAGGGTTTCACCCAATAAACCCCTCTCCTCGCCCACCATCCCTAGTACTTCCTTATTTGTTTTCCTTTCGGTCCGTTTCACCTTTCTCATTTTTCTCCATACCCACATTTCAAAAACCTCCAATCCACCTCTATCCTCCTGCGTCAATGACCACGCTTCCGCTACATAGCTATGCTCCATATCAAAGTTTTACGAGTATATTCTTAATCCCTCTGCTCAACGTCCCCGTCATCAACTTCCTCCTTGAGAAAGCCTCATTGCCTAGCGCAATTCGTCTCCTTACGTCCCTACTACTTTGAACGTGTTGATCCAAAACACTTCCGAGATACGTAAACTGTTCTGTCTGCTCTATTTTTTTCTATTATTTTAATGATAAGATTAGTATTTGTCTTTCTGAAAAAATTACGTATACTTTGTTATGTTATTATTAATTCCCTCCCCATATCTGTCGCACTGAATTTCCAACTCACTCAGCAATTTTAGCAATCCCTTGGCTGACTGGTAAACCAGAGCTTGGTCATCAGCAAACCTAACCAATTTTACGAATTCCCCTCCGGCTTTCATTTCTACCTCCAGTTCATCCCATGCCCCTTTAATCATTTCCTCCACATACACGTTGAACAGCACCGGTGACAATAGGCAACCCTGCCTTACACCTCTTCCTAACACTGCCCATCCGGACTCTCCGTTCCCCACTCGCACCTGAGCAGTCTGAGACATGTATAGGTTGCGGATCAGTCTCCTGTCCCTCCAATCCATTCCTATTTTCTGCAATGTACCCATTCGTTTTTTCCAATTCACTGTATCACACGCCTTAGCGAGAGTTACGAAACAGGCAAATACGTTCTGATTGTATTCCATATTCCTCTTAAAAGGGACACGTCTTTACCGTAATGGCATCACGAGTGCTTTTCCCCTTTCTAATCCCAAACTTATCATCCCCTAAGTAATTATCTGCCCTATTCTCTATCCTTTTGTTGATGATCATGGGAACAACTTTTTCTTTGTGGGATATCAAACTTATGGTTCTATAGTTTTGTGGTAGTAATTATCATTGCTCCCTCCAGCACAGCTCTAGGGGTCTTTGGAACGCACAAATCCTTCCACCACGCCCAGGTTTTAATCCAGGGTAGAGCAGAATATCATATTTGACGGAATAACTAAGGAAACAAAATATTTTTCTTTTGATTGTCTCAAGCAGTACTTCAAATTAAAAGATTATACCTGTTTCACTATGGAATTAAAAATAGCAACTAATATCGTGAGAAACTAAAAAAAATTTAGCATTATAAAGATAAAATGTGCATTTCTATATACGTGCTTTGTCTGAAAAGGATCCAACCCTGCAATATTTTGAGAAAAACAGCCTGCCTAGAACAATGAGGCTTTAGCCCCTTTACATCGTACTTATTACTTTTCAAACAATCGGCAAAGTAATTTATGGAAATGGTCTTCAGCTGTCTCGCCGCATTCTCTTTTATCTCGTCAACGCCAAGAATTTCACGCTGCAGTAGCAGGGGACTTGCTCCTTGCCAAAAAAGATGACCCAGACTTTCTTAAAAAGATCATAATTGAAGATGAGCCATGGCTCCACGGTTATGATCTTTAAACGAAAGTCTAGTTGCGTCAACAGTCAGTTGACGAGATAAAGGAGAATGCGACTAGGTAGCTTATGATCACACCGAAAAAGGCCTTTATCGACTGTTTTGAAAAATGTAAGAGACGCTGAGATAAGTGTGTAAAGTCCAAAGGGGAATACTTCAAGGATAGTAAGGTCTGATTGTTTTAGGTGGGCTATTTTTCTCAAAATATTGAATAGTTGAATCCATTCCGGACAGACCTCATATTACTGGAGATAAGATATTCTAAAAAATGTATAATGAAACCACTGAAAACAGTATCAATACAAAATACTTTGTCTGTCATTATTTCTCCAGTAAACATTAATAATTTTAACAAAAATATTTTTAATAAATTTAATATATGAAATATTTATCAATATTATTTTACTACCTATAGAATCTCAAAATACAATCGACATACAAGAGATAACGGATAGGGAAAAAATACGAATTTTAATAAATTTTATTTAGAAATAAGTACATATTAATCTAATTGTTTTGAGATAATTATTTAGAAATATCAGCAACCGGAATTTATTTGAAAGATTAATCGTCCATTAAAAAGTTAAAGACGTAGTCGCGGTACGTAAAGGATAAATATTTTTGCAAATTAACTCCGAAACAAAATATTCTTTAATACAGTTATATCAAGATACCACTGTCTAATTGCTAATGGAAAATGCGCCTAAGGGACGTGGCCCCGTACATCTGGAGTCAAGAGTATACCGCAGTGTACTGCTCCGTTTTTTATGAAAAGATGGGGAGAGAGGAGATAAAATGACCATGCGTTCTATGGACTTCTGGCATGCAACCCCTTCAGGCTCGAAGCGTGAATTATCTCGTCTCATTAATAGAATTCAACACAATATCCGAAGAATGAATTTAGATCTTAATTACATGGGCAATCTGTAAACCAAGGCACAGATAGTACCAACTTTAACTCAATGTCGTATGTTGTAAGAAGGCTGTATTATAGAGAGTGATTATCATTTTTTATTCGCATAACTTATTTTAAAATTATGAAGCTTTATAACAAAATATTAGCTTAATGTGTAGCGTAAATTTGGTATAAACGTTTCATTGAATTTAATATAGTATTGCGTCAGCGGTAACCATTGCAAACTGAAACATGCTCAGCTTTAGCAACGATGGGGATAACACGAAAAGTACGAGGTCTGTTTAAAAAGTAACGGGAATTTTGTAATGTCAAATGATGCACCATGAGTTCTTGCCACAAGGTAAAACAATCAATAAAGAGTAAACTTAAAGTTCAATGCCGTTTGTGTGGAGCAATATTGGTAGCAACCATTCATGACTTTTGCACAATGATAATGTGTTGTCCGTTGGATAATGGATTGTATAAACAAATGTCATTGAAAACAATAATTGTGCAAAATAAATATCGCATCACTACAAAGAAACAACATTTAGTCGTATAAAACTTGGAAAAAAGATTTCTCTTGACTCCTCCAAATGAAGAGGAAATAAGTTTGAAATGATAAATTTTCAGATGATGAAGTGATTGTAGAACGATAGAACCGAAGAGGGTTTTTGTTTCATGGTTTACGAGTATTACGTCACCAGGCTACTTTTATCATTCGATAAATCATGATTTGTGATCTCTTCTTTTGCGAATAAGAAAGCGTAAACTCCCAGACCCTGCGCTAGGCGAGGAGAATATCTTACCAGCAAAGTAATCTAGATTTCCTTAGAGATTTTCTACGAGATATTAGCATAAACTTATCTACTATGCATAAACTGAAAATTTTATCCATAGACAAATTTGCCGCAATGGACCACGAGGTTTTAACTTTCTCTAGACAAAACAATCGAGTGGAAAATTCTTCTTCCACTTATCAGCACATTCTTTAATAAACGCAAAATATGTGACTTTGATATTCTTTCACCTTTAGCGTCACCTCATTCCTTCCACTGAGGAAGGTGGTTTTTTGTATAAAAAATATACGAGCGAATTCTCCTGTTTATTTTCTTATGGGGGATGAATGTTTTTCTTTAATGATGAATTGAACAATGTTATACATAATATTTTTATATTTATATACAAAAACATACATAGATTTGATGAAAATTTTTATCGGTTTTATAAAGAATAAATAACTTTCATGCGATCCTCAAAAATGAAAAAGACTATTAGATCAAAATTTGTGACGTTCCTGCTCCCTACGACCATTTAAAGAAAACAAAATACTTCCCGGTACGTAATTTAGGGACAGGGGTCTTGGATGTTAATCGAGTTGGCGGTGAAGGACCATACTAGTCTCGGAATCGGACGGGTGAGAGGGCTAAGTGGGGCTGAAATATCGTAATGACACTCAAGGAAGAGTTTGACCACTGAAATTCGCTAATGACCCCATTTTCGTTTCAATCCGGATCATAATTTTTCAGAATAGTTGGTTAAATCCAACCCAAAACTTTTGGACTAGAAAATTATGAGCGGAAAACAATAACATAATGCCACAATTAGGATCCATGCGCAAATACAACTCAGTTTGTGACAATTCTTATAACTTACAAGCAAACATTGAAAGGAGAACTTCACAACTGCCTCTTTTGCAAGGCATCAGACGGCACCGGTGTACCCACTTACATTTGGTCACGACTGACAACACTTAGCGACTCTGGCCAAACTCTTCCAAAAGGAACTCGCCCACCCCCAAATCGTACCCTTGTGACGTCGGTCAACGCGGACATAACTACAAACGATTTTCAAGAAATGTGAACTCGAAAACAAAGTACGAAACTCGTGCTGTGTACCTGATCCAAACGACTATAAACCACGGTTTAAGGGCTTTGATTGGTCATGGGGTATTTGGAAGATCATGTGTAGGAACGACCGATTTAAGATGTAATTTTTCCCACAAATTATAAGGGAGCAGAATCACCGTAACCGACCGCCGTTGTGAAAAAAATCATTACTTTAGATTCTTAGTAACCAACAATATGGTCATTGTTAAATCAAACACTATTTTCATTGTTATTCCTGTTACTAGTAGTTAGCCTTATGTGAGTTGAGTATTCTACAAGTATTCTACACGTAGATCCGTAGTTCATGCACCTGTAGTTGACATTACTTAAATTATTTTCAATATTTTGCATTTTTTAATGGTAACTAATATTCAAGCCAAACTTAATACTGATGCGCGTCTTCTGTTACACATGGGTGGCTTGCGGGTTACCGTGTAGATGTAAAACAAAGCGTGGAGTTAGGGAGTGATAGGAGGGCAGGGGGAGGGGTTCGTGGGGGAAGGTCTGGGAGAGATGCAAATGCGAACGAGATGAAGAGGCAAGGAGGATACTGAACTGAAGAGGTTTAGCCAGAGGCTAAGTCTGTGAGATACGGTATCCTACGGGGCATCACTCTTCCCAGCGATCCCTGGACCGATTCCAACATGGCCACCAGTAAAGGGAACCGTTTTAACGCGTATGCTGAAACAAAAGACACGCCCTTTGAATTCCTCTCGACCGTCTACCCAGGCTTCCCTCCTCCCGTGAAACCCCATCGCCTCATCCACTAATCCATTCCTTTTAAACCCTCCCTTTCTCTCCCTTTCCTATATCACTTTTTTCTAACAGCCCCTCTCTCTCTCTCTCTCACCCAAGTCCCTCCCTCCTTCCCACTAAACCTTTATCTCTCACGCCAAACGGACTTTCAAAAGCTCACTTGGGTTCTCCGAATACCCCTTCACCACCCCTCGGATGCCGCCATCCTATTGAGATAGTCACCACACCAACGGGGGCAGGGCCAGGTTGTTTGACCGCCAGATTGCAATCGAGAGTTAGGGTTAAGCAGCCTAAAATGAACAGAAAAAGTGGGATCATCAAGCAAATGCTTTTTTTAACACTAGAAGCTAGATGAAAAGATATCATCTGTGATTTAAAAAAATAACTTATTCTTGGTTATTTCAAGCATATAAGGTTAAAAAAAATGACCGATGATGATGGAATGCCGTAAGGGAGTAGTTTTAATTTCACCGAGTGAGGTAATTTCCCGGAGTGACTTATTGGATGCCAAGCTCAACATTTTCAGGAAGCCTTCCTCTCCCTCCCGTCCTACTGGTGACTAAATTGGCTCTGTTGGACGTATTAATATAATGAAATGTGGTTGAAAGCCGCAAAGCTCCCACTTCCGGCACCTCTCATCGAAATTTGACTTCCATGGGCAAAATCAACGGAAATTTTCTTATTCACTCGAATATCATGCATTGGCTGAGAGTTGTCAAAGGAATGTGTGCGAGGGAACGTTCGGTGATTCAATCCGAGTCCATCAAATGACTGAGCGGCAGTAATGTTTCAATTTTATTCAACAGTCGTAACAACATGGAGAGCCTTGATGAAAAACCTACTTCAATTCCTTTACCTGGTGGGAGATACAACATGTAAAAACTAAAATCAAATCAATCAGTCTATCCTACCCGTATCCCTTTACGATAATACACCACAAATGGTCTCAGATGTCGATAATACGCCTGGCACTATAGTGTCAGGCGAGTTAAAGAGGAATTCTTCTACAACGTTTGGAATTGGAAGAGATACGTACGTAATAGCCTAAGTATAGGAAAAAGGATCAATACAGGGTGCGTGCCGAAAGTAATGCAATTGAATTTCCCGCGCCGCTCCTACTGGTTGGAGTTGGATCAAATCACTTAAAGTCGGTGGGAGAGACGCTTAGCTTTGCCGCAAAACTTCTCTCAGTGCTCTCCATGCCACACGACGTCAGTTATTTTAAACCTCTGCGGGCCGACCGGGTCACGAAAAATGTGGAATCGACGATCGAGTAACGTGATGCGATTACTACGTTTTGTGCTAAACTGAAAAAATCTCTCGACGAGATTAGCAAATGATTCGTGGGGCTTACGGAGACTCATATCTGTCCTACTCACAGGTTTCGAGGTGGTTAAACGCCTTTAAGGAGGGCCAGGAAACATGTTCATGACGATCAAGCGCAAAAAGGAAGAATGAACAAAGCAAAAGTGAAAAAATGCTCATTTTCTTTTTCGGCAGTAAACAAGTGGTCCATAAGGAGTTTCTTTCTCAAGGACAAATTTTCAGGACTATTTTCAAATGTAAAATATAGGTATTTAATTGGAATATATTAGGATAATGCCTTTTTATGTGATACTTAGCCGGAGATTAAATTGAAATGTTAATTTACGAGTACTTTGATCAGAAGGAAATATCTAATTTTCAGGAGCATGGCAAGTGCCTACGTCATGACCTCAGTTATCACACAGCCTACTACGTGGATGTGCTGGAAATACTCCGAAAAAGGGTCATCAGGACGAGAGAAGGAATCTCCACTACCTGGCATCTCCATCACGACAACGCGCTACTAGTCCGCGAGTTCCTGGCCAAACACCAGGTTCCAACGCTGCCTCATCCCCCTATAGTCCTGACGTCGACCCAGCAGACTTCTTTTCGTTCCCTTGGATTAAGGCAGCCATGAAAGGAACCTGTTTTTCGTCCATAGAAGATATACAATCATTCGTGACCAAGACTTTACCAGAGGTCCCCGAAGACGCCTTCTAGGGCGCGTACCGGTCATGAATGAATCGCTGAATAAAATGTGTAGAGGCCCAAGGACATTACTTTGAAGAATTTAAGTATTTGTGCAAATCTGTTCAATAAATTACTTTTAAAAAAATAATCGCATTACTTTCGAAACACACCCTATAAGTCGGGTTTCTTTAGTTGGCCTTTGGATTTCCCTCACGAGGAGAACTCGTATTTCAATGCTGAGGTCATGACGTAGACACTTGCCATGCTCCTGAAAATTAGATATTTCCTTCTGATCAAAGTACTCGTAAATTAACATTTTAATTTATTCTCCGGCTAAGTATCACATAAAAAGGCATTATCCTAATATATTCCAATGAAATACCTATATTGCACATGTTAAAATAGTGCTGAAAATTCATTAATATAAAATGAGAATCATAAAAAAATGACCAAACTTAGAAAGAAATAAAAGCCTTTTCATTGGCATCAGCTAACGTACGAGACCTAGTAGCATCAGATGATTTGTGGTGTAAACAGTAATCAATAACTTACATATTTTGTGCAATAAAACGCAGGTTTACCTCTTTTGTGATTTCACGTTTTCCAAATATATTATGCAATCCTTACACTTTACATTCTGACGCATTGGTCTCAATAGACTATTGAGTGGAAGAGAACCGCAATAAAGAAAAAATATCAATTTCTATATATTTCCACCGTAGCTTTCCGCAAAAACATAAGCAGGGTCAAGGTGATCACGAGCAATAAATTCAGCGCGAATCCAAATTTACGAGAATTCACCAAATTGCGAGGCAAACTCTAACGGAAACACTCGCCCTAACAAAGAAAATGGGCTTATTGCATCCCCAAAACTTCCCCCGGAATACGCACACCCCAAAGAGATGGGAAAATAACTCGAGAGTTATAACCACATTATTATATTTTTTTACGTTTCCACGCCAGAGAGTCTCCCTCGATGTGTCTATTCGATTTTCCGATTTTGCAAATTCAATCCAGCGGGAGGCGCCGCCGCCGCGGTGGTGGTTCGCCGGAAGGCGCCGAGCAGTTGCCACTCCTTTGTTTGAAGAGAAGGGAAAGGGACAAGGGCGAAGGGTTAGGACCGGGAAAACGTTCACGGGTGTTAAACCGACGGGGAAAGGGAACTGTTGCGGGCTGGGGGCGAAGAGAAGTCCTCCCTCGTCGCAGAGAGGGTGGAAAAGGGGGAGTGGAAGAGAACAGAAAATTGCGGGAAGACGAGCTGAATCGTGGAGGAAGGAGTATATATTGCGAATAAAAAAACTGATGGCTGTAACAAAACAATTTATGAATTAGCTATATACCCAAAAACGAAGTTTTTAAACAGATACATTTATGCCTTGAATCAAACCTTTTCCATGGTCTACCGAACATATTATAAATACATCTTTGCGTAAGGTTCGAATACGAGCATCCGCAATGAACCTAAAATCGAAGCTCTAAATAATTCTGTACAACTTACCACTCCGTCAATTTTTTATAAATAGTCTACTAACTTACGTTTGCCGTTTAATGGTATCCGGTGATACACACTACTGTAGATTCTAGTACCTAACATGACACAAAAAGATTCCAAATTACACTATGATAACTCATTTATTTATTTCCCCATTTCTTTCCATCAATTCCTCCCTTTACCTCGCTTGTCCAGCATCCTCGCTTCTATTATCAACTATTCCATTTCATCCATTTAATTCTCCTGCCTTCAGCGAACTCTCCCGAACGCCGCCTATCCCACCGCCTACTAAAATTTGATCAGTTGTTTTCTTTCTGTCCGTTTTATATTCTAAATTATAATCCACAACCATATCTCAAAAACCTTGAGCCAACGCATATCATTTTGCCTCAAAGACCAAGTTTTTTAATGATAACAAACTAGGAACCATACTAAAACGTTTTCCCATCTCTTCTAGATATCTTTTTCATAATTTTCCTCCAATAAAATAAAACATAAATAATTTTTATTTTTGCCGTCCTGGGTATTTATAATGAACTGAAATATATACGACTACCACTAGCAAACTGTCTCTTAAGGAAAAATGCTATTAATCGTAACACAGAAAAAGGTTTCATCTGGCGTACCAATATTCTATTTAACAAATTAATTATTGTGAATCTGTGCTATTAAACGCTTAATATAGTGGAATTAAATTTAAATATATTTATTTTTGTCGAGAATCATGATATGGTACGGTATTTGAATAGAGAAGTTCTGTTAAGTTTTGCGAGAATAAAAACAAAAATATGATAGCAGAAGTGAAAAAGAGATCTTACGGGTGCAAACATTATGGTAAATTTGTAGTCCAAAAGTTGTGAATAAAATACTTCCAAAAGATGGGAACTACATGTGTCAGTATTTTTACAGGCCACATTGCTTTTAATTGCACAGGGCCCGAAAGTGTTGCTTGTACTACGAATTCCACAAGTAAAAATAATTAGCTTACCCAAATTGGAAGATTAAGAGCCCATAAAGAAAGTAATTTTTTTTAAAAAAGCCCCATTGACTAAATTATTCCTTTGAATCTGTAGCATTTACACTGCGCAATACCCGGCGTATGACAATGGATTAAAACACTAGCAGAACTGGATTGGGATGGGGAATTAAAATTAATTTCATCTGTACCCAATTTGAAGAGATATTTTCGCAGAGCCTATGCCCATAAAGCATTCATTGGGGTTAATTTGACCCCATTCAGGCAAATATGGAATCGCAAAATTACTGCCAATATGCTCGCTCCTATGCCAATTGTCCACCGAAGCGAACTACGAGGCCATTAATAATGGGTGACCCTCATATTTCCATAGAGGGTAAAATTTTAGTGGACAGACAGCTCACAGCCCTCGTACTTTTACATGTGCTCTTAAGAGGGGATAATATTGATCCTCATCAAAGGACCAGACACTCTTTACATTCTACTATTACCTAGTAAACTACAAAAATTCTACACGTAGTTAAAAATGATGGGAGATGGAGGAATAGATTTATAACGGCAACCCTTTTTGGCTCTTGGCATATATTTGATATGAAAAAAACTATTTAAAAATAACACTAAGATGGCATAATCAGAAGAGAAAATTACCCTTAAAGCGAAACTTTGTAAGCTATTGGCATCGAGTACGGTTCGGGAAAATGGGAGATTCCAACCAAATTAATTAATCCGCGTATTATATTAGGAATTACGGCATAATACCACAGAGCAATTGCCCCTGTGAAACCTAGATTTATAAGATAACCATTTCATAAGGCTTGCAAGAGGATCGATCAGCTGTTCAATTTCATGATGAGGTCACTAGAGACCAATTTAATTAGGAATTAGGATACGATATATTTGATACAAACGAATGAAAATGAAGGGTTGGATTATGAATAAATTTTCCTATTAGGTGCCGAATTATAAACATAGATATTGCCGGTCTCCTAAGTTTGGTTTGTTATCAGCTCCCAGCTGTGAAGTAACGAGAGAAGTCGATATTACCAAGGGTAAGACCGCAAAAAATTACATTTATTTCATCGCATTCATAATTGCAGGGGTTCTCTCAGTTACCAGTCAGCATATACAGCTGGTCTGCGAGTTAAGCTCCCTATCTAGCTCCATAACTCGGAAGTTCATGTTTATTTATGTATAGCTCTATAATCCGATAAAGTCCCTATGACGATAAAGCCTCCAAATTTACCATTAGATACGATAACGGTTATCTGAATTAGGTATCGATAGTAGAGTTTTGCGATTCCCACCCTTCTTTTCTATATAAAATAGAGGTACCCAAATAACTTTGAATAGGTTTTGTTTATGAAAAAACTATCATTAACATGTGATTACGAATTTTTGATATTTTATGAACGAAATATGAACAATGCAGTCGCTCAAAACGAAACAATTTTACGCGATTAATTTTTAGTTTGAAAAGAAAATTTCTCAAAATGTACACAATGTTAAAATATTTAAAATAATAATTAATTAATTAGGCTATAGGGTTTTAATATATGAATTAATAATGGTGAGGGTTATTTTTTTATCTCTTAAAGCTTTGTTTAAGAGATTCGGGTTACAGCGGATATCGATTCATTTCCAACTTCGGAGTTTACCTGAAAATTGAACATATTGGAGTTTTGTCTTCGCATATGCGTTATTTACTATTATTTAAATTACTAATTTATCGTAAAAAATTGAAGTTGTCATTAAATAAGGTACCCGAGAGCTGGGATTAATTGTAAACTGTTGTATCATACTTGAATTCAAATTTGCATTTTCTACTCATGCACGTAAAATTAATTAGTCAATGGATCATCACGTTAGGCTCTATCTATGAGCTGTCATCAAATATCCCTCCACTGCCAACCCGAACGATCGCTTTTTATTAAATTTTAATTATGCTTGACTTTATAGAACTACTTGGGTTATAGAATTCCAGGTTGGAAAAAAATAACAAGGCATCGTAAGGGTATACCCTTATCTGGGCAAGTTTGGTAATTTACTGTCCTATCCGTGCATGGTGAGAATCAATTTACCCTCTTCATGAATTTAGTGAACTTTTCGAACTTTAAAAAAAATTGTTTTGAGCAAATTCTTTATATTTGCCATTTATAAACTTAGGTGAACAGTAGTATCTATACATTTATTGAAAATCAATGATCAATAACCTGTGTAGTTATAAGGTCAAGTATAAAATTTTCAGTTGCATTTACATGTGAAGAAAACTAACAATTTTTCCCGTGTTCACGGCAAACACACTACATTGAATTACGACAGAATCGTTTTTGCATCCGAATTTTAGCTGCGGGATACAAAAAACATCACTTTTTTTGCTGGTTTATAATAGATAGTCTTTTATCTAAATTATCATGAAAAATCGCGGTTGAAGTTTGAGGGCCCAATATTAAATTCTCCGTTTTTTGAGATCTTTCCAATGTTAAGAACAGCTTCGCCTTCTATTATGCGTGTCCTCATTCTAATCAGAGTTTAACAGTGATGTTTAAAATATATTATTACCCCTATCGTACCACGGTAGAAAATATCTTGCCAATAAAATTAGAGATATTAAGTTTAGAACAGATGTCATTTTTTTCCATCCAGGGATCAGAATGACATTGTCCGATGGCTGTAGGGATCATATTCGGGTCAAAATTAATCTGGCGTATTCACCCCCACCAAACACCCTGGCGGTGCCTTGCAGGGTAGTAAAATAGTTATCTAAAATATAAATGTGCGCCATAGGCAGCAGTTCAGAAGAGAGCTAATCCATTCATGAAAACCTTAAGACCAGCAATTTAATTTTCTATTAGTAAATACTCATGAATCAGGAAAGTATTGGAAAAATGTGAAGAGGATTAAAGAGTAATGTTATCTTCCACTCATTAGACTTCACAAAGTATATGCTGCTAGTGTATGTGATACTCATGAATTTGAACTGATCGCCGAAATAAATCACGCGGAGCCAGGAGGAGATGGATTTGTAAAACGTTGTGATAAAAATGAGTAGAGCATATAGATCTACCACAGGAGCTAGGTCGGTAATCACACACTGAACGAAGGTTAAACTGCATATTAAAACTCTTGCATAAATTGGATGCAGGTCTCTTTAGCTATAATTACGAAAATGTATTATTATCCCTATCGTACTGTGGTAGTAAAGGTAATTATTGTAAGATTAGAGAGATCAATTGTAGAACCGACACGTTTAAGATATCATTTTTTCCACGATCGTTAAAGGATAAGAATTACTTCGAACCACCTCACCGGGAGGGAACAAATATTATTTTTTTACTCTAAGTAGCCTATTATTTCCACGCAACAGCTTCCGGGGTATTATGTAGATGAATTTTGCCATTATTTTGTCCAACACTAGTTTCTTTTTGTTACATATTTTGTGTCCTTCTTGTTACTTATAGCTAGTCTCGCATGTGTATCGCAGTACATTTATTTCACTGACATATGGTAGTGCATGTATCGTTAGTTATTATGATCTACATCATTTGGATTATATTACACACATGCTGTAACTAAAAATTAAGATGAACCTAAGTTTTGATGTTTCATGCCTGTTGTTGAATCATCCCCTGCCATACAATTGGTGGTGGCTAATCCTAATGTCAACCCTCCTTTGCTGCAGATGGATACCGTAAAGTATATGTACAAAATCAAAGAGTAAAACCATGAAAATGGGGTTGTTGTATTTTTATATGTGAGGTATGTAAGAGAGAAGTATAAGAAATAGGAATAATGCAAGAAACAAAGTAAATTATTTTTTAAATCTAAATGGCTGACTTTCTAGAAGACCAAAGACCAAGACATAACTTTAAAACTTCGTGTAAAATAGGTTGTATTTCAAATCCAACAACAAAGAGAATAAAGAAAAGGATACGCACTGAAATGTGAAACCTCAGTAGGGTTACGAAGAATAGAGATCCATTGAATTTTATCAGAATTTCGAATCAGGCTCACATTGCCCGGATTTCTATCGAAATATGAAACATTTAACTCTAAAATTTTAAATGCAGCAAATTTGAAATCGAATCATTACAGAATAAAATATTTGACAAATCCTAAACATTTTGAATAGCTTAAATTTAATTAAAGGACAATATGAAAATTTTGCGAACCAATGAGCTGGAAAAGCTCACGCCTCCCGGATTAGGGTTAAAGCGAATATCACCACACCGGCGGTAGTAATACCTTACCCCGCCATGCATTAAGTACTCCTGAATTTCGTCCCTTTACACTAATACGGGCAAATATCACGTCACTCAATAATTCAATAATGGTGACCTATGTGCTTAGTCACAGAGCGGGCAATTCCTCTCAACTCGGAACCTCTCCGACGGAGGTCCAAAATAAAACCTCTTACGAAGGATGCGCAAAAAGAAAGTCGTGCAACTTCTTTCAACTGGAAGGATCGAAAGCGATCCGAAAGTGTTACATTAGCGTCACAAAAATAAGACTATTTTTATTTTCGGTGCTTCGGCCAAGTTTTTTCCGAGGGAACTCTGCGGCACTTTCTCGAACCTTTCCGCCCACTGACGATCTTGCAAGATCCGGAGCGTCTTGGATTCGCGCATGAGCACTTAACCCCGCGTGTCCATGTGTTCGTGATTTCGAGTGTGTGTGGACGTGTGCCGTGAAGCCTATCAAGCGAGCTGAAAGGACCTCGCTGGGTGAGAAAAAACTAAACGTTTGCCCCTCGCGGAACGTGAGCGAGAGGACTGGAGGGTGAGGGCGGGAGAGGGAAATATCGATTTTCGACCTAGTGAAAGGCTGGAGTTATCTAATTTGGACGGATTCCTCCTGGGGCGACGTGCGGGAAAGGGTGAGGCGAATAATTGGCCAAACAATCCCTCAGCTCCTCATAGCGTTCTCCCGTCTTCCAGACCCACTCCATTCCCTGATCCCACCCCCCACAGACGTCCCTCCCGAGCCCGTGACCCCTTGCCAAGAAGGCGCCATCGAATTGTGTCTTCACGGAGAGAGAGAAGGGCGGAGAGTGCGAGAGGGAAATGTCTTGGGGAGCCGTCTTGCGAGAACAAAGAGCCGGCTGAAAATTCTACGCTGAATCGGCTTTACTTAAGTGACATCCAACCCCTTGTTTTTGCGACTCCAGACTGAGAAAATAAGAGTTACGTCATTTTGTTTATGATTTAGAATGAGCCACAATGCGATTTTGATAGCGTAATGTTATATTTTTTGTCTCCAACTGATGCGGATTTTGGAAGTCAGTACGTGAAATACCCCAGATACTTTAATAAAAAATCATCACCGACTTCGGAAAATGTTTCGCGACTCACATACGTTCTTCTCCTTCTCCGACCACGTTGTCTCCGTCGTTACTGAAACCAATTTACAGAATAAGGGAGGAATGGATGTAATTGAAGATATTTTGCACATTGCACAATTCACGGAAACATTCTAGTCAGTCCTGGAATTCTAGGATTTGCGGGCAGAAATTTCAAAACGAATGATTATTTCATCTACACCTTATAAAGAATCATATCCTTATTCAAAATTGTGTCAAAATTAGTCTGGTGTGTATTCACCCCTGCAACACACCTTTACTGTGCCTTGCATTGTACTAAAAAATAATTTTAAAAAATACTAAATATATGATACAAAAAAATGTACACAGAAATCAGTTCTGGGAGAGCTCAAGCTTATTAATGCTGTAGGATAAAAAGGCAAAGGCCATGGCCATATAAAAACGTTCATAAAAAATACAATCACGCGCAAACATCCGTGGCTCTTTATTGGCCATAGACAGGCTTTTAGTAGAGCACATAGAGAAAACGGAAACATCGAATCCTGGTTATTGTGGCGAATGACGAATAAAAACCATAAACACAGTAATCGATCCTAAGGTCGGTTTGGTAGGTGATGGTAGAGTTCACCCAGTACTAAGGCCAACAGCGTGTGAAATTCGCACATCAGCGGAGGGGGATGAGTTCCTTTCCCTGAGCCGGTTATGGCTTCCCAGGAAGAGCTGGTACACGAAAAATCACATTGCTCGGGTGGGTCTGCAGGTGCCCAGAGAGCTTTACCGGAAATCGAACCCGAGACCTTGAGTTAGTAGTCCAACTCTCTACTCCCTGGACTACTATCAAGCGGAAAATTAGAGTGATAAATGAGGTGTTATGCAAAAGAGCACCAGATTATTAAGACCTCTAAACAGAAAAGAAGGAGCAGACAAGAGTGTGAACCCGGCAAGACATTTGTTAAATGAACAAAATTGAAGGGAAAAATGAAAATAAAGTCCAAAGAGATAAATATCTGGGTCAAATAAAAAGGGATACAAATAATATAGTACTATCGAAGCAAAACGCTGGCAGCGTTAAAAAGAAATTAATCGAGAGGTAATCGCCAAGTACAAACAGCCGTTGGATTGAAATAGTAGGCAATCAATGAAATAGGGAATGGGTCAATAAAATTTGTTACACACACTCATAGTATAGTCAAATGTTAGTAACTGTCAATTTTCTATTTGAAACACAAATACATATTTAATTATGCTACGTTTCCATTACGCTACACTTGAACTAATTTCTTTTCCTATTTTACGTAACTCCAAATTTGGCGAAGATACCAGGTAGAAATGAATGATTCATCCTATTTGAACGCAAAATAAACTTCACAGAAAATACTTATGTCATTTAAAAAAAAACTTCGATACCATTCCCCTTTTTTGAACTCCTTTGGCTGTGAAACTTCATGTAATAATCCCATTTTAGATAGAAAACGTGCAACGAGAGAAAAGGGGAGAATAAGGTTTGACGACTATGAATTAGAGAAACACATCCTTCCGAAGAAGAGAAAAGTGAATAACTATATAGAGAAGAATATTATCGAGAATTCAATGGTGAAATGAGGATTTTTAGTACCCATAGAATGTGGCCCAAAGATGACATTATCAGAACGAATAATTCTACTTCTTCCTGGATACTACTGGATATGTTTTTTGAAGACAAATTTTGATCGAGATTTCCCTTTAATGACTCCACTTCTGACTAAAAAGGCTTTTAATTTGCAAACTGAAGTCAATATTTAAATCACACTTTACACGGTAGCGAAGGAATTGAAGATTGATTGGCTAAGTTCTGGTATTACCACCTAACATGTTTCCAAACAAGCTTATAAATCAGTAGTAACGTTGTATCCCGTACTTGCCTAAAGTTAATACGATCACGGCAATGTCATTATTATAGTCGAAATGAAAACACCACTTAGACTTTTATTGTTATACTCATATTGTAGAACTCATATTCATTAAAAATTACAAAGTAACGCATCGAGTATATTTATAGTAAAAACATTTTGGTGGAAAACAATTAACCTTTTGTTTTGTTTGACCCATGCATTAAATTTTCCCTAAAACACCGCTGAAAAAGTTTACTACCACTGTAACAAGTACGCCATTTGCAGACCAAAACTTAGATATTTTAAGATTTATAACACTTTATGCAAACTTAGTCCGCCTCCTATACTCAAGTAAATCATCAGCACTATTCAGCGAAAGTTAGATATTAATTCAAGCAAAAACCGTGAATGGAATTAACTGGGACAAAACGAGAAGAAGTTAAAAGAGTCGAGTTTTCCCAGATTCATCGATGGCGAAATGTGTTCCGAAGTAATAGCAGCACTGAGTGCGGAGTCTGCGAAGTTACATGACCAAATGAACACAGGTGTGCTATAGTATCAATTTCCCCCAGCGAAATTTATCTTTTCAGGCAAATTTCTTTGATTACAAAGGATAATTACCAATGTCTCTACGTAAAACTCTTAAAGTTTATATGCGGAAGGTGAGGGAAAGAAGAGAGCAGCTTTAGGTTGTCTTCATCAAGCCTTACAAAGAAATTAAAAAAATATTGTACACATTACTTGTAGAGAAATTAAATTGGATTGCCGAGAAACTGGGATATTTTTTTCATAGTATGGAATCTCCTCCCGTTTTTCAATTATAAAATCAAATGTTATAATTGAATATTTCATTCTCTAGGTCTCTGAATCTAAGATAAACATGAATATTGTGCGCGTGGAGTAAAATATGATAACCCAATCACAAGCGGGTATAAGAAAATTAAACATGTCGACAAAATTCGTCGGTCTGTATGAGTAACCTTGATTTCAATCGTGTGAATGAATTAAAGTTTTCTTACTTCGTTTACGACGCTTCAAGAATGAAAAAGTAGATTTTGGAATATACAGCCATTAAAATAAGAAGTTAACTCCAAGACAATATTATTTCATAGTATACTAACGAAAATTAGAAAAAACACATAGCTCCATTAAATTTACAACCAAATATAGAACTCCATCCACTCTCTGTGGTACAATTAGCATATAAATATCCATTACCCAATTAAAACGGTTGAAAAAGTCAAATCACACGCAAAATCGAATGAAAAACAACGGATATCACTTTAAGACCGATTAAAATGTCGCAAATATATCAAATTTTGACAGAACCAATCCTGATATAAAATTATAACTGTTGATTTTTTGTTCGGCAGTCTACCGTTTAAGGAAGTTCTTGGACGGAAAAAAATAATCTACGCTATATTTCTGAACCTCGTCTACGACGAGAAAGAACCCCATGCTACGAGTACAATAAGCCCTTTTTTCAATTCCCAATACTTCATCCCTCCTCATTCCGTCTAACACGTATATTCCTTTCCTGCCTCTCCTTCGCTTGCTTAACGTTCTCCACTCTATCACAGACTTCAACGGTCCATCGCCAGTCAAAATGTACTGCACCCCACTTTCCTGTCCCTTTTGGATTTCTTCCAACATCATTCAAATTTTATTAATATTTTAACTGTTAAAACATTCCTCTCAAATTTTCAGAATTGTCTAGGCTAGCGACCAACTTAAACTTATTCCAAAAAACTCACATACCTTCACTAATTTAATACTTGCTTACCTGTTCTCAATTATTCTTTTGCCAATTTAAAATTAATTGCTTATTTCATACATGCTATTTGGACCCGGAAACTTGTTGTATTCCTCATTTTACGAGTATTTTTATCGTATCGTCCTGTACATGTTTTCATAAGCGTTGCTATTAATTTAAAATTATTTTCCCCTCACATAGACCAATAAGAACGAGCCGTACGTATTTAAAACTTTACAGAAATGATAGTTTCGAAAAAATCATTTCATGTTAATTTTGAATCGTTTCAACTGGATTGCATTTTTTCATGATCTTGCGTCAGGAGATCTCCTGGCCTATTTATTTCAAACAATTCACTCAATTAGCATCGTATCAAATCACCATAAATTGATATCCCCTAAATGAGCAATTCTAGGTGGCTTTGGGGGTATTTTTGGCCTCAAAATGTTTTATCAAAAATAACCGACGCGACGCGTCCTCGAAATGGATACGGAAATTATTACGTTTCGGAGTTGGCTCGGCAACTCGAGGGACAAACGGCCGTAGTTTGTCGAACAAATAGTCGTAATTTCCAAGCGTTCAACTGGCGGAAAGGCAAGTAATAGGGATGGGTCGACTCCACCTTGAAAAAACGGGTGATTTTTCTCATTTCTTCCTCAAGAAAAAAAAAAACAGGGCCAACTCGCGCCCCCTGGAAAATAAAATTTTCGAGTGCCGAAAGAATCATTAAAAAATATTCATCGAAAAAATATTCTAAGCTCAAAATCCGCCATTGCCGTCGTGAAATGAAAAAGAGGACGCAAGGACACTAATAAGCCATGCTGCTTGACATATTTTGTTTCAGGGTAGTGTATAAACCACGATACGAGTTATTTCCTCGCAATCTATTCCTTCACAAGTCTGCCTCAACCACGCCCACTATCTCGTAACGTCTCCCCCACCCTCCGTACGATCTCGCCCAACTTTTTAAGAATACTTCGACAAATTCTATAGAGGTTTTGCTCAGTTTGCAAGCGGTCTCATTTTCTCAATCACATACCAATGAATCGAGTCAACAATTGGCTCATTTAAACATCATAGCAGATTGAAGAGGAAGGAGTGTATCAGGCAAAGATGATGGATACTGAAAATATTAACAGTATTGTATGCCATGCTGATAATTATAGACAGTCAAAGGCAAAAGGGATGCGGTAAAAATTAACATGTGAAGTCACAAATTCGAGGGAATAGAACCAAAAACGTGTGCCATTTTCTCAACAATTTGTGCCACTGTTTGTACGGACATTAGGAAAAGTGCTGGCCATGTTCATAATAACTTGTGACAAGTAACCAGAAAATCAGCCCAAAAAATGACTGGAAGGCTTATTTCATACAGCTTACAGTATATTACAAAAATATGTAGAAATCGAAAAACTTTTCTCACTTAAGCATTAAGAAATCCACCATTTTGAAAACTGGTGGCCATAAATGGGTAAATTAAACGTAAAGATGCAGGTGATGTACCACTAGACAGAGAGAATCTAAGGATTTTTCGCAGTTATCCCCACAAGATTCAAAATTTCTCTTGCCCTAAATAAGATATCCGCAAAGCAAGAGGGCCACAGAGGTAATTCCAAACAAAAACCAATCCAGCAACCTACTCTACATGAACTTTCGAGATAGAAATAGTTTAACCTTTAATCAAGGAATGCAATATAAAATCAAAGCAAGGGTATCCGAAGCGTTTAGAGCGGAAAATGAATGCATGACAGAATGCAGAGAGAAAAAAGTACTACTGATAATTATAAGAGCGGCTATTATAACCTCAGGCCTGATTTAAGCCTGCAGTAAAGGCTGGAAGGACAAAAAGGGAAATAGACGAATGAAATCACTTTCATACCAAAAAATCAGGGCTAAATTGAAAGATTTCGTGTGATTAGCCGGTCGAAAGCCGAGGAGATTATAATAAAAAAGAGAGGACAGTGGAAAAGCACTCATTGATTTATCATTGTACTTTGTTTTATTTGTGAATGTACACCATGATGCCCATTTAAAAACTGAATTCATTCAGAAACTCAAACTGAATGGTGAAAATTTATCGTTATTGCATATTTGGATATCAGGAAGTTAGCACAGGCTAATCAATGGCTTTGTTGTGAAGTCGCCTCACAGGAGCTTGAGAAAGAATACAGAGTGAAGAGGAATTGCAAAGTGGTTGACTTCTTCTATCGTTCTATTTATGCTTTCATTTCTTAAGTATTTCTGTCGTCATTACTGGCAATCCATTCTAATCTTGGTTTAAAGCAGCTCTAATCAATTACCTTATCAGTTAACAAATGCCCACATATTACTTCTCATTGACAATGATCATTACTTTTATGCATCTCACTGAACTTAACATTGGATTTTCCTTCAATGACTCTCAACATCAGGCCATCGTGCCAAAGAACTAGTCCGGTATGTTTATTTATATTTATAGTCAGTGTTTTCATCATAAATAACTGTTCAACTACCTTTGAGACTTTATTAGTTAATATAAATATCCATTACTACTCTCTCTCTACGTCTATCCTCCTGCTTCAGTGACCACGTTTCCGCGCCGTACATACTACTGCCGCTACGCTCCAAATCATATATATATATATATATATATATATATATATATATATATATATATATATATATATATATAACTTTTGGACGGCACAATAGAACACAGAATAAAACAGATAACACGTAAAAAGACACTCACACTGTAGATGATTTAAGCTTTCGGCCTACTCCGAGGCCTTCTTCAGTCAGTCTGACCTGAAGAAGGCCTCGGAGTAGGCCGAAAGCTTAAATCATCTACAGTGTGAGTGTCTTTTTACGTGTTGTCTGTTTTATTCTGTGTTCTATTGTACCGTCCAAAAGTTATTTTGCTATCGTGAGTACTTCCGCATCATCTATATATATATAGATGATTTCTACGGAGTAACACGGAAGTGTTGAATAAAAAACTTAGGCAGTAACACACAGCACGAGAACACATAAAAAGAACACTCACAATAATATCTTGATAATTTCGACGGACTCGAGCTCCGTCTTCTTCGGAAGATCAGGTATGACTCATATATATATATATGTATATATATATATATATATATATATATATATCCCTCCCATGGACTACAACCTTGTCGTGGTGGAAGGGCTTGTGTGTTCCGATGACCCCTAGAGCTGTGCTGGCGAGAGTAATAATAATTACTCCTGGAAGGGTCACCCATGCCAGATAGGTCGAAGGTTAGGAGCCAGACGAAAGGTAGTCCACGCAGCGTCTGTTCCTCAGGGAGGCGGCTGCAATGGCGTCTGACCCCAGTGGGGCGGCCATTAAGTGATGGTGTCACGTTAAAAACACTATTGAGGAAGGCAACGGGAAACCACCTCAATTATGATTCCCAAGAATATTATGATGGGCACTATAGATAATATGAGTCCTGGCAACTACGGGACACGGCCCAAGAGGCCGTGTGTCGTGCCCGGCAGCGGGAGAGGCAAGGCTTCCGCGGTCGTCATCCCACGAAACCCTTGCAGGGAAGAAATAAATTCAGCAGGACAGAAGACTCAGAAGAAGGCGAAAGTAGTTAGAATAGGAACCTGGAACGTCAGGACAATGTTGAGGAGAGGCAAATTAGAAAATATTAAGCGAGAGATGGAAAGAGGTAACATAGATGTTTTAGGCCTCTGCGAGGTGAGATGGAAGGATAGCGGGGATTACTGGAGTGACAATTATAGAGTAATATACAGCGGCGGGGATGAGAGCCAACGAGGGGTTGCCGTAATTTTGAATAAAGGGGTAGGAAGAAGCGTAGTCAACATAGAGCAAGCGACAGATAGAATTTTACTCGTAGAGATTAAAGCAGAGTCGACGAACTTGGTCATTATTCAGGTATACATGCCACCGAGCAACCACAAGGAGGAAGAAGTCGATAGGATGTATGATGAGTTAGAGGATATCATCGCCAGTGTTCCTGCAGGGAAACATTTTATAGTGATGGGGGATTGGAATGCGACGGTAGGCGAAGGAAGAGATGGTGGTGAGGTGGGGCACTATGGGTTAGGCACGAGGAATGAACGCGGGGAGAAAGCAATTGAATTCTGCAGGAGACAGGGGTTAGTCATCACTAACACATGGTTTAGACACCACAAAAGGCGTAGGTATACATGGAAAATGCCAGGTGACTCAGAAAGGTATCAGTTAGATTATATTATGGTTAGGCACAGGTTTAGGAACAGTGTGATAAATTCGCACAGTTTCCCAGGAGCGGATGCGGACTCTGACCACAATTTAGTTGTTATGAAATGTAATGTTCGTTTCAAGAAGATAAGGCAAGGGCGGCGGGTTAAAAAATGGAATTTAGAAGCAGTAAATGAATTAACGAGGAAGGAGTATCAGGAGGCTGTAGAGAAAATGATGGATGACGGTAAAGAACTGAGTGCTATCGAAGAAAAATGGGGATGTATCAAGAAAGGGATACTGGAAGCCGCTAAAGACACTATAGGAACCGTTAACGGGAAAAGGATAAGGAAACCATGGGTAACGGATGAGATGATTGCGAAGATGGATGAGAGAAGAAGATGGAAAAATGTAAACACAGAGTTAGGCAAAATGAAGTACAAAGAGTTAAACAATAAATTGAGAAGGGCCACAAATAAAGCAAAAGAAGAATGGTGGAAAACGCAATGCGAGGATATGGAAAGTTTACAGAAGAAGGGTGAAATTGGTGCTCTATACAGCAAGGTTAAGTTATTATCGGGAAGTAAGAAGGCAAGAGCTGTGCTAACAGTTAAAGATAAATGGGGTAAGATAATAGTTGAACCAGGAAAAATCCAAGAGAGATGGAAGGAATATATAGAAACACTGTATGGTAAAGAACTTAGGCCGACAAGGTTAGACATAGAAAAGGAACATGACGTAGAAGAAGATAGCTTAGGTCCAGGCATACTCGACGATGAAATAGAAAGGGCATTAAAGGAGATGAAAGCAAATAAGGCTGTGGGGGTGGACAATATTCCTGTAGAAATGTTGAAATGGTTAGGGAAAGGTGGGAAAAAGGACATATATGGACTGATTCGTAGTATCTATGAGGGAGGAATCTGGCCGGAAGATTTTGTGAGATCGGTGTTAGTTCCTATTCCAAAAAAGGCAAAGGCTTCGTCATGTGAGGATTACAGAACAATAAGTTTGATATCCCACGCAGCTAAAGTTATTCTCAGGATCATCAACAAAAGGATAGAGAGTAAGGCAAATGATTACTTAGGGGATGATCAGTTTGGGTTCAGGAAAGGAAGAGGTACGCGTGATGCCATTGCAGTAATGAGATCACTAGTCGAGAGGAATATAGAATACAATCAGGACGTTTTTGCCTGTTTTGTAGATTTCGAAAAAGCGTTTGATAGAGTGAATTGGGAAAAATTAATGCGTGTATTGCAGAAAATAGGAATGGATTGGAGGGACAGGAGACTGATCCGCAACCTGTACATGTCTCAGACTGCTCAGGTGCGAGTGGGGAACGGAGAGTCTGGATGGGCAGTGTTAGGAAGAGGTGTAAGGCATGGTTGCCCATTGTCACCGGTACTGTTCAACGTATATGTAGAGGAAATGATTAAAGAGGCATGGGAAGAACTGGAGGTAGGAATGAAAGTCGGAGGGGAACTCGTAAAATCGGTTAGGTTTGCTGATGACCAAGCATTAGTTGCTCAGTCAGCCAAGGGGTTGCAAGCATTGTTGAGTGAATTGGAGGTTCAGTGCGATAAATATGGGATGAGAATCAATATTAATAAAACAAAGGTTATGCGATTTTCCAGAAAGAAAAAGGCTAAGCTAAATATTAAAATAGGCGGGGAAAGAATAGAGCAGGTAGAGCAGTTTACATATCTCGGAAGTGTTTTGGACCAATACGGTCAAAGTGGTAGGGACGTAAGGAGAAGAATTGCGCTAGGCAAGGAGGCTTTCTCAAGGAGGAGGGAGTTGATGACGGGGACGTTGAGTAGGGATGTTAAGACAAGACTCGTAAAAACTCTGATATGGAGCGTAGCTATGTACGGCGCGGAAACGTGGTCGCTGAAGCAGGAGGATAGACGTAGATTGGAGGCTTTTGAAATGTGGGTGTGGAGAAGAATGGAGAAGGTGAAATGGACCGAAAGGAAAACAAATGAGGAAGTACTGGAAATGGTGGGTGAGGAGAGGGGTTTGTTGAGAGAAATCCTATGGAGGCAGGAAAAATGGATGAAAGGCGTATTGAGCGGTAGTGGAATGTTGAAGAGGGTAATAGAGGGGAGAATGTTGGGCAAGCGAGGTAAGGGTAGGAACAGGATAGGGATGTTGGACGGGATGAAGGGAGGAAAGAAGTACACCGAGATGAAGAGGGACCTGACATAGATTATTTTGCTAGGTGGGGAGTCACAAAATGTTTATTTGATAGTTGTGTCCATCCAAAAACCTACCTTAACCGGTAGATTACCTAATAAATAAAATATATATAAATATATATATATATATATATATATATATATAGAAATAGGTATAAGGAAAGGGGATAGGAAAACACATAAAAGGCGAACACAGGACATGTGAGGAAGGCGGTTTTTGAGCAGATCACGAAAGTAAAAATGTTTCCTTGACCGGGATTTGTACACTGGATCTTCCACTTGCCGGGCGGATGTGCTGCCATTACACCACCGAGGAAACTTAATTTACCTTGAGATCTGCGATGTTTTTAAGACGCCCAAGTGCTCCGAATCATTTGCCAAAGGAAGGCTTTAGGGAGCTGTTCCACCCACCAAAGGAGAAATAGACAATACACACAAGAAGAGGGGACAGTTGGTTAGAAAGCATATAGTATCATATAGAATAGGAACAGTACGTTTCGCTGCACGCATAGCCTATACCTATATATATATATATATATATATATATATATATATATATATATATATATATATATATTATTAGGTAATCTACCGGTTAAGGTAGGTTTTTGGATGGACACAACTATCAAATAAACATTTTGTGACTCCCCACCTAGCAAACTAATCTATATCAGGTCCCTCTTCATCTCGGTGTACTTCTTTCCTCCCTTCATCCCGTCCAACATCCCTATCCTGTTCCTACCCTTACCTCGCTTGCCCAACATTCTCCCCTCTATTACCCTCTTCAACATTCCACTACCGCTCAATACGCCTTTCATCCATTTTTCCTGCCTCCATAGGATTTCTCTCAACAAACCCCTCTCCTCACCCACCATTTCCAGTACTTCCTCATTTGTTTTCCTTTCGGTCCATTTCACCTTCTCCATTCTTCTCCACACCCACATTTCAAAAGCCTCCAATCTACGTCTATCCTCCTGCTTCAGCGACCACGTTTCCGCGCCGTACATAGCCACGCTCCATATCAGAGTTTTTACGAGTCTTGTCTTAACATCCCTACTCAACGTCCCCGTCATCAACTCCCTCCTCCTTGAGAAAGCCTCCTTGCCTAGCGCAATTCTTCTCCTTACGTCCCTACCACTTTGACCGTATTGGTCCAAAACACTTCCGAGATATGTAAACTGTTCTACCTGCTCTATTCTTTCCCCGCCTATTTTAATATTTAGCTTAGCCTTTTTCTTTCTGGAAAATCGCATAACCTTTGTTTTATTAATATTGATTCTCATCCCATATTTATCACACTGAACCTCCGATTCACTCAACAATGCTTGCAACCCCTTGGCTGACTGAGCAACTAATGCTTGGTCATCAGCAAACCTAACCGATTTTACGAGTTCCCCTCCGACTTTCATTCCTACCTCCAGTTCTTCCCATGCCTCTTTAATCATTTCCTCTACATATACATTGAACAGTACCGGTGACAATGGGCAACCCTGCCTTACACCTCTTCCTAACACTGCCCATCCGGACTCTCCGTTCCCCACTCGCACCTGAGCAGTCTGAGACATGTACAGGTTGCGGATCAGTCTCCTGTCCCTCCAATCCATTCCTATTTTCTGCAATACACGCATTAATTTTTCCCAATTCACTCTATCAAACGCTTTTTCGAAATCTACAAAACAGGCAAAAACGTCCTGATTGTATTCTATATTCCTCTCGACTAGTGATCTCATTAGTGCAATGGCATCACGCGTTCCTCTGCCTTTCCTGAACCCAAACTGATCATCCCCTAAGTAATCATTTGCCTTACTCTCTATCCTTTTGTTGATGATCCTGAGAATAACTTTAGCTGCGTGGGATATCAAACTTATTGTTCTGTAATCCTCACATGACGAAGCCTTTGCCTTTTTTGGAATAGGAACTAACACCGATCTCACAAAATCTTCCGGCCAGATTCCTCCCTCATAGATACTACGAATCAGTCCATATATGTCCTTTTTCCCACCTTTCCCTAACCATTTCAACATTTCTACAGGAATATTGTCCACCCCCACAGCCTTATTTGCTTTCATCTCCTTTAATGCCCTTTCTATTTCATCGTCGAGTATGCCTGGACCTAAGCTATCTTCTTCTACGTCATGTTCCTTTTCTATGTCTAACCTTGTCGGCCTAAGTTCTTTACCATACAGTGTTTCTATATATTCCTTCCATCTCTCTTGGATTTTTCCTGGTTCAACTATTATCTTACCCCATTTATCTTTAACTGTTAGCACAGCTCTTGCCTTCTTACTTCCCGATAATAACTTAACCTTGCTGTATAGAGCACCAATTTCACCCTTCTTCTGTAAACTTTCCATATCCTCGCATTGCGTTTTCCACCATTCTTCTTTTGCTTTATTTGTGGCCCTTCTCAATTTATTGTTTAACTCTTTGTACTTCATTTTGCCTAACTCTGTGTTTACATTTTTCCATCTTCTTCTCTCATCCATCTTCGCAATCATCTCATCCGTTACCCATGGTTTCCTTATCCTTTTCCCGTTAACGGTTCCTATAGTGTCTTTAGCGGCTTCCAGTATCCCTTTCTTGATACATCCCCATTTTTCTTCGATAGCACTCAGTTCTTTACCGTCATCCATCATTTTCTCTACAGCCTCCTGATACTCCTTCCTCGTTAATTCATTTACTGCTTCTAAATTCCATTTTTTAACCCGCCGCCCTTGCCTTATCTTCTTGAAACGAACATTACATTTCATAACAACTAAATTGTGGTCAGAGTCCGCATCCGCTCCTGGGAAACTGTGCGAATTTATCACACTGTTCCTAAACCTGTGCCTAACCATAATATAATCTAACTGATACCTTTCTGAGTCACCTGGCATTTTCCATGTATACCTACGCCTTTTGTGGTGTCTAAACCATGTGTTAGTGATGACTAACCCCTGTCTCCTGCAGAATTCAATTGCTTTCTCCCCGCGTTCATTCCTCGTGCCTAACCCATAGTGCCCCACCTCACCACCATCTCTTCCTTCGCCTACCGTCGCATTCCAATCCCCCATCACTATCAAATGTTTCCCTGCAGGAACACTCGCGATGATATCCTCTAACTCATCATACATCCTATCGACTTCTTCCTCCTTGTGGTTGCTCGGTGGCATGTATACCTGAATAATGACCAAGTTCGTCGGCTCTGCTTTAATCTCTACGAGTAAAATTCTATCTGTCGCTTGCTCTATGTTGACTACGCTTCTTCCTACCCCTTTATTTAAAATTACGGCAACCCCTCGTTGGCTCTCATCCCCGCCGCTGTATATTACTCTATAATTGTCACTCCAGTAATCCCCGCTATCCTTCCATCTCACCTCGCAGAGGCCTAAAACATCTATGTTACCTCTTTCCATCTCTCGCTTAATATTTTCTAATTTGCCTCTCCTCAACATTGTCCTGACGTTCCAGGTTCCTATTCTAACTACTTTCGCCTTCTTCTGAGTCTTCTGTCCTGCTGAAGTTATTTCTTCCCTGCAAGGGTTTTGTGGGATGACGACCGCGGAAGCCTTGCCTCTCCCGCTGCCGGGCACGACACACGGCCTCTTGGGCCGTGTCCCGTAGTTGCCAGGACTCATATTATCTATAGTGCCCATCATAATATTCTTGGGAATCATAATTGAGGTGGTTTCCCGTTGCCTTCCTCAATAGTGTTTTTAACGTGACACCATCACTTAATGGCCGCCCCACTGGGGTCAGACGCCATTGCAGCCGCCTCACTGAGGAACAGACGCTGCGTGGACTACCTTTCGTCTGGCTCCTAACCTTCGACCTATCTGGCATGGGTGACCCTTCCAGGAGTAATTATTATTACTCCCGCCAGCACAACTCTAGGGGTCATCGGAACACACAAGCCCTTCCACCACGACAAGGTTGTAGTCCATGGGAGGGATATATATATATATATATATATATATATATATATATATATATATATATATATATATATATATATATACCTTATACCTATTTCTATGTTTGAATGAATATTTGTGCGCCGTATGGCGGGACTTCGTATTTGAATGTGTATATATGTGATATACATATAGTATATATATTTATATAAAACATTCGGATGGTACAATAGAACATAAAATAAAATGGACAACACGTAAAAGGACACTCACATTGTAGATTGTTTAAGCTTTCGGTCTACTCCGAGACCTTCTTCAGGTCATATAACGATATATATATATATATATATATATATATATATATATATCCAGAAAATAGTTTAGTATGTTTCATTATGATTGTTAATTCCAAAATTATATTGCACGGCTTTAATCAGATAGAACAAAAAACTATTGTAAAAATGATGCAAATTTAGGGATTGGTTTCCCCATTTAATTCAGGCAAAGGTGACAAGATACGAATATAGGTGGGGATATCGTCAAGCCGGAGCAAGCTAACTCATGCTACTACCAAAAGTAATTACAATCTTCTGATTTCAAAGCATAAGTAATTAAGAAAGTAACGTTAAATACCTAAAGGAGCAAGTATATTTTGATGCTTTGAAGTGGCACAGTAATTGATAAGTACTTCTTTAATCAAGCCCCGGATGACATTCTCTGAAGATAGATAGCCGAGGGACTAAATTACGACTTCCAAGTCTTTCCGTAAGACCCACCCGGCGAAAGAAAAAATACTTTAATTAGATCGAATTTAGTGATTAGGATAAAATGTTCCCTACTTTTCACGAAGTGGCAATTAATATAAAGAATATGACGGAGTGAGAGACAGGGAAGATAGAGAGGAGGGGATTATGATTTCAAATGAGACAAGCTTCTATAAGAATACTCTGAGAAATTGGTATCTGGATTGAAATAATTAATGTAGATCTAAAGTGTAATTTGTCCTTTAACCCCTAGACACCACATTACAATATTAGAGGAACATTGAGGTTAATCTCATTCATCTATCTCAATTCATGCAAAATAAATGACTAAATATCCCTCTCTCAAACACTGATTGTATATTCAGATAGATAGTTTGAGATGCATATAGTCAAGGCTTACCTGTTTACATTATCACCAAAATAAATAGGTCTTTGTGCATCCTATGGTTTCTCCATTAATGCATAAAAATTAAACGAAAGATATGAATTTATTAAATCATAAGAATGGTTGAACTATAATTCTCCGATAGATAAATAAACATGTGAATCATTGAAATAACATGCATACTTGCTGGGAAAAATACAGAAAACGAATTAATAACTTGGAAGAATGGCATCAAGGATCTAAAATATGTCAAACGACGACCGAAAAGATAAGAATGATGCAATGAAAGGTGAATTCTCGTGGAGTGAATGATTCGAGGTAAAACAAGTCACCCGGAACAAAGAGAATCTAGACGTTACGTACAATGACGCTGGAGGGTGCATCGAAAGACTGTTAGGAATGATGAAAGAAACTAAGAAGATGGAAAAATTTCAAGAAACTGCGGGAGATGCCGCAACAATAACTTTTAACGGAGTCATCCGCTACGTGTAGCATTATAATGCAACAATTTCAGAGTGTAAAAATCATTCGCATTGACCGGGATACGAACCCGGATCCTTCAATGTCCGCTCAAGGCGAATGATTTTTACGCTCTGAAATTGTTGCATTGTAAGAAGATGGAGCAATGCTGGAAGACTTATGAGGGGTTAAAAATTAATGAGATACCGAAAGAAACGAATACCAAGAGATTCGACGGCCCCGACACTTATAATGCTGGTGTCTTATTGTCGTTTCTGCTGAAGTAATTCACCGTGATTGAAATTCGTCTTACACGTAAGTCATTTCAGACACCGCAAGAACAAAAAGAACAAGAAGGGTCAAATCTATCGAAAAATAATGATAGAAAAAATTAATAATGTAAGCGAGAGTGTGTTTGGCATTCTTAGACTTATTAAAGACGAAGATGAATGGAACGGAGTGCTCATATTACTATCAAAAAAATTAAATTAATACAATTGATTCGCCAAGCTAATAACCATAGGACAAAAATCAGAAGAGGTAAAAACATTTTCGAAAGCCACGTCAGGAGTAGCCTATTGACAAAAGGAAAGTTTTCGATGGACTAATATGTAAGTCTGCTATAAATTATCCTGAAACTCAAATTAGCAAAAATTGATTATTTAGCTATGCATACTTCCGATCCCTCATACTTTAATCCACAATACTATATTTCCACACTTCCCTCCTATACTATTTCTTACCCAAGAATTCTCCTTCTGTTACTCTCGTCAGCATCCCATTACCTCTCAGTAACTCCTGCTTTTACTTGTCCTGGCTTCCAATCTCTCCCAAAAGTCGTTTCTCTACCCCTAACATACCTACAAATTCATCGTTTTTTTACTTCCCATCCATTTTATTTTCTTGATTATTCTCCACACACTTATCTCTAAGATTTCGAATTCAATTTCACATGGACACTTATAACTTACGCTTCTCTTATTGGTTCAATGACCAAGTGCCTAGGTCATAAAAAACAGGGTTCCATATTAAGGTTTTCACAAGCCTTTTCTTCGCATCTTTATTTAAGGCGCCTTAGACCGTCATAAACTTCCACCTTTTCGTAAATTTTTCTTAACTTAACACAATTCTTTTCATATATATATATATATTTTTTCATATTTCATTTTCAAGTTGCTGTGAAAACAACAAGCCCTTGTATTCGATTATTTCCGGCTCAACTTTGTGGAAGTTCATATTCATTAAATGAAGACGACAATATATTTCCCACTGTTCTTTTTATTGGTACTACTAGTTTCAACGCTTATACGTCATCACCAGGTCGTCCAGCGTCCAGTACTTGATGATGACGCCTAAGTGTTGAAACTGGTAGTACCAAAATAAATATAAGTGGAAAAATGCATTGTGTTCTTCATTTAATGACCAAAACCTTATTTTGCTCTCCTTCTCCATACTAACAGCTGCTCTCTCATACGCAGAGATTTTCCATTTACCCAAGCTCGTATACCATAGTCCCTCCACCTGTAGTTAACATTACCTCCATTATTTGAAATATAATACAATTTATTGGAAACTAATATCCAAGCAAAATTTTATATTGAAGCTGCATGTGGATTTAAATCCTCTCATATAGAGTACCATATAGATGTAAATGGAAAGGTACGTAATGGAACGAATAAAAAGGGTGTAAGAAAATAGATACGTCAAGGAGTAAGAGTGCTTGGAAAACTAGGAGAACAGCAGTCGATTAAGGCTGGTATTTGGCTAAAAACATGGAAATAGCTGTACACTACGTCCCTTTCAGCAACATTAGAAAATAATCTCCACATAAACTTATTCGTACTATTAGCATGACATTATTTGGTAATAAAAGTGAGCCTTTTAATTAGCTATTGTAAATAAATAACTATTTATAGTAGCTATATTTTGGAACAGAATGAAGACGATTATTTCGTTTTATTTTTGGACAGTTAGAAAATATACGAGTATAACCAAATGTGTACAATATATCACGAAGTATTATACCTTCACCAAAAGAACTGACTCTCTACAGTAATTTTTTCCATATTCTCGAAGTTAATTTACATAATTCTACTAAACAAGAACTTAGAAATACTTCAACAACCAAATCAAGCTCAATAGCACACATGCTCAATCAAGAGTAAATACTCCAAATTCGCTATTGGTAACACAATAATTCTTCAAGGTTTACGTTCTACCGGTTGTTATCCTTCATTAGCTATCATCATATTAAAATTCCCCGAAAAAGAATTCATTCTCCCTGAGGGAGTAAGCCCTACTCCCGGTAAATGGAAAGGCAAAGACGGAATAAATTATACAACTCTCAGCGGCATTCATAAGAAAAATCATTCTTGAAAGATGCATACATATATATATATATATATATATATATATATATAAATATTTTTGTATATATATATATTCATTATATGTATATATATACATATAATGAACATATCTGTTATAAATATATAAATATGTAGATGATTTCTTCGAAGTAACACGGAAGTGTTGAATAAAAAACTAAAAGAGTCCTATCTTATCTTCCGAAGAAGACGGAGTTCCAGTCCGTCGAAATTATCAAGATGTTATTGTGAGTGTTCTTTTTATGTGTTCTCGTGCTGTGTGTTGCTGTCTAAGTTTTATATATGTATATATATATATTTATTTATTTATCAACATACATATATCCATGTGTCTATATATATACATATATATATATATATATATATATATATATATATATATATATATCCATAACTTTGAAACGGAAACATTTCCTACTGAAAACGTTTGGTTCATCTTCTCTAGGGATTCATTTATAAGCCTGTCAAAAAAAAAGATACAGTCAGAATTTATGAAGGCGGAAAAGGGTAAGAAGACGGAGGAAGAGAACTATGGCAGCAGAGGAGATGGGGACCGGGGAGTGGTGGAAAATAAATAAAGCGAATGAGCAGAAAGGGGTTGTGGAAAAGAGATATTAGAGAACGACTTTGAATAGACTAATTTTATTCAATGGAGCACAAAGAGAAGCATATACGAGCAATTATGTATGTGTATGTATGGCACACGCACGAATGTGAACGTGTTTGTATGTGATATCAGTGTCTATATGTGCGTATATATCCTACTATAAGGTAACAGTTAAGGTAGTTTTTTTGGATAGACAACAACTATCAAAAAAATATTTTTGTACTCCAAAAGAAAAACAATCGAGAAACATACTCTACATCAGGTCCCCCTTCATCTCGGTGTACTTCCTTCCTCCCTTCACCCCCTCCAACATCCCTATCCTGTTCCTGCCCTTTCCTCGCTTGTCCAACATTTTCCCCTCTATTACCTTCTTCAACATCCCACTGCCGCTCAATACGCCTTTCATCCATTTTTCCTGCCTCCATAGAATTTTTCTCAACAAACCCCTCTCCTTGCCCACCATCCCTAGTACTTCCTTATTTGTTTTCCTTTCGGTCCGTTTCACCTGCCTCATTTTTCTCGATACCCACATTTCAAAAACTTCCAATCCACCTCTATCCTCCTGCGTCAATGACCACGCTTCCGCGCCGTACATAGCTACGCTCCATATCAGAGTTTTACGAGTATATTCTTAATCCCTCTGCTCAACGTCCCCGTCATCAACTTCCTCCTCCTTGAGAAAGCCTCATTGCCTAGCGCAATTCGTCTCCTTACGTATCTACTACTTTGAACGTGTTGATCCAAAATACTTCCGAGATATGTAAACTGTTCTGTCTGCTCTATTTTTTTCTATTATTTTAATGATAAGATTAGTATTTGTCTTTCTGAAAAAATTACGTATACTTTGTTATGTTATTATTAATTCTCACCCCATATCTGTCGCACTGAATTTCCAACTCACTCAGCAATTTTAGCAATCCCATCGCTGACTGGCAAACCAGAGCTTGATCCTCAGCAAACCTAACCAATTTTACGAATTCCACTCCGACTTTCATTTCTACCTCCAGTTCATCCCATGCCTCTTTAATCATTTCCTCCACATATATAGTACGTACATATAGAATAAAGCAAAAGAAGAATGGTGGAAAACGCAATGCGAGGATATGGAAAGTTTACAGAAGAAGGGTGAAATTGGTGCTCTATACAGCAAGGTTAAGTTATTAGCGGGAAGTAAGAAGGCAAGATCTGTGCTAACAGTTAAAGATAAATGGAGTAAGATAATAGTTGAACCAGGAAAAATCCAAGAGAGATGGAAGGAATATATAGAAACACTGTATGGTAAAGAACTCAGGCCGACAAGGTTAGACATAGAAAAGGAACATGACGTAGAAGAAGATAGCTTAGGTCCAGGCATACTCGACGATGAAATAGAAAGGGCATTAAAGGAGATGAAAGCAAATAAGGCTGTGGGGGTGGACAATATTCCTGTAGAAATGTTGAAATGGTTAGGGAAAGGTGGGAAGAAGGCCATATATGGACTGATTCGTAGTATCTATGAGGAAGGAATCTGGCCGGAAGATTTTGTGAGATCGGTGTTAGTTCCTATTCCAAAAAAGGCAAAGGCTTCGTCATGTGAGGATTACAGAACAATAAGTTTGATATCCCACGCAGCTAAAGTTATTCTCAGGATCATCAACAAAAGGATAGAGAGTAAGGCAAATGATTACTTAGGGGATGATCAGTTTGGGTTTAGGAAGGGGAGAGGTACGAGTGATGCCATTGCAGTAATGAGATCACTAGTCGAGAGGAATATAGAATACAATCAGGACGTTTTTGCCTGTTTTGTAGATTTCGAAAAAGCGTTTGATAGAGTGAATTGGGAAAAATTAATGCGTGTATTGCAGAAAATAGGAATGGATTGGAGGGACAGGAGACTGATCCGCAACCTGTACATGTCTCAGACTGCTCAGGTGCGAGTGGGGAACGGAGAGTCCGGATGGGCAGTGTTAGGAAGAGGTGTAAGGCAGGGTTGCCCATTGTCACCGGTACTGTTCAACGTATATGTAGAGGAAATGATTAAAGAGGCATGGGAAGAACTGGAGGTAGGAATGAAAGTCGGAGGGGAATTCGTAAAATCGGTTAGGTTTGCTGATGACCAAGCATTAGTTGCTCAGTCAGCCAAGGGGTTGCAAGCATTGTTGAGTGAATTGGAGGTTCAGTGCGATAAATATGGGATGAGAATCAATATTAATAAAACAAAGGTTATGCGATTTTCCAGAAAGAAAAAGGCTAAGCTAAATATTAAAATAGGCGGGGAAAAAATAGAGCAGGTAGAACAGTTTACATATCTCGGAAGTGTTTTGGACCTACACGGTCAAAGTGGTAGGGACGTAAGGAGAAGAATTGCGCTAGGCAAGGAGGCTTTCTCAAGGAGGAGGGAGTTGATGACGGGGACGTTAAGTAGGGATGTTAAGACAAGACTCGTAAAAACTCTGATATGGAGCGTAGCTATGTACGGCGCGGAAACGTGGTCGCTGAAGCATGAGGATAGACGTAGATTGGAGGCTTTTGAAATGTGGGTGTGGAGAAGAATGGAGAAGGTGAAATGGACCGAAAGGAAAACAAATGAGGAAGTACTAGAAATGGTGGGGGAGGAGAGGGGTTTGTTGAGAGAAATCCTATGGAGGCAGGAAAAATGGATGAAAGGCGTATTGAGCGGTAGTGGAATGTTGAAGAAGGTAATAGAGGGGAGATTGTTGGGCAGGAGGGAAGGGTAGGAACAGGATAGGGATGTTGGACGGGATGAAGGGAGGAAAGAAGTACACCGAGATGAAGAGGGACCTGGTATAGATTAGTTTGCTAGGTGGGGAGTCACAAAATGGTTACTTGATAGTTGTGTCCATCCAAAAACCTACCTTAACCGGTAGATTACCTAATTATTATAGTACGTTGAACAGCACCGGTGACAATAGGCAACCCTGCCTTACACCCCTTCCTAACACTGCCCGGACCCTCCGTTCCCCACTCGCACCTGAGCAGTCTGAGACACGTACAGGTTGCGGATCAGTCTTCTGTCCCTCCAATCCATTCCTATTTTCTGCAATACACGCATTAATTTTTCCCAATTCACTCTATCAAACGCTTTTTCGAAATCTACAAAACAGGCAAAAACGTCCTGATTGTATTCTATATTCCTCTCGACTAGTGATCTCATTACTGCAATGGCATCACTCGTACCTCTCCCCTTCCTAAACCCAAACTGATCATCCCCTAAGTAATTATTTGCCCTACTCTCTATCCTTTTGTTATTGATCCTCAGAACAACTTTAGCTGCGTGGGATATGAAACTTATTGTTCTGTAGTCCTCACATGACGTAGCATTTACCTTTTTCGGAAGATGAACTAACACTAGCCTCACAAAGTCTTCCGGCCAGATTCTCTTCTGATAGATACTACGAATCACTAATTACCTCCAATAATCACCTCCTCCCACATTTTCGTAAGCATTTCAATAGTTTCGCAAGAATGCTGTCGACACCCACAACCTTATTTGGTTTTATCTCCCTTAATGCCCTTGCTATCTCATCGTTGAGTATACCTGGACCAATGTTATATTTTTCTACGTCATGTTCCTTTCACTATGTCTAACCTTGTTGGCCTAATTTCTTTGCCATACAGTGTTTCTATGTATTCCTTCCATCTCTCTTAGGTTATTTATTCTATCAAATATTATCTTACCCCACTTATCTTTTACTGTTAGCACAGATCTTCCCTTCTTACTTTTCGATAATAACTTAACCTTGCTGTATAGCGCACTAATTTCACCCTTCCTCTGTCAACTTTACATATCCTCGCGTTATCTTTGCGTTATCCACCATGCTTCTTTTGCTTTATTTGTGGCCCGTCTCAATTTATTGTTTAATTCTTAGTACTTTATTTTGCCTAACTCTGTGTTTTCATTCTCCCTTTTCTTCTCTCATCCATTTTTGTATGTAATGATTATGAGTGAGTATGAATGCAGTATGTATGTAATACCTGGGTAATTGCAGGAATCCAGGAGCCAGAAAGCACCGGCTCTATTGTTTGGAGTTTGAATGGAAGGGCAGAGTACAGGAGGGATGCTAAAATGGATTCACTACAGAATTTATCAAAAGGAGTGTTGTTTTCGAAGGTATGTTATGGAATTGGGAGCATACCAATCAGGGAAGAATACTTGAATGAGGCTCGGCGGTTATTGATTCTAATATTGAGGGATGTGGTACACTGTCCTATAAAATGCAGGACTTCGTTGGCACTTCAGAAGGTGAACTACATTGCTGAATGTACATGAGGAGTAGGGAATTGGTGAGAGAGAGTTAAAAAACGGGTGGGAGAGGGATGGGATTTGGGTTTTGAAAATAGCATATAACACTTACAGTACACTGTGATACACTGAATGTTGCCAAAATATTTCTTGCATAATTCAAGCGAATAGCAAGCGTTATTATATTGGGCTCGTTTTTCATTCATCGCTTGAGCGTAGAATAAATCATAGAACTGCACCTCATATTCTATTCGATAAGAATGGATCATTTTATACTGTTCATTTGTAACTTATGAGTATATCGAAGAGGAACCTGGGACGGGAGCTGACATTATTGGATGGATATGGACGAAGTAGAACGAGAATGAAGATTACTACTGCCCCTATGGGAGGGAAAGATTTAAGATAAGTAGTCTTTAAAAAGGAATTCCAAATACGATGATAGTGGGTAAAGAAATGTAAAAAGTTGGAAAAAATGGGTTACTGTGAGGTAGGACACCCATTTACTATTTTTTCCGATAGGTGCTGAACTCATCACTACCAATCGCAAATAGACACGTAGCACTCCAAGTGAATTCACGAAAGACATAACATTCACCCAAAGCCATAATATGTGAAATTTCTCGTTCAAGTTCTATGATCCCGATTCCTAGTCCAGACGCATGACTTCTCTCATTCAATACAGATCTCTCACGTTTTCATCAGACTGAATATGACATGAATGAGGCAGGCGGCCGTAGAACCGAGGACGTGTTCTATAGCAACTCTCTTAGATTGATCTTGTGCGAGATAATTCAAAACCGTATGTTCCAGATAAATTTCTTTTATTTAAAAACTTCGAAACCAGGGCATAAGTATGCAAAAATATTTTAAGCCCATGCCCGCGGTGGTAATTACGAGCAAATTACTAAGAATGGATTCAGGAAGGTAATTCTAAGGTACAATGAGAAATTCTCAGAAATTAGAGAACTCTCAAATACCACACGCAGAGTAATTCATACTAAATTTATTTATTATTGAATAGCTTTTTTTACTTTAGCTTGAGTTCATTGAGATCATCAGTTTCACAAGAACTAATAATAATTACTATTATTAATAGTTAAACTTTATTGCAACTAGGCAATAGTCCTGTTGACAACGGTGAAGTCTGTTCAACGATCACTCTTAAAATGCACATATATTCACAAGAAATATAGATATGAGACAAAATACTCTAATATTCAATGTCACTTTAAGATTACCAACCGCACTTTTACCATCATACAAGGGCTACGTTCACACCATACCTACTACGCCCCGACCATCGCCGCACTCCTTCCAACATCACGCACTCTTCAATTTCATATACCGTTCCAAATCACGCACCGTTAACACATCATTCACTTTTGACATACAACTTCTTACGCCGTCCACATCATGAAGATAACAATATTGTAACAAGTAAAATAGTGCAATAATCAATGACCAATAAAGCTTATCACCCAGTGGCTGCTTTAAACTTATTCTTAAAACTCCTAAAATTGGATGGAAAGGGTTCAAACAAACCTCCAGGCAGCTGGCTTCATTCAACAATATTTCTGTTTAAAAAAGAGTATTTGTTCTTATTTATTTTTTTCGTTCTTATTTATATTTTAAAACTTTGGTCGTTTATCCTCTAAAAGTTTGATTTTTCTATCTCTTTCCACAAATATTTCCACGCTTTGTCATTTTTAACAGTTCTATACATCGTACGTAACCTGCTCCTTTTTCTTCTGTTTTTCAAACTCTCCTATTCCAATATGTCCAACAATTTCGAGACACTATGTGTTCTTTTGTCCTTCCGACTACATATCTTGCTACCTTTCTTTGAACTTTTTCTATCTTGCTAATATTTCCCACCTCATATTGATCCCATACTATGGACGAATGTTCTAGGATAGGACTTACCAGTACCTCATATGCATTTTCTTTTACTGCTACGCTCCTTCCTTTTAAATGTCTCATTACCCAATGAAGTACTTTAAATGCCTTCCGTGAATAAAGAAGTCTTTATGAGGTAGAGGAAAAAACAGTAGTAGCATAAGAATACTCTTCTAAATGCCGTAATAGGGAGGAAGGTACTTTAACGACTGCAATGAAAGAAAACGGAGAGATGAAAGCTCATTACAAAGAGATGAAAGACGTAATACTGGGAATTAAAATATTGTAACCGAGACAGACAGCCTGAATGCCCATCTCTGTAATTAAAAGATATTTATGATGGAGACGTTTGTCGAGTTTTCTTAAAATTCGGGTATTTTTTCTGAGATACAAGATTTGTCCATACAGTAACTTACGTTTCCGTGTTGCGAGTGAGGTAGTGGGGGAAGCCAAATGTTTACTGTATTGACACACACACTAGGGCAATACGCCTCGAGCTGTAGTCTTTGGAAGACCGCGCCGACTTTCGTTTGTTTACAGTAGAAAGTCAGGACACATAGTACGGTGGCAAATGTATGAAAAATACATTTGGAAAACACGCCAAATGTAAAACCTGTTTAGTGAAAAGATATTTACTGGCAATAAAATTCAAAGATGGTGAAATTCATAGAGCAGAGTGCGCCGACTGAGTTATGAGTGACAGTGTTGTGTGTAAGTAGTGTTGTTATTTTAAGAATGAACGGACAAATGTTCATTATGTCCAAGAATCGACCATCCGTCAGTCCATTTGTTACAAGGCTAGGTCACTGCTGTCCTTGTAGTGACCATTGGTGCGGCCATTTTTAAAATGAATGCATCTCTGCCTCACTCCACCTTCACTCATTATTACGTCTCCAAGCACTTCACAATGCTGCCTATGAATTTCAATTTACTTGTAGTTTTTTGTCAGTAAAAACCTAATCACTGATCGGATTTCACGATTCGAGGGATTTTCTATTGCAGTGCACATTTCAACAGTTCGCAGTGAGCAAAGTAGAGGAACCACAGTCTGAACACTACAAAATCAAGAAGCGTGCTAAGTGTAGAGACATTTCTACACCAAGATGGTGGCTCTTGTCCAACCAACCGGGGCGCTAGGTCAGAACGTAAGTTACTTTCTTGACAGCCCTCGTACTTCTCTTCTCTGGATTTCCAGAATGAAGACTCAGAGAAACATCCTGTAGCACTCTGAAATTATTTTATGTAATTACGAGAGAGCAAAATGCAATATTAAGTATTACCTTATCGGGCTGCGGACAAACACCTAATAACATCTCTGCAATCAATGGATAATTATTCATAATATGCATGAAAGTGAGATTTGCAAAAGATTGGGAGTAAACTATGTCTTTTTTGCATTTGACGACTCAAGTAAATTTTTCTGGGATCCGGAGGCAGGTCCAGGGCCCACTTTCGAATAGCATGACCTTATCTCCCAGAGGAGAACTTTCCTAACCACAATGATGATTGGGATAAAAAATCGCGTAAAATAAATCAGAATTGAAAGGAGAATGTTTTCTTAAAATTAAGGTAATTTTTCATTTCGATTCTTGGTATTTTAAATAATTTACTGGAATAGAAAAAAGAATATATCATGGAAGGCGTCTCGGAGAGGTCAGAGCCTTATTATCTCCCCACTACACGTGTGTTATCTCCGCAAGGATGCGTAGTTTATCATCCAATCAGACGGAAGGAATGTTGTGTTTATTGCTCTACACACGGCGTCCACTTGGAATCTAGGATACCACCGCAAAGCCCATAGTCACCACGGGGGAACGAAGGAATTTCCCTGTCATGGGAGCCCGGTAGTAAAAGCCAAACCACCGGTCTGATAAGTAACTATGTCGACTCGTTGACATTTTCCATCTAAGCATATTTTATAGTAATTGACAGGTTTTTGGATAGGGAAGATAAAGAAAAAGAGTTTGAGATTTCCACGGAAGCTGTTCCTTAAACGAACGAAGGGAAACTTCCAAATAACGTAAACGCTATGACAGTGATTTAGTCCTATTTTATCTCATCACACAAATTGAATTCGTAAAGGAATATTTCTCCACTGCTCCTATATATTTAATTGCACAAATGAATATTTAAAGGAGCAAGAATGCATAAGGAATTGAAGAAAGGTTTATTGAGTTACGGGGTTTCACATTGTATCTTGTTATGGCTGACGAAAAAAATGTAGGGATGCTAAGTTTGTGTCCATCCAAAACCAACTTTAAGTGGTAATTATTTATTACCAAATCTTAATTCATGACCAGGGTAATATGTGGTAGGATAAAAGTTAATTAATATTTCTAAACAAATAAAATAAATAAACAAGACAGGAAAGAGGAACAGTGACTTCAAAATAAAGAAGGTAAAGAGTGGCTTTAGGGTCACGTGGACACCTATACATTCCCCTAGAGCGAGACTCTGTATGTGGTACATTGCCTGGATAGGGTCATAAATTTCTACCAAAAGGCCTCCTTTTACGCAATCTTCATTGACTCGATTCCACGAGAGGGCGCCTGTCAGTGTGGCTCTCATAATTTAATTAACGGCCATACTTGCCCGTCACCATGGGGCTCCTTTAAGGTTAACCGTTAGAAAATGTATTTTTTATCGCATAGAAACGGAAAAAGATGAAGGTTTATACATTTTTCTATTCCCTCACAACCCATCAAGAAGAAGTAAGAGTGTTAATCAAGTTTCTCCGCCCAAACTGGCGAGTGAAATAATCTTTCACATGTCCAATTAAATATTGAAGAGAATTTATTTCCTAAAAATTACGGTGAATACGTTCTATCGTAAATACCCAGACACATATAATAACATAGTTTACTGCTTTCTGCCAATTTATTGGAAGACAAACTTTCAATAAAAATGTGTCAATTACCATTTCCAACACAAACCATTAGTCACTGCGAATTCGATCACTTCGGTGTGGCTGAACCATGATTTATCGAATCTGATTTGGAAGGACTTAATAGGGAAATTAAAAAAAAAAGACGAACATTCAGGGAAGGATGAGGGGTGGAGAGAAACGTAGCGTCAGCATTAGCCTTCTCTTAACGAAAGGTGCCAAGGGGTCCGCAGTTTAACGTCCCATCTGACGGACGGCGTACTCACTCAAAGTCCCCTCCACAAAGCATCTCAAGTAAGAAACGGGATACCACTGAAAAATATTCGACGCCGCCAGGATTTGAACGCGGACCCTCTAAGTCGGGATTCAGTACCATACTAGGGCGTGTAGCAGGGGGTGAATACACACCAGACTAATTTTGACACAAATATCCTGCGGAATTCCTAAAAGATTTCGGAAAATGTGGGAGGAAGAGTCTATATGAACTGATTCGTAGTGTCCATGAGGAAGGAATCTGGCCGGAAGACTTTGTGAGATCAGTTGTAGTTCCTATTCCGAAAAAGGTAAAGGCTACATCATGTGAGAAATGCAGAACAATAAGTTTGATATCCCACGCAGCTAAAGTTGTCCTCAGGATCATCAACAAAAGGATAGAGAGTAAGGCAAATTATCATTTAGGGGATGATCAGTTTGGGTTTATGGAGGGGAGAGGTAGGTAGGCAAGGGAGGTCTACTGAGATCACTAATCGAGAGGAATATAGAATACAATCAGGACGTTTTTGCCTGTTTCGTAGATTTCGAAAAAGCATTTGATAGAGTGAATTGGGAAAAACTAATGAGTATACTGCAGAAAATAAGAATAGATTGGAGGGATAGGAGGCTAATCCGCCTCAACGTGTTTCTGAGTGCACAGGTGCTAGTGTGGAACGGCGAGCAGGGTTGCCACGTTTACCGGACAAAATAGTCCGGTTCTCACCCTGTTTCTCAGCATGCCATCTCGGCACTTACTTCGCACACACCTTTCTAATACCCATGCTTTCGATCACAAGTCGATGCACATCACTATTAGGGATGCCAAATTCATTAAAAACTTTGCAAACACTTAATCTGCGATCACTATCAAACAAAGACTTCACTCTTGGAATATTTTCGTCACTTTTGGAGGTCCAAGGGCATCCTAAACGTTCAGCGCCTTCAAAATCTTCCCTCCCAAACCCCCCAAAAACAACTTGTGTCACTCAGAAACATCCAATCTATCCATAGTTTTATCACAATAAGCTGCCTGGGCATGTTTTGAGTCTCTTTACCGCTTTTTCCCAGTTTCCCACAAAATTTGATGGCGTAGTGCTTCGCAATAACCGGTTCATGTCGGAGCATAACGAGGTTATTTTATAGAGGTTTCGTAAACGAGCGATCCGCACTCCGCAAAGGCTGGGCCACTGGCCTCCAGCATTTCCTGAGAATCCCCTCCCTCGAACGCTGTCAGAGAAACCGCCGCCCGTCCGTATGCCTGTCTGGGCAAAACTAGGTCATAATACTTTTGGTACAGATAATATATATATATATATATATATATATATATATATATATATATATATATATATATATATACTGAATATATTTATTTTTCTGAAAATAAGCGTCCATATTAGGTCATTCTTAAATGTAATAAGTACATTTTAAACATGTGTGTATGAGCTTATGTACTGTTAATGCGTCTCTTTAACTAGTTTAACGACTATTTTAAAGAAAATCAGAATGGAAACAGTAATTTAAACTTCCTGATGGACGCCACTGGCTTTGTAGATTCGTTGGTGTGATAAACAGAATGCTTTGGGTTATTTCTCTCAGGATGAAACCATTTTATGCGTGGTCACGTGTTAATGTTCTCACCGAGGAAAAACATCCACAGAAAATATCTCTGCGTCTCAGTCATGTACATGGAAAGGCTTCCTCACTGAAATGCACTCCGAAGTTCCGAAAATCTTTCGAGTCTATTTATCCTTCCCAGATTTGATACCTTAGAGTGACGTCCAATTCTTTTACCCATTTCCCCACGCTTGTATTTATTTGCACAAAAATAGTAACACATTGCTTTCATTTGATAAGAAATTGCATGACTTTCTATGAAAAGCAAATATTTTAAATCAAGTATGGCTATGGAAACGATTCATCTCAAAGTGTCAATTTTCTAACTTATGGGTCGAGTCAATATTTATTTAAGCTCACATTCACGTTTGACTACAATTTAATTTGGTCTATAATGCATATTTATTGAAGAAGCAATTCCAATAAATGCGTTAATTGTGTGTGCTTCATATTTTTGTTTAGCTATGTAGGTAATATAGGCTTGTGTATTTTATTTTTTTGGTTTATACTTATAATATGTACACAAAATATTATGAATGCTTTGTATCTTAGACCATAGAGACCTGCGATAGCAAAAGATCCACACCACCAAGTCTACGTGTGTAGTGCAGGTTAAATTATTACTCTTTCCCACGGGTGCACTTAGCCAGTAAATATTCTTTTAGTCTGAGTTCGGACTTCCACACGCGTGGAACAAACAAGGCCATGATTTGAACTCTCGGGAAGTCAAGGTGGTGACGATGAAAGGAGAAAGCAGAGCGAGGAAGATGTTATCTCGGTATCTGGGACCGCCAGTATACAAGGGTTAAGATCTTCCGGATGAAGCCACGAGAATGGGGGAGACAAAAGAGGCAAAGAGAGAGGGAGAGATAGGAAGCCGCAACTTCCCCTCCACACCAACGAATGCTTATGTTCCCGAGTCTGCGGACAACGCCATAGGTACCACTCAGAGGGAGATAGAGGTTTAAGCGGAATGCGCTCGTGTGTGCTGGGCTGTTGTTACTCGCTTCCTCATGCTTCGGTAACGACGCGAGAGCCACACGCACTGAATATTCCGCATGCACGGAAGGCATTGGGCACTCTCTCTTCGCTCGTTTTAAACCGATTTCGACCCCCATCGAATGGAGTCATATCAATCCCTTATTCCTCCCGCTCGATCATTGTGCCTTATTGTATTATGGCTGAAACTCTTTCGAAAATAAGTCGTAAACATGAAAAAAAAATTTTCAAAGAAGTATTGTAGATTCCACCATACACAACTTTTAGTACGTGACGATGATTACGACAGGTTTATGTCAATTTAAGGTTATCTCCTCCAAAATATTGAAACCTTTGCTGTGAAATGTGAGTTTTTCATGCTGCAATATATATATATATATATATATATATATATATATATATATATATATATATATATATATATATATATACATATATATATACATATATATATATATATATTTAAAAGCTTTGCTATTTTACTTCCTATGAAAAAATTCAACATATCAATCCAGAACGAGTGAATGTGTTCGTTTGATATTTTTCCGCGTCCCATCGTCATGGATCCTGAAAGCATTTGCGCGTGGAACCCAGCCGCAGGAGATGAGTCAATTACAATACATACATACGCATCAGGACACGTCGTATCTATCTGACGGATTGCCGAATCGTAGTCTATCAACCATTTTCTGCCCATAAATTTACTCTCCTCTTCAATCTTGGTCCAATCCTCTCCTCTCAATTCAATTTTCATCTTCTCCGACATGTCTTTCCATCACACTCTTAGCATTTTCCTTGAATCTTATTGTACTCTCACCTCCTGAATTACCTGCACTCTCATATCATGAATCGTCCTTATCATGGGGGTCTCTGGTTTCCCACTCAGTGTACCATTGCCATTGTAAACTCGAATCATTAATTTTATCTTTTCACTTCTTCACGTGTGCTCTCTCTCTCTCTCTCATGTCCCTTAATAGACCTCTGTGAGTCTTGCCGAACGTATGCTGATGTCGTTTCTCTTGTTTCTCATTATTCTTGTCTCCACTTCATGCACCAAAATTGGAATGATGTATCGTAAAATACCAATAGAAGTTTTTATGGGAAGTGACCGAGAGCTAAGGTCATCTGGGATAGATGGGAAAGGAAGGATGGAGGGAAACCCGGCGACGGCATTAGCATACTCATGTCGAAAGGTGCCAATGGTCCCGCAGTTTAACATCTCACACGACGGACGTCGTACTCACTCCAAGTGCTCTCCACGAAGCACCTGAAGTAGAGATCGGGATACCACTAAAAATACCTGTTTTCTCCAGGATTTGAACCCGGGCCTTCTCGGTGGGAACCTTGTATGTTAGCCATCGCACCATCCCCATCCCCTTATCGTAAAATACGCCTGGTTAATTAATCTCTTGCATTTTATCACGACGTAAATATGAGTAAATATGGGTCGCTATAGTCCAGGGGTAGAGCGTTGTACTACTGACCGGAGGGCCCGGGTTCGATTCCCGGGCAAGCCCCTCTCGTCACCTCCAGCTACACTTCAGGTATGTGATTTTTTGAGTACCAAATCTTCCAGGTAAACCATAAACGGCACAGGGAAAGGAACTGGCCCTCCTACCCTGGTGTATGAATTTTACACGCCATCGAGCTTGGTAGTGGGTGAACTCTATCATCGCCTACCAAACCGAACTTCGGGTTTATTACTCTGTTTATGGTTCATATATCCCTCTTCATGTTATTCGCCTTACTGTGCAGACCCATCCAAGTAAATTGTAATACATTTTCGTTACATATTTGGTAATTAAATATATTTATACTACAGGTGGAATGTTAATACATTAAGTAATGAATCTAATATACAGGTATACCTCTATTATTAATATTGTCCCACACAGACAATGAGCAAAATTTCTAAAAGAGGATGGAGATAATTGAGCACGTTGTACCATTGCCGAAACACTGATTATTACGTCTGGAAACATTTTCATTTTCGGGATCAGTTATTACAACGTATGGGAGATATGGCGATGAGTTGGAATGTACGTATCTCGTATTTCATCAAGTCGTTCTATATCATGGCTTCACGGATAGGCAAACTCCTTCCGCCCACTCCTTGGAGAACAGCGTCAACACTGGTCCGAATCGCCCCTCCCGCCAAATTGTGACGTCATACATGGACGGAGCCTTGTGAGAGGAGGGTAGGAGAGAGTATTGGTATTCAGGATCTCGGAGAGAAGGATTTGATGGATGAGATGGCAGAGGTAAGGGAATAGGAGGGGAAAAAATATAAAATGCAAGAGGAAACCCAAGAGTCCAAAATGGAAGCGTTTGCCGATGAATAACTACCATAAGAAGTTGCAGAAAGAGGATGGGAGGACGAGGAAAGGGGAAAGAGGAAAAGAAGACGCTTTGGACGAATACGGCCAGAAGATATGGTCAACACAAAATTATACTCACTCTATGTTTTTTTTATTTTTATATATATAAAATAAAAAATATGTGTATATATATATATATATACATATATAATATGTATGTATATATATATATATATTTACATACATAATATGTCATTATAGTTGATATATTTTTATATGAATATATATATATATATATGCATACGTATAAATAATACAGCGGATGACAGATAGTGGAGGTGAGTTGAAAATATTTTATCAATCCGTTCTATATTATGGCGTAATGGATAGGCAAACTCCTCCCGCTCTTTTATATATAGATATAGGATGTTAAAGTTTTCTCAGGGGAGGGATGATCGCGGATTGAGGGATATAGGGCGGGGATTACATCAAGACCATTCCAAGAGGATGACCACTTCCAAAGATTTTTCCTTAGCCCAAGATGAATGAGGAAATGCATCGCATTTGATAGCCTTCATAGAAAGATGGATTTAGGGTGGAATTAAGGATTTTTTCTCTGCGACCGAACTTTGTGAAGTGACCACGCTCGATTAAATATTTATGGCAAAATCGGGGATGATCCTACCACAATATTACTGACGAGTCTTTTGGTGGCACATAAATTTCAAGCCCAAGTTTTGCCTCTTATAAATCAGCTTCACACATTGCCCGTCTTGAAGGGCTTTAAATTTAATTTCACATGCTGAGAATGTAGTTCTGAGGATCATAAATAGATATTTTCACACGAGTGTAAAACAACTATTTAGGCAAAGATCGGTTTGAGGTAAGAAAAAGGAGATTAACACGTGATGCCACAGAGTAGAAGAGAACGTTATTAGGAGCATTAAAGATACTCAGGACGTACTTGTATGAATCATGGATTTTTTGAAGGCGTTTAACCGAGCGGAAAAGGTTGATGAAATATTTCGGAATTTGGGAGTAGGCTTGATAGTTAGGCGATTTATTAGAAATCTGTATTTGAATAAAACGGCACCGATAAGGGTAGCACAAGATAATCAGGATAGGCAGCGATACGATTGGAAGTGCGAAGGGATAGCCTGTTGTCACAAGTACTTTTGAACATATATACGTACATGTATGCTGAGGACGTGTTAAAGGAGAAATGAGAATAGTTTCATGAGGTAATAAGAATGAACGGCGAAATGATGAACTCAGGCTTACAGAAAATCAAGCAATAGATAGACATAAAAAAGATTACTGGTAAATATGTGTTGCCCTGCAGGAGCCATAGACGGTAAATATTGTATTGCATCCGCGTGAGCGCGGAGAATGTGATGAGATTAACCAAAAGAATATTCTCGAGAAGAGAATTACAATATTCCGTACTTTTTGGGCAGAATTGCTGAGGGCCATAGTGGTGGGGACGTAAGGGGAATAATTGCATTCGGGAGAAAAAAGCCATAAGAAGAAGGGAATTGGTAATGGTAAATGGTCATGGTAAATAAGTAAAAAAAACTTTTTTTAAATAACATGGAGCTAGATGGATCTGAAACATGGTATGGAGAGACGAGGATAAAAGTAGAATGGAGGTTTCTGATACGTGGCTTTGGAGAAGAAGAGAAAATTAGTTGGACAGGGATCCGGTCAAATATACTTTTTAATATGGTTGATGAAGAAAAGAAATCGCTGAATGAAATTCCAAAAATACAGAGAAAGTGGGTCCAAGGAAAGTGGATTAAGTTATAGTAAGTTAACAACCGTGATAGAAGGGAGAATATTAAGTATAAGGGGTGGACGATGAAAGAAAATAGGCTTTTTAACCATCAAGAAAGGTGATTAATCAACGAAGAAAAGGTAAAAATATAATTTGGGGTACATAAAAGCAAGACTTTAATTAGAAAAAAGTAGTCCTAAGTGAATGTCCAAAAACCTAATGTAATACCTAGAATACTTTGATTTGAATAATTTTATATGGACACAGGGGCTACATTATCCAGCCACGCCCAAAAAGGTAGCATCTGCCAATCACCCCTCTTCAATTCGCATACTTCCTTCATTCATTCCATCTGTCCAACATTCCTTTGCTTTTCCTCCCTCTATCTCTTCTACCTTACGTTATTTCCTTCTACCTTAAGTTATTTGACTGTAATTGATGTCAATATAATGTTAGAAAATTCACAATATCCAAGTATATGATGTGCTTCCCTATCTCTCAGCTTGAAAAGCTGAAGCTTAGCCTAAAAACTGAATCCAGTTTTTTGCTTTGCCGTGAAAAAGAATCTATGGAACAATTATGCAATGGTAAGCAAATAAAAGGGAAAATTATATGTCTAATTGTGAAACAATACCGGGCGTACAACAGAGATTTTAATCCTGCTATCATCTCTCCCTATGCGTTACTGAGTAGCTACGATAATTTTATCCATGTACTCCCGTGTTTTCCATATACTCCAGTGTTTTGTATTTAAACTTTAAATGAGAAAGTCTGTAAGTCTTAATCATCCGTGAAAAGGAACAGTATAGCGGACGAACATAAAGTTAAGCTCCCACGAGATCGATTTATGGAGCGCTAAAGATGTATCTAATCCTCTTTATTGTCTTATTTTGCAAGACTTGATGCATGGAGCTGCATGGCTTTCAAAAGAAAATTCGATGACAAGAGGATTTCTAACATGCACTAACTTTCTCGAACAGAAAGCCTAAAAGCACGCGGATGGTCGGAGAAATCCAACATAAGAGGCGAGGTACTAGGGAGAAATGTGGAGATGAACGAGCCAGCGCCACGGAAACATTCGAACGAAGTACTCCGTTGACTCTCAACCGAAAGATATTACACGAATCGAACATCATACTTCATAGTACGTATGAACCTTCATAGAACATCATATTTCACTAGTAAGATGAACTGATATCATGAGTTTAAAACTATGTTCAAAATGTTTACACTGATAGGGATTGTTGAAACTGTTCAATGAAGAAAAAAACGCCCTCTACCACTCTGGTCCAAAGGGTATTATCGAAAAAATGGGATTCACCAAAAGTGATAAGACGACAGTCATTCTATCTAGAAATCTATTTCACTTGTGGTTAATAGTAACTGGAATAGGAGTGGGTATGGAACGGAGAATATTCGATCATTCAAGTAGACTCCTATTCAAATCACAATCTGCGTGTTAAAATATCGGGATACATCGGGATATCTAATTACTACACTTCAAAATTGCATTTATTAGGGATGTATTTTCGATTAATTTCAAAGCATTTGCTGTTTTTTTATTCTCCTTCCTCCCTTATTCAATCAAAGTACTATATTGCACAATATTGTGGATATCTATTGCTATTGATTCGCAAAAAACGGTAAACCTTCATATATACCTTAAACAAACTTTTTTAAGCATTCGGATTTTTAATTTCGCAGTGAAATCTCCTTTTTGTTAGCGAAACCATAACATGCATCTCTGTATAATATCGTTTTATAAAATTTGTCGGCGCAAAAATTCGATATTCCACCATCACCGAATATTTTATCAAGTCATAGTAATATCATGTTATCATATTAATTTTAATAGTAGGTATTCATTAGTATGCATCAAGGGGCGGTTATTATCCGTAAAAAAGTCACGAGGTTATCATGTAAAATCTGATTATTTCAGTATCAAAGGAATAAAATAAGCAATAACGTAAATTCAATAAAAATAAATTTTAAATCTCACAAACGGCTTCATATCCACAATAATATGTTGGTACACACACGGATTCTTCCTGGCGTTAGTCGTTTGGCTATCATACTTCCCCTGAAAATAATTGCCTTTATTTAGAAATCCCAATCAAAATAAAATTTCTAATATAAATAAAACAAAAATTCATTTTTTGTATTATTTACCACAAATTGTTTTGTTAACGCGCAAGACTTAAACGCTCTGATACAATGAATGCCCTTATAATAAAAGTCTTCAAATATGACGAATGCAAATTCGCTCATACTATAAATTGTTCAATAACTCCCTTGCAGTCTGGAATAACTTCACGAAAAAAGATAATATGTTATATTGCAATATGTATATATTAGAATAATACAGTTCCTTTTAGGTATTTGTCTCGACGAGTAGGTTAATTTCCCCTTGATTAAGTATCCATCAAAGTTCTAGGGAAATGCGAGTGTAATGGCGCGGAATCAGGATGGTGCAGGGACTAATTAATTGGTTTCCCACCCGATGGTCATGGTTTGAATCCAGGAGGTAGTAGGATCTTTAAATTGCATCCCAACCCTTATATTGGGATTCTCTATGGAGAGAACTTCAAGTTAAGTACTTTCTCCGTCAGATGGGACGTTTAACTGAGGTTTCATTGCCGCCTTGCATAAGTAGTAGGCTATTGTTAACGCTGGGTTTCTCTCCACCCTTCCTCCATTCCCTGAATACCCCACCCTCACCATATTACTCCCACCTATCTCTAATGATGCTATTTACATCACCTGTTAGGTCGTCACCCAAAAAAGCTACTACAACCACTCTAGGAGCTTTTATATTAGCGCTACTTCCTCTTTAAGTGTGCAAACCAATAATTACGACGAAGACTTCGCGAGGGTAAATATATGAGATTGAATAAATAATATCCTGCTCTTTTAATAGACTTAACAACGCTTTATCTCAGTTCTTCCACGCCATTCCAAAATTGTAAAGTGTCGTTGGTTTACATAATTGATTTTTCGCGCACTTCTTTCAATCAGGCCTCAGTCCATTACTTCCCTAATTGCAATCCTCTCGTCAAAGCGAATGCTGTCTCCACAATGAATGAATGAAAATTGCTTGCACGGGAGTCAACAAACTGACTGAATTTTTCCGTTCATTCCAGATGGCAGTTAAAAGAGACAAATGTTGCTGGTTAAATAGGCGAAACTCGAAAAAAATGTGACGTGAGAGACGGTAACGTTAGAGTAGCGCCAACATCTGCCTATACAAACGTGGTTCGATTGTCTTTTAAGCAGATTTTCCTCCATCTTTAGTAAGTACCTTTGAGTTTCTTCATTCCAATATTTTTTTAATTTCTCGAATAAAAAAAGCATTGCAAGAGCCATCTTGAATGTCACTGGATAAGTATTTCGCAAATATATTTTTCAATCTTCTATTTGTACTAATAAGTAGAGATCTCTCAAATATTTCGTTTCATTAGCGCTTGGTTTGAACATAGAATAGGAAATGAACAATTAGGAACTACAATCACTTTCTCCACATTTATCAAAGAAACAATAATGATAATAGATTGAATGATAAACTTTACATCAGAAGCTACTTTGAAATATAATGCAACCATTTCAGAGAGTAAAAATCATTCGCCTTGACCGGGATTCGAACCCGGATCCCTCGATATCCGGCCGAGTGCTTTAACCAATTAAGCTACCGAGACGTCCTCTTACACTCTGAAATTTTGCGGTCAAGGCGAATGATTTTTACTCTCTGAAATGGTTGCATTATAATGCACACATAGCGGGTGACTCCGTTAAAGTTACTGTTACAGTTTCTTGAAAAAAGTACTTTGAAATAGTTGCTATCCACAAACAGAATATATTTATATTATTCTCGAGGAAAATAATTCGCTTCCCAAATAAAAATGTTAATAAAATAAAGGGCTTTTCAAAATAAATGTAGGAGGTCATCAACGTTTGATGTTTAACTTTTGCTAATATACATTAAAATGGAACAATTTAAGGGCATAAAAATCATTGGCCTTGACCATGATTCGGGCCCCTGTTCGAATTCGAATGCCTGTGGCATTGTATGTGCGGTATTTCGCCACAACATTTCGTTATTTTAAAGTCTCAAAATTTAAGAGGATGCCTCAATAGTGTAACTGGCTAAAGCATACGGCCGCGAATCGAGGGATCCGGGTTCGAATACCGGCCAAGAAGAATGATTACACTGAAATTGTTACGTTGCAATGGAGTGGTTTCAAAACTTTGTAGCGCTTATTAAACTTAACGGACAATTACAAATTATTGTGATATGGACGTAGTTGTAAGCGTCTCCTTTAAACTCCCCACACAGACGTCACCGGAATGGCTAATTCACAACTAGTCTTTTCGACTGATTTCTTGGAGCTACACGTGAAAGAGACTCTCACTCGTTTAACACGCTCTTCAGTCTTTTTCGAACTGTAGTCTTTTCTTTGCAAAGACAGCCGGTGTCTTCAAACTGGTGAGACCATCTACGGATGTCATTATCACTTGGAGCCTTATAATGGATCCTGGTCGGAACTCACGCGGAATTCTAGATTCAGTCCTTACAAAACACAAAACTCTTCCTGTTAACTAGTCGCCATTTTTGCTGCTAGCGCTTTCTAACATATTACTGAAGAAACAATGTATGGCACGTGTAACAAAAAAGCTGTTTGAGTCTCTCTTTCACATTATGCATACTTTATAATGGTAAGTTATTTGTAATAAACAATACATAGTTTAAAAACTCCGATATTCATTTTTACACACCCTGTACAATTTAATCGCTAAAAGCTAACACAAACGATCAGCAGGTGCCATAAGATAATACAGGTTATTATTATTATAAGGTAATCCACCGGTTAAGGTAGGTTTTTGGATGGACACAACTATCAAATAAATATTTTGTAACTCCAAACAAAACCCAAACCAGCAACCTAATCTACATCAGGTCCCTCTTCATCTCTGTGTACTTCTTTCCTCCCTTCATCCCATCCAACATCCCTATCCTGTTCCTGCCCTTTCCTCGTTTACCTTACATTCTCCCCTCTATTACATTCTTCAACATTCCACTACCGCTCAATACGCCTTTCATCCATTTTTCCTGCCTCCATAGATAATACAGATACATAATGGAATTCAAACAATGAACAACAAATGAAAAAATTTTATAAAACAGTAACCAACCAGAAGCTCGGTTAACAAGCGAGGTATAGCTTACCTCGCACTTTGTATGGGTGTGAAATTTACTCATCAGCGTAGACAAGGAATGAGTTCATTTTCGTATTCCGCTTTTGCTGATTCAGGAAAATCCTTTACAGTTTCATTAACTATTCTATATTCTAGATTCTATGCATATCCCGGAAGGAATAATATTCAAGCATCATCAAACGGACCATTGTGAAAGATAAAGGTAATCGAACAATCAAACCATCCAAAACAGGTAATTCTCTTTTTTTTAAGAAGTATATTCGATCATGGAAGTGGAAAATATTGTGGGTTCATCTCCGAGAAATTGAACTCAAGAGTAAGAGTAACGAGGGCAAGGAATGATATTATGGTCCAGAGAGATACTAGAAGAATAGATCATGTAATCACAACATTTTACGATTAATTTGCTGCTGATGTTATAATATGATGAAAATTTCGTACTGCTTTTTGTTTAATAGATCCAACTTTTTAACAGTTCTACAGCGTGACTTATATATGCTTATCCTGTTATTGAATATTCTTGCATATAAGTAAATTTTTTCGTGGGATTAAACTGAATCGAGTACATGACCAGACTAATATTTGTGAAAAGGTAACATGATTTGTTTTTATATATGGTTTTATTCTTTTTTAAGGCTGATGATCAAGCACCCCCCGCCATACGCCCTCGTGGCAGCTTGAGGGGTATAATGTAGATGTAGATTAGTATTTCAATAGGATGAATGTTTGGCTGTAACCCTCCATTCTTCTTTTCCAACTTTCGCACGCCGTGATAAATCTTTCGCCAACCGTCTTTATATATATATAATCAATCGCCAAGGTGGGAATCCAGATCTATATCCGGGTTAGTAGGTAAGAGCCAACCCGCCCACAGATGTCGGTAAACAATTTTTACAAGTATTTCGGCTATTCAATAAATAAATGTTTACGCCATACATTTCACGTTTTTTGTCCAATATATAATCAAAATCTAATATTTGAAAATTAAAAATAAAAATACCCCACGCGAGGAAATCATAATCTTTATTTAATAACCAATGCTTCAGGTGAAACAATGCGGTTGCTAATAGGCATAAACAAATAAAAAACGATCACAATTGGCGCTTCCTAAAACATGAAATTTCACTTTGCCAGTTTTTGCTTTTAGAGGCGTAGAATAAATACGCCTGGAGAGGCATCGAAAAAAATTATTGCCAAAGGCATTTTACGACTCTATGAAACGCGAAAGTAACGCCCTCCCCGGAACGATTGGTGAACCTCCTGATGAGCCAATCCAATCAAATCCTCCACTACGATGCTAAAACGTAGGCCCTTTGGCCATCGATGTGAGCACTTGCCTTCGCCGTTGGCAGCCAACGACGGACACCAACAAAAAGAGTTCACCGAATGGAAGATCCGGTGCTTAGAGAATGAAGTCTCGTGGGACGACATCCCGCACTCATCCTCGTACGTGGCCTTTTGAAGACCTTCAACTCCCTCTCGCATCAGAGGGGGATTAGCGTATTAACGTCTTCTTAAAACGTGAACGACTGAGAACGCGCTAATTCACATAATATAGACAGTTAGAGCATCGGTTGGTACTGAACGCCGGGCCAAAATTTATCTCCTCTCTTTCACAATGAAACGAAATGAGAATGAAACGATCGCTTTCCCGTTCAATAACCCTTCATTTTGGAGAACTTGTCGGCTTTATGGAAAAGAGATCGGGGATTATGTAGTCCGGGTAGCGCAATTTGAGATAATTGAGTTAGTTCGAGGAAGGGTTCAAGGTATCTTCATATTATTCCCTTTTCCATGAACAAATTAACAATCAGGCAATTTATTTTGTTCAGCAAAGACGACTAAGATTCATCGGATTATTACCTAACGTTTACCATAAAGTCTAAAGTGCAAGAAATTTGGCAACAATTTCTTCGGGAACAATATTTCAGAGGTTTATGGGCGAAACAATGGAAATGAAGAGAAGAATTGCGTGATTAAGAAAAATAAAATTATATCAAATTTATTTTGTAAATGTGTGAAAAAACAATAGTAAAGACATTACTATTAAGGTTCTAGCGTGTGACACCCTATGCTTGATGAAAGACGATGAGCGTAGATTGAAGGTGCTCGAGATGTGTGTGGCAGAGTATGTAGAAATTAAGTTGGGCAGAGAAGAATACAAAGGCAGAGGCTTTAAATGAAAAGGCGAAGAGAGTAAGTTGCTGCGGGAAATCCAAAGAAAGCAAATAAATTGTGAGGAGGAAATGTTGATACATAGTGGAACTTTAAGGCTGTGATAGAACGGGGAATTTTAAGCATAAGGGATAGAGAAAGGAAGGGAATTGGAATTTTCATATAGCGTGAAGCTAACAGAAGTTATGCAGATTTGAGAAGAATAGAGAAGAGAATAAAGAAGGAAATGATATCGGGCAAACAAAAGGAACTTCTCGTGCTACGCAGAACTGAATAGTCGTTTTGGATCATACAAAACCAACCTGCAAATAGTAGAATACCTTAAATGAATGATATGAAGAATGATGGTTACGTACAGATGCAAATATACATGTTCACAGAGACTACGAGAGTACGTATAATCCATTAAGGCACCCCCTTAATAGGTTCTCTTCGCCACCTACATATTATGTTCATGCCTCTCGAAAGGCAGTAGTTGGTTTCTTTGGATTTACACTTGTTTCTCACCGCAAATAACATTTCATTTTAATACTAACCTATGTTTAACAGAAACTAAGGGAAACTCCGAGAAATGTCGAAACAGTAACTTCATCCGAGTCACTTGTGAAATCCAACGCAAATACGATAAACTTCAAAGAGGAAAAAAATCGTATACAGTGGTGCTATGGGCACGACTACGATTACTTCGTGGCGTTGCATATTCGGTAAATTGTCTGATAATATGCTTTCCTAAAACCCCTATGAAATTCTTAGTGGAATAAAATACGTTGGTAGCTTAACTGACTATATAATTCATACAGTTTTCGAGGAATCCTGCTTATAATTCTGGGCGGGTGATTATTCCATCCTGGAATTTCTCACGTGTAAATTAGACGTAAACAGGCACAGTACCAAATCTGCTGTCAGTATCTTTCAGTTCATTGATAAAGTTATTTTTATTTAACACGGTCACTCTTGATGAATCGTCCCTTCATAATTATTTCCAATTAAAGTTCTATACAAAGTAATAAAATTAAAACTAAAGCAACGAGAGAAAACCAGTACATCACATTTGCCGGTGAATTCAATCACTATTCTATGCAATAATTTTGTGTATTAAGAGCGGAAATAAATGTAATTTCCTACTAGTTGAAGTATTTATTTGCGACGAAATTCCTACGTACTAACTATATAATCTTCAGAGTTGAAAAAGTAGTGCATATACAGTGTATAAACCTGGTCTTAAATAAAGCCTTCGATTGGTGGAAAATTGAAATTATTCCTGCAATTAATATCTTCTGTTTTTTAGAAGTATCGCCCAAACTAAGCATTTGTTTGTGCACGAATAAACTCTGGTGGACTCACCTCGACATGTGTTAAATATATTTTTTTTGCTGTAATATCAGTCGTATGCGAGTTTTCCTTTGACGGGTAAATGCTCTTTTCCTCTCTCGGATGGGGAAATCGAGTGGCAGCGAAGTGAGACAAAGGACGTAAGAGCTGAGACTAGCCAGCCTCTAAGATAAAGCATATCTTCATTGTAGAAACTCAAGGCGACGATTAACTGGAGAATGAAATTTAGGTTGCTGCCCGGAGGTCTGAATAGCTTCCCGAGGGACAAACGCCTCACACCTCCCATCTCCTATCTTTCCAAATTCCGAGGGGAAACTCTATTGAGCGACCCGACGATGTGTTTGAACGTTTATGAACACCGCGTCAACGCAAGTCCCCGAGGAATGGGGGTCTTTCATACCAATAATCCAGAGAAAACATTCGCGGCAAATCGCCCAGGGAAACAGAATGTCGGTGACCAAAAGGGTCATGGCAGGCAATCCCTTGAAATGTCAATGCCAGCGCTTAATCTGCAAACGTCAAATCCGCCCGGAACAATTCGTTGGGGGTGCGACCCACAGGTCAAAATCTGTATGGTGAATTAGTCTGTGAGCGGAGCCGTTTCATCAGAATATATTAACTTTATCTCCACTTGAGAAAAATAAGTAAAAGCCACACGGTTTGTCTGCAAGATTGCTTCCTTGTTAAACCCAATGTGGTTATCTTTAATTACTCCTCGGGATTATTTTGACGGAAGATAAAAAATTCACACAATTAGGTATCTAAATCATAACAATTAATTATTCACAAATCATTCTCACTTTTACCTTTCTTACTCTTTTACTTCTTTACTTTAGCCTTTCTTTCATTCATACCGTCTACGACGTTTGTTCAACAAACAGTGATCATAATTTTTTTATTTCCACAATTAAAAGTGAACATTTTAAATTTTAGGTTATATTCATAGTGTAGCATGTAATTGATGCATCTGAGGCTTAAGTTCCATTGGATAGGCTACAGTATTTCGCAAGTCAGACTCGCTGAAATTTGAAACGTGTTAGGTTCGCCTACTCATGATTCTGATGAACAAAACGCTTTTCACGAGGATATTTCGTGACAATTAGGAACAAACTAATGGAACATCAGGTGATACCTGAAACCTCATGGGAGCAAGAGACACGCTTAACGATGATTTCCCTTGGATAATCGCCTTCCATAGATGAAGTATGTTTCACAGACCCACGCACACAATCAGTTTTGTAATTTTTCTGCTACCAGCGTGTCGGTAGAACCAAGAGAAATTTTCGATAGTGCTCTTAATTTTATTCACTGATCATCTCTCAGTAGTGATTTATTTCCGTTTAGCAATGTTTACTTACGTAAGAGCAGTGATTGTATGTCCAGGTCATTACTATTATTATTTTGTTCTTAACTTTATCTGATTAAAGTAAATAATTTTTCAAAGTAAAGTTATAGCATAAACCATTTCATTTTTTCAAGTTTGTCCAAGAGAATCTGCCGATTGGCGAAAAGTTCGCCCAAAATACTTATTCGGCCGAACGCATGTTAAATTTATGTACAAATAGTAGTCCAAGGGGTAGAGCGTTGTCCTACTGACCGCAGTGGCCCGGGTTTGATTCCCATTCACTCTGGGCACCTGCAGCTCCACCCAAGCTATGTGATTTTTCGGGCACCAGATCTTCCTGGGAAACCATAACCGGCATAGAGAAAGGAACTCCCCCCCCCCTTCCTAGTGTGTGAATTTCACACGCTGTCGGGCTTAGTACTAGGTGAATTCTACCATCACCAACCAAACCGAGCTTCGGGTAGTTTTTTTATGGTACAAATAGTAATAAGAAAAACGAAAGTGTACGATGCATGCACCAAAATTGGTTTACCATTAAATTGCAAAATATTAGACCTCTGAACTGGAGCATTGTCATGCCTTCCCAGGATATTTTGACGCTATGCAATTAATCACAAAATACCGTAATATTGTCCCTGTAGTTATTTTTTGTTTATTTTCAAATGTCGTTTTTTGAACTTAATAAAGCTTAGAACTGATTTTTGAGCATGCATAATCACAATGATTTGCAGAGAAAGAGGAAGTTCACGAAATACTCTGAAGTAAATAGTCATTAAGGACCTTCCGAAACCAACCGTTAAAGTTGTTAAATACCTTGAATGAATAATATTAAACTTGCATATTATTGAGAGTTTAATATTGCAACAATGCATATAACTAACATTACAACAATTTCTATTCAATAAAAATGTTTTATATTGCCAAAAAAATTTTATCAAGTATTTCAATAACATTGAACTCTAATCATGTTCAATAAGATAACCAGACATTCTTTCTCAGAAATTTTTAGAATGAAATGGACATGAGGACATGGTCGTGAGGTTAAAGGTGATAAACGTCATTTGTGAACGAGATTGACTGGTGTGGTAAAATCAAATCGACTGCCGAGCACAAATTTAACTTTTCTTACGTTAACTTTGTGAGTGAGTGAAAATAGTGAGCTCCTAAAGCATCCATCCATAGTTTTACGTCGCTCAGAGATGCCGGAGTGGAATGAGGTGAAGCGGCTGCTCCAGCCGGAATGAGTTAAAATGCAAACGAGGGAAGGACCTCATACCTCAGGGAAAGGACGTTTTGGAAGGCGGCTGCATCCAGACCCATGACTATAAAGATGGAATTCATTTCTCCCTTAACGTAATTCTCACTCCCAGTCCCCTCGTTCAAAATTTGTTTGAACTGTTAGCCCCCCCGCCACACGCCCTTGCGGCGGTTTGCGGGGTATTATGTAGATATAAGTCCGGCTGTCGGCCGTGGTATTCTAAATTATTATCATTTTTACGGTCGCAGAATCTTATCAATGTATTATCATTATTATTATTAGGCATTCCACCGGATAAGGTAGCTTCGACTGGGCACGGCCTGTACAAATGTATACAAATTTATACACCACAGACTGTCCCAACAAAGCACAGCCTACCATCCGAAACTACAATAAGCCCCTCTTCAATCCAGTATAAGTCCTTCCTCCCTTTATTCCCTCCAACATATCTGCCCTACTTCTATCCCATCCTCCCCAGTCTACAGTTCTCCCCTCTATCACAGTTTTGAAAATCCCACTGCCAGTCAAAATACTCCCTTCTTAGGATTTCTCCCAACAATCCTCTCTTCTGCCCCACCTTACCCAGTTCTTCCTCGTTTGTTTTCTTTCTGCCTACTTCACCTTTCCAATCCTTTTCCAAACCCTCTTTTCAAATACCCCAATCTACGCCTATCATCTTGCCTTAATTACCACACGCTCTACGAAATCACGCAACACATTAAAGTTTGGACGAGGCATTTCTTAACATACTCAAAGTCCCTACTCACGCACTCATCCGATATTTTTCCTGGATTACATAATTTCTTGCAAAAATGAAGGGAATTGGAAAATTAATGTTTTTTGCTCAATAACGATGATCGTAACGTGAACCACTACAGTAATTAACCCGATTATTTTTTCACAAGTTATGGCAGAAATTACACCGGAAAAACCCCAAGACATGAGAAATCCACCCTTAAAGGGTAGGGAATACCCATTTCCACACACATATTTTACTCTTGGTATTCGAAAGGAATCACAAAAAATTTGCGCAGAATCCTTATACAGGCAATATAACGGTCTACTTACTACGCTGCATGTATCAAGTCCACCTTTCTTTAAAACTCTGGCAGTTTTTTTAAAGCGAATAATTAATTCCTTGATATCCAAATAGCAATTAATCCATATTTAATTCATTATTAATAATACTTAATCCATGAGCAAAGGTGATCCTCCAATATTTTTGATAAGCGATTTGATTTCAGCTAAGTGAATCCTACATCCCATTTCGCCTCTCTCACGTGATCTCATAGGAATCTCAATGTTTTCTCTTCCCCTCTTTGCCCCAGTTTAGTTGACATTCTAATCCTTCACAGCACTATTTCCTCACCCTACCACATTATTCTAAATATTTTAAACTTGTGGAATCTATAACTTTTTTGTTTCAAGCACTTTGCCGTTAAACCAAGATAAGCTTGATGATGTAATGATAGTCCAAGTATGGCACGAAAGGCTATTTTATTTAAAAAACTTAATGTGAAATAACAAATTTAAATAACTTTTTCAACCTTATGTAAAATAAAGTAGGAATGAGACCCAGCTACGCAAACCTCTCCACGAAGATCTCATCAAAAGCATCCCAATTAAAACTTGGAGGCGCCAAGAATATCTGAGTACGACAGGAGCTGAGGTGTTGGTTCAAGGAAGAGGGACGCTCTTCCTCACTATTTTTCTAACTCCACCAGGAGATGAGCAACACCCTAAACTAATGTGAATGGATGTTTCCTCGTCAATGTGAAATGTTTAGTAAATGTGAGAGTCTTTATGAAAATAAAATGCGCAAATAACTGTGGCTTACAGAGCTAGCTATCCGTAGTCCTGGGAATAACATAGCATTAGCAGATGACCTAATTGCAACGCAACTTTGGTGCAACACATGGAAATTGGCATTAAACTCAAAGTAGTGTTTGGCCATTAAATAAGAATTGTTGTCTCCCCAACTCATATTGGATCAAATATACAGAAATAGGAGGTATGGACCTAAATATTTACATCGGCTTTACCATTACTCACAACCTCTCCTGGGTGAAACACAGTAAGGGGAGGGGCTAATATATGGAGAAGCTAGACAATTTTTAGGATTTTTTAGAAAAGTATTTGGGAAACGTCACTAGAAGGTTTAAAGAGCCATGTTTTCTTCTCTAGTTAGTCCACATTTAGAACAACTGGCAAGAGTATGGATGAGACTCATAAGAAGGATTGATAGCCGGATTGGATCGTAAGCAGCATAGCATAGCTAGATATGCTAAACCTTTTTGTGATAAACTTTGTAAAACATCTAGATCATTTGAAGAAATAGCTTGAGAATCACTCACAAAGCGAAAGTTGAATTACAGATTACATCTCTTCCATTAAGAGGAAGGAAATATCTTCAGCAATGATATTGTGAATGTGTTTTACTTATATCGTACTACGGGGTCATGATAATAAGATAAAGAGACATCAAGTGTAGAATAGATTTAAGATGCTATTGTTTCCACGAACGGTAAGAATCAGAATGACTACGAGCTACCTAGGTATACGTATTCCCCTTATTTAATTCAAAGGAGCGCAGTACGTAGTCATTACTTCACCTTACACAAATAATTAACCTTCTCGTTACTAACAGCTCCTTTCGCATTTGTAGATGATATAATCCTTCATGGTTTGGGGAAAATGTCGTTTAACTCGAAAGACAAGTTAGACATTATGAACAAATTCGGATTTTACATTTTAACCTGTGCGAATTGCTTTTTCAGGAGCATTTGTTTTTGCTACGAAATGAATTTGAAATTGCCAAAATAATTTACTGTCACATTTCATTTAAAACTTTTAAAAAGAAAAACTGTTAAACAATTTTCTCTAAGAAATGATTTACCTGCCCAAATTCTTTATTTTACTAATTACCATAACCTCTGATTATGAAATCGTTGAAATTTGGGTTGGCGTTTAAAAGTAAATTCTTTTTATTTTCTGCGTTAACGTACGGGCAAAGACGTTCAAATCAAATGTACTAGTTTTCCTTAGATCTTTTTCCATTCCATTTAAATAACATGAAGGCATATGCGGCAGAATATCAACATAGGGCTAAATTACACCCCTTTACCACCTGCACTTGCCCTAGAAGCTATCACTCATTGCAAAAAAATCCAAGTGGGCAAAAAGATCACTAATGGATGAGGAAAGAGATCCTGATAGAAAATGGCAAAAAGATTTTCTCATTGACATCGACAAAGTACGAATACCTATTCTATTACTAAAAGAGGAAATAAAATTTAAAATTCTTATATTTTCGAAACATCATTATGGAGGAAAAAGCAACATTATGAAAGCAATTACGAAGCCAATTATGCAATGTACGGAGATAGTATCATTGACTTAGTGACAACGGTGCACACGAAGCAACGGAAACACCGCGTTGCTGATTTTTTATGTTTGGGTTTATCAAGGTAATCTCTTGCTAAGGCAATCTCTTCCTAAGGCACCCTATTTGATAATATTTTTAAACCGCAGTATTAGTTTCTAAAAGAGGGCCACTAATCAAATTTACTCATCGCATCAAATATTTTTAAGATAAAAAATACAAGAGCATCATTTAACAATTATTGAAATGGATCTGTTAACCATATAACCTCAATTCTTTGTTATCCCATAAATGCTCAGGAATGCTTAAATATACATGAGTACCACTGAATATGCATTAAATAACTTCCGGTCTCAGAACAGATGAAATGCCTTGCAAAACAAAAACGATATAATAACTGCGTATCCATCAAGACTATGTCATGCTAAGGGCAATTTTTTTGTAATGTTTTTAAGGTGTTAATGGCATCAAAAGTAGAGACTAGGAGAATACGCCGGCAGGAATCGGATATTTTCTAAACAAAAGCTACACAGGCAGAAAAAAATTTTACTAACGACTCGCCTCATGACATGCTAACCTTGATTTCCCGTTAGTATATAGTTGCTAATTAATGCATAAACATACGAACTAACTCTAAATATTCATAAAATATTTCCCGCTCTAGAAATACATAAAAAATGCCTTGCTTAACGCAAAGTAAATCTTAATTGTATTTGTGCTGAGCGACAATAACTATGCTCATTTCAAATGGTTTGTGATATTTTAACGCAATACTAGTTTTTAAAATCAGTAAAATGATAAAAATATACCTTCCGTATAAAATATTTTTAAGACAGCATCAACATGGGCAGCAAATTAAACAAGTTTATTATAATATAATAGATTTGATGAATACGTATTTAACCCTAATTTCCCCTCGGACACTAAATGCTCATTCTTGCATTTACATACAGAGTGCGTTCCGAAAGAAATGCAATTGGATTTCCCGCGCCGTTCCTATTAGGCGGAGTGGAATCAAACGACTTGGAGTAGAAGGGGGGACGCCATTGCTAAACTTTGCCGCCAAACCGCTGTCAGTGCTCTTCAAGCGGCATGACGTCAGTTATTGTAAACCTGGGCGGGCCGACCGTGTCATGGACAAATGGAATCGACGATCGAGCAACGTTTTACTAAGTTCTGCGCTTAACTGAAAAAATCTCTTGATTAGACTACCAAAATGTTTTGTGAGACTTACTGGGACTCTGATCTGTCCTACTCATTAGTTTAGAGGAGGTTAAAGGTGTTTAAGGAAGACCGGGAAGAGGTTCACGACGAATAACGCTCTGGGCAGCCGTCAATCAGCAAAACCGACAACAATGTGGCTGGTGTTCGACAATTGTTGGACTCTGACCGTCGATTGAGTATCTAGATGGTTGCCAATGAATTGAAAGTGTCGTCAACTATTGTGTTTTGCACTGTTACCGAAGATTTAGCGATGAGGAAAGCGTGCGCCAACACGTGCCTAAGGTGTTGTCAGACGATTAAAAGACCAACCGAGCGGAAATTTCAAGTGAACTTTTGCAACGTATTGAAAATGAGCCAGATTATTTGGACGTCATCCTTGGTGATAAAACCTGGAGTTTTGAATAAGACCCAGAAACATAACGCCAAAGCTCTGAGTGGTACACCAACCAGTCCCCCAAAGCCAAAAAGGCATGAATAAGCAAATTAAAAGTTTTTAAAAAATGCTCATTGTCTTTTGCGATAGCAAAACATTGGTCCATAAGAGATTGTTCCTCAAGGACAGACAGTTAACGATGCCTCTTATGTGGATGAGCTGGAAAGACTCCGAAAAGGGGTCATCAGGATGAGAAAAGTCATCTCCGCCACCTGGCAACTCCATCACGACAACGCGTTACGAGTTTGCGATTTCCTGGCCAGACACCAGGTGCCAACGCTGCCCCACCTCCCCTAGTGTCCTGACGTCGCCTCAGCAGACTTTTCTTTGTTCCCTCAGATTAAGGCCGCCCTGAAAGGAACCCGTTTCTCGTCTATAGAAGAGATTCCATAAGTCGTGACGAAAACCTTACGATAAATCCCCAAAGACGCCTCTCAGGGCGTCGCGCATCGGTCATGGCAGAGTCACTGGAAAAAATGTGTAGAGGTCCAAGGACAGTACTTTGAAGAATTTAAGTATTTGTACAAATCTATTCAATAAATTACGTAAACAATAATGGCATTACTTTCAGAACCCACCGTGTACGTGATTAATGCCGATTGCGCATTAAAAATTTCACAGTCTCGGAATAGAATTATGCCCCTGCTAAGGCACAGCGGTTGATAACAGCATCTCAGTCCATATACTCAAAGATAGAGGTCAACAAGAATCGATTATCTCAAAAACGTCAGTCCTCGAAGGTCGTGCAGCGATGGAGAAATCTTGAGAGATGGAGGTGGAGGGGACGGGGATAGCTTATGAGAGGTTCTTCTCAGGTCGAACGAAAAATGCGCTATATACCCTGTACGAGAATCTCAAATATCACGGAGCAACAAACTGGTATCTCCGCTACACCGCTACCTGCAGCGTTGGGTCACATTCCCCACATGTCTCCTTGGCGAGGAGACCGTTGCATGTTGCTTATCCTGTGGTAGTGGAATTTCGCCTTCTTGCTTTTCAAATTCTAGCTTGCATGTTAATCGATACATTTCTTACTGCATTCTAAGGTGTAAAGATTTATTAGATGATAGTATATGTATTTGCGTTCGTGTAAAATGAAAGGATTTTTGCATGATTGTATGCGCCACTGTTGGTATTGGTTTGTATGTATGTGTTGGTTGTGAATGCGGTTTCGTTCCTTTTAACAGGTGGAGATCTAACATCCCCCGCCACACGCCCTTGTGACAACTTGCAGGGTATTCTGTAAATGTAGATATAGATATCTGTTAATACCTCACTACTCTGACTAAAGTCCGAATGGTGCCTGGCTTTTTCTGAAATTGACGAATGAAAAATTGCTCGTGATTTTTAACTAGTTCCATAAAAATATTTAAAATACTAAAATTTCAGAACTTGGCAATTAATTTAATTATCAAATGATTCTCTTAAGCAATTCTCGCTAGGTTTACATGAAATGCCATTCGTCATCTAATTTGGATTATGCCAGCAGTTTTCATCGCTTCGGGAGAAAATTGAAATAAATGGTGAAATATTGTTTTCTCTAATCTTCTTGTGCACATAGGGTTGCATCAAACATGGGCTTATCGCCAAGGACAATCATTGTAGTGTAATGTGTCGATGGTAAAAGATCCAATTACGAGACCCGGGTCTTCAAAAGGCTTACATCGCCAATTGATTGGATCTCACAGATGTTCGAACCGCTCTCCTTGGTCGATCTTAATTGAAATAAATGACAAAAAACACAATGTCGATCAAAGCTCTCGCTGGTAAGTCTGTGATTGATATCAGCCATAGCTCAGTTGGAAATAATCGATTGAATTCGAGCATTGTCTTGGGGACATTTTTTCATGTGGCTATTATCAGTAAGAATTAGCAGTAATCTGCGATCGATTTGAAAGGTTTCAGCTAGAGTAGAGAGCAATTTAAACAGAAAAGATCTCAATTGCGTTATAAATTATAAAAAATGCTGAAAACACGTATTTTTGCATATATTTTTCCCATTTTGGAATCTTCTTATTTGTTGACGATAATAATGTCACAATTATATAACAATTTGACAGTTTAATTGGACCTATCAGTGCGATATTACCTACACTGCGATGTTAACCGTTCATATTATAAACCACCCGACAAAGTGGTACCAGCAAATTTAAACTTAGATTTCAAATTAAATAAAATTGACGCTTGCCCTGAATGATTGAAAAAGCATTAAATCCATTATTCACATCTATTGGAAGAGGAACATTGATGAGGTAGGATTGAAATCAATCACGATCGATCTGAGAGCTTACGAAGCTCATGTGCTACAACTACACTCGATAATGTACTATGAATGATGATTCTCCATCATGAACTTACATGCGAATGGTGAACGCGAAGGGAGTTATTTGATCAAGTTATATATTCTCAGTCGAATTTCATGCCTGTTGCCAGGGAGGAGTGTCATGTATTCCCTAGTCCCCTGTTTCTCCATTTCAAAGCATTTGTTTGTGAACAACTGTTAGGGAGGTCTTCTACATCAACATGTATACCCCACGATCGATCAAACATTTGTGTGTCGGGGGGATGTAAATACCAGTTGGAATGGGTAAGGTATATGAGAGGTGTAAAAAGAATTAAGAAAATTAAAAAATATTTGTTGCAACAATTTCAGAGGGTACAAATCATTCACCTTGACCGGGATATTAAAAAATATTCACTAATAATCCCTGATAAGACGTGAAGTTCCGTATACATGCTAGTGAAAATCTTTCTTTCAAACAAGTGTTATTTTCACCCATTATAATAGTTCTCGAGTATACTAATAAAGATGGAATAAAGGTTTTCGGCCTTTTCGATCCAATAATTGTTTCATAAATGGCACACAGTTGTATAAAGAGTCAAATCTGTCATCAGATCTCGAAAAATTGTCAATAGCAAAGAGGCTCAATTAGAATAATTTTTTTTGGTCTCTCTCCAGAATGTCTTGAATAACACAAGAGCCCTCACTTTAATCGCGAACTCACAAACAAAAGCGACAACAGAAAAACACATTAACTGCTAGTACTGGAATCTATACCGGTATTCTCGATGTAAATCGAGCTGAGAATGAGAAACCACTTCGTTCGATGAGGATCTGCCAATAATTATGACTCATTTGTATGAACGGTAATCGTTTCACGGCACACTGACATTACTTGGCACATGTATATGCCGGCTTGCTTCTTTAAAGCCGAGGCAAGAAGCCCTTTTTACCTGGGACAAGGATGTTGGTCTCTCCTATAGTTAATAACTATATTCAGTGGTGCAATATCACACTAACCGTTATTATCACGGCAGTTACACATTCCTACTATTATTCTTTTCATACTGAAATTTTCTTATAATAATTAATTATTAGGATGTGCATCAGGTGGAATAAAAGTTTTAACATTTGTGAGAATCTATGGACGAATATAAAAATACTGAACGTGAAAGCTAATGAAAACATAGTCACTCTTTGTTCACCAGGGCAGAATTCGGATAGCTTATTGAAAAAGTATCGCCGTTATGTAAGATATCGACTCAAGGAATGTTTTTAGGTGAAGTAACCTTGAGCTAAAACTATGAAATAAAACCAAGCCTCAAAATTCACACATTTAAGACAAAGGAAACAGTTCCTCACATTAACTCGTCAAAATTTTTGCGGAGGACTTAATGCCGGAAATATTGAAAAAATTGGGTAAATCTGTGGGTATCAATATTCACCCCTATTCTGACCACGCCCTCAGGTAAGTAGCTTTAAAGTATATCCATTAGTATGCCACATCTCTTAGTAATGCACGATATACCAGCAGTTGGGATTCCGATTCATCAGCACCGCTCCTCACTAACAATTTACAAATCTCTAAAATTGTTTTTCCCAAAAGAAATATGGTCAATATATCTCCGCATTTTATAATTTCGTAATCGGAAAAGAAAATAGTTGTATTTGTTTAAATATATTTTCATTAGTGGAAATTACTAGTGTCAAAATAACTCGACAGAAAAAAGAAATTTCTGAAACTTGTAAAGGTTTAATTTAACAATGTACGAATGAGCAGGTGATTTAAAAATGACCAACGGGAAAAAATTATTGAAACACCTATAATATTGTTCCTTTCTTGCTCAAATTTCTACGAGAATCAAAAGAATCGATGTGCAATACGATAAGGCCTTATTAAGTGATTCTAATAACATCTTCAAGCATTATAACCTGCTATTTGCATTTGGATTGCATCCGGCATTGTATTGGTATTTAATGTGATTATTCTTTTCTAATCGTATACCTTATTACTATTAATATTTCATAATGAAACCCCCAGCAACAAAATTATATTCTGTTATGAAGAAAAAAACTTAAATTTATGAGTGGAATTATCTGAATGAAATCTTCCATCATTATTTATTTTTTTCAAATGCCAAACGATCTAACCCACCCATGGATTGGGGAGTCAGTATTAGTTTGAGGGACACTCATAAAAAAATGTTCCCTACACATTAAACCATCGCTTTTAATGCACAAAGATCTGCATCTACCGAGGTGACTTCTAAATCATTGTGGAGTAATGGCTGTGCTATTTCGAAAATAACTGCTGCAAAAGTTCCTTAGTGACGGTCAAAGGTTAAATTGAGGGGGGAAGGGGAAGAATTTAACATAGTCTAAAGGATACGCATGCACTCAAATTTTTGCACTAAACCTATAAAAACCTACGTAAAAAACACGGAACATTATTCCATGCCCAGATAATTGAGCAGGAGCAAAAAAGGGAGCTCTATCTCGATTATATTTTCACATAAACCTGTGCGCATCGTCCTCACCTGAAGACAGTTTTTTTCAAAGAACAGTAGCATACAACTTTATTTTCCTCTTTGTTCGGGATTCCTTCATTATAAAAATATTCCCTTTGTGCGAGAATAAAAAGATTCGTAAGACCACGGGGCGATTACAACGCGAGTCTTTACCAAATAGAGTTCCGATGCTTCGCTGATTTTGGAGAAAACGACCGCAAAAGAAATCTCGAGAAAGAAAAAAATTAAATCTTTAAAAAAGCGATAAAATTCCTATAACCTTCCAAAAAAAAAGCACGTGAACCCCGATTCGCTCATTAATATTTCATCATCCCCAGCGAAACAGTCGATACCGGGGACACATCCTGATGTCTCCCTCTACTCCCGAATGTATAACCAAAAACCTTCCGGCCCTCACCTTTTGGCACCCTTCTCTCCGACCTCACACCCAAACCCTTTACACACACGTGAGGTCCCATGCCACGCCTCCCTTTCGGGTTCCTCCGCCACTCCGGAGCCCTCCCAAATATCCCCTCTCTCTTTCTCCACCATCTTCCTCCCCGACGTGCCCTTCCTCTACAAGATTTTCCTCTGCCTCTTAAACTTCCAAATGCAATTAGTCGTGAAAGGGTTTTACTTCCGAGTGCTTGGACCAGCGGGGCGTAGGGAAAGGATGGCTGAGAAGGGTGGGAGGGCGGTAGAACGGGTGGGAAGAGAATCCAACGGTTGTGAAAAGGGTTGGATGAAGGGAAAGGGTCAAAGGGCGAAGGGGGCATGAGGGAATGGGAAACGGAGAGAGAGGAACAAGGAGGTTGTGTGGGTGGGGGGGGAGAGATAACTGCGGTAGGGAGGGAGAAGAGGGTGTTGAAGAGCATAAGGTGAGATGGAGGAGTAGAGAGAGAAGCGGAGGGGGTTAGTCGACGGGGGGGGGGTCGAGGGAGAGCACAGTGGGGTGAGGAAGAGAGAAAAAGTGGAAGGAGTGAGGAAGAGAGATAGAAGTTGGGGTGAAGGTCGGCGTGCAAGGGGGTTGGCAAGGTGGGGAGCGGGACGAGAAGGAGAAGGAAACTGACGTGAGTGGAGGCGGCTTCAAAGAGAGAAAGTGTTGGGAAAAATGTGACGAGAAGGAAAGGTCAACCTGGACATACCGGTCCCGGGATTTTTCCGACACACATGCCACTCAATGTACAAACTCCATTTGTATGAAAAAAGTAAGAGGAATTTTTACTTCTTCAATCAATATGGGATAAAATATATGCTTACGTTAACATGTAAATGACAAAATATTTCCCCAGGGCACCACAGGTGAAAGTAGATATTTGCACGATGAAAAAGGTATAAATTATGAAACTATTTCAGTGACGTGCATCTCATTTGTCTTATTTTATTGCTATTTGTAAAAAGTAAAATTTAGACGAAAACGATCGATAATTTTACCTAGAAAAAACTCAATCATTTCACACCAAGTGAGGCTCTTTTATTTATTTTATCTAATCACAAAATTACTACTTAAACTCACTCATGATAATTCACTTAATTATTTCTCCATAAAAAATTAACTCACCTCTTATTTGAAATTTAAAACATTTTAGGCCTAAATAAACTACGAAGAAAAATGATTCTAATGTTCCTGAAACAAAAAGGGGCAAGCAGGGACAAATTAGCATCATGGAAAATATTGGAGTGTATTAATTTCGCTGTGAGTGCCCTGCTTTTACATTGGACAAACTGGGGGGAAATTTCGTGAACGTGTGAAAGAACAATACGCCTATTTCATGAACAGAAATCCTTCTTCCCATTTGGCCAAGCACCTACAGGACAATAACCACACAAGTTACTTTGTTCTTGAGATTTTACGTTTGGAGAAGAAAGGTTTAAGATTAGATGCATTGGAATGTTTGGAAATTTCCAAGAACAGCGATTATAAGGGTATATTGGATAATGACTTGATGTATTTCTCGCCCTTCTCCCTCCTGGACCACCGTCTTTTCCACAACCCATCTCCTCCCTAACGCCATACCCAACCGCCCTCTCACCCTCCCACCTAATACACACCAGTTTCCCTTCTCTTTCCCCTCCTCCCACTCTACCAGCACCTTCCTCCTCCTCTTCTCTGTCTAGTACATAAAGCTGTGTGTCACCTGTACTTCACCTGATGATGACTTTGTAAATCGAAACCTTGGTCGTACATAATAAAATATATGTGGAAGAACAAAGTATTTTCTTTTCCGATCCGAATCGCTTCCCCAAAGTGACGCCTCAAACCATTCCATTCATCACGGTAAAGTTCTGTTTGGCCCAGCATTATTTTTACATAAAATTTTTATTTTCACCATAATTTTCTTTTTTTCTTTAGGCCTTAGGCCAGTTAAATGTGGGTAACCAACACGGTAAAGTTATATTCGCCTCAGCAATTTTATGACAAGATCGGTGAATTATTCTCTTCAATCTAAATCTGGAGTTGGAGACGTCACAATGAAATTTTCACTTAGAACTGCTTACTTATACGTTAATCATATAATTATACCCCACGGTAATCGCAAATATTCATCTCTGGATAGAAGGAAGCGTGTGCAATATACATTTATTTCAATAGCTAGTCATATATTTTCCATGATTTTTTAAATTCAATATAGATTGAAGTTAAGTTTTTTTTTAATTAAAAATTCCAAGCAATCGATTTTAACCAAGTTAAAATATTAGAATGTGGGCTCATGACCATTCTCGTGGAGGAGGAAAAAATAATATATTCGTGAATACCGGCCACATTAAACGTGATAAAATAATGGTCTGGTAGAGATATTTCTTGCTGTCTCATGGCAACGATGTGAATAGCTGAACAATGCAATTCACAATGATTTCTTTACACCAGCAATAAGGACACTAACTCTTTTTGTACTATTTGACCTGGGTAAGTAGTAATAGGGGGCTCACAAAGCATACCAATTTGACTAAACTGGGTCGGCTACGGTCATTAATTGGGGAAGACCAAATGTATAGATTCATGCTACAGAAAACGATATAACCTTCCCCATTTATATATCTCTCTCAAACGAAGAACTGAAAACTACCTTCTTCGTAAATAATATTTAAAATAAGGACTTGAATCGAAAGAGGTGCAAGAACAAGGGTAAATAGTTCACATAGTTTAATATTAGAGGTCATTACATCTTTTGCAGGCCTACACCTAGATATTTTCTCTACATATTCTAAGAAAAGGTTAGTAGTAAAAGGGAAATTTTATACCTTTATAATTACTATTTGTATGAATGTACCTTATTCTTTCACATTCGAGCTAATCAGTCCTGCTTAAAATAATTATAAAATAATGAATTATGTGATGTTAATTTCACATTAACACTTGCGGTAATTTCGTGACAACGAAAAATTCAACAACAATACTTCATTAAAAGTATAAGTAACTCGTACGCATTTAATTCTTCTTATTCAAAATATTTCGGCACTCGCTAAATTAAATCGGGTAGCATTCATGGTAAGCATTGAAATGATTGAACTTTAAATATCCTCTACTCCATTAAAGAGAATTTTGTACCTCACTGAGTCGGCATACTATATACTCGATAACTCAATTCGGTGGATTCATTTCCATATCCTGATGAGCTTGACAGAATTGTTATCTAAAAATGAGTTACGTATGAGAAATTATTCAAGTAAATAAAAAAAGGAAAATATATCTCAGTCAATTCACGCACCTCACCAACGACTTTCGCCGAGAGAAAGGTTTTTGAGAAATTTTTTATATGATGACCACATTCGGTATGCAAATACATAAAATAATTACAAAACGCTAACAGAATATAAAATACGTAATTGGTTCTTCGAGATTCATTATCATAGAGATGCATATTGATTAATTGTTAGGTAAATCGACTGTGAGAAAACTATGCACGAAAGACAAATTTTTAAGTTTGTTTATCTAAACCCGCGAGACTTTAAGGATGTTAAAAGTTGGGAAAATAAAGTTATAAGTAATAAAAATGTGTTGATATTGAAATAGGTGAAAGTAAAATTAAATGACTCAGTTACTGATGCATAAACTGCTAGAAAATCAAACATAGGGGTCTATGGAAAACAAACACAAGGAATACGCAGATCGGTTGACCGAAGAATTTAATGAAATTAAACTCAGAAGCGATGAACTAGAACGCTTAAAAAAAGGGAAAGCAAAGGATTTGTTAGAAGAAAATCTCGACGAATTTTCGATTTTTGCGCATGTGCCTACTCTTTTATTTTGCGTTTCCAACAGACGCTAGTACATATTCCTCTATTCCAACAATCACTTACTAGTCGCAATGCCAGATTCCATCCATAGTTCTGACGAGGAATAGGCTATGATATTAGAGGTAAATGTTGATTGGAAAACGTTGAAAATACCAAAAAAGAAAACGAGAAATCTGGGAGAGAAATAGAATTTGCCGAATAACATTAACCAACGGGACTGCCGTTTTGGCGATGCTTCGAAATGAAAAGCAGAACAAAGCCATTAGAAATTATAAAGGTTATTTGAAAATGCCATCTGATTGTAACTGGTGATATATTTCTACCTTCGTGTAAATAATCATCAAATAGCACATTTTGATCTGCATAGCATTAAAATGGGCTTCTTAAAAAATTAATGTGGTCCCTAGTGGCATAGTCCGTAGTCTTTTGAAACACCCTATGATTAATAGTGGGATTCAAGACTCCTATAGAAAATGAGAATCCTACTTATTTCACTCTTAAGCAATGAAATTCAAATTAAACTATGTTAAAGAATACAATTCTCCTTTAACAGAAACAACTTTCAAAATCAGAAATTCAAGACTAATTTCTATGCTGTACATAATGTAAATCGACCATTAACAGTTTAAAAGATTGAAATCATGCATTATCCTAATGATTATGCATTTTAAAACACTTACCCGTTAGGTGGGTTGCATACTCTTTTTTTCTTCTTGTTTTATGATGAATTTAGTGAAGTGTCTCTTCATACGCTGGTTTGTTAGACAATGCGACATTCTAAAAGGGAAAGGAGAATAAATTGAGTTTGAAATAGGATATTAATTAAAAACTGGACATTAAATGGGCAAACAAATGTTTATTCCAGAGAATTTTTTAAAGGTCAAGAGAATTTTTCATTGCACGTTAATTATATAACGAATATTTCTGATGAAATTTCTCAGAACACTAGCTATTTATAACATTGATATTTAGCCATTTTTGTGTCACTTTGCTCTTGTATTAAAGAAAGGTTTTGTGTTAATACGATAAAATTAGGAAATTCATCTCAGTTGTGAGTATCGGAATGTATTTCTGATGTGGGCTTGTGGATCTGTGTAAATCAATAATCCTCCAGTAATTAAAAACCTCTGGCTCATTTTAGAAAGCGTTTTTCGAAGTACTATTTTTTTATCATACTGAATACCCGTTTAAATGTTTTTAAATAGTTCAGAATTTTTATAAAAGAATTGCAAAATTATTACGAGGATGAATACCTCTGCCTCCATTGCTACCGAGATGATTTTTTATAGAATGCATTCCTTGATTCACTTGCACAGACATTTGTGATCTTTACTGTAGCACATTTAGTGTAATACCGTGGGGGTACGTTTATATACAAACAAATATTTGGTGAATTGAGATGAGAGTGATCTACACGAGAAGACTCTTGATTCCGCCTTGAAAATTAAGAGTCACTGATAATAACTACATTATTACCCAATAAGTCTACACGTACAACAATGTTCAGGCAATGTGATTGTACCTGTATTTTCAGCGAATATTAGCAAAATTTCAAATAATGAATATAAGGAGAGTTTGCACTTTTCCACAGATTTATTAAAACGTACGACGCGTTTCAACTCACAGAGTCATCATCAGGTACAAGACAAAATTAACAGTGAGGAGTCCATATTTATATATTGAGTTACGGTTGGGAAGGGAATGTGAGTAGGGGGGAAGGAGGGGGAGAGGCGGTGAGGTTACTGAGAGCGAAGAGTGGAGGGTTAATGACAGGAAAAACCGAAAATTGGGAGACGAAGGAGATGGAACGTTGGTAGCAAGTTGTTGCATAGTAGGGGTTAAACGAGGAAGGCTTAGGAACCTTGGGGAAGGAATTGTCCGGTGAAGGAAAAGGGGGGATGGCAGGAGGAGACGGGTTAAAAGGGTTTTTCTAGGAAGCCGAACATAATGTCTGGAAAAATAATAAATACTTGTCTTAATCTGTGGAAAAGTGCAAACTCTCCTTGTATTCATTATGAAGAACTTCCACGACCTTAAGCCTGAATCTGTTGAAAATTTCAAATGATTTCATTGTATAACAAGTTAATCGTAAGTCATACTTTAGGAATATGTTTGGATAGCACCAAGACAATATGATCAATAAGGTTACGTTAAGAAAGTACTTGGCCTTTCCGAAAAGATAGTATCAGTGAAAGAACTTTGCAATATTTAGATTTTCGCCGTCCATTCTGAGGTAATACCACGGAAACAGCGCCATGGGTGTATGGCGGTAGATGTAAGGGACCAGCCATGCATATGCAAATATTGGAGATATATTAATTCATACATGCATTTTAGTATATAGTGGATAAAATATAAAAACAAACTCGTGCGCAATCATATCTACGAGTACATTTACCTTGAAATAACTTGTGTGCTTGATTTAATTGGTAAATTTTGGTCTTTAAGAAAATATATTCAGTTCCTAGATACGATTCGGTGTCCATCACACTTGTAGAAGATATATATAGAGAAGAATGCGTTTGGAAAAGAAGGTTTTACAAAGAAGTGATAATTGGCAGCAGGAACATTGAGTAAGGGTGTTTCGAAAAGACTCGTCAAAAATTTGATATCGAGCGTGGGTAGGAATATATATATATATATATATATATATATATATATATATATATATATATATATATATATATATATATACATATATATATATATAAACGTAAAAACCATAAACACAGTAATCAACCCGAAGGTCGGTTTAGTAGGTGATGGTAGAGCTCACCCATGTACTAAGCCCGACGGCGTGTGAATATTCACACATCAGGGTAGGGGGGCCAGTTCCTTTCCCTGTGCCGGTTATGGTTTCCCAGGAAGATCTGGTACCCGAAAAATCAACTAGCTTGGGTGGAGCTGCAGGTGCCCAAAGTGCCTTTCCCGGGAATCGAACCCGGGACCCTCCGGTCAGTAATCCAACGCTCTACCCACTAGACCACCGCGACCCGCATATATATATATATATATATTATTAGGTAATCTACCGGTTAAGGTAGGTTTTTGGATGGACACAACTATCAAATAAACACCTTGTGACTCCCCACCTAGCAAACCAATCTATATCAGGTCCCTCTTCATCTCGGTGTACTTCCTTCCTCCCTTCATCCCGTCCAACATCCCTATCCTGTTCCTACCCTTACCTCGCTTGCCCAACATTCTCCCCTCTATTACCCTCTTCAACATTCCACTACCGCTCAATACGCCTTTCATCCATTTTTCCTGCCTCCATAGGATTTCTCTCAACAAACCCCTCTCCTCCCCCACTCTAGTACTTCCTCATTTGTTTTCCTTTCGGTCCATTTCACCTTCTCCATTCTTCTCCACACCCACATTCCCCACACTCCACACCCACAGTCTTGTCTTAACATCCCTACTCAACGACCCCGTCATCAACTCCCTCCTCCTTGAGAAAGCGTCCTTGCCTAGCGCAATTCTTCTCCTTACATCCCTACCACTTTGACCGTATTGGTCAAAAACACTTCCTAGATATGTAAACTGTTCTACCTGCTCTATTTTTTCCCCACCTATTTTAATATTTAGCTTAGCCTATTTCTTTCTGGAAAATCGCATAACCTTTGTTTTATTAATATTGATTCTCATCCCATATTTATCGCACTGAACCTCCAATTCACTCAACAATGCTTGCAACCCCTTGGCTGACTGAGCAACTAATGCTACTAATATAACTAATGCAACTAATGCAACTAATATAAATATTACATCATCATACTATATATATAACACAAACACAGTAATTAACCCGAAGGTAGGTTTACAAAATAAGAGATTGGATACGGAGCGGAAACGTAGTCACTGAAGCAGTATGATAGGAGTAGATTGGAAACTTTTGAAATGTGGTTGCGGATAAGCATAGCATAGATAAGCATGGAGAAGGTGGTATACACCGAAAGGAAAACAAACGAGAAAGTGCTAGGCATGGTATGGAAGAACAAAGGATTGTAAAGAGAAACCTAAATAAGACAATAAAGGGGGATGAAGAGCATTCTGTTCCGTGGTATGATGTTGATGACTGAAATAGCGGGGAAAACGTTTGGCAACGTTTGAAAACGTTTGACGAGAAATAGCCAAAAATAGGATAAGAAAGTTGGGCGGGATGAAGAGAGGAAGGAAGTATGAGGAATATAACTAAAGGTTAGACGTAATAGTTCTGCTTTGCCACGAGAAACAAAGGAATGCTGCTGTACTGTTTGGTAGCTTGTCCCCATCAATCTTATTTAATCTCTAATGGCAAATGTGCCAATATACTGTAGTGTCATAACAATTTTCTCGTTTTCACAAGAAAACTTAGGCATCTTGTACCTTTATAATAGACTATGTTACCTGCTTTCTTCGGGAATCAAGAGTCGATCTAGTTCCTCCAACATACTATCAGGTTTACTTCATTCCTGTGGCAATTTTTAACAAAGCTAGCGGATTTTCAATCCCGCCCGATAGAAATCCGAGCATTTATTCACATTCCTACTCCCACATATATGAAAGCACTTTTAACAAGATGCTTAACTGTGAATATTGTAAACACTACTATGAATTTAAAGTAAAGTTATTTTGAAACATTTCTCTTGCGGTGATTGCAATAAGGTTTGGAAATTCCAAATTCGTGGGAGATTTTCAAAGATATTGCAACCCCTAATTTTTCCCGTGATTTGTAGTACTTCAAATAAAACCGTTACCGTTCAAAAAATTAGGATAGCAGCAATAAGGTTTTCCCAAAATTCCTCGATTTATTTACCTTTATTCTCACCAAATTACATACCAATCAGTAACCTCTGCCCTGGATCTCATTCCGTGCTAAGTTAAAACACAAGCAATGCCACCACTATCCCATTTCGAACTATTCACAGTAAAATAACCGGAAGTCGTTAAATGCAGCCCCGTTGGACTATTTGGCGGCTAATGCCCAATTTAATGGCATTCGATGACATTCACTCGTGTCACCTCTGTCATTGGGCTCCCCGAGAGCGTCCAAAAGGCCAAGGAGCGTAAAACGATAAGTGATTAAGGATAACGAGAGGAGTGTGCGTTGTGTTCACCAATGCTCGTTTACCACCGACGTCAGTGGGAAAATCTTCTCTCCCCTTGAATGTCCCAAATTATTTTGACGACCAATAACATTGATTCAATTTAGTCTTTCAATGTTTTACATTACTACACTTTATTCGAGAAAATTGTATTTTCTTCTCAAGGAACGCCCCTGATTACCATAACTACCTCGTAGAATAATAAGTTAATAAATACATTCTACAAAAATGTTCCATTGTAGATATTTAAACCTTATAGATATCAATTTAAATTGGATAAAAATGAAACTGCCATATCTTTTTACTCCACGTTTTAAGACCCGCTTACAGGAGATTATTTTTTATAATTTGGCATTATACATTTAATTAATCTTTCCTGTCAAAAATTCGTGAAAATTTTCAACGATGGATTAAATAAAAATAAAACTTTGTAGTTGCATATAGAAAATATAGTTTGATGCGACCTAGGTTTCACTTTGGTGCAGCAAAATCAGGCCTAATGCTGCTGCTAATTTGACCTCATGGTGATGCACAGAAGGTAAAGCCTAGGTCGGATCAAAATAAATTTTCGAAGAGAGATTAAAAACTTTTATTTTGATGTGATCATCATCAACGTTGTATCACGCAAAAATTTAACTTTGGAGCAAAACTAGTATCAGTACTCACAATGCCATATCCATTACACTTATATCTCAGATACGATAGAATCTCTTTCCTATCGTATTCGCCGTTCTCACCATGCAACATCACACAATGATCATAATAGTGTGGGACGCGAGAGCAGCGCGTGCATTTGAGATTTGATACTGTCAAAAACAGGTGACCGCATATAGTAATTGTGTACCTGTCAGGATGTTAAGGAAGGACTTATAAACGAACAGACACGTCTCTCGGGTGTTTGGAGCGGGGGAGGAAAACAGCGATGGACGAATGGGTGGGAGGCTGAAAAAGTGGGATGGAGAAATGGAGTGTGTGCGCGAGGGCAGTGAAGCCTCCCTCAAGAACGTGACCAAGAGGTGAAGGGAGAGAGGTAGAGAAAGTGCGGCGGGGTGTATGAGAGGAGCTGAAAGGGGAAGGAGTGGATGGTAAGGAAAAAGTAGGGTGCGCTGGTGGAGAGGTGCTGGATGCTGGGAGAGGTGAGTTTGGGAGAATGGGGTGTGGAGAGATAATGGAAGGGGAGGAAGGAGGGATAACGGATTGGCTTATGTGCGGACGCGGGAATAAAAGAGGATCGAGGGGAGATTGGCGAATAGTACGATGAGAGGGGGATGAAGAGAAGGGAAAGGAGTTGAGGGATAAAAAAAATAACGAAAAATAAGATGAAGAAGGAAAGAATGAGGAAATTGAGATAGAAAAAGGCAGGGATGTAAGCGAGGGAGGGATGGCGAAGGAAATGATTCGATCGAGAGTGAGAGAGAGAAAGAAGGAAGCAGGGAAAGAATTGCGGTCAGACGAGGATGGGAAAAACACATAAAAAGTGGGGAGGGTGGGAGCGAAGTGGCGTGAAGATTTAAGGGAGGAATGCGGCGAAGAAAAGGGAGTTCTGGGAACAAAATGGAAAGGCCCAAAAGGATTATTGAAGGGCCAGAAGGGATGCATGTGTGTGTGTCTTTACGGCGAGGAGTGGGGCGAGGAAATTTGGACAGATTAATGGCCGCGAACTCGGGGGGGGGGGGGTTAGGTCAGAAAAGGGGGAGTGCGGGAGAGCTCCATTGAGGCACTCACTCCTCCCCAGTGATCATCCCGTCACGACGGCATTAACAATAAGCCATAAAAGGGAGAATCAAGGTTCTCGAACATGTTTTGCGGGTTGAAATTTCACAACCAATTTCATCCTTGGCTTCCAAAAATACAAACAAGGAAAGACTTCCAGAACCTGCCCACCCATTATCATCACGCTCCGAAGAATTTCAAGGTAAACGTTCTTCACGGGATGGGCCAGGAAAAAAATGTGTGGCTCACCTGTATTTCATGACCATTAAATATTGGTTTGAGGGAAACTCGAAGTGGAGGTTGGCGTAGTTTGATTCTGCAAGAACTTTCTCTGCATAAACTATAACTCATAGCCTTTAACACCTTTGAGCTATTAGTCTTGATTTAAACGTTAGCATCAAACAGAAACAAGTCTACAAAACTGAATAGTGAAGGAAAAGGTGACGGATATGAACTACATTGGACGTGTGAGTAAATATATAAAATAAGGATGATTTTACGTAAAATTATCAGTTAATAACCGTACTTTAATATAATATGATGCAAGATAATTTCACAAATATGGAAATAAATTAATGACTGAACTAATAAATGAGGGTAAGACACTTCTATACCGCTGGAATCAAGATTCTTTCAGCATAAAGGATTCCCGTGAAAAAAGCAAGGGTCCATTTGAAATAAACTTCAATGTACCATAATAAAGGTGTGTAATATGGATCACTTAAGGTAAATGATTAGGTATTTTTCTGTTTAAAAGTGTCTATACACATTCCTTTGTCACTCCTTATGTGAAATTCCTATATTCTTAGCCTTACCTGAAAAGATTTCGTAACTATTACTTGACCCCGGTAATTTTAACAAAAGAAAATCGGAATCATAATAAATATCAATTTATCGGCCGAGAAAACAGAGGTCATGTAAAGAAACCCTTCCGAATAATAATGGGTCTTGTGCAAAAATTCCAGTAACATTTATGTATTTTAGAAAATAATTGGACAGCCGTAAATCAAAACTAAATATGCATTTTGATACACAAATAAATGTAAGTAGTCTACATTGCGTTATGTCAGAAGTCGTAATTAGATCCCGTATTTCACAAAATATAAAACCAGAGTCATTGGAACGGCAAAGAGAGGAGAGTTGGATAAATTTTCAGCCAATTTCCAATTTAGCATCAGGAAATTTCCTCCTTGGGTTTTAACAAATTCCATATAACCTACATTTAAACTCTATGATACGCTTCCAACTTATTGTTTCCAGTTACGTTTAGAATATAAGGACGTGAGAAGACTAAAATAGAGAAAGTTAACGGGATATTATTTTTTGTTTTTAAGGATTCCATACCAAAGATGACTAGTCAGCGTCTACCTGAATACAAATCGGTTTAAAAATGTTGTGTTATATTCTCAGAGGCTTTTGAAATGAGGGTGTGGAGAAGAATGGAGAAGGTGAAATGGACCGAAAGGAAAACAAATGAGGAAGTACTAGAAATGGTGGGGGAGGAGAGGGGTTTGTTGAAAGAAATCCTATGGAGGCAGGAAAAATGGATGAAAGGCGTATTGAGCGGTAGTGGAATGTTGAAGAGGGTAATAGAGGGGAGAATGTTGGGCAAGCGAGGTAAGGGTAGGAACAGGATAGGGATGTTGGACGGGATGAAGGGAGGAAAGAAGTACACCGAGATGAAGAGGGACCTCATATAGATTAGTTTGCTAGGTGGGGAGTCACAAAATGTTTACTTGATAGTTGTGTCCATCCAAAAACCTACCTTAACCGGTACATTACCTAATTATTATTATTATATTCTCATTCGGAGTATAACCGTAATTGAAGTTAAGTTTCAAATGCATTAATTTCATGTGTAAAGTAAAGGAAATGCCTTATGGCCGAAAATAATCCTTCCGTTAGTCAAAAGGAAGAAAAAAATATTTATTTGAATGACAAAAATTAGAAATGAAATTGAGAAAATTTTAAAAGGATATTCCAAGAATATTTTTCATGTCATTCCAGCAGGAACAAAGACCCCGTAAAAATACGAAATTTAATATCAGTAACGCCGACCTAAGAACTTATTTTAGGCTCTGCTGCGGTTAAATTTTGTGGATATTACGATACATAAAAAAAAAATTTGTAACCCACTTTCGCGTCTCTCAGCCCTCCATCAACGCGTTTTATCTTAAAATAACGTCTGTGGAAAAGTACGAAATCTTTTAATATGGATATCACAAACTTCCACGAAGTGAGGCCTGAATCGCAGAATATACAGGTTTACAAAAATATTTTTTTAATACCTAAAGCGAGACATTTCAGAATATTTAAGAAGAACATAGAATATTTATCAGCAAATATTGGATTCAAAAGTGAAATTCTAAACGAACGTCAATAGAAGAATTTCACTGGCCATTGATAAAAGATATACACGGGAGAGGGCTAGTTAAAGGTAATTTCAGAGGAATAGGCGAAATCATTAAAGTAAACGTGAACGGGGTGAACACGGATAAATTTCAAACGGATACATGTTAGTATGTGTTGATCAAAAACCAAGCAGCATGTGGGCAAAAGGAAATTCCTAAAATGCATAATGGACCAATGGGAAAGAAAATAATTACATACAAAGTCCATTCAATAAGTATCGGGACTGGTTCGCTGTAGCCTCAATGGACCGGAAGATGAGGGGTCTGACCAATCGGCTCGGTAGAGGGGTCCTTCACCACTTAGGCGTACTTAAGTTTAGTTGCCTTCGGGAATGCATTGAGACAGGAGGTGGATATTTTGACGCGTGTGATTGTTTTTGGTGTCGTCGCTCCAGCATGGAGCGCACCGTCGAGCAACGCTACGGTGTATAAAACTTTGCGTTAAACTCGGAAAATCCACGTCGGAGACCCTTGAACTCATTAAACAGACTTATGGGGATGATGCCTTAAGCCGCATAAGAGTTTTTGAGTGGCACAAAATGTTTAAGAAAAACTGGGAGCTCGTCGAAGACGAACACCGCGTCGGACGCCCGACGACCGCTCGAACCGATGCTCAAAGTGAAAAAGGTTTTGGACTCTGACAGGCGTTTAACCATCGCCCTTATCAGTGAGGAGACCGGCCTTTCAATCGGAACCGTCCATACCATTGTAACATAGGATGTTGCGATGAGGAAAGTGTACGCGAAGCTTCGCGGGTGGAAATTTCGCTGCTGGCGAAATTCGGCGTGGCGACGTTGCCTCAACCCCCCTAATGCCCCAACCTGGCTCCACCTGACCTTTTCTTGTTTCCACGAATAAAAAGGAAGCTCAAAGGATGCCTTAAGCTTAAGTTCGACTCCATCGAGGCGGTTCAAGCGGCGACGACAAAGACTCTCAACAGTATTCCGGAAATTGACTTCCAGCGGGCTTCTGACGAGTAGCAGACGCGCGGTACTAAGTGTATCGATGCAAAAGGAATTTATTTTGAAGATTATTAAGTAATTGTAATGTTAGCTACAATACATTTTGATTTTGGAACAAGTTCTGATACTCAACGGAAAATCAAACTCTCAAATTCTGCAAAAAAAATCAGCTCAAAAAATAAGTGGTTAAATAAAGATTCCGCTACTTACTTTTCTAAATCTTACTAGTAGAAGTGTTGCTTAAGCCTATGGCAGAAATTTCAGAATCTAAAACTAGACTGTTAACATCGCTTCCATCTAAAAATGTTTCATTTGAGAATTTACGGGTGACTAAAGACAGATAACTTTTGATATTTCAAAAAAATTCTTCCATGTAAAGTTACTTCTTGGATGCGATAAAATATTAAGATGGCATTCCACCGCGACATTGTAACATCAGGGGATAGAACTTAAGGAGGATTTGCAGCTTAAAAATTTCATAACTGACTTCAAAAAACGTTATATTACAAACATCCTTTTAATTTGAAACAAAACAATCGATTAGGAAACTTTATCTTCAAAGGAATAGTAACAATGTAATGGCATGAAATAAAATGGACGGATGTGATATCCCGTGTGGCATCGTATTTAGTGTTTTACGACAACTAAGCAATATGCAGAGATTTAATGAGCCATCTGGCAGTGACTTTCAAAAATTTAATAAATCATAACAATTCCGATAATTTCCAAATATTACGTCAGTTAAAAAATTTTGATGCCCTAAACGTTAACCACACGCCCTTGAGGCGGTCGGTAGGATATAAGGAGAAATAGATGTAGGAATAAGTCAATCCTCAGTTTCTGCATATCTGAAAACATTCATCAAAATATAAATATTTCAACGCACAACAAATTTTGCAGCCTTATTTAATTTACACCAAACTGAGCCTCAACATGTTTTTTATATGCCAATGACGATGACAAGACATAGCTTGCTCCATACATACACGATGGTGAATCAAGTGAAAGCCTTCAAACTGCGCTACCTCTTGGAAACATTGTGCCGATGCCAATTAACGTTATTCCGCGCTGAAAAACTTCTGCTGCACGAATAAAGGACCATTGTGCGAGTGAGAATCTTTAGTACCTATTCAAGAAATTACGAGATGAAAAATATTTTATTTTTAAGGTTTTTATTTGACTCACATTCGTATAGCATCCAATTTGAAAAGCTAACATTAAGTAACAATTAATAATAAATAACAAACAATCATGTAAATGAAACATATTTAGTTCACTGAATGCAAGCGCCCTGAATCAACAATGGCGTTCCTCAAATACTGCGAACTAATCATTATCTCCAAGAAGAATAATATTATCTCTTCCTGATGTCTAATTGCCTTTGAAATGGACTCCACGGTTATCATTTTTCACAATGACGCTCGTGAAAATGAAGGAACATTCGAGTTCGCGTTTCCCCTGCATTGATGTTATTTTCACCTACAATTTCGTGAGATGCATAACCCCACTAGGTAAATTCAATGATCATTTTGCACATAGATTCAGTCCCATTTTGCAATTGCCATCCCTTTGTTTTCGAGATAAGAAAAGATTCACTTAATAGAATAGTCAAGCCTATTTTTTAGTTCATTACCCAGTCGGTGAATGATGCGTTTTCTTTTGAAGTGGTTTTCAATGAATAGAACTATCCTCAAAAACCAAAGCTAAAACGTATTATTTTATGCGGCAATTTCAATCTATAACCAACGCTCAATTTCAGGATAAAATTATATAAAGTTTGGGATCTAAATTTTCCAATTAAGCGATGTTAGCGGTATATAGTATGCAAAATACTTCATTCATGTAAACACTTTATGCTACAAATTTTAAATCGAATGCTACGAAATATCATTTAATTGTAATCAAAATGTCAATAAAATCATCAAATAAAAGTTCCAATCCTGGGTGCTCGATTATGGCCATATTTTCCATATTTCACCCTACTTTGAATTGAATAGTTAAAAAACATTTTGTGTGACTAATAATTGTAGTATTTTCACTACACCGTGAATGGGATCTCTCTCAAGCTTTCTTTCTACCTTTTATCTTTTCCTACCAATGTGGTACCCTAAAAGCCAACATTAGGGTCTGTGGCATGTGGTTACTCAAAACAAGGCTGTCAGCATCATAAAATTAGATTATTTGGTTACATTATATATGTAAAAGAGTTCAAATAATATTTTTAATTACTACAGGTACAGACACTTGATTATATCTCCCACCGTAGCAAAATGAAGCTAGTAATAGATTTTCAACATCTGCAAGATAATTTTATATCTATGGATGATTTCCCATTTAGTTCCTCCAATAATCTAGATATTCTACTAAGTTTATCATAACAACGTTTTACACATCTAGCCACACTGCCACGATTTAATGCGGCAATCAACCTAAATTCATTAGGATCTCACATATTAGCATCCTATTCTAAATGAAGCCATTACAGCGAAAGTTCGCATTGTTTAGTAAACTTCTCGTCACTATTCAACAATATTCTTCTCCCAAATCCTGATTTTCTGCTGGCTTGTCGGTATGATTCACGAGGTCAAAATCTTCTCATTCATATTGTATTACACTCTCCTTCATCACGAGAAAAGTGAAATAGAGTAATTCTGCAGCCCAAGACTTTCCAACTGGTCCAGAGGAATACGAGTCGCGGTGGCGTGGACGGAGTGTGTGATGTGGACAAGAATTTAAAAATTCCTCGGGGAGCGTAACACGAGAAGGAAGCGCGGGCAGGAGTGGGAAGGTTCGAACAAGGAGGCAGACAATAGCTAGCCTCATCCCCGAGAGATGAAGGAATCGGACGGTGGAGGGAGAGCAGACCCGAGCTGGTCGTCAAATGGCTGGCGGAAGTAGGCGAAGCTCTCCATCGAATCGACGGCCGTGAACACGTTTACAACGCTCACCTCTTTCACGATTCATCCCTTCCTCCACGTCCCTCCCTCCAGCCACCTCGATCGTTGCAGCATGGTAGCTGCACTTCCCTTGAGTTTCTATTTTCCCAGTTTACGGTTTTCCGGATGGAGGTTTCCGTAAGATCAACTCATCAGCGCGGATATTTGATGGTGGAGAATGTAAATGGCAGAAAAACCAGCGACACCTCAAGGTGCTGTCACGTATGAAACGTTATGGGAGATCATTGCAAAATAAGTAATCCCTCAAAAGTTGAGTGACCGAGTCCAATCATGACACTCAAAGAAAACCGAAATTTTCAAGCAAAGTCATTTTAGGAAGAAAGATCATCGTCAAAGGTAATTGGCCTAAATGACTTGAGGTTGTTCGTTGTCCCTAACGGTGATGGTGAACATATCTCGTGAACTTTCTGTTGGTTGCGTTCTTTCATTTGCACAAAATTTCTAACTGCGTTCAATTTCTGAAGTATGTCACTAATCCGAATAACTTGGTGGAATCAAAAGGCCTGATAACCATGCTATATACTGAAATCATAGCCGCTGAATAATATAATACACAACAGAATTTTTCAAAATTTTATGATTATTTCGTAATTTAAAAATAGAACCCAGTTTATCTTCGGAACAGAGGGCGCAGGTTCATATTCTGATGATTCTTCTGAACACATTCAGTTTTACTTTTGCTATGCGGTGACTGGGTTACCAGAACTTCCTGGTAAACCGCAAGCGGTACATAAAAACGTACCGGTTCAAATGCTATGACGGCGCGAATCAGCAAGAAAAGGGATTCTTACAAAGTGAGCTGTATCATCAATTATAAATCAATCTTTTGGTGGATTATCGTAGTTCCGTATGACAAGATTTTGATGGTAAAACATATCAAAATTTATGACTAGACGCTGAAAATAATTGACATTTAAAGAATCGCCTAAAAAAACTCGTATATGATGAAAGAGGTTCTCTCCAGGGGTATGCTCGTTACAGGAAGCCATGCAGAAGGCAAAGGAGTCGCACTTCGAAACCTCGGCGAGGTTGGGGAGGTCGTCTCGGTTAAGGACCCGAAAAACAACATTCAGAAGCTCAATATAGCTTACTATGTTACAGTTTTTAAAGCATTTCATTCATGAGTCACCCACCCTGTGTGCTACTTCGCCTTTACGTAGCTACAAGTTATTACCAATCTACTCAGCCAGAGCAAAACACTTTACTGTTGGCCGTAAAGGAAGGAGCTATGTCAGGAAGGACCTGGAGAGGTAACGCAAGGATGAATTGCAAGCCTCGCATGACGGAAGACTTCATCGCGACTTTGAGGGAATAGTAGTGATTTCAGAGAATACGATGTTTTGGAGGTCATATAATAAGCAATCCTAGAATTGAAAGATAGTGTGGAAGATCTCAGCGAGTCGACGATATGCCAGTAATTTTTGGATTTTACTGCTTGAATATCCCCTTTACCTGCCCTTCTGGATTTTCCATATTTTTTTCATAAAGATTCATATAGCTTTTGTTCTAATAAGTAGATCAGCAACGTGAAGATTCCCCCAGGTAGTCGGTGATTGTACTTTTGAGCAACATATGGTATTTTTCCCTTTGAATTATCAAATGAATTGATATTTATGATTCAAAATTATCAAACGAAAGGAATACGCTATTCTTGTAACCAATAGGCTTTTAAATGAATTTAAAACGACAAATATGGCATAATATTTTCCAAATTTCATATATCTTGAAAAATATAATTTGGAGATCGATTGCCCAACAAATTATTTTATGAACTTAACAAGAGTGTAATTGAGGAGCAGGTTAACTATTTAAAATCGACACACACAATTATATAAATTGATACATAATCAGTGATTCAATACAAAAATATGAAATTATAGGGAATAGAGCATACCCAATCAGCAAACGCATGGAAATTGCCGAGCTAAATTATGTCACCAGGACATAGAAACGGTTGACAAATTGATAAGATATCAATTAAAAATTTAGGTTAAATGAGAGTTTCCTATGCCAGTGCACAATTTGAATTCCAATTACCAGGATTAAAAATTTCAATATCAATAATGAGATTCCACGCGATTCGTACTCATGGGAATGTCCTATTAATTTCCCTCGCTACTAATTCTCAATTACCCACGCAAAGCTCTCATGCAAATTGTGGCGTTTACCTTTAATCTCCAAGCTAAGCAGGCGCGGCGATGGAACTACAGACATACCGCTGCGAATAGAAATTTTCACTCCAGAATGGAATCGGAGAATGTAATTGTAATGAGGAAGATTTCGTGAGGTAGAGTCCCATATGAATCGAAAGAGACGAATTTTATGGCTTAACGAGCAAATTATTTTTTCCACGGAATGATTGTGCTAAACCAAGTTGAGGTATTACTTAAATCGAAGATCGTTAGACTCTGACAGGAAAATTGCGTAGGGTACCCATCCCAACCAAAAAAAAAATATAAGAGCCTCTTCCAGAAATGGCAAACATTACTTCTTTCCTGACTTTTCCCCAGGACTCAGATTTCGAGGCCGAAGCAATTTGGGCCATTTTACATCCTGATAAAGGGATAAAAATCTTCAAAACGAATGAATTTAGGTTACTCAAATTATCCGACTGCCCTTTCCTTCCCAGTAAGGATTAGATTATAGGCTTCCCTTAGAAAATGTATACCTGTCATATCACCAAAACTTCAACGCCGATCTGAATTCATATACGAGTTTTAGTTATCGTCAAATCCAAGCCACGTAATGCCTTTCTGGAAGAAATGGCTAGCGTTACGTCAAAGAAATTAGAATATTGATATATCATTACGAGGAAATAATTTTAAGACTAAATAGTTCGCATACATACATGTGCGGACAGGAGGGCGGATCATTTTACATAAGGAATACTTATTTAAGTTTATTGATATATTTTCAATACATATTCTCTAGAAAAACACATAAAAATAGTTCATTATTCATTAACATTGATGGGGAGTAACCTAATTACCGGTATCGATTGCTTATTTGCTTGTGTTCCTGTAACAGTTGAATCCCAAAAAAATCGCTCTTACTTAGAAACTTGGTTTTCAGTATTTAATCGAAACTTTTCAACTTCCATTTCACACGATACGTTTAAATTCCGTTTTAGTACAAGTGTTTCTTATTTCGCAGGTCAGCTACTTACGATATCGAAGTCAAATTAAGACCTGATTTGTCTAACACTTATCAGTACCTAACCCTATGAATTACCCTGGTTTTTTCATTATGTGTTGGTATCTTAATTTATCCGTTTGGACAATTTCTAATAAGCCAAATTTGTAAGTATAAACTCATCTTGAAGTATTAACTTTTTATACAATTATTAACTATTTATACAATAGTACATATAGCAAGTTCTTCTAGCACTGAACTCATCACTTAGGCCTCTCTTAAAAGTTTATCTCAACATAATGTACGTGTGAGTGTAAATGGTTATTTTAAAATGTGACTGTTATTTTTTAATTATTTCGTTTCGGAAAAGTAGCTGCAACTGAAGCCAGATACTTTTATTTACTCCTTTACATCAATATTCATTCGTTTACTTTTCAATACGAATCATCGTTCAATGCAGCTCTCCATTCTTCCTAATCCATGGGTACTAATTTTATAACACCCTAATTCCTTTAAATATTTGGGTGTAACAATTACTCACGATCTGTCCTGGGGAATATACATACGAGAAGTATGCGGTCGTGTTAATAAAAAATTGGGATTTGTGAAAAGAATGCTAGGTAAATGCGACGAAAAAGTGAAGGAACGCTGTTTCCTGGCCTTGGTCAGGCCCCACCTAGAGTATGCTGTCAGTATATGGGATCCTCAAAATATAAATTTGATTTCGGAATTAGATCAAGTTCAGCGGAGCGGACCAACGCAGTAGCGTAACTACTTTTCTAAACAATTTAGGTTGGGATTCTCTTACGCAGCGGCGTTTACAATATAGATTAAACTTATTAAAAACATTTAAAGATGGACCCTTTTCCGATGACATAAAGAATATAATACGAACCCCAACGTATTAAGGTTGGAGGAATCACGAACACAAGATTAGAGAGATAGACTGCAAGACTGACAGGTTTATAATGTCATTTTTTCCTAGAATGATAAGAGACGATAATTATTGTAGTCGAAATCCCCCAGGAGTACATATGTGCATATATATTTTTGTTACAGGTTCCCCCCACCTTCCCCCACCTATTTGAAAAACCCCACCCCCCTCATCCCTTACCCTTTCCTCCTGGTGCTACACCCCGGTCACACACCTTTTTTGGTGGCTCGCAGGATATTTATGAAGATGTAGATTCCTATTTGACTTAAAATCACACTTTATCAATAAACGTATTTTTTTCGTTTAGCTTTCTGGTACAACTAACCTTTTTATTGTTTTCATCTAGGATACATGTTCAAGTTCTAAGACCTGTTATTTTCGGACAAATTACTTACACTAGAAGATTAAAAATTCTGCTACTTCTCATCATATTTTCCTAGCCGACGTATCCATATTTCACAATGCAGAAGCTATTACATACTATAACCGTCGTGATTAATCAGGGGTCTGTTTTGCCCAACGAAAAGCCGGCTGGTTTATAGCCTAGGTTACTTGGGATCGTTTTCACAAAACTTTCGCCCTTCTTTGCGAAGATATGTCGAGCGAACCAAAACATTTTTCATATTCATGACACCATAACCGGATGTCTCATTCAATTATTGAATTTTAGTGGCTTTAAACCATACAAAAGGGGAAAACGAATTATTACATGCCTGTCTTTTATGCTAAACAACACCATTCTACGTAGGCACTGACAAGGCTTCTCACCCTAGTGGAAACTTTACGAATCTTTGCATACATTTTACGGTGCATACGTCTTATATCAATGTAGAGTCCACGGGCAGTAAGTTCTTTCGTGTAATTACATCTTCATGTCTACTTTCAGTTTTCAGAAAATAATTCTGTGACCATAGAATTCGAACAAACGTCATATTGATGATCTCCATACGAAAATGTGTAAAGTGCGCCTCAAGATGTTCTAATTTTTTTTTCTCGTGCGGTTGATTTGACCCTTTCCTAATCAACGTATCAGTACTCATTCTCGTGCCTAACTTAAGTGTGCTTCTAAGTTCACCTCATTTCTATCCACAGCCGACGTCAACAACAAGAAAAGTATAACTGAAAGCCTAAATTTCTCGGCAACTTTACCCAAACCGTCCATAAGAAAGTTCCTGAAAACTTTGTGTGTACAGAATTCGAAACTTCGAGTAGAACTGGAAAATTAAATTTGGCCAGGAAGTAAATAAATCGTGGGTCAGAGCTGCCCGAAAGAATATACGAAATGCACATTCTTCATTTAGAGAGGTTGTTTTTTTCCCGATAGGTTATTGATGCTACAAAGAAAATCTTTGATTTAAGTGAAGAGATTTGCGTTGGTGTTAATTACGTTTAACTCACGATGTTAGAATATAAATAATAATACGGCTAAATGACTACCTTTTCTTACTCTTTTCAAGAGAGGAAAGGGCAGGAACGGGATAGGGATGTTGGACGGGATGAAGGCAGGAAAGAAGTACACAGAGATGAAGAGGGACCTGGTGTAGATTTGGTTGTTGGATTGGGTTTTGTTTGGAGTTACAAAATGTTTATTTGATAGTTGTGTCCATCCAAAAACCTACCTTAACCGGTAGATTACCTAATAATAATAATATATATTACGTTGCTATAAAAATGGTACAAATCCTTTATAGAAACGATTTCCGTCTATAGCATGGTTGAAGTAACGAGAGCAGCATTGTTTCCAGCAATTATAACTGAATTAATTTATATATACAGAAAATATGATGCACAGGGAAATTTTCAGAATGGTTGACCTCCAAAATTAATTCATTAAGAATGGTTCTCAGATATATTAGCCTTTCTATTCTGGCTTTAAAACCCAAAGAGAGTTTTCCCGTCGTTATCAACCGTATAATGTTAATATAATTGTACTAAAACATTTTTTCATTGTCACCTTTCCGATGATCTGAACAACAGCAATACACAATCCATACGGACCGATCACTTCGTTGCCTGTAAACTTTTCGTCTTTGGGTAAATTACTTCTTCATCAAAAATAATCTTTCCTTGAGTTAATACCCGCGAGATAACTACCAAAAATACTCTCATAACGACTAAATACAGAGTAGGGCAACATTAATTCCTTTTTTATAGATGTTTTGCATTTTTTAAAGGGGTTTCTTGCAAGGGTCGCAGCAGCATGCGTAGAAGGGTCTGGGCTTGAGCCTGCCTGTGACCACCGTCACTGCAGATCTTGGTGAAAGTAGAATTCAAGAGGCTAAATATATATAAATATACATATATATAATTATTACTCAATCTACCGGATAAGGTATGTTTTGGATGCACACAACTACCAAATAAATATTCCGTGGCTCCCAACAAAACTGCAACCTACACTATCTACCTAACAACCAGCAACCTACACTACGTCAAGTCCGTCTTCATCTCCGTATACTTCCTTCCTCCCTTCATCCAGTCCAATATCCATATTCTATTCCTGCCCTCTCCTTAATCGCTTAACATTCTCCCCTCTATTACAGTCTTCAACATCCCACCTCCTGTCAATATACCCTTCATCCATTTTTCCTTCCTCCTTACTATTTCTCTCAACAAACCCCTCTCCTCGCCCACTATCCCTAGTACTTCCTCATTTGTTTTCCTTTCGGTCCATTTCACTTTATCCATCCTTCTCCAGAAACGCATTTCAAGAGTCTCCAATCTACGTCCGTCCACCTGTTTCAGTGACCAAATTTCCGCGCTGTACATAACAACACTCCATACCAAAGTTTTTACTAGTCTTTTCTCAACATCCCTGTTGTAATTTCCCTCCTTCTTGTGCAGTCTTCTTTGCCCTATTGCAATTTTTCTCCTTATGTCCTCTACTACTTAGCCTGTGTTGGTCCAACACACTTCCGAGATAAGTAAATGTTATATCTGCTCTAGTTTTTGCCCACCTATTTTAATGTTTAGCTTAGCCTTTTTCTTTCTGGAAAATTGCACAACCTTTTATTTATTAATATTGATTCTAATCCCGTATTTATCGCACGGAATTTTCAATTCAATCAGCAATGCTTGCAACCCCTTGGCTGACTGACAAACTAGAGATTAGTCATCAGCAAACATAACTGATTTTACGAATTCTCCTCCGACTTTCATTCCTACCTTCTTCTAAGTTCTTACCATGCCTCTTTAATCATTTCCTCCACATACTACCTTGAACAAAAAGTTCCCGGAATAACCACCGTGTGGCGCTCCCATCGTTCCGATTTGAGTTCTGTTTTTTTTGTTAAATTGGTACATCTGTTGTTGATATTCCCTTTAAATCTTAGTGTCATAACTTGACATTTGCAAAAGTTACGTAGCCAAGAGTACATCTATCTCTGTGTGTGTTGGCGATTTTTTACAATTGCAGAAATGGATTTAAATTTGCAACAACGAACTTGTATTAAATTTTGCGTAAAAAACGGATTTAGTGGCGCACGGACGTTGGAAATGTTGGAAAAGTGTTTCGGCAACGATTCTCTAAAAAAAACGGTCGTTTACCAGTGGCACGAGCGGTTCAGAACTGGTCGTGAGTCAATCGAAGATGATGAACGCAGTGGCAGACCATCGACATCGAAAGTCGGTGAAAAAATTGATAAAGTAAAAGAAATGTTGGTCAATAACCGCAAATTAACAATCAGAGAAATAGCGGAGGACTTGAACATTGCCTATGGATCCACCCAAGACATTGTGGTTAATGATTTGGGTTTCCGTCGTGTAGCAGCAAAGTTGGTGCCAAAAGACCTCAATTTCATGCAAAAAAGAGACCGTGTTGACGTCGCAAAAGACATGATTTGCGAGGCTGAATCCGATCCCACATTCATCAAAAGGATCATTACTGGAGACGAGACGTGGGTTTATGAGTACGACACGCAATCCAGACATCAGGCAAGTGAATGGCGTTCACCAAATGAGCCGAGACCAAAAAAACCACGTCGTTTTCAGTCAAAAAAGAAGGCAATGCTGACGGTTTTCATGGATTACAACGGTGTAGTGCATCATGAATTTTTGCCAGAAGGCCAGACAGTAAACAAAGAGTATTATTTGGGCGTTATGAGACGTTTGCGTGAAGCAATTCGCCGAAAGAGACCAGAAATCGTCGCACAGTGCGTCGAGACCGTCGCACAGTGCTATCATTATTCGTAATTTTTTGACGAAAAATGCAACAAATACCATCCAACAGCCACCGAATTCACCTGATTTGGCTCCCTGTGACTTCTTTCTGTTCAATCGAGTTAAAAAACCATTACGGGGAACGCGTTTTAGCAGCCGAGAGGAAGTAATGGAAAAATCGCAGGAAGCACTGATGGACATACCGAAAACCGAATATAAAAAATGTTTCGAGGATTGGATCAAGCGCTGGCATAAGTGTGTTGCAGTCGATGGGGATTACTTTGAAGGGGACAATATAGATTTAGATGAATAAACTTGTATTTTTAATTTTCTGAATAAATTCCGGGAACTTTTTGATCAGGGTAGTATGTATGCCCACCATGGCAGCATGGGATAAATAATTGAGATGGTTTCATTGTAATCAGATTGGATTCAATATTTTGATATTTATTTACTGTTTCCTTACTCCTCGGCTTTTAATATTTAGTCATCCAAGACCTTCATGGCAACAAAGCGACAGCTAGAGTTTAAGGCAGGGGGTCACAACAGACAAGAAATGAATGTTTCCTTGAACTGTGATGTCATTTACGAAATGAATGGAAATAAAGACACTATTATGGTAGAATATTCTTTGCTAGACTACCGGAAATCAAATAAGTAGCGGCGATACAATAAATGGTGGCGGTAAATAATTTTCTTTTCTTGTTTCTGATAAGTGTTTACCAGTTCATTGCAAGTTAATTTTTTTCTGTAGAGAGGCTCACGGGTGGTGCGTGACATTGTCTGTTTGTGTGCTATGCATGTATGGTGTGGATACCCTCCCTCCTGCTAACCTTCCCGGTGGCTTGCAGGGTATTATGTAAATGTAGATATCCTCCTCCTTAGGAAATCGGATTCCTTTTTGTCTACAGTATAGAAAATCAAATATTAGATTATTACTTTTATTTCGGTATAAGCATTTTGTAATTAAAATTTGAATCGATCAATCCGTTTTATAATATATTTTTTAAATTGATTAACCTCTTCAATCCATAGGATTGACGGGTACTCATGATTATGCCAATACATACATTCACCGGTCTCCATTCATGGGTGATTTGGGGCGTACGTAGATTTTTTTCTCCCGGGATGGATTTCAGGAGTTTGTACCCCAAGGTCATCTGCATCTGCGATATCCACGCACCAAGGAGTTACTCTGTCGGATGACCCTCGGATCCTCCCCGAGATATCTCCCGGACCCGCGTTTACGCCACTCCTAGATACCAGACCGAACCATTCCCAGCCGATATCTACGCTCGCGTAGTTATTTACGGCACCTTCCCTCCAAAGCCCCGCCGTCCCCCAAGTCGTCTCTCCCTCCAGAAGGCATAGAAGAGCACCCGCTCTTCGCCAAGGCAGATGTGAGGCGACGAGATAAGGAAATGCCGTTGACGCAGGCCTCTTTCTCCTCTACGCCGAAATCTCTTGGATCGCGAGTGGAAAGGGTAAGGGCATGTCTGTATAAGGGAAAAGGGGAAGAGAGGAGGACGTTTACATCCTTCCTACGGGGGCGAGGGTGTAGGGGATTAGGTGGTGGGTTGGTGACGAGCGACGGTGCTGCCAAGGGGCCGACGAGAACAAAGGTGAAGCGAGCGGCCACGTGGAAGGCGGGATAAGACCTCCGAGGGGCGGAAAGGTCCGGGTGAGACGAACAGAAGGGGTGTGAGGAGGGGAATGGATGTGGAGAAAGAGGGCGAAGTCGGACACTAGGGTCTAGTCCAGTTTGCACGATCGTAATTCTAGCCGGCTCCAGATAATAGGAAGAATTCCGTGGCAATTGTATCAGAGGGAAAGGACCAAACACGAGTACCAACTCGTAGGAAATTCGAACTCTGCTCCAAATCTCCTGGCATGCATCCTCTCATGGAACATAATCATAAGGACTAGTGGAATCGGGACAAGTTAGTACCCAGCCAATCCAAGTATTTCGCATCATACCTGCTAACTGCAAATTTGTAGTCTGCGCGTTCGTGGAGGCCAGTCTTTGCGAAATACTCTTAGTTATCATGCAATATGACACTTTTATAAAAACCGAATCAAGTTTATTTGATAGCGTTTTTTTATAATATTGATATCTAAATTTTCATGAATATCTAATAAAAGAGATAATAAAACATTGCTGTGAGAAATAAAAAGGTTACTTAACCATGAGAGTATAATAATTCGTATGAGAATTCAGTTTCCGAAATTTTGTAATGAAATATAAAGCGTGTCATGTGACTAAATCTACTCATTTCGAATTGCTAAATGCCGTCCGCGGTAATGCCTTGCTGAAAAAGGATGTTCCATTATTATGATTAGTAATAATCTAGACTTTTTTTATACACGAGGGTAGGCTGAAACCTAATGCACACACGCTTTTAGACCAGGAACAAAATGACCTTTAGGAGCACTCCTGGTGGCATGCGGAAGTAACATTCCCCCTCAACACGCATGCGCAGGTTTGAGGTCGTAACATTCATCCAGTGTATTTTGAGAAGCGGAAGTATTTAGACGTGTTACAGTGTCATGTCAACGAGAGTTAAATAGCATGATGTTTTCGAATTTTCAACTGCTGAAAAAGAGACCTATTGAGAGTCATTGTCGTTTAAAGGTTGTTTATGGTGACGATACTGTTCATAGGTCTACTGTAAATCGATGGGTAGTAAAATTTCGTGGTTGCGAGCCTGGAAAAGCCATTATTGTTGATGAAACACACAGCGGACGTCCAATCACTGCCACAGACGATAAACATCGCAAACTCGCCGAAGATTTGATTCAAAATGCCCGGCGAATCATTCACAATCGTATCGCAAACCATATTGGAATATCCAAGTAAGGTGTTGGCTTAATTATTGAACAATTGGGATAGCGTAGAATCAGTACACGATGGGTATCATGCCGTCTCACAGACGAGAACAAACTAAAGCCTCATAAATAAAACAGTTTCTGGCGTGACTTGGTGGAAAATCTTCACATTGAAATTGAAAAATAAGCAACTCGACATTTCCACATAGAAATTTCTATGTGGAAAATCCAAGTTGTTTGTAATTTAATTTCAAAACCCTCTTTATTCCCCCGATTTTGTGCTTGACGATGTTTATTTTTTTCCTCAACTCAAGAGACACCTCAAGGGTAATCATTACACCTCGGACGATGAGGTGCAGGCAAAAATTCGATAAAAGCAAGCTGTTTTACTCGCGATGACATAGCATTAGAACAAATCTCCAACCTTCCGCTACTTATATTACACTGGATGAATGTAACGACCTTAAACCTGCGCATGCGTGTTAAGGGGGAATATTAATATATTATCGTACTTCCACATGCCATAAGGAGTGCTTCTGAAGTTCATTTGGTTTGTGGCCTACAACTATGTGTGTTTTTCAGCATTTTTTTAACATGTAAGTTTTCAACCTACCCTCGTATTTTAGTACCCTGTAAGCCACCACTAGGGTGTGTGGCAGGGGACGAATACACATGCACCGGGTTATGGCTTTTTTTGTTGGGCCCAGGCAATTAACACGACGGTTCCCTTAGTTAAATGGAACAAGACGATTTCTTCGGAGGTGTCATCGGACCTCTTTTGTTCCTACTTTACGTTAATGACACTTACTCCGTGGTTGCTGGTAAGATACGTTTATTTGCCGACGATGCAGTGGTTTACCGTGATATCCGTGATCCTGAGGACACACCAGCTTTGTCAGATGGCCTTAATGCTATACAACGCTGGTGCGATACTTGGCAATTAAAATTTAACTTAAAAAAGTGTGTCGTGATGAATTTTTCAAAAAGAGCGATTTCCTTCCGAACGCCTACTGCATTGTGAACACCGACATGGACTGTATAGAGAAATCCAAAGGAGGCCGGAAAGGTGGATGAAGAGAAGTTTGTTTGGCCACGGAATACTGAAGACTGCGGTAGAGGGATGAATATTGGGCATATGAAGAAACGGTAGGAAAAGGATAGGCAAGTTGAATAGAACAAAAGTAGGAGGAAAGTGTAGAGAATTGATGGTTTTATTGAAGGGTGTGTTGTCAAATTGTGTTGTTTGGCTAAGTTAAGAAATTTAGGGGTTTCAGGCATGTGCTTATTCAAAACCTACCCTGCATAGTATACTACGCAAATTAAGTGGGCTTTGGCTCCTCGAAGATAGCTGAAGAATTCGTTCAAATATCGAAAATTGCTCAAGCAGCCTTGTCAGCTGCTGAACACTTGTCAATAGTTGGAATTGTTTTTCCAACTACAGCAATAAAAATTAAGGTAACCGGTCGATGTACAGGAAGATAGCCACTACGAGAAAGGAGGAAACAATTCGAGGGAGTTGGAAGGAAGGCCTGAACTCTTCACCCAACAACGGTTGTTTTCCACGATCCCTTTTTTCCCATCTACCCTCTCATTTCCTTCTTCCTACCTCTCTCAAGACCCAAGCGAAAACCATTGCCTCCACCCTCGAAAGCCTCCTTGCCACCGCCTTAGGCCCGCGCGCCCCATTCAACTCTTTCCCGGAAGCCCTCCTCAGAATAAAGTCCTGCCGCTTTCACACTCATGAGCATTAGGAACTTCCTCGACTGGCACGGAGGGGGGATGGGAAAAAAGGAGCCTTCCCATTCCTGTTTACCCCCATAGCCGGCCCTTGATGGGCCTCCCTGCTTTAAAGACGGAAGAGGTCGTATTAGTGAGGACCCTGAATTCTCCCGTAAAACGGATGAGGAGAAGGTGGAGAGAGAAAAAAACTAAAGAGGATCAAAATGGGGGTTCACATCAGTGAGGAAAAGTAAAATGAGGGAATGCTTGAGTTACGAGTGCCCTAATTAGCGCTTCGATAAATTTCCCTAAAATGGGAACTCACGTAGGGTGGTGAGAAGGGGAGAGAGGGAATGAGAGGGTGAAATTTATCCCACTCCCTACTTTAGGAGGTAACGACCTTGGGTCTTGGTTCGCGAGAAGAGTGCATGGCGCTCGACCTATTGCGAGGGAAGTCTGCGGAAGTTGAATTACGCGGAGAGTTCAGCTTACGTCGGCTCGCCGCGCCGTCTGCGAGTACTGTTGATGAAAGCTCTGAATTCCTCCCGAGATGCCGTGAAAACGTAGTCTTTCAGGTGTCTCGGAGCGACTCTTGTGTCGTAACTTGTACGCGCGGGGAATACAACGCAACAGACTCCTTCTCGCCTCTCCTTCAGAAAAACTTCGGCTTCTCGCAGTGTTGCCCCCCCCCCCACACTAATCTTAAATCGGAGTAGAATTCAGGTGAGTCGAGTCTCAATCGCCGTCTGACGAGAGTCTCGTCCGGCCCATAAAAATAGACTCCCTTGCGCATGCATGTGAGTTTGGATTGGCAGCATACTGGATTTTTCCTCAATATTTTCAACATCCTGCGACTTCCTTACCTCCAAACATCTATAAAAGTTTTACATGTGCCTTTGAATATTGACAGAAAGAGATTGACAACACGAAGAAGCTCTTGCATAAATTGGAAGGACGTCTCTTTAACAGTGATGTTGAAATTGTATTATTATTCCCAAGACACTAAGGTAGTAAAGACGATGTCAATAAAATTAGAGAGATCAAGTGTAGAACAGATATATTTAAGGTGTCATTTTTCCACGAACAATAAGTGATGAAAATAACATTTTCCGACCGCGGTAGGTTCATGTTCGGGTAAAAATTAGTCAGGTGTGTGTTCACCCCCATATCAAGTACTGTAGCAAGTTTAATTTTAATGCAATCAATGCGCACGGCAATGATACATGTACATTATAATTATTATGCAGTTCTGATATTTCTGCGTTTTTTATTTTCATGAATAAATTTTTACTAGTTATCTAGTTCAATTGCGTTGCAATAAAATTTTCCCGGTAGATGCACTCTAAAATTTATTTTTCCTAATGCGTGACTCTATTCCATAAATATCACATATTTCTGCAAATATATCTTCTAAGTAAGTTAGCACAAGACGCAGGAAATATTTTTCAGCATGAGCAGAAGTATAATCAAACATTTAACTTTATTTAATCTATTGTATAAAAATGGTGTTGATTTAAACAAGGCAGTTAGATACGAAAGGAAAAAGGAAAAAATTGAAAATTTTCCGCGCTAAATTTAATTAAAACTAGGTAATTTTGATATTTTCCAGAAAAATATTAACTATCATGAACTTATAAACTACATATTAGCGTATAACCTACAGAATACCCCCCAGTAGGAAGGGTGAGTTAACAGATGAGATATCATACTTGTAGAATTAATTTTGCTGGCGTATTGTAGTATTTTATGATCACATTTACGTGCACAACTAATATAAAGCTACAATAAAATAAAACATAATAAAAACGGTTGAAACTTGTTTTACTTGGAAATAATTGTTTTTTGACCAAGATACTTGAATGACGCATCCCTTACTAACTGAGATATTTCCTATTACTTAACTGGAGATTATTCTTATTAAAATACAACGATAACATTTGATTACTTTTACATTTTACCTGATGTTTAAAGTTTATGTTTAGATGTACTAAAAGACTTGAAAGACTTAAATTAAAGACTTAAAATACTTGTGATCTACATAGTAAGCCGCCGCAAGGGCGTGTGGCGAGGGTAAAAATACCTACTATTTTCACGTAACAATATTTCAACTTATACACCCATTATGTCCGTTATATACTTTTAAGGTTTTTCCTCTTGTTTAAGGTCATGTTTTGCTTGTAATGTCTGCACAGAATTGGTTGTATTTATTTATATATATTTTAGGCGTGGTAAAAGGTTTACGTCAAAACTAAAATTATATCCTCATTGGAATATTTTATTTCCTTACGGCAAAGTCTATCGCTAACACTGGCTTTCCGAGATTTTTGTTTTTAACAGACACGTTGAAGTAAGCAGTGGTGAAGCAATTTGATTCTTCTCGCTCAATTCGCACCCTTAAAATGCAACGCCTCTTTTGGCACTGTCGCAGGTAGTGGATTTAGTAATTTAGAAGCTAGAACTTTGGGTAGGACAGAAAATTGCAAATAAAATCTTGGTTTCATTTATCATACACATTAACATTAAGATTCGTCGTCGTTATCGATAGAATATCTGACGTTTAATGCTTAATAAACATATATCGGTGAGCAAATGCGTTAATGTATATGCTTTCATTGGCAGTTTATTAGTCATCGGTTTTATTTCTAATCAGTATTGATTGTTTATTTTAACCTCTATCCATTGACCTTATTGCAAAATTAAGTGCATTGAAGGATAAAAACAAACGGACCAAATCCAAAAAAATATTGTTATTTAAAATAGCAACACGTACGAATTAAAATATAGCATGGATATACGATGAGATTCTTTTAGGAGGAAATGGTATTACATGTAACACATTTGACTATCAAATACATATTTTTGAAATTTAAATTAATGCCAATATGACCTCTAATAGCCCTTCCCTGTCCTTAGAATCTGAAGCGGCCGCAACATTTCATTGATTTCCACATTAGACTTCAGCATTGGTGGAGGGCCTACAGTATCCTCCTCCCTTTGATAATCGATAAAACTTGAAATTCTAGCAGAATCGACTGGCCAGACGATAGACTCGTGATAAAATCAAAATAATGGCCCATTCTGACGTAAATTTAGAACCTTAATCCCTTCAAATGTGCCGCAAAAATGCCCCTACCATTACGAAAATCGAGGGCTTTTAGTACTGCACCTGCCTCATATCCATCCGGACAATTGCTGTTATCTCCAGAAGCATACGGGTTGGGTTGGGCACGATCCCATTTCATTGTGGTGCTGTATTAGCGAAATAGGTGGTTGGGCGTTTTTGTGAATTCTACTACCCTTCTAAAAAGCAAACTTCCCAGATAAAAGACCCGAAGAAATCTATACCTGCCAGAGATCGTTTTACTTTCCACGACCTTTTAAGCGACACACATGGCTCGGTGCCCGTAACCTTTGGGCCATTAAGGCAGACCACAATAGCGAGCCAAATCCATTATATTGTATAGTATTAAAAGAATCAGGGTGAAGTTACACCGAGCCTCCATGAAATTTGAAGCATTGCGTTTCACAGTCTTTGAATAGTTGAAATGAGCTTCAATAATTCTTCAACAGTTATCCATTTCTTATTGTGTCATTCTACAGAAGTCTGATGTATATTTTACGAATTTAAAAAATAACTAAATCTAGTGTAAACTTCTCATGGTTGGAAAAACGTTTTAACTGGGTGGGTAGTGAAATCTTGTATTCCAAAATACAGTTTAGAGGGTCGGGTTGGTTCGACGTTTTGCGTGTAGGGTTCCCAACTCGAAGTAACGGATTCGCACCTCAGCGGTGTTTGGGTTTTTCCGAGGCGTACAGATTCCCACTAGAGTTCCATACGGAGGGCACTTTGAAAGGCTAAGTTGAATACACCATTCGTCGGATTTTACGGCAAACTACGTGTATGTGACCTTTTGATGCCTTTGGTGAAGAGCACGCTAAAGTAAATCAGTTTATCTTCATAATTCCCTTTTCGCGAAACATCCTACCTCCATCAAATTACACTGCTGATTGACATAAATTTTATGGTAGCTTTACAACCATATATTTTTCCTTATATAGCAGTAAAATAGTTAACTAATTTAGGAAGTGTATTAAAGTAAGGTGGGCAAAGTAGTAGGAACAAATGGAAGAATTGCGTTACGTTAGTAAACCTTTACGAAGGGTCTGAAATTTCGACAAGCACCTTAAGTAAACACTCCCCAATGACTACAAGCTTTGGAAGAGCTAGTGAGTCCGGATTACCCTTAGAGCTGTCCAACGGGAGCAATCATACTTGCTCCTGGTAGTATCACCAATAGGCTGAAAGTAGGAGCCAGACGAAAGGTAGTCCGCGTAGCGCCGGTTCCTCAGTGAGGCGACTGCAAAGGCGTCTGACCCCGTGGGGCGGCCATTGAGTGATAGTTCCACGTTAAAAACACGACTGAGAAAGGCAACGGAAAACCATTTCAATTTTTTACCCATGCTAACATGATGGAAATAGGAAAAAGTATGAGTCCTAGCAACTACGAGACTCGGCCCAATCGGTCGAATGTCGTGCCCGGCAGTGTGAGAGGTATGGTTCCGCGGTCGTCATCTCACGAAATCCTTGCAAAACGAAAGTGACAGTAATAGCCCGGAATCAGTAAGGATAGGGACATGGAGTGTTAGGACGATGTTGAGGGTGGGAAAATTAGAAAATAGAAAGCAAGAGATGGAGAGGAAATATAGATGTTTTAGATCTATGCTAGGTGAGTTAGAAGGATATCGGTTATTACTATTGTGATAGCTAGAGTAATATGAGACAGCGGTTCGTCGGTTATGGAGTTGTTTGAATGCTTTATTCCATCAAAAACCTACCATAACCGGAAGATTAGCGATAAATTAAATTAAGCAAAGACTAGGGAAAACATTATTAGGGAACGAAGTGTTGTACGGCTCGGAAACTTGGTCGGTGAGGCAGGATAATGGGGAGAGAATGCTGAAAACCGACGTAAAAGAATGAAAAGAATAGGCACTTTGGTTGTAGATAATGGAAGATAGAAAGTATGCAGAACTACCAAATGACTTCATGTAATAGGCGTTATAGAATGCATCGAAATTTCTTGTCGTCTTAGTTTGGGTTTACAAGTACATTATTATGTAGTGCCTCGGCCAATCCAAAACCTACCCTTTCATTACTGCTAAAAATATTCTAAAGACATGGAGATAGCTATTAAAAAACATTCGGCATAAGAAAATTTCTGATACGACAGAATATTAATGGATCTCTTATCATGCCAACAAAATTATAAATGACAACACACTTTTCCAGGCTTTGTTGAAGCGACGGCGAAATACGGACTGCAATGGAATGTAACGACAACGATGAGCTGCCTCGAATTCACTCGCAAAGAAGACGTGACATTTTCATAATTGAGAGAAAAATCATAAAAGCGATTATTCAAATTATTAGCAGGCTCTAAACTCGGAAAATAAATCATAATTTGAACGGAGAAATGGAGAGTGTTGGGTGAATTTAATTATATTTTCACAGTTTCCCTGGCCCCCGGTATTCGGGTGATATGTCCAATTTAGAAGGCAACATTTAGTTGAAGGAATACTGAATAAGCCAGGGCTCCTATTGCAGAAATTGTTAAGAAAGATCCTTTCCTTTTATTATTTATTTGAAGTGAAATTGAGGGTGACAACTATCCATTCCTTTACAAGGAAGATGTAGGCATGAGCCACTAAAAGGATATAACCCTTGGGTACCAATGGACTCACCGAAGTAGAGTCATATTTTAGGCAATTTACCGCGGGTGGGGTTTCGAAATCATCCAAAGTAAGAGTTCGAAGTAGCTGTTGTGGAACAAAGACTTACAGGAAAATGATGTCACAAGTTGGCTTCAAATACTTTCCAGGGTATATGCGGAGCGTTGAAAATAATAGGTGATAAAAATACGAGGATTTATTGGCTCCGCCCGTTCGGGATGCTATGAATTAGAGTTTACGAAAGTAATAACTCCATATAAATGCAATAATGGCAATAAAAGTTGGTTAGGTTTTCAGCTGTTGTTCTCTAAGAAGGATATTTCATATAATTTGGACAAAATATGCAAATGTTTGCAGATTTATGTTGCAATGAAAGGATTAGGGTAAAGGTGACGAAGAACCAGCACCTAAAAAAACGTTCACAATGTCAGTAGTGAAAATGTAAATATTGGTCACTCGAGCATATGAGTGGAAATTTCTTCTTATGTTTACGATTTTTTCTTAAACAAAAATTTTAACCAAATGTTTACTTTATTTTAAATTGAAAATTCTATCCATTATTTATCTCAACGCTTTGGAATGCGAGGAAATATTTGAAAAGAACGTAACACAAGGGATTCAACCTATTTTAACTTTTCATTATGAAAACCAAAACAATATTATAAGCTTTTTTTAAATATATACACAAGATAGAAGTTAAGACTTGTACGCTATGGAATAAAAATATAACCTTTTATAGAAAATATATTTCCCCTCAAACATTTTGATAATTCTTCGAAGGAATCATCCCACCACCGATTAAGTAAACTAAGAATACGCATGAGGGTTACAAGATAAATGTAAACCCCCTTGTTCAATTTGTTCATCTAGCTATGGCAAAGAAAATGTAATCCTGGAGTAGTAGATGATGGAAAGACGAAACCTGTAGTGGCATACTATTGATCATTTGCAAAGATCGATATTCGCTACAAGTTACGCCATACAATGAAATAGGTTAGGGTTTATGATGCTAATTTTCAAAATCATCAAAACCACAAAACATTCCTATTTCACGCGAATACTTAATGTCGATTTTCCATCCCATTTAGGTCCCTCCTAGACATGAGAATAAAGAACCTTCTCAGAGAATACAGGGTTCATGTTCCGCAGAATGATGTCCTCCTTGTAAGTAAGAATTATATGGGTATCTTCATTTTAATGAAACGCCAGACTGAAGACAGATTTAATATGTAGCATAAGCCGAATGCAGCTGATACCGCAACAGAATCACAAAGCGTTTCTATCTGAAACGACAAAATGAACCCCGCCGGCTCTTTCCCCCTGCAAGCAGTGTAAATGTCGCTGAGCTAAACTTAAGCTGATATGCGTCTCCATAAGCGGCGCTGTCCTTCATTCGGAAAACTGTTGATTCGGCCCACATTTTTGAGGACTCACCCCCTTGACCCATTTAAAAAAGCATGTTTATTGTAGATGCGCTCTCCGGGTTGAAAACCCGCACCCGTGCGCTATAGTGACATGCAGAAATATACGCTCCCTTTTGTGTGCTCATGGAAAACTCAGTTCTGTGGGAGCTAAGAAGGAGAGAGAGAGAGAGAGAGTAAAAAAATATTTGAGGAAGGAGCAAGAACGGAGAGAGAGATTTGTTGACCTAGATGGCAGGGGCTCCACGAGGAGGGCGCATAGCACACCGTACACACAAACCGCAGGGAGCCAGGTGATGGAGAGAAGTTTGAACTCTAGGGGTAGGAGGCGGAATGAATGCACCAGAATGTACAGTGCCACCACATTCTAAGGCGTAGATTTCGCTTTGGGGACAAACCTCTTCCCGTTTGTCATATTTCAGGCCACAGCAATGTTTGTCGGAGCCTATATTTCGACCTTTTAATGATCTATTGACTGCACCACCTAAATTAACTGTGCCCTCGGGTATATAGAACAAAAATCACCCCCAAAATCGGCCGCTGTCTCTCTTGATCGCTAAATTCTGAACTCGAATCTGAGTTTATCGTAAATATTACAGTCAATGAGTACGAGCCGTTTTGGTATTAACCACGTTCCATTAGCACATCAAAATTACCTCAATTCTCAGTGACCAAAAGGGAGAACGGATTAAAACAGATTGGCCGATGTGCTTGCGAGGCGCTAACTACAGCGTGGCTAGTTGCTGTTGCTGACCTTTTAACAAACAAAGGCTGATGGCCATTCTACTGATTTTCAGATCGAGCAGTTAGATTTTTCTTAAGTCCGGATTTACCATCGCGTCAAAACTGCCGCAGAAAAAGTAATAAACTTGATACTTTTCCCTTGTCTGATGATCATTAAAATTTTTAAAATTCGCCATAATTTGTATATTATTAGTATACATTCGCATATGATATATGAATAAACAAAAAGTTCAAGCTGGAGAAGAACGGAGAAAGTGAAATAAACGTAAAAGAAAACAAACAAAGGAGAAGTTGCAGGAATGCTTAGGCTGGAGAGATGGTTCTTGAAACATATTCAAAGAAGGAAAAACTGATGCTGTGTACTCTAAAACATAAATTAAAATGAGCCATTCTTGAAATCTACAAAATATCCTGCCCGACTTCATTCCGTACAACATATGTCTATTCTTTTCCTTCTTCTACCAAATATAACCAACATTTTCCTCTCGTTCATTCTTCAATAGTCCATTGCCACTCAATATTCCGCGTACCCACTTGTCATCCTCTTCGCCTTCTTCCCATTTTCCCAGCAGTCATTTCTCTTCTCTCACCAAGCATGGAACTTCGTTTATCCTTCTTTATATCCTTTTCACACTGTTCATCCTCCTCCATACTCGCTTCAGGAAATCCACAACAGTCTACGCTTAACCTCTTACCTTTATAACAATTCATCTGCACTGTACGACATCACGAGGGCACATAGAGGTATATTTGAAGGAATCAATCATCAATGAAGGGATGCAATCATTGACCGGTGGCGTAGCCTGATCTAGGATGAGCCAGCCCTATTATCACCCATGTGAGCTATGTTAGTCGAATTTTATTGTGAATAATTGTAGATGACTGATTTATGCATATGAATACATTGGGTTCGAGCCTCGTAACGTCGGATATATTGGACTTCTCGTGGCAAAAATGTCAACATATATAATTCAATTCTGGCGCGGACTTGTGCGGGACTTAACACTACTCTGACATGTCTTCGGGCTCAAGAAGCGAGAAGAATCAAGCGCATGTCATCACTTCAGGGCAATGATTTTCAGCTAAAATGTTAAAGAAGAGAATGGATTATGGGAGCGCGTCACGTCATTTTATGAGGGTCGGCTCCAGCACGAGTGACAAGGTAGGAGTAAGGGGTGGAAGGGGAAGTTGAAAACTGCCATCAACACTGAGTACGTCTCCTACTACCTCCCTGACGCCATAAGTGAGATTACATCAGCCTACTTCCACGCAAATTATTTATTTATGACCCATAAATACGTTTAAAAAAAATAGGCAGGCAAAGTTGGTGAATAATTTTTCAATTTTCCCCGAGATGTAATGCCGTAACGCTACGTGAATATTAATTTTCTTTTTCCGATATTTTTTTAGAAAAACCTCGTGGACATATATGCCTCAGCTTTTACTCTTTTGAGGATGGAAATACCGGCACCGTAAATTCTTCCCATAAAGCACGGCCGAAGGAAATCAAGCGTTAACAAAAAAATGTCACCCTTTTTTCGCCATCGCTAAGCACTACACCCATGATAGCACCCAAAACACATAACTATGCATATTATTTACCTTAAGGTCTTGGACTGGAAAGGTTTTGCCATTGAATTTTGGCGTACTTGCAATTCCACAGGCCATTATCATCTTCAGAACATCAGCACTAGGATTAGTTTCTCGAAGTCCACAAGACCCCCAGTTGCTGCAATCTGCACGCCTTCATCTAGAATGCAAATAGTTGTTTTGGAATTAAAACACACGAATGGACAAGTCTATTCCCACATATTCTCACGGCCACATGGCTACGAAATCCGCCACTCGGGCGGGTAGCGGAGGGAGTTAAGAAAACAGCCTTCTATTTATAGGTATTCCTTTATAGTTATAAATATATATATATATATATATATATATATATATATATATATGCACGTAAATAAACACACATGGACTTCCATGCATACGACATAACTCTGTACCTCACGTAATAGTGGGAGCAATAGTAGAGTTTAAAATTTTAATTTTTTCATACGTTTGAATTGACTATGATGACGTAATACGGGGTCGGGGTAAGGTCCTCGCCTGCCAAACCAGAGGATTCCCGTTTAAGTCGGTTTTCTTTTACCGAGATATTTGTCCAAATTAGGGGTTAGGTAGAAGAAGGAGCTATAAAGTCTCAATCTTGCCCCAACAAAGTCGTTAAACACGAGTAAATAACATTAATATTTGATAATTACACAATGGTGGTACAATCTGTTAATTTAATTTAATAGGTAATCACTCAGTGTCACCAGCAAATTCTTCTGCTCCCTTCCGTGACTATAACAGCTAATTTCTTAATTAATTCGGCATGATCGTCACTCGTACTCGATTTTTTTTAAATATTATTGAAAAAAACTTGAAAATTCTCTCTCATTTTGTCAAAGCACAAAATCCATCCAGTGAAAGGCTTTTTTGGATGTCCTGCACATTCTTTACATTTACCTGAACCGAAAACGTGGAAAGAAAAACCTATCTGGCAGCTTCATAAACGCATGAGTACTTCCATGGTATAGGACGAATGAACTTGTAACCGTAGATGGGGTCATTTTTTCAAACGGAATGTACACCCATAGATCAATTAAAAAAATCGGAATCGTGATTTTTCGATGTAAAACTACGGTGAATATACTACAAATCCTTCAATACATATGTACATTACGACGATTGGTATTTTATAAAATTTCATTTTGATTTAGTTTAATTGTTTCTGATTCCTACACTTGTTGAATATGATGTTGTGTTGGTTCGTTAGGAGAGACAAGGAAATTGTCCAGAAGCTGTTGCATTTCTTAGCTTGTGTTCATTCAAAACTCATCTCAACTGGTAGATTGCCTTTAATAATACGTTTTCGGAGGTGTCCTGTGCTGTTCACTTATCCTTGACCAAATTTTTAAGCAAGCCACGTAAACCAACATCAGCCCTATCCTAAAATAACCTCTCGGGTCCTAACCTAAAATGCCTCGGGCAAATCTTTGCACCGGCGAACTAAGAACTGGAAGAAAGTATTCACAGTGCCGTTTTATGCTGAGTAGGTCACCTTTTGTAATGCAAAAGTAAATCCAACAATTCTTAAAATCTCAATTGTACAATTTGAAGGTTGGTTTCGTATGTGAGGGTTGAGGTCACCTAGTACTAAGACCAACGGGGCGTGTGAAATTCACTCGCCAGAATAGGGTGGCCAGTTCCATTTTATGTCCCACCAAAGACAGTTATATTTAGTTTATAAGGAAGGTCTACATTATATTATTTTATTATTATGACATTCTACGGTTTGAGGTAGGTTTTGTTTAGAAAGAGGCTGACTATTACTGCATTTCTCAGCTCCTTCTAACTATGCACGACCTGACATACTACACCAAAATGCACTCCTATTCAATTCGGAATACTTCCTTCCTTTTTTCATTACACCCAACATCCCTATTCTATTCCTTCCCCTTTCTCGCTTATCCAACGTTCGTTCTCTCCTCTATCACAGTCTTCAACACCCTACTGGCAATCAGAATGCTTGGTACCCATTTTTTCTGCCTCCTTACGATGTCTCCCAACAATCCCTTCTCCTTTTCCGCCATGCATAGCACTTCCTCGTTTGTTTTCCTTTCTCTCCCCTTGACCTTATCCATCCTTCTGCACATGCACATATCAAAGGTCTGCAATTGACGACTATCATTTTGGTTCAGTGATCATGTTCGCATGCCGTACAAAACCACGCGCCAAATCACAGTTTTCACGAACCTTTTCATAATATCTTCACTCAACGTCCCTGCTATCATTCTCCCCTCCTTCTAAAAGCTTCTTTCCTACCGTAACTCTTTTCTTAAGTTTATAATACTTTTACCACTCCAATCAAAAAGACATTGAAGTTAGGTAAACTTTTTCAGTAGCTCTAGATATTCTCCTCCTATTTAAACGTTTAACCTAGTTTCTCTCTTTTTCGGAAAAAAATTATAGCACCGGTAAAATCACAGTTTGTGTGAAGCTCAGGATGTCCAGATTCGTCATCCGCCGGTCAGTACTTCAGCGCTCTAACCACTGGCCTGCCACGTATTGTTTTGAAGTACTCTGGTGTGAATTAAATTATTTATTTAAACTTGCTTAATTTTAATGGCATTCACCGTGTCATATCGAACTAAGTTCAAAGTTCTCAACGACATTCCTATAAAGTTTTTTTAGCAATTATGAGCGTTTCATTTGAACCTTATAGATCAGAATTTTCATTAAGAATCATTGGTGGAAGAACCGACAAACCAGCATCACAGAACGATATGTTTCCATATTTTATTATTCCTTTCCTATGACTTTGTCACTAAATTTTTGGAGTGAATAAAGGTGAGACATCTTCTTAGCCTCTCATTGATTTGTCATTAAAAATATAAATTACGGAACTATTTCGACGCATTATAAAAGTGTTCGATACGAGATTCCCGTATAACGCCAACTTTTCGGAGAACTGTCCATGGGTCCACTCGCCTTGCTCTTCAGAACCTGAACCTCCCTGACCCTTTATGGCCTCCGTAGGTTAAATCGATACAGGATTGATTTTGTGGGGTCTTCAAAACACGGGGTTTACGAAAAACCTTACTGATAACGTGAAAAGCAGCCAGAGAAAAAAAATAATAAACACCAGGAAGAGCGAGAGAACTAGCCAATGTAAAAACATAAATTCCAACAAACAAAATTGTTTATTTTTTTTAATTTTCATTTTGACATCACATCACTGCAAGGAAAGGTTGCCTTTGGAACAAAAAAATAAACTGTTCCTATGGTTTTCTCTTTCGCGACAATCTGGCGGATTGGCCTTTATTTGTCTCTCCATGCAATTAATGGTACATATCTCATGCCTCTGGGGGGGAAACTGGGATATATATTCATAAGCGCTGCTTCGGGGAAGAGGCATTCGCAAAATATCCCACGTTCGACGGGTGGAGAAGAAGTGAGAGAGAGGGCCCCACTCCTGAACCCCCATCCCCGTGGTCCTTCCTTTCCCGAGTCCTTTCTACATTCACCCACCAAGCCTACACTCTCTCGCCCTATCCACGCTGTATTCATTAAAATTCCGGTTTTTTTTCCTTTGCTCCTGAACCACTGAACTATATCCAAAACAAGCCATCCAGAAAGCGGCCTGCCAAACGGAAAGTTCTCGCTTTCACCGTCCAAGAGCCTTTAGCGCTCCGCTCCCACGTCCCTGCCCTCTCACGTTCAAAGAGTGAATCACTTTAAGCTAAAATGCTGGCTGGATTGGAGCTCTCTCCCTTATTTTTCTTCCTTTACCCAAGGAAGCAGTTTTCCGGCGTGCTATTCTTGACTCGAGAGCCAGAGTGTTAAATTGAAGACGGTATGCGGGGAGAATAAAATCGATCCCTTCTAATTTATCCCCATAACTAGGAGAAGAATGGTGTTGATGGAGTAATACTAGTTGTTTGTCTCGGAGAACCATGAAACTTGCTCGTAAAAATACAAATCCACCCTGAATGCAGAACACTAATGAATCTTTTTGGCTTGAAATCATTTTAGAGTCCTTTCAATTGAATGGAACATTTATAATTTCAAGACTTCAACAGACGAAAATCATCATTATTTTGATCGATGAGTGACTAAATGTAAACAGTTTCACCACAGGTTGATGACTAGAAAACCAGAAGTGACTAAGTCTAGTATTAGAAATTTGCACGGCCACATAGACACACACATGTGTGTACATATATATACCATTGAGATATATGAGATCGCAAGAGCACCTAAAACAATTAACTTGGCCAAATTACAGTTACTATCCATCATTTGTGAATAGCTGCAAGTGTCAATTACTTTGCTAAACCTAAATGGTCAAATTTACAGTAGATTAAAGGTTCCTTTTTGAAAACCGTCCTAGCCGATGAGTTTAATGCGGGCAGACCGTGCCATATTGCTTTCCTTAAGTTACAATTTTATCAAAGTAACAATTTTAATAATTCAAACTTACCAGTATTATACAGATTTTGGAGGAGGCTAATTTTAAAATGGATGTGATATCAATCAAAATCGAGCTCCACAAGAAGGAAGTTATTGTGCAGAAATTGCCAGCAATACCTGTATAAATATAGTCATATGATTTTGTGATGCCTCTAGGCGAGTAGTTTATGTTTATTGAAGTATTTAAATAAAAATTAAATTGCATTTACTCGCAAACATTTTCTTGTAATCTGTGTGAGCTCTTAACTTTAACCACCACAATTTTCTCGCCTATCCTACCCTACCTCACCTAGTACTTAAGACCAAAGTGTGCGAAAATCACAAAAAAGGGTATTATTTTCGCTCTGACACATATGGTTTCTCGGGAAGATCTGGTACCCACATCTTCAGTGAAAATGAGTTTGTCCAGAAGCGTCACCCGGAATCGAACCTGGTTCGATTAGTAGTCCAACGCTCAACTAACTGGGCTAAAATTTCCCTCTAACTTTAACCGTGAATAAAAATAGAAACCTATATTGATGAACTCGGGGAATTAAATGACTTTAGTGCGATCGTCGAATGACTTTCCGAGTCGAAAAAGATTTGATGGATTGCACGGCAAAGTTATTTAAATTATTTACAAGTCAAATCCACAAAAAATTTTCCCACATGGGCCAAAGTTTTGACTTCCAAGGGAAGTTTGCTTGCTTAAAATCCTTTATCTCCACTGCACTTGCAGCACTTAGCTGTAGGCCTACTCAACTGCTTTGAAAGCGCCACTAAACCAGTCCCGGTAACAAGCAGTTTTAATAACATTAGGGGAGGTCCCAGTTAATTTGCATCACTAAACCACTCCAATGACAATACAGTAATTTCATGAAAGGTTGAAATTCTCGATAATTTCCTTTGCTCTATTTCACCACCAGAGGTGCACGTCTCACGAAAATTTAAAAAAATTTGCGGAAACTATCCATTTGAAAAGTAATTCACTCTAAGTTTGAAATAAAATATTTTCCATGTTAATTAAAATAAAGAAACGTGAATACTTCGCAGTTACACGGGTGAAGATGAACTGGGTCGTAACAAAGTTACGAGAAATGGGTGCATGGTGTGACAACTGTCCACTTATTCGGATTCCAGTAATTAAAGTGGTGCTTTCAAATTCCGAAAATATCACGATCGCCTATTTTCAGCTTGATTAGGCTATCATAAAGGTTTTAATCTCTTAAAAATTTGTATTTGATCTCAAGATAAACTCTAGCCTTAAGATCAGTATTTGCTCCATTGTTGAAATTAACTAGAGAATTCTTCATGAATTATGAATGTATTAATTGGCCAATATTGGTTATTTAAATGAGACAACAACATTCACGATGCCACATTACCAGAGAACAAAATTTTCATAGTTTAACAAATACTTTGCTCATAATTAATAAATTCATCGTTAATTTAATCTCCAACTGCACTCAAATGCATTGCATCTACATAATCAACGTAACAGAATGCGATGATTGGTTGATTCTAGCAGTTTGAATCGTTTTGGAAAGTTAAGACCAAAGGAACGTGTGTCATACTGCTTAATTTTTGTGATTACTATTCAAATACAAATATATGCCTTACTTACTTTATTTCCCTACGATGATAAAATTAGACATTGTGATCATTAGAACTGACTCTGATCAGCTTTGACCTTGCCGACCATGGAAATTCATACCACACATACTTTCCGGTTATTGGGATAAAAGTGTGGAACAGCATCCAATGAGTGATTAAATACTCTCCAACACTGGGTTTAATTTAAATAAGTTTTTTCATGTATTCTTTCATAAAATATTTTTTCATGAAATTGTTGAGTAATTAATTTATAAAGCAAAATTAGGAACTTCTCTGCCATACTGTGTGATTGTGTATATTGTACACTGCTTATGCCTGTATTTTGAATGTTGTCTAATTTTTAAGATTGTCGTTTGTTCGTAAAAGAACAATATTCCCCATTCTTACGAGTAAAATGAATTGTCGTTGATTTCTCTCGTATAACCCATTAATTATCAATGACTAAATCGAATAACGATTTTGAAGACATTCAGTCAACTCGTCAAAAATAATTTCGCGCATTGTTTGTACTCAATGTTGAATATCGATATGATATTTGGTGCAAATATTTAAATGCGACTACAAATGTGCCCTGAAAGAACCTGGGAGGACGCATTGCATGTGGTGCTAAGTCAGCGGTCATTAGCGTACTTAGTAATAATTAGTGTTCCGTGTAATTTTATTTTCAAAAATTTCAAATTGTCGTACAAGATGTCCTCTACTGTTAATGTCATTAAATGTACCAGGGAAAATCATTATTTCTTAGGCAGATGTGCTGGACCGTCTATAAATCTCCCTAAACGTCTCCTTCTGGTTTCCCCTAGGAATAAAATGCGGGGGACTACACGTACACTGATCCTCTCTCTGAGAGGATTAAACTCACAGGATAAGTTTATACCCATTCATTTATCATTTACACGATATCTTCTTGTTTCCGTTGTCTTCCAACTTAAGGTTTGCTTTTCTTACAACGATTAACAACGAATGAGCAGCTTTGCAGTGTTACGTCATTAATGGACGCCTACTGGTTCAGAGAGTTTCAATTTCTTTCCTCTTTTATCAGACCATGTTTAATTCCAAAATTAGCTGCTCCTGCGATGGGTTCCCAAACGCTCAAACGTGAGGTTTAAATAACGGGAAAAACATCACTTTTAAAAATTTCACTCAAATACTTGCACATTATTCCTTTTTTGAAGTTCCGTTTATTAATTTGTATGTTTTTTAGTGTTTTCCCAAGCTGGATCTTATCTTATTATAATCCCTAAGTATTTACATTCGCCGTTGTATAAATAATGGTATGGGAAGAGTATCAATTCTTGGTACCCACCCAGAATTCTTAAGTGACTTTGGACAACTATGTAGACAATATCCGGGTCCTTCTGATGCCCATTTTACGTGGATACTTGTGGCCGCAAATTAATGTCTATTAGATTTTAAAACCCTTTAAGCCATCTCATCCCATTCGAAGGGATCGGTGAAGAACATGATTAATTAATATGCATACAGTTTGAACGAAAGCAGGAGTTACTAGAAGTAATAGTGGCTAGTATAGTGTTTGCACATATATTTTTAAAGTAATCTACCTGTTAAGGTAGGTTTTGTATGGACAAAACTACTTGCACATAGGCAAAAATTTATTAAGAGTCCAATATTCGGATATTTTCCCGGGTAAATAACAGGAAAATGTTCAAATGACAAGAGGAGGCGCTTCAGGGAAATGAGACATTTCGAATTGTTTGGACCTCATTTTGAATATTTCTTGAACTATTGGAACCTAGGAGAAGTGAATTCAATTTCTAAACAAAACAATACATTAGTAAGGTAAATAAAACAGTTTCTGCCGTAACTTGGTGTAAAATCTTCATCTTGACGTTTTTTTATAAAAATAAAACCACTTTGCTGGTTTTCCACATAAACTTTTTGTTCTCACGACCCAGGTTTCGTTATAGCATAACATCATCAGGTAAAAATACAAGTCAAGCACAGTATATATACATATCTCTGGGCAGAGGGGAAGAGGAGGTAGGAAAAAAATGATGATGTTATGCTATAACGAAACCTGTGTCGTGAGAATAAAAAGTTTATGTGGAAAAGCAAAGTGGTTTGATTTTTAAAAAAAATCAATAAGTAAGGTAGTTTCAATGATTAAAATTTGTTATCAAAAAACCATAAACATTGTAAAATTATCGAAAACCCAAAGATTGAAGCTGCTAAAAGACCTAAGCTATTAATTAAACTACCCATTTCAAGAAACTGTAATAGTAACTTTAACGGAGTCACCCGCTATGTGTGCATTACAATGCAACCATTTCAGAGAGTAAAAATCATTCGCCTTGACCGGGATTCGAACCCGGATCCCTCGATATCCGGCTGAGTATCGAGGGATCCGGGTTCGAATCCCGGTCAAGGCGAATGATTTTTACTCTCTGAAATGGTTGCATTGTAAACTACCCATGTCAAATTAAAAATCCCATGAAATTCAACCTGCTACTCAAGGGTATTATTTGATGATTTTATCCCATAAGACTGTCAAAAAAAACAATTTAATAAGTATATTTTCCTCAAACGATTCCTATTCCCAACTGTAGCAAAATATATACACAACTATTTAAAGTAGCAACACGAGCCAGAAGTGGCTTATAGGACAGTATGTGACATAGTCGTAGAATATTGGTAAAATTAAGAGTATATCTATCATTATTATCTTATTTTCAACCTCCTCTGTAATATGTTTCAGCTATTTATATTATCTATAGACAGTAAACTGAGGAAAGAGGCATAAAAGGAAATAGTAGATTTGTTAATCATTAAAATCATGAAATAGAAATTCAGAACTGAAGCATAGTTTGCGGAGCGATGTCAATTATATCTCTACCTATCTATATTATATCTCTATCTATATACAATTGACAGTATGTTGATGTAGCTTGAATGGCAAAACAATAAGCTCAATCCAGAATATGATAAAAGTAAGTAATGCTATGTTTTCAGGTTATTTTGCACGTAATCGATCATGTATCTTTCTGTAGTTGTAGGAATAACCCTCCTTTTCTGTGAAGCTACTGTTCAGCAATTGTACGAAATAATGCCCGTGGTTTTGTTTTCACATGAGAAATTGTTCCGAAATGAACTTTAAGAATCACCTTTCAAAATAACAGCGCCCTAGAGTTTTCAGCAGTTATAAGTATATCTGTGAATGGTGTACGTAAATGAGAGCTCTTTGTGCATTTTTGAAAAACGTGTTTTTTTCCGCCTCGTGGGATATTTCCCTGTCACATGAGCCAAAATAACTTCTGTGTTCCACACCCAACGGAAATTGCAGTGCTGCTTCCGCGAGATCTTTTCGGTGAGTTAACTGAGAGATATATGGGAATCCTCCGACGCGACAGACAGATATGAAAGATATCATTTTCCCGTCTTTTGATGATAAGGTCGGTGTCCCGCCTCCATGCAGGACTCATCGGTGAGAGCATTAATCAAACTTCCTAATCTCTCGCAACTCATGAAGCACTCACACCGGTAACCTGAGTTTCGAGTGCTTAAAATGAGTTCAGTACTTGCAGATCATTACAGTGGGGCTCCAAGTAAAAATTTCAAAAAATATATTGGCGAATTTCCACGGTCTTTAGCTTGCGAATTCCTATGTTGCCTACATTTCAACGCACAAAATTTACGTGCATGATTTAACTAATAGACACTAATAGGTATGTTAAAATCTGATGAATGGACCAAATTAATTTGCATACAATAAGTAGAAAATATCCCTTTACAAAAATCATTTGACTTCCTTAAAGGTTAAAACCCAGTAGAGTGATTAAATATCTGGCTTTACGAAAATGTTTGAGCGATTAAACGCACAACTACGAAGCAACAATTATTATTTTTTTGTTGTCTCCGGCCTAACTTAATGGAATTTGCACATTGAAATGAAATTATTGACTTTATAATTCCGCACACTTTATTTAGAATTTATATTCTATTTCTATTTTAATGAGCGCCAATTGAGGACATTCCTTTATACGTAGTCACTTGGTGGAGGTACATTATGTCATCCAGACAAGTTGTCAGCATTCAAAGCTGACGATAGTAGGATTATACTCAATATCGATCGGGGGAGATAATTAAAAGATAGCACAAAGAGGGCCCACTAGATTGGTGAAAATGAGCTGTGATAGTAAAGAAACTGTTTTCTGACATTCCCATAAAAGGTAAAACAAAGACTGTTATAGAGAGTTCAGAGTACTCAAAAAAGTATGATACCGATGGAATTATTCTTTGAAGAGATTAGACTGAAGAATTTCGATACCTTGTTAACATTGACAACGCCGTCAACGAATGGAGCAAAGTTTAAGAAAAAAATTAATGTAGAAGAAGCTACGTCAAAAAGCAAAGTATTACCGAACAGCAAATCTGTCCAGCATTTCCACTATCTTACAACCAAGAAATTCCCTTGGTTATCCGGGGAATATTTTTAGTTTTCCACAGCGTTTTAAACAACCAAAATAGATTTTTTCGTCAAATACTCGTGAAAAAAAATATTAATTACTGCAAGTGCCAAAAGAACATGAGGAGAAGGCCATTATCCCTAGTGCTTTCCATCTATACGTGGAGAAAATGACATGAAAACACCTAGGAATAGGAAGCAATTTCGGGGGGGCAATTTATTAAATCAGGTTTGCGGATGACTTAGGTTTAGGTAGCTAGTCACTTATGGGGCCACAATCCTTGCTGAACACATCAGAAAATAAGTGTAAAAGATACGGGGTGATAATAAATGTAATACAACAAAGTGTATGATGTTTTCGAGAAAGTGGAAGGGAAAGTTAAAATTTATTTTAAGCTAAGCTAAACGTTAAAATAATAGGGTAAAATATAGAACAGGTGGAACAGTTTATCTATCTTGGATATGTTTTGGATTAATATCGTCAAAGTAGTAGGGGCATAATAATAACACTGCACTAGGAAGGAACTTTTCCCAAGGAGGAGATGGAAATTTCCCAAGGAAATTGATGTCAGGGAATTTGAGTAAGGAGATTACAAAAATATTAGTGAAAACTTCTCTTTAAGGCGTGGTTTTCTACGTCGTAAATATAGTCGTTGAAATAATATGATAGGCGTAGGTTGGAAGCTTTTAAGATGGTGCGGAGAAGGATGGAGAAAATAAATTGGACGGAAAAGAAAACAAACGTGGAAGTACTAGGCATGATGGATGAGAGGGGGGTTTCGGGAGAAAACCAAAGGAGGCAGGAAAGTAAATTTAAGACATTTTCCTTTGTGAGGAAATGTTAACGACTCTTATGAAAGAGAGTACATTAGGGCGGGGCGAATCGTTAATATTAAACGATAGATTGCCAATAATAATTACCATCAGTATTTAAATCCTAGGATTGGTTTATTGCAGCCCTGCATTCGCCTCTATTTAATGTCAATTCCCTCAATCCCTGATACCTTTTCTGTCTTACGTCTTTCTTAATTTGTCCAATTTCCATGTCTCTTGGTCTTCCTCGTGTGATCTTTCCTTCTATTTTTCCTTCTGTTAAATTCCTAATCAATCCATTGTGTCTCAGTCTCTGTCCAATCCATCTATTTCTTCTTTGCCGTAGAGTTCTCCATATGGTTCTATCATCTTCTGCTCTTCTATATACTTCCTCGTTCCTTACTTTGTCCATCCATTTAATCTTCAGCATTCTCCTCCAGCACCATGTTTCAAAGGCTTCTATTCGTCGCTTGTCCACCTTTCCAATGTTCCAAGTCTCGAAACCATGAGCGCCATGCTCCACACGAAGTCTTGACGAATTGCTTCCTTGTTTCCAGCCTGAGGTTCTTTGATCTAATTCTTTGAAATAATTATAACTGACTAAAATGACAATGAACGGTTGATAGGCTAATTTAGATGTTGGTTGGGTAACAATATGCACTGCTCTGTGCCGGAAATTTGCAAATACGTAAAGAAGTTCACCCTCCCGATCAGAAATAATTAAAATATTACACCACAAAAACAAAGCCAATAACAGGAGCAAAGAGTATCTTTTCGATCACATGAGAAATTTATTTTTGTTATAGTTCCATATAAAAACTGAAAATCACCCACTATGCATGATTTTTATAAAAAGTATCGGAAACAAATTTTTCCTGGCGTGACTGAACGTCGCACAGCGAAGGTTTAATGATGGGAATCTAAACTTAAATAAACGTCAAGCGTCAATCACCTACGAGCGGTCTTTTAGGCTAGATCGGGTGGACTCCGGTCAAATGACTCGGCGCAGCGAACGATTGAACTGCAGTACACTATCAAACTTGGTGTTGGACTGGGGGAATCGGGTACAGAGACGTTGGCCATGACCATGTGTTCCATATGTTCAAGGATGAAAGTATGTCACCAACTGCAGTTTTAAAGTGACACAAGCTCTTCAAAGATGGCCGAGAGGAGGAGGACGAGCCCCGCGCTGGACGGCCTTCGACGTCAAGAACCGACGACAACGTGCAACATATGCGTGAAGTGCTGTTTTCAGACCGTCAATTAAGTGTGTGTATGATCAGAGATCATATTGAATTTGATAAGATGGCAGTGCACACTACTATCACTGAAAATTTGGCGATTCAAAAGATCTGCACTAAACTCGTCCCGAATATTTTGAGGGAATTAGGTTCCAAGGTGGGTTTACCTTAGGGCCTCACGGCCCTAACTACCTGACGAAAAACATCATCGTAACGATTTCCCAAACACCTTACAGTCTTGACTTGACACCAGCAGACTATCTCCTATTCTCAAAAGTGGAATCCTCCCTCAAAGGACACAACCATGGGACCCTAAGTGGCTAAGTGTCAAAGAAGCTTGCGCGCGTACCCTTATGGACTTCCCGGAATCCACCTGCCAGGACCTTTGAGTCGTTGAAAAGTGGGTCTACACTCAAGGGGCGTACCTTGAAGAATGTTGACTCATTTTAGCAATATCTGAGACAAATCTATCATTCCGTAACTTTTCCAGATACTTTGTACCTTATGGTTTTTTATTATATTTATTTAATTATTTTAAACCTTATGCGCAGAAAAATATTAATTGACAACTGAAAAAAAATGAAGCATTTTGTGGCAAAAATAACAAATTGATAGATTTCTATACAAATAATTAATAATTAAATTTCCAAATCTTAAAATAAATATATTCACAATACACTAGGTACTTTAAAGGTGGAATTAGAACGATCCTAACGGATATTTTCTTCTAAGTAATTGAGAGGGAACTTCTTTTTTGGTCCTGCACCATTTTCTTCTTCATTTCTTCGTGACGCGCTCCATATTATTTTCACTTATCTCTATTTTCACCTATTCACTCAGTTTACTCGAGACAGTGAAGATATCATACAGGTATCTGCAGAAAAAAAAATTATTTAGATGATTTTTTTCACGGAAAACCTATCTCAAAGCATTTTCTCTCTCAAATTGAAGCTCGGGTGACTCCTGGGCTGCGAAGTATGGCAAATATGTTGGCGCGACTTAGTTGCGTCTTTGTAACGTACTTCAGAATGGCAGACCATCATAAATATGCCAATCACCTACTGTTCCAGGTATTGCGATTTATGGCAATCAACAATATTTAAATCCGAAAGAAAATTACAAAAACCTCTCTAGGTTTAGAAAAATGGTAAAGTGTAAAATTGTTAAATGTTGGCAACGTTAAGCGTCTGGAAATTGGCCATGCTCTGCAAACAAATTTATGACTGAGCAAACTTCATAAACCTCAAAATCTTCGCCAAGACCCGCGTCTCTCTCTACACGGCGTTGTAGGAATGAGAATGAATCACTTAACCAGATAAAGAGTTACAGTGCACGTGGCGTCCTCGTTTCTACGGTTAGGAGGGGAATTTCCGTAAGCGACGAGGAGACAAGATAGCATTTATGAACCGTTTTCTGTGTTCGGTTGACGTGGATGAAAACCTTGCCTTTTATAGATGCTTCAAACATCCGTGGAACTGATTTTATCCTGGCCACCTGCTACAGGGTCTCTCCCGAAAAAAGTTATACGATATCAGACAGGAGGTGTCCAGTCGCGCAATATCATAAGAAAAATAGCCTAACTAGGAAAGTGAGACATCACACCCTTCGAAGTACTCCCGTTGAAACCTCACACATTTATCCAGGCGTCTCTTCCGCTTTAAAAACCAATCAGCAAACTTCTTTTTCGGAAAAGTCTTCAGCTGCCTCGTCGCATTCTTCTGTCTTTTATCAACCGAGTAGACTGTAAGACTGGGCTTTCGCTTCAGGGTCATAGCCGTTGACCCATGACTCATTTCCACGCAGGACCTTTTCTGGAAAACCAGGGCCATCGTTTGGGGCTTAAAGCAAGTCTCTTGCGAGTGTAGCACGAAATTCTTGATTTTCACAAGATAAAAGAATAGGGAGAATGTAGTTCAGCGGAGGACTGTCTGAATGATAAGCGAATACGGGGAAAGTATATTCGCATAATTTAGAATGGCATAGGATATTTCATATGATTTCCTGAAATCCGTTCCTACTTGCCAGCTGTATTGGTCATTTGGGTAACGCAACCACCTTTTGATTTGAGTTCCTATTTGACCATGTGTCTTGTGTCAATTCTGGTATTTAGGCTCATTGAAAATATTAAAGGGTTAGCTTATCGGGATCTCAAGGATCTCATTGATCACCATAAATGTATCCCCTCGGGATAACAAAAAATTAGATATTTAGTATTTTTTAGAACGCTCCCAAACGATAAAGCACAATGCATCGTAGATGTTTCCAAACAAAGAAACAAAAGTGCTAGTACGAAGAAATTACCAATCTGAAATATAGAGCGATCAATAAAAATTTTAAAGTTGAATAAATGAGCACCTAATTGTTAAATCCACTGGACAGAGCCTTGTAGGACTGTTTCTAACGCTCATGAGCAACATGTACCCATGCTATTTGGGTTACATACGTGGTACGTGCGATAAATACACGAACTGGAGGAATCTGGCGGCCATGACGCAGACTATATAGCCCCACCCATTAGCGGCGCTAGTTGCCTGAGACCCAACGAGCCGTCTGTGCTTGGTGGATCGTCAAGCTGTACGCATGGTGCTAGTTATGATAGTTTCTGTTGTCCTGGTTTTACTATTTATCGAAAAATTGAAATTGACGAAATCACGAATAACGAATAAGCATCAAGTTTTTGGTGAAGTGCGAAAAAGTTACCAAGAAATTAATGAAATGTTGACAGCTATTAACGGTGATAATTCTCTGAAGAAAACATCCGTTTTCTAGTGGATTAAGCGTTTTAAAGATGGTCGACAAGACACCATAGATAATGCAGGGCGGAGATGACCCTCAACCACCTGTGTTGACGGCAAAATTGATCGTGTGCGGTCCCTTGCCATTTACCAATCGTCGAAAAACTGTCAGAATGATAGCTGATGAACTGAGTTGAACAAAATCAGCAGTGCAAACTATTTTAACAAAAAATTTGGGTTTAAAATAAATGGGTGCAAAAATTGTGCACATTCAGCATTGACTGTTCGCCAGTTTCTGAGAAAAGATTCAATCACTATCATTGATTATCCTCCTTATTCGCCAGATCCTCGCCCCCCTGCGACTTTTTCCTATTCCCAAAATGCAAAAATGTGATGAGGGGGCATCACCGGGAAGAAGTGGACAAATCAAAGCCAGAAACGACGAAAAAACTAAAAAGGCTAACTGCCGAGGACATCCAAGGATGCTTTCAACAGTGGAAAAGAAGATAGAGCAAGGGCAAAGCAACGAATGGAGTACTTTGAAGAGGACAAAATCAATGTAGACTAAATTTTGCAAAATCAAGTTTTAATGGTCTCAGTTCGCGTTTTTATTGAGCAGACCCCTTATAAATGATCAACGGGTCTTCAAACAAAACATTTACCAATTGATTAAGAGTATAAATCATCTAAGCGGCTGGCGGGCTAAGAAAGCCATGCATTCAGGCCAGGGAAGAGAGTAGCGGATCCTTCACCATGTGTCGTCTGTGTCCGTCATGTAAGGGACTGGATTTAGGGCAAATTTTGCTTACAGATGAGCATTGCGTAAAATTGGGGTAAATATGAAATTGAAACGATTAATAATAATCCATAAAATCCTAATTTAAAAAAGTAATCCAGTGATTTGAGTAAACGCAATTACATTGGGTTAAATTACAAATGGCATTAAAAAAACTACAGTAAAACAACAATGAATTGGCGCACCCAGAAATTTATTTACATGGTTAAAATAGCAACAATATATTGTTGCTTTCAAAATTCTACATATATCCATTTAGTTGTATTCGAATGAAAACGACCGCACATTCTTTAAAAGCCACAAAACATCCCACGAGAGACCGAAATTCGCGTCGCTGTTTATAAATAAATATCCCGTTCACATTGTTCCATTTGAAAATATCCATTTGAAATTTAATTATAGGTATTCACTAAGATTACAATAAATATAGGTCGCGCTTACGTTAACAGCGACGAATATGGACCACGGTTGCTAAATTATTTTCAGCACTTATTCTAACAGATAGTTAGCCAGATTAAGTACGTTGCGATTGCAAATAGAAATTTCTTTTTTCACCTAAAACGTTTGAACCTAGCACTTTCACCGCATATGAACGGACACGTCCTGTGAGTTTGATAGAACGCATAGCGTCACAACGCCCCGCATGGAATCAAGCTCATAGCACTGACAGAGAAAACACCTGAAAATCGTTTTCAATACTACACGATACGAGATACGAGGGTAGGCTGCAAACTAATGCACGCATGCTTCGACACCACAAACAAAATTACCTTCAGAAGCACTCCTATTGGCATGTGGAAGTAACGCTCCCCCTCAACACGCATGCGCAGGTTTGAGGTCGTAACATTAAACTTTAACTAAACATATTTTTTTAAATAATTACAAAATTGATAAAAATCATAAAAAGAAAAATTCATGGAATAATGACTCACACCCTCCCATGGACTACAACCTTGTCGTGGTGGAAGGGCTTGTGTGTTCCGATGACCCCTAGAGCTGTGCTGGCGGGAGTAATAATAATTGCTCCTGGTAGGGTCACCTATGCCAGATAGGTCGAAGGTTAGGAGCCAGACGAAAGGTAGTCCACGCAGCGTCTGTTCCTCAGTGAGGCGGCTGCGAAGGCGTCTGGCCCCAGTGGGGCGGCCATTAAGTGATGGTGTCACGTTAAAAACACTATTGAGGAATTACAATGCAACAGTTTCAGAGAGTAAAAATCATTCGCCTTGACCGGGATTTGAACCCGGATCCCTCGATATCCGGCCGAGTGCTTTAGCCAGTAGAGCTATCGAGACGTCCTCTTACACTTGGAAATTTTGGGGGCTTTAAAGGAACAAGTAGTTATGACGAAATACCGTACATACAATGTCATAGGAATTCGTAGTCGTGCGCGACGCGCCACAGTCCACGAGGTTAAAGCCAATTTCAAACACTTAGGCTGTTCATACCTTAGACAAATTTCAAAGAAACTGCGGGAGATGCCGCAACAGTAACTTTAACGGAGTCATCCGCTACGTGTGCATTACAATGCAACAGTTTCAGAGAGTAAAAATCATTCGCCTTGAGCGGGATTCGAACCCGGATCCCTCGATATCCGGCCGAGTGCTTCAGCCAGTTAAGCTACCGAGACGTCCTCTTATATTCTGAAATTTTGGGGGCTTTAAAGGAACAACATGTTATGACGAAATTCTCGGTAGCTTAACTGGCTAAAGCACTCGGCCGGATATCGGAATCTAATTTTAATTATGTCCAGGGTTTTTCAAACCCTAGACATAATTAAAATTAGAAGCATTTTACCATATGCAACAAAAATAAGATGTGCGAATCTTGTGAGTCGACACCTCCCAATTAAAGGAAAGAAAATCTCAAAGAAAGCCAACACTGAAATCAGGAAGGTACAAACGCTTCCAGCCCTGCAGAAATACTTAATAGATATTAACTGAATTGAGACAGGTATTACAAATTAAGCATTTAATTCAACTTAGAAGCAATAGAAAGGTTACATTGATATCTAGTGGAAATACAACTGTTTTTATCATCGACGCTTTGATAATTAAATCGCGAACATAGATCTGGCAAGTCAACAGAAAACAAATTACCCTCTGAGTTAGACTATAAGAAGAAGTCAAAATGGGTGTCAAATACAAAACACACTGAAACTGACCTGTATGAAGAATTTTAATGACGAGATATTTACTGAAGTGAACTGGATTATCTGAGCCAAGAACGTCCCCTTCCTGTGTCCCCTTCTATTTGCCTTAGTTCATTCACTCTACATTCCTAAAGCTCAAAAGTCTGTTATTATTAGGTATAATCTACCGGTTAAGGTAGGGTTTCGGATGGACATAACTATCAAATAAATATTTTGTGACTCCTAAGAAAACCTACTCTACATCAGGTGCCTCTTCGTCTCTGTTCAAAAGTGAGTAATGGAACAAAAACCTTTTTCCAGAAATTTAATGTTCATTCAACGGAATGTTATGTACTAATCTGTAATAATATTTTCTTGGTTTTTCTTTCGCACACATAATTTCAACAATATCTCGTTCACAAAACCTATTGAACAGAGTAAACAGTGACCTCTGTTGTAATACTAAGAATATCACTTAATTTGTAAATTTTACCCTCATTCCTTTTGAACTTACGTTTTCGTTTAATTAAACTTAATTACAAAGATAATTTTCATACTAATCTTTATATTAATATTATTTGGCGGCCTACTTTTCAAGGTTTTGGATGGACACAGATTGATCATCCCAGTATATCTTCGCATTTCCTCTAAAAACATAACATGATGTCCGACACTACAAAAAACTCTTCTCACCGTCTACTCCCTTCCTCCTTGTGGTCCCTCCAGCATGCCCATTCTTTCCCTCCCCCAAACATAATTTCCTGGGCTGCTTCCCCTTTCAGTCTTCAGCATTACGTGGGCTATCAAAATACAACGAATCCACATTTCCTGCCGTATTTGGATTTCTCCCAACAGATTTTTCTCCACCACAACAAAGCATTTTACTGCGTGTTTTCCTTTCCGTCCATTGATATTTTTCTATATCTCATCACGCTCACATCTGAGAAGCTCCCAAATTACGCCTATCATCTTGGTTCGATTGCCTAGTTTCCGGGAGGTGCAAAATCACGTTCCATATCATATTTTTCACCAATTATGTCATCAGAAATTGCTATGATCTCTTCTCTCATTGTCCATCTGAAACTATTATCCACAAATCGTGTTTGCTCAGTTACTAGCCAACAAGGTGGAAATATTTTCGTCTGGTTCTAGCGAGGACGAAATATATAACAGCAGCGAGCTAAGAGAATAATGTTAGAGCCATAATCTAAAAACCTAATGACGAACACAGGACATTCACCTAATTCACTTTGATTAAGTTTGGCTTAACATCCCTACTCAACGTCCCCGTCATCAACTCCCTCCTCCTTGAGAAAGCCTCCTTACCTCGCGTAATTCTTCTCCTTACGTCCCTACTACTTTGACCGTATTGGTCCAAAACACTTCCGAGATATGTAAACTGTTCTACCTGCTCTATTTTTTCCCCGCCTATTTTAATATTTAGCTTAGCCTTTTTCTTTCTGGAAAATCGCATAACCTTTGTTCTGTTAATATTGATTCTCATCCCATATTTATCGCACTGAACCTCCAATTCACTCAGCAATGCTTGCAACCCCTTGGCTGACTGAGCAACTAATGCTTGGTCATCAGCAAACCTAACCGATTTTACGAATTCCCTTCCGACTTTCATTCCTACCTCCAGTTCTTCCCATGCCTCTTTAATCATTTCCTCCACATATACGTTGAACAGCACCGGTGACAATGGGCAACCCTGCTTTACCCCTCTTCCTAACACTGCCCATCCGAACTCTCCGTTCCCCACTCGCACCTGAGCAATCTGAGACATGTACAGGTTGCGGATTAGTCTCCTGTCCCTCCAATCCATTCCTATTTTCTGCAATACACGCATTAATTTTTCCCAATTCACTCTATCAAACGCTTTTTCGAAATCTACAAATCAGACAAAAACGTACTAATTGTATTCTATATTCCTCTCGATTAGTGATCTCATTACTGCAATGGCATCACGCGTACCTCTTCCTTTCCTAAACCCAAACTGATCATCCCCTAAGTAATCATTTACTCTCTATCCTTTTGTTGTTGATCCTGAGAATAACTTTAGCTGCATAAGATACTTAACTAATTGTTCTGTAATCATGTGTGTATATATATGTGTGTGTATATATGTGTGTGTGTATATATATATGAATGTATATACGTATATGTACAATGGTATTTTGCTGAATATACGTACCTCGCACTTCTACCCCAATTTGCAAAACTTTACGAGGGAGGCTTTAAGGCCATTTGTGGTTAATTTCGGTATATCAAAAGCTGGAGATATTTTGAGCAGTGCCGAAAAGTGTAGAATTGAGAAATTTTTATAATTGACCTCCCAGAGAGAATGAAAATTCGAAATTCCCATCATAACCAATGAAAAACGTCCATCAATGACTCAGTTTGTTCTCACCCTCTGCAACCTCACTTTGAAGGGAAATGACTGAGAACTTCGCGTATATATATACATATGTAGATATATATATATATATATATATATATATATATATGTATATATACACACACACACATATATATATATATATATATATATATATATCTCATCCTCTCTCTCTGATAAAAGCATGGACGGCGATAAGAAGTAGATGGAGAGAAAAGAAAAAATTTTCCTCCTCCAAAAGCGATTATATATGTATATGCGGATTTTATTCCGGAGCCTGAGGAAAATCGCATTCCTAGTTGGGGAAGATGAAGGAAGGAAAGGCTTGGAAAATCTCAGTTTCGCTTCCTCTTGCAAAATAATACCTAACCAACTTAAGGCGCGGAGCGATTCTCTCTCTCTCTTTCCCTCCTCCTACGTCCCTTGAACTTCCTCCCAGACAGCTTCTTCGTTCCGCTCACGCCCTTTCCTCAATTTCTCCAAGTGTTCACCATCTTCTTCCTCCTTCCCTCCCACGAAACCATTTCTTATTACGATCCCTCTCTCCATGCCCAATCGCCGTTCCATTCCTCTCCAACTTGCTCCGAGCACTCTCACCCACCCACAATCCCCGCTTCACCTCACTTTCTCGCTTCACTCGATTTTACCTATTCCACGCAAATTATGCACGGCGATGACTTTCGCCATTACTTCACTCGATCAATCTTCAATCTAGGGAATAGGATAAAGAAATCCAGACTCCGAGATGGAGCGGATGTTAATTGTGTCTCTTATATCTGGATACCCTCTACACTTGGCCAATCGGTGCCTCACGGTTCCCATACTTTATATTTAGCGAACTTTTATAATTAACGCAAAAATGTACATGTAAGCGTACAGACTTGCTACATTTCTTCAAGCAGGATTCGTCAAAGTTGAAATTAAATTCCTCTAGAATGTAAAAAGTGAATAAACTGAACAGTGCTGCTGACGGAAGATATCAACTAGCATTTAATTGGCATAATTATGGATTCCTAAGTTCAACTAGCATTGCATGCAGTATTACATGACATTTTTATTTCTATTGCAAACGATTATTATCGTCGATATAATTCAGCACTAGTAGTGAAATCCTAAAAACATCACAATGTTGGAAATCGTATTGTGATCACTAGTTATCATCAATTTTGATCAAATGGTATAGTACAGATGTAATTACCTTGATAAAATATGCATATGTATAATAAATTTATGCATATTTAGCATCTATATTGGCATCTACATTCATCATCATGTTAAATCACAAGGTACACAATAGAAATTCCAATAGCTTCATCAAATATGCTGCGTAGAGAGACTTGAAAAACTACTACCGTCTACCATATATCTTGCAAACCATTGTTTTAACCTTAACATTATCAAACACTGACTACCCCGTTTGAGGATCGGAGGGCAACTTGAGCTCAATAAGATTAAAAAATAACTGATATACAACAGTTTCTAATTTGAAGTTTCACATTATCCCTAAAACCATTTTTTTCTCAGTTCCCTATAAAGTTACGGCTATAATTTTGCAGTGAATATCGTTCATATATTAAAAAACTTAATAGTTTGAAAAATATAATCAACCAAAAATTCTGCATCCATGGAACTTCCATCCATGGAGACGTGTGAGATCGCAGGCGACAGTGGTATCGCTATATAAGCGTCATAATTCGAGTGGAGGACTTTTAACAGTTCTGTCTGATCCCAACTTGGAGGAAAGAACATCACCACCCTGAACGTGCAAATTTCACACGCCGTAATGTTGGATGAGAGCTGTGTTCTATCCTCACCTACCAAAGCAATGATCGAGTTCATTAATGTGAAGAGCGACATACTAAAACTCCCAATTTATGTATAGAGGATGGTGAAATGGGGAAGGAAGATTTCGAACTGGTTATTTTCAAAATGGGACACCTCCAGGGCGACGCGGTAGCGACGTACGGCCTTTTAAATTCGGAAGTACCTAGCTCAGAATCATTACAAAAAGCTCTAGATTGGCTTCCATGCCAGAATTACATGCATAAGAGACTCTTATGGTGCTATGGGCTCCTTTAGAGTTCCCAGCTGGCTGGGTGGACAAGAACGAACAACAGACCAGATGGAAAACCTAATGTGGATTAGGAAATTACGAAGAGTAGGGAAGGTCGGTTTACATTCCTCCGTCATCCGTGTACCCGAGCTAATTCACAACACGTGTGCCTACGCATTGCACCCCGCCCCCTTCAAAGGGCAGCACTCTAAACTTGAACTCAGGCGACCCAAGATTGGTCACTGCTCATAACACTAAGCTCACAAGTGTCTCTCAAAGGCCAACTGTTCCCTTTTTTCCTTTCTCGCGTCACGTAATCGTCCAGGTTAATCACGAACGGACTATTCCATCTTCTTGCCGTAGCCCTAACCGGTACTTCAGATAGCACACGGCAACATGGAGGAAGAATTAGGGCTAAGGGTAGTTGACAGGATCTCTATTTACTTACTACTTCAAGTAGGGTCGTCTAAGCGGCCATGACCTCGTTTTAGACATAATTTCGTTGCTAGTGTATGGGTCACTTAGCGGTGACGATAAGTGACCCATTTACTTTTAAGTTAAGGTTAAGTTTTTCCATCTCCTCTAGAAGGGACGCCTTGTTTTAATTAAAGGATTGTGGATTAACAAGAAGTGAGACGAATTTTGACGAAACGTCACTAATTATTACATAGCTCCTCAGGATAGCCAGTTATGTCAGAGCGTAAAACCAACAGGTGTAAGTTATAACGCCTCGCTTCAGCAAAATGAGAGTCTATTTAATCAGAGCTCGAAAAGCGGCACATGTTTTGTACTCCATCCTCCTCTCATTTAACATTTGAGTAATTACAAGTACTTATTCATCAAGGTGAATAAATACAAATAAATGACAAGTCAGAAGGAATACAACAACAATTACACACGAGAAAGATCTGATCGGTATAGTCACTACTGAAATATTTAAGTCAGTGTAAAGCTTCTGAAATGTCGAACGTCATCACCAGAATAACTTAACCTTTTCCATGAATTCATCACACAAGTAAACAATAGCAATCGATTCATTTAATATTTTCACCTTAAAATTGTTTACAGACGTGATCTTACTTCATTTGATTATTTTAATGATGATTAACGCATCACTTCTCTCGGGTTTTATCGTGCCAGCGACATCGATTTCCAGGGCCGACAAGTATAAGAAGGTCCTAGATTTCCAATGGCTATTCTGAGCTCGTCAACTGGCAAATTTTGTCAATTATTTTGAAGCACGCAACAATTTAAAAGCTGGGCGTTGGTTCATAAGCTTCTCATTTCATTTTACTACTTGATATACGTATACCCCAATCCACTACGGAAGCAAATGTGTATTGTTTAATTTAATTTCACATTGAGGCAATATAAAATCGGGCAGTAGCATTATTATTGCAGGAGAAAGGCATAACATTTCTAAAGCACATAGAGGTAACTTACTCTTAATTTTTAAGTAAACGTGTACCAATTTTAGTAGCTACATTCGCGTAATAACCGCGCGCAACATCGTCACGTATTCTATATCAATGAAAAATATAAGTGTAAGGTTTAATGAATATTACTTATAACTAAAATTCTTGTGGCATTTCATTGTAAAGTATATAATTTGAATTTAAATTCAACTTACCGCATTATAAGATATTATTTAAACCTGGGGCTTTGCAGAATCAAATATGGTCTAAAAAAATAAAATTCATATTTAACCACTGTTATCAGTCTTAAGCGGATAAAATAATACTTTGTAATTCCACAGATTTATTTCACAAACACACGACCCGGGTTTCGACGTACAACGTCATCTTCAGGTGGCCTGAAGATGACGTTGTACGTCGAAACCCGGGCCGTGTGTTTGTGAAATAAATCTGTGGAATTACAAAGTATTATTTTATCCGCTTAAGTATGAACCGATTCCATAAAATAACGCCTTAAACCATCGATTACACTGTTATCAGTATCAGTCTCCGTTAACAGATTACGTGCACATTACGTTTCCATTGCGATCCCTTATAGATCCATCTTTTCTCTTTAAATATTCTAGGTCTATCCAAAGAAAGTACTTCAGATTAAAACATAGCTCTTAACGATAAATGTCTAAAAAATAGATGGACAAAGTGAAGATGCAAATTGAGGTATCATTAACTGTAAATTAGCCGAAATTAGAAACATTATCACTGGTAGATAATGAAAATTAAATACAGATGCAAGAGGAATAAACTGAAGGTTATGTTGTTTACAATACTGATCCTACAGATTCGTAGCTTGATAAGTCTTATTTCATCGATTTTTGGAACGAAGTGTATTTAATAACCGGCACCATAACCTAGCGTTACGACTCCATTTACTTTCAAAGTACACATTATTTTTTTAATAATGCGACTGGTAAAATAAGTATAAATATTCTCTTCATGTATTCTCTGGAGAAACAAAAAGAAAATTCACAATTTTTCCTATAGTGTCTGCAAAAAATTCCAATAGGAAAAAATTAAAATGATTCTTTTATTATCTTTAATGAATGAACTACTCCAAATTTTATTCGTACATAAATTTAAAGCTCGATGACGTATTACTAAAAGTAAGAGCCTTCGTGAATTATTTATTATATAAGAGCCTCGTTAAATAATTTAATGCATCATGGTTGTAATACCACAAGTTACAATAAATATAGCATTTTATTTCACTGTATGCGACCACCAATTTAAACTTTATCTTCATATGGGAAATGATATAATAGCGACCTGTGAACAGTTTAGTTTAGCTAAGATTTTCTATTGATATTAATTATCTCAGGATGAATGAACTTCCTGTAGTATTCAAGAGCGTGTAATGCTCACCATTACCCCCATATGTATTACTTGTTTATTAAGGGTACCTTTGCAAAAATTTTCACTTTCTGGCTTGGACAAATATTAGATTAATTTCACAGAATGTATGCTTAGACATAATTCAAAATTGAACATTTATAGTAGTGGTCACGTGTTTGACGTCCTCCTAACAATCCCCCAACGCTCTTCATTTCTCTCTTTCTCTTCCTCCTTCTCGAATGCTATTCGATTGGCCATTTGATTTTTTGTTCAATAATAACACCCGTCAAATAAATGAGTAACAGAATAAAAATGCATTACTTTGTTTTATATATGTTTAAAAAATATCTGGAATGTAAACTTAGATTCCAATACATCTGGTATTTAAAAAAGTTTTTTTATTCCCAGGATTAAAATTCTGTATCAGAGGATAAAAGGAGACGGATAAGTGGCTGTTCTCGAGGGAAAGATGGAGAAAGAGGATAAACATATTCTTGAAAAACTCTTAGCTCTAATGACCAAATCTGATTAAAAAGACTGCGGATATTTCTTTGAAGGCTGAGATTAGACTAAATTTATGTGAAAGGTAGTAAATGAAATTTTCTGGAGTTCATATGCACTCTCTGAAAATCTCTAAACTTGTAATGGAGTGTGCCTAAGATATTAGGGGGCTAAAGGGAGTATTATTGCATAATTTAATTTATTGCGGTAATTTTTCATTACACATCAAGATCGTATTAATATGCCCCTGAGGTCATCACCTGGTAACCATAAATACGAAATATGGAAAAGCAAAATTATAAATGTCATCAGAAGAAAATAGAATTAATTCAAGTAATTGAGTGAAAAAGAAGTCTTTTTCGTTTTTCTGCTGCGCTAAGAGTTGTAAAAATTTTATAAAGAGTTTTAAAATAAACCAATCCTATTATGTAATTCAAATGGCCTAAAATTTGGTAAAGAAAAACACTAGTGATACCTACCTAAAATTTTCACGTCAAGCAAATCGCTAAATTTCTAAACAATTACGGCAAATGAATTAATGACTCATTTTCACATTCAATGAATTCTCAAGAAATTAATTATCCTCATTGCTGTAATTAAATTTTGAGTTAATGCATTCTCTGCGCCAAACAACAAACACTAATTATTATGAATTCTTAATTTGTAACATTCCCAAAAACGGAGGGAATATTACAATAAATGCTGTTTAGACCTCTATTATTGTAAAGGACCTAATTTCATGACAAAAATGAAGAAAAGTATTTTTTTATTAGCTGTGGGAGATAAAAGTTTAAACATAAAAAATAACTTATCTTAATTGTATTTGTTTTTGAAAAATAGCGTCTTTCCATTTAATGGGCAAAGTTATAACAGAATCCACTAGGAACGTTTAAATGGACAACAAACTATCCAGTTCACTTATTAATCTCGATAAAATAATGAGAAGTACGAAAAAGGTACCTGGGGAAATTGCAACTGAATCCCATGCAACAAACAACACCAAATAGTGTTAGGTTTATGCACTGCTATAGCACTGAGTGTGACAAAAATAACAAAAAATCGCTCATTTGAGTAACTGTAAGATCAGAAGAAATACATAAGAATTTAACTGGAATGACTTAATTTTAAAATCTCTTAGTCATGAAAAACATTAGTAACAGATTCCAAAGAAAATTATAGTTTAATTGGCAAAGTGAAAGTATCATAGATAACAGCTTTCAGGGTGGAACAGTACCTATAAATGTCAATGATTAAAACAATTTTAAAAGAAATAATGCACAAGAAAAACTTCAAAACAATATTAAAATTATTGACCAATTTGTTTTCCAATATGCCATAGCATAAGCATAACCGTATAAAAATGTAACAAGGTATCTTATGAGTTCCCTAAAAAAGAATAAAATGATTTAATGATATCAACGTATTTTTTAAATAAGGAAAAAAAGAATGAATGGGAAATTTTTTGCCAATAATGGTAAATCTAATCTGGGAGATATTGAAAAAAGTTTAACGCATGTGAATGAATGAACTATTTTTAGAAAAGTTCATGGTATCCAATACATAAAACGATATGCCTCCATATTTTCTGCCTACTTTGGATGCTCCCCTAACATCCCCTCTCCTCCACAACCATGCCTGGTAGCTCCTCATTTATTTTCCTTTCCGTCCATTTTACCCTTTCTACACAGGCCAGCAGGCTGAGTTCCGAGTGTAAAGGGTTAATTAACTAAGGCAGTTTCCCGTTGCCTTTCTCAATAGTGTTTTTATCTTGACACAAGCGCTCAAATGGACGCCCGTCTGTGGGCACATGCTTTTACAGTCGCCTCACAAATGGAGCAGGCGCTATAAAGATTATCAATCGTCTGGCTTCTACCCTTCGACCATGGATGACTCTACGAGGAGCAGCTACAGGGTGAAGCAGAATTAAAACCCTAGTTTCAAAAAATCACTGAAGACAGAGCAAATAAATTAGCGGAGTGGGAGTATGCGTTTAGCTGGGGGATACAACGCCATTTTTAGTAATTACCATGCAATGGTCTGTTAAGCATTGAGGCTTTGTCATAGAAACGTTCTTTGAGAAAAACTTTTAACTCCCCAATATGGAAGAGTATGGTGAGAAATATGGCACAGAAGCCTTTTGGTTTCAACAGTATGGTGCCATGAATCATACCGCTCGTCGTAACCGCCTAATCCTGCAAGAACAATTTCTCCGCTGCCTGATTTCCTTACGATGAACAGCCCATGTGATTTTCCATGTATGAATTTCACACTCCTTTGGCCTCAAAACGAGGTGAGCTCTACCCTCACCAATCGGAACCAACAATCAGGGCTGATTCTGCGGTTTGGTAATCGTTTTAGGTCCTTCCCAAGTGGAAAAATGAGGTTTTTTGTTTCGAATAGGGTAATAGGCAACTGGAAATATTTCCAGCGTGCAAAAATATAGAAATGTTAGCGATTAGGTATCCTAGGGGATACTTCGAAACAATGCAAAACATTTTTTTTTAAGTCTTCATCATTTACGACCCGAAGGAAGCGAAATACTCGCCCCGCCTTTGCTTTCACGCTTCGGGCCGAATCTATAGATTTTGTACAAAAAAACATCATTTCATCTCCGCCTTCAAATTCCCTCTTCCCCTAGGCTACGCGCTTGTGTGGAAGTTGGAAAAACACTGGACGAACCCCTAAGGTGCTAACGGATGAAAATAAAGAGTTTTTATTTCGCCCCAAGTGAGTCGCTCCAACTGTGTTCTCCCACCCGATCGAGACTACTAAAATTGCTGCAGCCGCGTTTTAGTCGTAGGTTACTTTTCTATTTACAGGTATTCCTGTATTCCTAGGAATTGAAAAGAGTGTGCAAATATGGTCACGGCTGGCTGTGACCAATCAGAATTCTCGCGAAACTTTCCATACAAAAGATTGAATTTTTTAACTTTTAATTTTGCATTGAATATACCAGATATATAGGCTTTACAATGAAAAATGAAGATGATAACTTCTGAAAAAGTAACTGGCATTTAATATTAATTATGCTTTAAGACAAACATAACTTTTACGTACAATTAATACTTGTGTGACGCATATGCAGTGAAATCTGTCTAAGGACAATTAAATCTGTATATACAAATATTATGCGCAGCAAGCGAAAACCTGTAAAGGCCGAAAACACTGGAATCTTATGATTGATAGTTTTTTTCTATTAAGTCCTCCCGAAACGCAGAACTTTTGAAATGCGGACGGAAAGCGCTTTCAAAGTACCTTGTACGATAACTAAGAGTCAATTGCATTTTAACTTTGTAAAAGCCTATAAAATAAAATCCTATAACATAAAATTTATCAAAAATCCATTGATATAAAAATTACAGAAAAGCTTTTATTTCGAGTTTTGGGTTTTTGTATATTTTATTGGCCGCTGCGGTAGTAAAGATCTTTTCCTTTTCATTTGTTTTCTCGACGGTTATTATTTTTAAAGAAAGTTAATTAATGAGAATAGCTACGCTCGTGATGTCCTGAAATTTTTCAGAGACAACCATTTCCATTGCTTCAAACTTTCTGATACGAAAAACGTGCACAACCAAAAAAAATCATATGGACCTCTGGAATTACTTTAGATTGATGCGTTTGTAGGTTATCCTCCGCATGTATTTAAAATTCCATCTTTTGGTCATTCAATTATCTCCCCATGTGTATGCGGATTGAATGTAAATTCAGGTAGTATTTGAGTAAGTAATAATCGATGGTATAAATTGTTTTATTTTCTAATACGTAAGTACTCGAAAAAACGACGGCAGCATGAGAATTTTGTTAACATGACATTGCTGATGAGAAGTCGATGGATACAAAAAATACGATGCACAAAAAGTCAAAATTGTGAAAGACAAATACCAACAAAGAAGACTAAATAAATTTCAAACTCCGAAAAGAAAGGATTCAATGAAATATATACCGCAATATCTATGATTATTTTTAGAGGACTAGATAGCATTAACTATGGGAGTATGTATATTTTCAATTTTTTTAATCCCTTTAAATTTAAATTTTTGTGATCTCTCGACCATAACATTTAGCCTCCCATCCATAACTTTCCATCACGCATCTTTTTTTACCGGTTTATTGATTATCCAGAGAAAACAGAGAAAATACAATGAAGGTCTTCATTCAAACGTTGGAAAAAAACATAGATATGAACGACTGGGCAATTATTGGTGAAATTTATCGCCTTATTCCGCTGAAGCAGGCATCTTTGACGAACACTAATAGAAACATCAGAAATTATTCCAGTTTCTTTCACAAAGTGCAAAATTTTGCTGAGTGAATAGTTTGCAAGACGGATGAGCTGTTTTTCGTTTGTGTGAAACAAATCAGAAGGATGATGATATTGAGATTGATGGAATGACTTATCGCTTAAGTTAGCAGCTAACTTTATTGTATTTGGTAGTAGAGATAGGGGCTTGACTTAGAATGAGACAGTTAAGAAGAATATACGGCAATTGCAAGGTAGTTTCTTATTGATTCCTCTGGGTTTCTATTAGAGTTTGTCTTTGCAGAGTTGATATCGTAGCTTCTTATTCTCTGATGCACGAATAAAAGTTAAAGGTGACATGAATGTTTCGGATGGTTTTAGAAGGGTCGTCTCAGGAAAAAGGCCATTTTGGAGGGAGGGAGGAGAGGGCCATTTGACAACACCCGGGTGGATGATGGCAGAGGAAAATTTTTGAGAGGAACATTTCCACAATGGAGGATACATTACTGAACTCTGAAATATAATCTAAGCATAATTTTATTCACTTGGATAAAGTGTAAAAAAGTTATTGTAAGAGCGTGCTCGATGAATGTTTTGGCTATTGGATGAAAGACGGGAAATGTTAGCGAAGGTCACGGGGACAATAAGAGGTGCTGAATGATGAACAGACCACTAATTGGTATTAGTCCTTAGACACAACAATAGTAGATCATATTAAAAAGGTAAATTGTGAAAAAGGATCAGAAATCTGAGCGCCAATCATCTAAGAACGCAATATATATTCAAGAGCACAACTAGCATAAGGTGCAATGGTTAAAATAGTATGTCGAAAATGGACAGGCGTAATTCAATGAAAGTATACGTGGAATTACTAACCTGGCTGAATAAAATTGATACCTCTTGAGATATGTAAAATAATTGAGAATGCACGGAAATAAATCGAATTGAAGAAACGGAAAGTGAAGTAAATGAAAGAATTGGCTTTTTAGGAGATGAGTAGAAATGGTAAAAGGATATGAGGACAAAGGGGTAAATGCAATAAAGAACCTGATTGTTAAAACTTCCTGAAATAAAATAGGAATGCCATAGAGAGTTTTGAAGGAGGTATTTAGAGGATTTTTATAATAACGTTGTGCAATATAACAGGAAATAAAATGCATTGTATAGTGAAAATAACAACAAGAAAATTTGCATGACTAAAAATACAATTTTAATCGCAGGATTTTGCACATTTAGAAGCGGTGGGTGGACATAATATGTACGATGACGTGCAGAAGTGCATTGGTAGGGTAGATAGAGGGAGATACTTCATACTCATTCGTGGAAAAGCTCTCGTTTTTCTACTTTTTTGCATCAAAAGAAAGGAGATATGCAACAATGGTAGCCTTATACAAAAAGAAGGGAATTAGGATAGAATATAGGAATTATGGGACAATTACTTTTTTGAGTAACCGGTTACACTGTTCATTTACATATACACAATATTTGAGAGATGGCTAAGGCCGATGCTTTTTGCAGTTCTATTATTATGAAAAGGAAGTAAGAAAGAACTTTGCGTTTCCACAGAATACAAATTTTATTGACGACTAGTTTGTCTATATTGTAACGCATCAGGGCTGTAGCATCACCTATTCTATGGAAATGTATAGTTATTTGTTATTTCCTTTTCATACATACAATTCCTCAAAATCCGCAGCAAAAGCGAGAGGCGGTTATGGGGAACCAGTTATACATGCAGAAATACTAGAATTTATATTAATTTAAATATATTAGCTCATATACAAAATACACGTGCAAAATCTAATTTAGACATATGCCTATATACACTATGAAATAACAGTTGCGTTTCGCTTATTCATTAACTTTTAGTATTTATGTCGATTTATTCGGTAGCTTTGGTTCGATAGAGTGCTGAATCGGAGTGTCCGACTAAGTGTTGATATAATCCCATGGTTGAATCGCTTCCTACAGGTAGTTTGACATATTGTAAATTTGGTTTATATGATAAGTTGGTCACCTACTTGATTTTATTACGTCTAACCCTTCCCATGCCTCTTAACCGTTTCCTCCTCGTTATGCATAGAAAATCATGGATGATACATTCTCAATGTTTTTCATGTCATGGTTCAATTTAGCCATCAGTGGAGAAAAGGTTTACCCTCTGGTAAACCCTTCGGTTGCTGAAATTATTTTCCATTGAATATGAAACAATTTTGTGAGACACGCTTTCAATTTTGGGGCTACAAGGGGAAGCCTGCACTAACAACTCGACTAATCGTTCCTCTCTCACCAATCAATTTCTGTCTCCCCCGCCACCCCTATTCCACGATCCTCCCCACCAATGAACCGTCAATGCAACCTGCCCCATCCACGTGATACATTGGAATTGACATTTTATGTACGATTATGTACATCTGAAGTTGATTAGTTTGAAGCTGATGCGTGCTATTGAAGGATTTTAAAGTAAAAATGCCAAGTTTTTCCCTGATTGAAAGCCATGAATCGTTTCCACAAAATTCCTTCCTAAAAATTATGAGTTCGTTCTATTATGCCTTTTAATGACCAGTGTGCCCAATTTGCAATATGTCACGTTGTATTCATTCCTCAACTCATTTGTCCTATTTTTTGCGATAAAATTTTATTAATTTCTTTCCATTGGAAAAGGAGTATACTTTTCACCACATCCAATCCCTTCATTTTTGCTGCTTCAGATGTTTTTATTTGCACGAAAAACTACGAGCATAACTCCCTTTCTTCTACTAGAATCGTACTCGTACAACATACTTTTTTTGCAGCATTGTCTCCCCTTTTAAGGTCTTCATCTGCTTCACCATTTTTCGAAAACAAGATATACATAAATATCACCTTATTTTATTTTTTCAGCGTTCACCCTCAGTGGGCAATATCTCCTTACAGCCTTCTTATCAAACACGGCTACTTGCGATTCGAACGCATTTATCATCAATTTCATCTCTCTTTACCCCAACAAATCATCTTGGGCCCCTTGAGGTTCAACTTACATCTAAACCACCACTACTGCAACGATAGCGTATAAAATGAAGAGCAAATTTCACGTTTCAAAATGTTACCTTATCCATGTCCCTATCATTCTACAATGATCCATAAAAAATTGAGCCGCCATGGAGAAGTTTTACTCCCAAGGTTATTTCAAACCAGTCACTACGGTTCACTTTCGTTTTCACGGTTTCTTTACTACTTTCATAGATAGGTTGTTAAGGTATAATAAGTGTTTATTCATTCCATATTACGGTTGCTCATACCGAAAGCAAAGTCTTTTCTTGCCGAAAGATGAAACCGTTTCCTCGATTGGCGGCTCGGTCGACTTCAAGGACATCTGCCAACCAAATATTATCCCACGCATTGAAGAGACCTCTCCGCAGTTCAACTCTCGCCAAATGGCACATTACAACGACGTCCGTGCAATCCGACCGAAACACAGGATTCGATTACGTTTCTCGCTCCCCCCGCCCCTCTCCCTCGGTGAATTCGCTCCAGATTCATCAGCGTCGGCAGGGACTCGGACCCCCTTCTTCTTGGTTCGCCCCTAACTCCACACTTCCTCCTTCTACAGGGTCGCGCACGGTGAGAGTGCAAGAGAATAATTGCCGCGGAATGGAATGGAGGCTGGAAGAGAGAGAGAGTACAGGGAGGGGAAAGAGTTTCCTGCGGGCGGCAGTAAAAGGTTGAGAGAGAGGCCAGGAGTGAGTAAGAGGAAGGGAGTCGAGGGCGAATAAGGGAGAGAGGGACACCTGCTAGCAACTCCCACGCTTGGATTAATCCTTTCAAGAGCTCAGAACTCCCATCACACCTTTACCCGACCGAGGAACCCCCGCACCTTCCTCGAAAGCGGCCATGAGCCCCAGATCCCATATCCCCCTCTTCCCCTCTCGCCCGTCCTCGGAAAGATATCTTCAAAGCATTCAATCCACCACCTCCCTTCAGGCTCGTAGTTTTCAAGGACTCCTTGGCTAAATGAGTGGGGAAGGAACGAATGGTGACTGGCGGAGGACGTATCTAGGGATTGGAGAGCGAGGGTGGGAGCCGACGCCCACATGACGTGAAATATCCTAATATTTTCGTTCTTTTCCGTCATACTATTCTTAGGTAATCTACTGGTTAAGGTAGGATTTTGGATGGACACAACTATCTAATAAATATTTTGTAACTGCAAACAAAATCCAATACATCAGGTATCTCTTCATCTCTGTGTAGTTCCTTCCTCCCTTCATCCCGTCCAACATCCCTATTCTGTTCCTGCCCTTTCCTCGTTTACCTAACATTCTCCCCTCTCTTCCGTCATACATGTGTTAAAAATAAAATGATACACACGTCTTATTCAGGCAATGTTTTAGAGGAAAAGGGAGCGTACTAGGTGCGCACTAACTAAAATTATTTGGAGGAGAATTACATTGACGAAAGAATGAATTACAAGAAGACGAGAATTTTTGACAGGCACAGTAAAAATGGTAATATAGAGAGTATCGTTCCATGAGAGTAAAAACTTTTTTTTGAAACAAGAAAATGAGACTAGTTTGAAGACTTTTGAGAAATAGATGGGGCTAAAAATGGGGAAAATGAACTGGACAGAAAGAAAGACAAACGCTGAAGTTTTAAATATGGAGGGCGAAGAGGGAAAGTTGCCAAGCGAAATGCAAAAACGGAAGAAAAGTCGGGGGCGGCGGAAATATTGAGAGGTTGTGGGGTTTTGAAGGCCATGATAGGAGTGAAAACATTGGGTTACGCAGGGTGGAGGAAGGAAGAAAGTAAGAGAACAAGAAAATTTTGGATAGCATGAAAGATGCCAGGTGGTGCAAGTAAAAGTAACGCTGAAAGAAAAAGGAAATACTATATGGTACATGTAGCACAAAGGAATTTTCATGATGAGTAGATAATAGTCTTTACATCTACATCTACATAAATACCATGCGAGCCATCAAAAAGGTGTGTGGCAGGGGGTGTAGCACCATGAGGGAAGGGTAAGGGTTGAGGGGGTTGGGGGTTAGGTGAGGAAAGGTGGGGGGAGAGCTTTATGGGCGATCCACAGCATATCTTACGCGGTAGAACACGATGAATAAATAAAATAGTTTTATATTACGTTTAGGCATGCATAAATTGAATTAAGCTACCGTTATGATAGATAAGGATGGATAATAATTTCTGATCGTTATAATATGATTAAAAGATTAAGAATTACGTTAGGCATAGGAGATTTCACAACGAGGAAGAAATTGATGACAGGGACGTTGAGAATTGATATTAGCAAAAGATTATCAAAAACTTTGATAAAAAGTGTGATTTCTATCGTGGAAGAAACAGTCACTGAAGCAAGATGATAGTCGTAGATAGAGTTTTTGAAAGAATGGCATAGTTGAAAGGAAGGAAAGAAAATCCAACAAAGAAACACTAGGTACCTTGGATGAGGAAGGAGAGGATTGTTGGGAGAAATCCATTACAGTCAGGTAAGATGGGTGCAGAGGTCTATGATAGGAGATGAGCAAAGATAAGAGATCAGCAAACCTAACCGATTTTACGCATTCCCCTCCGACTTTCATTCCTACCTCCAGTTCTCCCCATGCCTCTTTAATCATTTCCTCCACATATACGTTGAACAGCACCGGTGGCAATGGGCAACCCTGCCTTACACCTCTTCCTAACATTGCCCATGCGGACTCTCCGTTCCCCACTCGCACCTGTGCAGTCTGAGACTGTACAGATTGCGGATCAGTCTTCTGTCCTTCCAATTCATTCCTATTTTCTGAAATACACGCATTAGTTTTTCCCAATTCACTCTGTCGAACTCCTTTTCGTAATCTACGAAACAGGCAAACAATTTCCTGATTGTATTCTATATTCCTTTCGATTAGTGATCTCTGTAGGCCTAGCGTGTGCCTCTCCCCTTCCTAAACTCAAATTGATTATGCCGTAAGTAATAATTTCCCCTACTGTCTATCTTGGGAATAATAAGCGAGGTGGTTTCCTGTTGTCTTTCTCAACAGTACTTTAACGTGACACCATCACTCAATGGCTGCCCCATTGGGGTCACACACCTTTGCAGCCGTCTCACTGAGGAACAGACCCTGCGTGGACTACCTTTTGTCCGGCTCATAGCCTTAGACCTATCTGGCATGTATGACTTTACCAAGAGGTAATTATAAATGCCCTCTCCAGCACAGCACTACGGGTCATCGGAACGCACTTGTCCTTCCACCACGCTAATGTTGGTATACATGGGAGGGCTAGGCAATATAGGGATGTTAATTTTGAGTCTTTCCGAAACCAATATTAATTAAACTGTGGACTGCCAAATGATAATAATTTCATGACAAATGGACGATTTGCTAGATCTCTAATTTAGCTCGAATGGATAACTGCGCGATCATAGTCATTTGGGGTCTGCGTTATTCCTCCTTTGTTTATTGAATGTTGTCCCATTTTGCCGGTTATTTATCGAAGCTCGTTTAGGACCCTTTTTAGAAAATGATTCCTCCCGTAGAAATATGTACGAGGGACTACTTAGAATTAATACGGACGCTTCTTTTTGCTGGGAAATGAAGATCGAAGCGAATTATAATTGAGTTTATCCATCCTCAATTTTTTATTTAAAATATTCATAAATGGGGTATTACCAGCTACGTAGATGTGGCATATCTCTTACCTCTGGAAGGCTTCATGTGATTCAATGCAAAGTTCAGAACGATGACTACGGATGAAATAATGGGGGACAATAAAGTTATCATCTCTTCGGGGGAACGGTTAAAACAGTTACCAATTAAAGTTCGTACCTGATATTCTTTATTTTTTTAATTAATAAGGTACGGTATGCATTTATATTCCATGAAAGTATCTCTGACCTGGTCACGTACATGTTTCAACTACTTTCGTCCACTTTCTAAATATTAAAAATAAAATTAATCATCCGTTATATACTGTATTACGTGTTAGAAGTTAGATACAGCATTATATTACTGGAATAATGAATCAAGATGGATATTAATATTTGATTGTCAAATATAGATTTTCACGGGTCTTTAACTTCAATGGAGGTAAAATTCGCTTCTTTGAAAGAAATTGATGTAAGATTAAGGTAAATATTAACACTGCCGTTGTTTTATCATCAAAATATCATATACCGCATGATTGCAAATAAATATACTCTCCCTTATTTTAGTTCAAATTGTTTACCTTTTTTTCAATATAAACAACAAGTAATATGTTGAGCTTATTTTAATTGGTGGCAAAATATTTCACAAGTTAAATTTTTCAAGAAGAAATGCCTTACGTGAAAACCTAATACCGGTTATTGCATATTTTATTGCATTAATGTAACCATAAAAGAACAAGTTATTCATATAATTAGTCTCCAGACATCTGGGATGTATTTATCAATATTAATGAACGTTTGTGAACGATAACAGTAACCCAAAAGAGTCATCCTGTAAATGCCAAATTTAAGGAAGAATTATGCAAAATATAGCTTCAGTAGCCCATTTTTTAATCACACTAGTCAATTAAATTACTTCTGACATGCCTGAAAACCCAAAAGGATGTGTGGCATGGGTTGCTTGAGATCCAGCCTCTATATAAAAATATGAACTTATACATGAATATCGACAAATATTCACACATAAATAATCAAACGCTGGTTTCTATACACGGAATATTTCGCTTGTCTTGTTAGCGCCATCTTCTTCGAATCTACAACTCCTACTAAGCAACTCGTCTTGCATGAGTAAAGTAGTATTTTGCGCAACGATAATATACAGCATGCAAAGCTATTTGTAGAAATTGTTTACTTCGTTTCAATTATATAAGTCATCCTTTCATCACTAGCAAAGAAGTAGCAGGTCTTGGAAACTTAGTAAAGTATGGTTATGTTGTAAATTTCCTGTCCATTTCTTTTTAATAACTCCCAATGTTATTTCTGTAGATTGTAATAATAAATCAAAATAACCTCAATGAATGTTTTGTATATTAATTTTAATGATTTGCATTATGCATAAATAATCAAAATATATGTTCCAAACTTTGAACTCATTTTTCCACCATTGAACCAGTTACATACTATAGTTTTTAAACCTAGCATTTTTTGGAATTACAAATTTTACTCATCGTAAGCATGAATTAAACATTGTTCATTAAACTTTTTTTGGATTATTTAGCATTGCCATTTATTTTTCATTCACTAACGACAACCACTCTTGAATTAAGTCCAGGGCCCCGAATTAGTTTGAGCCAAATTACAATCCAGCTTGAAAAGAAGCTAACTCCCTCTAGGCTTTCTCACGTCCTCCCGCTCAGAACCGTCCCAATCGCCCAAAGAAGCACCCTACTCAAATGGCATCCCCCTCCGTCCTTTTAAGTTCTTACACCTCGCCCCCCATTCCTCTCATCCACGCCCTTTCTCCTCCCCGTACAACCCTCAACTCCAGACACCTTCACGAATGCCATCACACCTCCCACGCCTTTTCTTGCTACTTCGCTGGAATCATCCGTTCTCCTCCCCCGCGGGCGTTCCCGAGATTAGCCGCTGCAGCATTTTGGACGAGGGCAACGCCCCTCATAATGCTGCTCACTGGCCTTCAGAGGCGGTTTGAGAGTTGTAAGTGGAAGCGGGAACCAGACGTTTACGCCCGTCTTAACTTTTAGCCAATAAATGTAATGGTGAAAAGGTGGAGCGAGGAGTAGGAATGGTGAAACATCGCAGTTGTTTCATTTAGTACTCGAGAGAACAGTACTTATATTCGCACGTACACAGACAAACATATACGATCGTCGCAATCCCCAGTGACCATTGAGCTAGTTTTAATATTATTAATGATGATGCTATGGGGTTGTCACAGCCTTTAAGGCTCATCAGAAGTCTGATTTTTTTTCCGATTTTTCACTATTTCCACGGACTATTAAAATTCTGTATAATATATGCCATCAAATGAGGAAATACTAGAAATGGTGGGGGAGGAGAGGGGTTTGTTGAGAGAAATCCTATGGAGGCAGGAAAAATGGATGAAAGGCCTATTGAGCGGTAGTGGAATGTTGAAGAGGGTAATAGAGGGGAGAATGTTGGGCAAACGAGGAAAGGGCAGGAAGAGGATAGGGATGTTGGACGGGATGAAGGGAGGAAAGAAGTACACCGAGATGAAGAGGGACCTGATACAGATTAGTTTGCTAGGTGGGGAGTCAAAATGTTTATTTGATAGTTGTGTCCATCCAAAAACCTACCTTAAACGGTAGATTACCTAATAATAATATGCCATCGTTAGAAAAATTTCAGGTATGCTCTTTGACTGCTATCCGAGTAAATGAAAAAACAAATATTTCAAAGATAATGAAAGATTAAAAGGGAAAAACAAAAGGCATGAAGACGTTTTCCATTTGGAGGTGTTTGGCAATGTCAGACCATTTGCAGAATTGGTGTTTAACTATTGATGTATTAAGGTAGTTCACCATTTTAGGTGAGTAATGACCAAGTGTGGAGAGGTTACATAGAGAGTATAATACCATGCAAGGCTTCATTCAAACGGAATATCAGATATGGCAAATGGTGTGAAAAAGTGGAGACTGGCAATAAATTACTTCAATAAGCCCGGTAGACACCAATCATTATTCCCATGAATGAGGTGGGTTAGTCTTATATTTGGCATATATTTATGAACTTAATTAATTAAAGCAGCCTCTTGATAGCAATCTGGACCGGTCGATTAATTATTTTCTGAGCAAGAAAGCCAATCCTGACACATCGACTCGCTGCAATTTGCAAAGATCCATAAATAAATGACTCCATTTGTATTCACTCCGTCCAAATCACATGGCATAAAAGGTATAACTTATTCCAAGTGGTATATGTGAATTCCAACGATTCCAATGTACCTACCTCCCTAATGTCGAGAATTCGTAATTTTCGACTATAACGTCGAGTATAAGTTTTCCATTCCAATGCAGTTGTTCTCCTTGAGCGGCTCCGTACGCTCATATATTTTAGCCCATTTGCCAAATCGTTCGTCGAATTTCACTTTTCATCCTTATCTATCCGAAAGCAATTTTGCTACTGATGTTTTTACAGACGTCATCTCTTCTCTCAACTTATGAGTATCACGTGCGACTGCGAGAGAATGGCAAGAAATTTCCAATTTATAATGTACCCTTTATCAGTCCACTCCAGTGGTTCATTGCTTTAAATGGGCGCATGGGCCGAAAAATCGATTGCTTCAATCGAATATGAGATCAACTCTCAAATAAAGATAAAAATATGAATGGAATTTTGAAACGCAGCAAGTAGAATTTCATTTATAAAAAGGTCACCCAACAACATTTCCTCAATTTGCCACTACCATTAATACTTTTTCCGATTGACCGCATAACTTTATATGCCTATAAAACACCATCCAAAACATGTCACTAGTGGGATCGCATAATTGCTAAATACATGAATTGATCAGAGGGTATGGATTCGGCCTGTAAGGTTTGAGTGACGTTTTTGGATATTGTTTAAATTATTAATATTATTTATAACTATGAGATATCAAAATATTGCACACATCACCCGGACAAAAGAGTTTACCCTTTGACTTCCAATTTAAATACCTAATTCCAGGTATTAACATAAACCTTCCCGCAAAGTTACGTCGATATTAATAGCGAATAATATCCTTGGATGATTCCTTATTTTGAATAATGAGTACTGAGTCAGTATATCAGGAAAAGTTTCACGTTGTTACATAAGAAACATGTTTATCTGTCTGATTTGAACTGAGTTCATTGAGTAATACGACAGTAAAAACAGACGGTTAGTTTCTTTTTTGTAGGTTCCACCAGGTTGATTCGCTAAACTCAGTTTTTCTTCAAGGTTCCTCCGGAAAGACTTGACTTCATCTGACAACAGACTAAACAAAGGCAGCCATCCTTCAAAAGCCATAACTTCGATCTGAAGACACTGATTGGAATCCCAATGAAACAATAGATAAAGCCTACGCATGCCATGTGGACAAGGAAATAATTTAGACATGAATAGTTACTTGTTCGTTAAAATGGTATTATCTATTCCAGTTTCACCATTCTGCTTACTTTGAAATAAAGAGCCAAATCAATGTTCTCCTCCTTACGAGTTTTTTCTTTTTGTATATCTAAAAGTTGGCCAATGTTGGTTAAAAGCACTTCCATTACTTCTTACTAACAGTTAGTACTGACGAAAATACTGACATTTTCTTCGCTCAAATTTTTAGAGGTTTATGTCTTGTAGTATTCCTAAGTAAGTTGGAATTAGCAAGTTACAAGATTCCAGAATAATGATATTTATTTTCAAGCTGTGATTTCGGTCTATTTATAGGAAAAATGGCTAATATTTATGTGCGTTCCACGAATGTCCTATTTATCTTAGCTCTACGAGAAAATCAATAGTTTCTGATTCCTAGTTTTGTAGGGAAACGCGTGTTTCAAGGAGAAAATTTTGCCTTTCCAGATTTTTTCACGAGACAATGATGATGTGTTTCTTTTCCGCTTTGAATTTTTTCCCTCATCGCGGAAAATAAACAGACTTTTCTCTGCAGTGTATTTTAGAGCACGATATTAATAAAGGAGAGCTATCAGAAGATAGAAACTAAGTACCTAGTATGTCATTGTTCCTTCTTCCGGCAGGGTTTTTTTCAGAAAACAAATTTTATTTGCACACAATTCTATCTTCCTTTATCTACTAAATTTAAACTTAAACCTAGTGTACATTTTCCCCATAAAGGAGGATATCTTCGATCCGATTGTTGATAAATCAAGGAAAATAAATGAATAAGTACCAGGCATGATGAAGAGAAGAGAGTATTGCTGGGAGATTCAAAAGAGGCAGGAAAAGTGGATGCACAGTGTTTTGATTGGCGATGGAATGTTAAAGACTGTAAGAGAGGGAAAATTTATGCAGGCGGGGGAGAAAATAGACATGTTGAACGGAATCAAGTGGGAAGAAAAATAGTATATTGTAGCTCAGGGAGTCAGGTTTAGTCGAGGTTTAGATATGTGGCAATAGGCAGCCTGTGTCCTGCCAAAACCTACCCTTCAACGCTGCCCAACCATAAATAAAACGGCGACCCAGGCATTACAACATTATCCCTTCTGAACCACCCACAGTATCTTCCCACATGGACCGCGACTCCCACGCTCGCATCTTGCCGCACCCCTTTTCGCTATCCCCCCACCCCATATCGTGCCAAACCGCGATCCCGACCGCACCTTCCTTCCCTCAATCCCTCACCCATCACAAGAGCCCAAACCCACCTACCCCTTCCTCCAGGGCGCCAATTCCCGTCGGCACCGCCGGAACAAACGTCCCGCCGCCGACCCGAACATTGGCCCCGCGGTCACGCCGCAGCGTTCAACCGCGGGCGACCGCGCCCGGCCCAGCAGGGGTCGGCAGGGAACCGGTGCGAAGGACGGGCTCGGGCGGCAAACGTCTGAGGAAGCCATGGGTGACCGATGTTGATGAAACGTGGGCAGACGTCCCCGAGGGTCGAATGATAATTATGGCATCTGAAACGAAGTTCTCAGTTCGAGTTGGTGAGGTGGTCAAATGAGGGTTATCTTTCCTATATTGGCAATTCGATAGAAATTGCGACCAATATCGTCAAACATTTAATCTCCCTGCCGAGGAGAAGACGAATGTTGAATGAGGGTATGTGATAACGATGTACGCCGTTTTCCACGAAATACTCAAAGTAGGTTCCATTGCGTTCCCTTTTTAGGATCACACGAAAAATTAGAAGAATCAGGACCAATGTCCACGGAAGTTGCCAGCGCATACAGGATTGCACCCAAAAGTGGTAGGACTGATTTTTTTTACAAGAATTTTATTGACGATTGATATTAATTGATTTAAAACTTCACGGAATAACGTTGCTCTAATTCAGATTCATTTTGTTTTTCGACGCGGACAAAAAACTTGCTTCACTAAAAACGGTGTCCTCACTCAACGACATCCCGCAGGCGACTGAGGTTAGTGTCGGTCTGTTGTTAAGAGCCCCCTCCACCTTACCCTGCCAGGCAGACCCCCCTCCACCGCTCCGTTCGCGCCAGAGAAAATCAGTCCTACCACTTTTGGGTGTGACCCTGTATGTCGTAGTGTAATCAGGTGAAATAATTAATCGAAGTTGGTCTATAGTATGTGGTCAGAATGATTAAAATAGGAAGGACATCAGAAGAACAATTACGTCAGGCAAAGAAACTTTTCCAGGACGGAGGGAGTTGACAACACTGAAACTGAGTAAGGATGTTAAGAAAAGAGTAGTGTAAACTTTGGTAGGGTGCGTAGTTTTGTGCGACGCGGACACATGGTCGTTAAAGCAAGATACTAGGCGTAGACTGGAGGCTTTTGATATGCGGGTTTGGAAAAGGATGAAATATTTTAAATCGACGGGAAGGAAAACCAACGAAGAACGCATGACGAGAGAGGAAAGAGGGCTTTTGGAAGAAATCCAAAGAGGGCAAAAAATATAGATTCAGAGCATTTTGATTTTCAGTGGGATGTTGAATAATGAGATAGAGGGGAAAATGTTACACCAACGAGGAAGGAGAGAGAGAAGGAATAGGCCTCCTGTAACGGCAAGATGGAAGATAAAGCATTGCGAAATTGGAGAAGTGTTTATTGTTGTGTCGGGTGCAGCGCTGTGTTTTGTTGGGATAGTTTAACGAATAAACCGTTTTTGAGTCTCTGTCCATCCAAATCCTACCTTAAATTATAGATATCTAACTATCAATTACAACTAACAGGGATGCCAAAAAAAATTTGTATAAAAAAGAAAAAATGTATAATAATTATTTAAAGGTAACAGTGATAGAAAATATATAGGATACACTCTGTGGCATTCAAAGCCTGCCGTTTAACCACTATTTATGGTCTTGATCAAAATTAGAACATTACAACGCAGTATCAATGTCGCTAAAGAAATAAAACCTTCGGGGCTAACCTGTTGAATGTGCTGCTAGCCAAAAAACTGCTTCGACAAAAAAGTCTAAACTGTACTTAAAATAGTTTTTTATGTTTGTTGTGTACAATGTAACCTGTGATATGCATTTCACGAGCACTATCACCACGTAATAGTTTCTGCTTTAAAATACTCATTTGAATATATAATAGTTATACTATAATTATATATTAATAATTATTAATATAATATTCACATATCATCATGTAGAAGATTTTTTTACGTAAGTAACAACATATCTATATCTTGAAAACTATAGCTGATAGGAAAAAAATCGTGTCATAATTGGATTCAGCACACCAATTATTCTTTAAATCAACATTAAAAGCTCCGGCACCAAAACCACTGTTGGCCTGTGTAATAGCTAACGGGTAACGGATGAGATGATTGCAAAGATGGATGAGAGAAGAAGATGGAAAAATGTAAACACAGAGTTAGGCAAAATGAAGTACAAAGAGTTGAACAATAAATTGAAAAGGGCCAAAAATAAAACAATAGAAGAATAGTGGAAAGCGCAACACGAGGATATGGAAAGTTTACAGAAGAAGGGTGAAATTGGTGCGCTATACAGCAAGGTTAAGTTATTATCGGGAAGTAAGAAGGCAAGATCTGTGCTAACAGTTAAAGATAAGTGGGGTAAGATAATAGTTGAGCCAGAAAATATCCAAAAGAGATGGAAGGAATATATAGAAACACTGTATGGTAAAGAACTTAGGCCGACAAGGTTAGACATAGAAAAGGAACATGACGTAGAAGAAGATAGCTTAGGTCCAGGCATACTCGACGATGAAACAGAAAGGGCATTAAGGAGACGAAAGCAAATATATAAATGACAAAAAATAAGGAGATGAAATATATAAATGACAAAATGGCAAAAATAAGGAGATGAAAGAAAAATAAGGCCGTGGGGGTGGACAACATGCCTGTAGAACTGTTGAAATGTTTAGGAAAATGTGGGAAGGCCCTATATGGACTGATTCGTAGAATCTATGAGGCAGGAATCTGGCCGGAAGATTTTGTGAGATCAGTGTTAGTTCCTATTCCAAAAAAGGCAAAGGCTACATCATTTGAGGATTACAAAATACTAAGTTTGATATCCCACGCAGCTAAAGTTATACTCAGGATCATCAACAAAAGGATAGAGAATAAGGCAAATGATTATTTAGGGGATGATCAGTTTGGGTTTAGGAAGGGAAGAGGTACGCGTGATGCCATTGCAGTAATGAGATCACTAATCGAGAGGAATATAGAATACAATTAGTACGTACGTTTTTCCTGCATTGTAGATTTCGAAAAAGCGTTTGATAGAGTGAATTAGGAAAAATTAATGCGTGTATTGCAGAAAATAGGAATGGATTGGAGGAACAGGAGACTGATCCGCAACCTGTACATGTCTCAGACTGCTTAGGTGCGAGTGGGGGACGGAGAGTCCGTATGGGTAGTGTTAGGAAGAGGTGTAAGGGATGGTTGCCCATTGTCACCAGTGCTGTTCAACGTACAGGGTTCGTCCGGAAGATAAATGTACTGAGCTCAGATTTAAAAAAAATTATTACACTTTTACATATCTTAAGCTAATATTCCTCAAAATAGGACCCTTGTGAGTCGATAAACTTGTTTCAGCGGCGTTTCCATTCCTGAAACGCTCCCGCGAAGGCATCATCGGGAACCTCTCGAAGACACGTCGTCACGGCCTCTTTGACGGCGTCCAAAGTCCCGTATCGCGTTCCATTCAAACTCCTCTTTATCTTCGGGAACAAAAACGTTCTCTAAAAAATGTGGATCATTTTTGCAGTGATCCGCAAGTTGTGTCGCGATTTCCAAACGATTGAGTCTTTGATCATTATTGAGCACTTTAGGCACCAACTTTGCACAAATTTTTCGCATCTGTAATTGGTCCCTAATAATCTCGTGCACTATTTTTTGGCACATTACACTCCTCTGCTATCATCCGAACATTAAGACGATGATCAGAGTTCAGTACATCGCGAACTTTTCGCACATTTTCGTCGGTGAGTGTCGTTGATGGGCGTCCAGGCTGTGGTTCGTCATCGACCTCTTCTCTGCCCTCCACGAACATCTTGTGCCACCAAAAGATCATGTTTCTGGACATGGCTGACTCCCCGTAAGCCTTGTTAATCATACCGACAGTTTCAGTAGACGATTTCCAAGCTTTACCGCAAATTTGATGGAATAACGCTGCTCCAAAAACTTCGGCATCGCGTTCCGTAAAATGGGTCGAACGTGGAGGTTCGCGTTAACAGAGCTCCTCACTACACCACAGCTCAGAGCCGACTGTCTTTTTCAGCGTCACTTGCCAACATACCCCCCTCCAATCGCAGCCCATCAGAGCGGTGCTGGGCGTGCCTGGAGCGGCGGAAAAAAATCAGTACACTTATTTTTCGGACGAACCCTGTATATGCGGAGGATATGATTAAAGAGGCATGGGAAGAACTGGAGGTAGGAATGAAAGTCGGAGGGGAATTCGTAAAATCGGTTAGATTTGCTGATGACCAAGCATTAGTTGCTCAGTCAGCCAAGGGGTTGCAAGCATTGCTGAGTGAATTGGAGGTTCAGTGCGATAGGTATGGGATGAGAATCAATATTAATAAAACAAAGGTTATGCGATTTTCCAGAAAGAAAAAGGCTAACCTTAATGTTAAAATAGGGGGGGGGAAATAGAGTAGGTAGAACAGTTTACGTAGCTCGGAAGTGTTTTGGACCAATACGGCCAAAGTAGTAGGGACGTAAGGAGAAGAATTGCGCTAGGCAAGGAGGCTTTCTCAAGGAGGAGGGAGTTGATGACGGGGACGTAAAGTTGAGTAGGGAGGTTAAGAAAAGACTCGTAAAAACTCTGATATGGAGCGTAGCTATGTACGGCGCGGAAACTTGGTCGCTGAAGCAGGAGGATAGACGAAGATTGGAGGCTTTTGAAATGTGGGTGTGGAGAAGAATGGAGAAGGTGAAATGGACCGAAAGGAAAACAAATGAGGAAGTACTGGAGAGGGTGGGTGAGGAGAGGATTTTGTTGAGAGAAATCCTATGGAGGCAGGAGAAATGGAGGAAAGGACTATTGAGCGGTAGTGGAATGTTGAAGAAGATAATAGAGGGGAGAATGTTGGGCAAGCGAGGAAAGGGCAGGAACAGGATAGGGATGTTGGACGGGATGAAGGGAGGAAAGAAGTACACAGAGATGAAGAGGGACCTGATGTACTTTAGGTTGCTGGATTGGGTTTTGTTTGTATTTACAGAAACGTTTATTTGATACTTGTGTCCATCCAAACACCTACCTTAACCTGTAGATTACCTAATAATAATAATATAATAGCTATATGATAGTTTCTTGAATTACACACAAAGGAGAGACTTTGAATCCTATTTCCAGGGACGGAACTGGGGGGCTAATGTATACGCTAGGCAATCTCAGATAAATCTATCTACACGACTAAAGGTTCAAGTATCTTACATAGGTATTTCTGAGCATCTGTGAACTTATTAAAGACCTCGAATACATTGTTTGGATTTCTTTATAATATTTAGAAACTACCAACCCTTATATTAAAAAATTCTACTTATTGCAAAATTAGGAACGAAAACGAAAAGCATTTATATAACATATATTTAACTATTAATAAGGCAAGCGGAAAGGATTTTTGGCAAATTCACCGGAAAACAATGACATCAACAAACCAATGCATTTTGTCATACATACGTAGATCTAAAAAATGGAGAAAATGAATTAAAACAGGCATGGGTTAAATTAGTGCTAAATGTTTTCGAGTAAACACGTCTCTTTGATATTTCAATTAGGAATGTTATTTCTGGATGAAAATTTAAATATATATCAGGGGAATTATTGTTAACTTCTTTTATGTAAGATAACATCACTTTAAAATTTATAATCTAACTCTTTTTCAAATAACGAAGCATTACGTCTCGTACATATCTGTAAAAATTAGTGTGAGACACTTTTTTCGCAGGTTCGCTTACGCACCTCAACTTCCGTAGCGAACTGGTATGACAACTGAAAATTCATTCGCTTTGAATTAGCAAGGGGTCCTGGTCCATGACATGGGTTACTCGACGGGAACACATGCCCCTCCTGGGACGTTTTGGCGTAGTTACCGGTTAAAAGTTAGGAATAAACACTTAACGGGCTTAGGTCAAACTTGTCACAGTAACCAACAACTACATAAAGAAGCGTTACAAACTCAACGGGAGGTCTAAAAATGTTAATAAATAATGAAACTGGAGTTGTGTGCAAAATTGGGACTACCTTTCGGAGCTTCATCCCTTGATTTAAAAAGTATTCTGTGAGTTGGCATGTGTAAACATTCAACGCTGCAGGATATATTTAACCAAGTTGCAAGGTAAAGTTCCAAGTAAAGAGTAAAAAGGTCCACGCTCAAACTTGTCACAGGAAACTGAGAAATAATGGAAGGACGGTGAAATTTTCATTCGAGGAATGATTGAAAATTTATAGAAGCGATAGAGTAAGATAAAGGGGACCAGACTTCGAGAATTGTAACGTTGCCCTTCTTTCGAAAACGTTGCATCCAAACCAAAATCATTTAAAATTAATTTTTAATTTTTAAGGGTAGAAATGCTCGAGTTCATATGCATGGGGAAAATGTCTGCTATTGACTACTCGAAGTTTCGAACACATCAAAGCTATTCAGTGGAATTTATATAGTTTATTTAAACTTTACATTAATATAAAGAAGAGGTTAAACACAAAGGTGCGGTTTTCGAGAAAGAGCAATGTGAAGTTAAACGTTGAAATCACCGGACATAAGTTCGAGTAGGTGGAATGGTTTACCTATCTTGGAAGTCTTTTAGATTAATACATCAAGATGGTCTAAATAGTAGGAGCACAAGAAGTAGAATTCCGTGAGAAAAGGAGCTTTTAAAGGAGAAGGTTCCTGGCAGGAACGCTGAGTGACAGTGTGAAGAAACGAAAGAGTCAACTTTGACTTGAAGTATAGTTTTGTAATTTGAGTAAAAATGATAATGAACAGGAAAGAAAACAGACGAAAAAGTGCTTGGAATGGTAGGGGAGGAGAGAGGATAGCTGATAGAAATCCAAAGGAGGCAGGAAAGGTGGGCGCAGTGCATTTTGAATGGCGATAGACTGTTTAAGACTGCAATATTAGAGAGAACGTTAGGCATTTTAGGTTAGGGGAGGAAAATAATATGGCAAGTTCTATGAAATTGAGGCGGGGAATCAACGGAAAAGGAAGGAATTGAAAAATGGTTTAGTTTAGTGTGGAGTGTCAGGTGGTGTCTGGTTATGAAGGATTCATTACTGTAGCGGTGACCAGTGGAAGTCGTGTTCATCCAAAATATACCTTAAATGTTAGACTTCCATTTAAAAAATGCATATCTTTGCAACAGTAAACATATTCCATCATAATTATGGTATTTATTGACAGTTACGCCTAAATATTTTGTTTTTATGGGTAAAATACGTTTAGTAATAATCAGAACACCATAAAATAATGTATCCAGGAGATGAATTCAAAGCCTCACTGAATATTGTGCAAAAACATATTGACCAAATTTTAATGTACTTATTTTTTATACAATCGGAAATGGTATTTTGATGATAACTTCAGCAATGATTTAGAGTAGTAGAATCAAAAGTAAACTCATGAACAATTACCTACTGTCCATTCTCCTCTTGTGTTTGTCTATTTCTCCTTTGGTGGGTGTAACAGCTCCCTAACGCCATCTCCTGGGCAATGAATCGGAGCACTTTGGCGCTTTATAAGATCGCAGATTTCAGTGTAAAGTGCATTTTCTCGAAAGTAACTTATGACTGTAAATGCAACAAATGAATTTGTAAAAATAAATGGGCCTGGTGCCCAGAAATAAAGATATTTATAAAAGAGTGGTTAGAGCATCCGCCCGGCAAGTGGAGAGATCCGGTGTTCAAGTCCCGGTCGAGGAAAATATTTTTACATCTGTGATCTGCTCAAATCGGCTTTCCCCACTAAGTTTCTAATATATATATATAATATACATATATATATTAGAAACTGTATGACTTGTCACGGTTTCATAATAGAGTTTAATATACAAAGTAAAATAACATATATTTTGTTTTTGGATACACACAAATTGTTAATACAACAGCGTGAAAAGCCATAGGAAAACGTTTCTGCACTTTTTCGCACTCTAACGAAATGAATAATGGCAATCCGGGCGCTGAATAAGAGATCCGAAGGAAACAATTGCATAATAAAATCGTGTTTAGTGCTACCTAAGATAAAACATAATTGTTATTGGCGTTTGATGACGATTATGGAATTCCAGGCTCAATACAACGGTTATTGACGCTATCAAATGCTAAAAAATCGAACCTTTTTTAATCACATAAAAAGCAGATACCATATTGATTGATACTACGATATAACTATCAGTGGTTCTCCAATTGAATCATGCATCATTGCACGTAGTGTTTGACCTTGTTTGACCTTGAGGCTACATTGAGATAATAATTATCTCTTGCGCAAAGATAACACTTTTTAACAATAGAAAATATTTGAAAATGACCGATTTTTTTCTTTTTGTGGCCATTATTAAATTTAAATAATTATCCATGTGTGCCATATTTTATAAATAAAAATTAATTAAATAATTATTTTCATTCATATATTGTAAATATTTGTTAGGTTACCTGTGTTAATTCCTTAAATCCAGAAAAAATAGGTGAATTAGTTCCGCAAAAAATAATGTAAACAATGTTAAAGTTATTTAAAAAATTACTAAGACTAAAGAAGTCTACATGATTGCTAAAGTATGAAATACTTGATAGAGATTAATTGTCAATCTGTCATTGTTTTTTAATCTTAACTTCAAACATTTCTAAAATTTTCAAAAAAAACTGCGGGAATGCCGCAATAGCAACTTTCTACGGAGTCATCCGCTAATATGCAATACAATACAACAATTTCAGAGTGTAGAATCATTCGCCTGGACCGGGATTCGAACCCGGATCCCTCGATGTCCGGCTTAGTGCTTCAGCCAGTTAAGCTATTGAGGCGTCCTCTTCTAAAAAGTTGAATCCTTCCACTACGAAAAAATCTATTCAATACGGCTCGATTTCTAAATCAGGGTAGGGAGACGAAAATTAAAATACATAAATGAATGGCTCCTTAAGGTTCTTTTACTGACTTCTGTCTCTCATACTATATTTCTGCAGGGACTACCTTGATGAATAATAGATATTTTGTGCATGATGGATTACTGACTTACGAATTATATATTTCGGCGAATGAGGGCATATTCTCAAGGTCTCAAGTCTATTTTACCTACCCAGACCATACCCTTAGACCAGAGAGGGAATGTGGTGCATTTGACTCTTATAGTTCACCAATTTTATGGATAAACAAAAGTATTGGTGCAGAATGTGCCCAGCATAGTTAACACTCTCTGCAAGTGTGAATTCCTCCTACCATATGCTGTTTTTTATTACAGAATGATTTGGTGGCATTGTAATCCAAAATACGTTTATCAGTAGTGGAATAATTACTAGGGGGGGAGGTATCCGTCAGCAAAGGATATTAGCGACGCATCGATAGGTGGGTAATTTGGTAGAAGAAGGACCCTCGGGTAATGGAGATGGGTATCCGGCATCAGCATTAGACTAATATTGAAGAAAGGCGCCAAGGGGTCCACACTTAACGTCCCATATGAAGGGTGAGGTACTCCATGAGGTGCTCCCATTGTAGCAACCCAAGAAGGAATCGAGATCCCACTGCAAAATCCTGCCCAAAAACCAGTACACTAAACACCGCGCCAATCCCTTTTCCTTATAATTACCATTTCAATGAATATGTAACTCAGGAAATGGAAATATGCGAGTATATTAATAATGGGTAGATAGAATTAAATTTGAATAAATGTGTTTCGATAAATTTTTGAAGGAAAAGTACTTCACCAGAAAACACGCTATACAGGGAACAAACATTACTCACGAGGAATCAGTAAAATACTTGGGTGTAACGAAAACTACAGATATGTCCTGGGGAAAACACATTCGTGAAATTTGCTGGATATCTAATAGAAATACGATTCATACAAAGAAAAATTGGGAATTGTAATGAAAGGGTCAAGGATGTCTGTTATTTCACGTTGGCTAGACCCCACCTTGAGTATGCTGCAAGTGTATGGGATCCTCATAAAGTAGGCTTAACTTTGGAACTAAACCGAATGAAACGAAGAGCAGTTAGGTTTGTGAAACGTTGTTATGAACAAGGTAGCAGTCTCACGACACTATCCAAAGAGGATGGGAGCCACTAGTTGACCGCAGGCTTAAATACAGGTTAAATTTACAGCGTAAATTTTAGGTAGAATACTTATCTAAGGATGTTAAAGACATATTACAGTGCCCTACTTACTATGGCAGGTCAGATCACCAGCGTAAAATCACGGAGATTTATTATAGAACATATGGATTTAAAATGTTTTTTCCTCAAACCATTAGAGATCATTATAGACATGACAGCAATCGCGTAGGAGGTAATTAGAATTGGTAGTGTATATATTTGTTGATATCTTGCATGTTTCTTCCTGTATGTTATTATTTTATTTAATAGACTCAACTTTTTAATTTTTCTACAGCATAACTTGAATGTACGTATCCTGTTATTAAATATTTTTGCATGTAAGTACATTCTTTCGTGTGGTTAAGATTTGTTGAGGGCATGAACAAACTAATATTTGTGTAGAGGTGACATAATTTGGTTTGTCATGCGGTTTTATTCTAGTTAACGTGTGGTGACCTAACGCCCCCTGCCACAGGCCCTTGCGGCGGCTTGTGGGGTATTGTGTGGATGTAGATAAAGTAAGTTATACTTAGTATTAAGCGTGACTGGATAGTATCAAAAAATAATATATAAGCAAAAAGACTATCAACGGTTGCTTATTGTCACCTGGCTGCATGTGTTTGTTTTTTATCAATCATGGAGATAATTGCTATTCCAACGTACGTACATGCTGAATCAAAATATGGCAAAAGCGAACGTATACAATGAATAAAATATTAAGTGCAGGTATAACTACCCACCCTACGATATAAAATTAAAGCCTCAAGATCAGGGAGAAAATTAAAATGCTAAATATTTTCGGCGTTCACTGGAAAGATATGATTACTCCCAGTCCCCTGTTGAGTCCGCCCACGGGAAGCGTATGAATTTTGCATTGGATTAATTGAAGACGTATAAAGTTAGGAGACATTTTACGTGCACACCTGATAATTAAATCACGATTATCTCAAAGAGGAAACATATCATAGATAAAATCAACTATTACATGGTTCAATCTACTCTTCTCGGCGACGAGAAGCGACCATATTGATTCTAAAAACTCCCTCAAAAATTATCCTGGTATTTGTCCATCAAAAGTCTTTTGATTGCATATGCATTGCCGAGAGCACATGAATAGCCGATAATTTAACGGAACAAAGCCAGATGAGATTCACTACCCCATAAAGTTAACAGAAACGTGCATAAAACAGTACACGTAGTTTCCCATTTGAACTAGAAAGGAGATTTAAATATACAAGGAACGTAGCTACGTTCGTGAATCAATATAAACAAAAAAAATGCGGAGACCATAAACTTTAGAAAGGAGATCCCGCAAAACATCCCAAGCTCCCATTCAGATATTAATACATTTCAGCAAAAGAAAACAGCAGGTAAACATTATTCAGAGAATTCGCTATATCAAAGAGTGTAGCACTATCACAAAAGCTATTTATTTATCATTATTCGGCATGAGTTTTCGGTAAAAATAAATTAAATCGAGTTTTGGAAAGATAAAATAACGCAATCTCTCCGGCACTAATACATGAATCCCAACAAAATACTCAATTCTTTGGCATGGTGTTAATTGAACGCCCTCGATTGGATATCAACAACTCCATTAAAGTATGCTGCTATTAAACAAAACAGTTTCAGGCTTAACTTTGTGGAATTCCTTCATGATGAGGTTAGAAAAAGAAACTTTGCACCCTCCACATAAAGATTTAATACTTCACACGAACATGGTTTTGATGTTGCTCATCATCATCACCTGATGATGATGCGCAGCATCAAAACCATGGTCGTGTGAAGTATTAAATCTAAAAATGTAGGTGCAAAGTTTCTTTTCCTACTCTCATCTGCTGCTATTTCCTGAAAAATTTCCTGAGCAATCGGAATACGGTATTTCTGCAGCAGCCGATATTTCTCTAAATATATTAAAAATTAATACTATTGGTCCGTCACCAGGATTAAATATCAACTTAAAAAATTACCGGTAATAGGGGTGTTTTAATTTAAGTAACGATGAGGGATGCACAGTAAATAGAAAAATCTTTCTATTGTTTATATTATTACAAGAACAGAAACAATTCAAATGGCCATAATTTCGAGTTTCAAAGATATATATTTTTTCAGTTATACGAAAATGTGTACTATCGTATTTTAGACCCTTGACTAAATATTTGAAGATCTTGGAACATGGTTTTCAGTGGCCCGTTAATTGACACCAAGTTTTCCCTATAACGCTAAATTACAGTTAACATGACACACTCATCTACAGACGAGAATTTAAACACAATACCTCTGGCTTACATCTATATCTACATACATATCCTGCGAGCCACCAAAAAAGGTGTGTGGCAGGAGGTGTAGCACCCTAAAAGGAAAGGTTAAGGGATGAGGGGGTTGGGGTTTTTCAAATAGGTGGTGGAAGGTGGGGGGAATCTGTAACAAAATATATATATATGTATATATATCCACGCGCAGTCCCTAACTTGTACGTTAATACTTATTGTGTTTAGCTGACTCCTGGGGGATTTCGACTACAAGCATTCTGGTCTCTTACCGTTTCAGGAAAAAAGTGACATTTTAAACCTGTCAGTGTTGCAGTCTACCTCTCTAATCTTACATTCGTGATCCCTCCGACCGTAATACGTTGGTATTCTTGATGACATCGGAAAAGGGCCCATCTTTAAATGTTTTTAATAAGTTTAATGTATATTGTAAACGCCGCTGCGTAAGACAATTCCAACCTAAAATGTCTAGCAAAGAAGGCGTGAACGCCGTCACCCGACTATAAAACCAGTAGCAACCAATTCATGATACAAAACTGGATAAACTACACGGATTCTTAAATTTAAACTACATTTGGTGGAACTCGACATCCTCTTACTCAGATTAACGTATATTACTCAAATAATTTGTTCCCTAAATATATAAATTGAAGCTTTTACGTGTACAGATTTCTTACTATCATGGCTAGTAACCATTATGGATTAATAGAAATACTATTATACATGTTCTAGTGTGTCTTACCCTAGTCTTATTTGGAGATTTCCTCCTTACTTAGAATTAAGTCTAGACCAAAGTTTTATTTTTCTTTATGTTGTACCTGTTCACGCCGTTCTTCAAGCTTCTCTTATTTCCTAACTCTAAACTAAAGTTCAGCTATGTTTCCCGAAAATCGCCGAATAATGCGATTCAATCAGAGAGTCATAATTCTTCATTTACACCACCTACTCAGAGCGAGAGAAATATTAACAAGGGACATGCGAATCATTCTCCTATAAGCAGAATAACCTTCCCCATTTGGACTACTTCGGATAAAGGATTACAACGAATAAACTAATTCAATATCTAAACTGGGTCGTCCATGTTTTCAAAACGAATCAGGTGCGAAATTTTGGTGGATGGAGTGAATTAACGTCAAAGTGGAACCGATACTTAATAAAGGTTGGGGTTCAAAGGTATCTTCCCTCTCTTTATCACTACCAACTCACGGATATATAACCTAACCTTCTGCATCACTACGACAAGCGTACCCAAGCTTTTCAACTGACGGCATAAGCCCATCCCCTCGCCACCTTTAGAATAGGCAACTCGAACATGCACAACAAAACCAGGGAACAGTCCCCTCCTTCGGCCCACTTCCACCCCTATCCCACCCGTGAAAAGGATCGCCCCAGCCAGCTATTCCCTTTCCACTCCCTCCTTCAGGACATCGTCCTGCAGCCCCCGTTCTTCCCCTTTCAAAACGACTCTCTCCTCACCGAAATCATGAGACTGGACCGAGAAGCGATTTTCCAGTCCACCACCTCGGACAGCAGGAACGGGGAGAATGGCTTCAATCGAGCTGGAAGGCGGATGGGTCGGCGGTGTAACCAGGAATTTCTAATGGGAGCGGAAGAGGGTGACGGGGGTGGAGGGAACAACGGCAAGGGGAGATTTTTAGCCCGAGGGGGTCAAGAGGAAGGCGAGAGGTGTGGGGGAAGGGAGGGATGAGAGATGTTTTATGAAGCCCTGGGAGGAATTTCTACGAATACCATTTCATTTTAACGCAGATGATGAGAGGATAAGATAAATATTTATCCTAGCAAGGTGAGATATACTAAAATTAGATTTTATTTCGTATAAATATCTCGAAAATTTGCATGGGTGTTCGATGTAGAAGGGAAGAAGAAGGTAGTAGGGAGGAAGATTTTGGAGGGTGAGGAGTGGATAATGACTGTGAGGGCTTTCGCGGCGCACTGGAAGATTTTGTGGTAACGGAATCAAATTAACTAACTTTTTAGCAACTATCTAAATATTCAACCCACAAACCGCTTATTTGATAAGACACGGCTATTTGATTTGACTACTTTGGTGATACGTTTTGCTGACTCATGTCGGCGATCCGTGAAGGCCACACGACTTGTCGGAAGCGCGTTTTCCAATCGGGTAATGAATCGAACTATGAGAAAAGGTATATTCTTAATACTACATGCATTAACTCATATTTGTGCATGAATAACTCGTGCGCTAATATCCCTCCAGCCACACACTTTCGCGGCGGTTTGCGGCATATTGCATAGATGCACATATAAGGAGATCATTTTTCCTCCCTCCGTCCCAATTTCTGAGGCAACTGTCCAAGCACAAGAGCCACCCTGCCCTGGCATCTGTATGGGATGGGCCGCGAGAGGCGAACATTACCGAATTAAATAATGGCTGGGAATTCAATACCATACAGGCAGTTATTTTTTTTATTACGCAGTAGAAATCTGTTGGAAAACTAGCATAAGCATGTACGCAAAAAAGGCCAGGAGATTCCGTGGAAATATTCCATCAAGCAAAGGTGTTACAGTTGGCCATAATTCTGAAAGGCCGTTAGGGACAAAACCGCTGAGGTATTTTTAGATAAAAATTATTCATCCTCCAAACCTGGGTTAGGACTTAAAAGTCACGCAGTAAATACAAATTTTTATAGTATATTAAACTATAACGATCAATTTTGAACCAAACGGAATTTACCCTAGGGACAGTAAAGAATACCCCTAGAGAAACTCAACTCACCCAAAATTAGATCTGAGAAAGTCTGCAACAATTGAAATTGAGAGCTGAAGCATTAACAGAATATGCGGGGATGAAGGAAGTCACACAATACGTATATCACTAGTTTTAATAAAAATTTTGTAATTTTGATAAATTTTAATTTGTCAAAAATTGGTACCGCAAGTTGTGATGTTGTACTTTGTTGTTGCCAATGACATTCGTAGAAACTGCAAAGATTTTTCTATAATTATGGTTATACCCTTTTTTAAAGAAGCAAAGCATAATTATTTTAAGTCAAGAAGTATTTATACCTTAGCCTCAATTCATAAGTTCCAACAACAAGGTGAACAACAGATCCTTACTTTACCGCGTTCCACTAGGATACTGATAGTGAAGCAAATGGCAAACTAATTAGTAGAGTTGAACACAATTTTGATTGAAATACACAGAGAAAATACACAATATAATGTATGTAGATAGAATATTTACGGAAATATCTCCAGATTAGAATGAGATAGACAAAAGAAAAAATAACGTACCAAAACACAAAGGGACTTCCGGGGAAACTATGAAAGGAAACTTAAAGGGAGACATTAAAAACCTACCGGTAAAGGTATATCCTGAGATAAGCCGCTACCCGGCAGCATAATCACCGCGAAGAATTTGTACGGAGGATAGGGATTGAGGCGGAAATATTAATTCCTTTCATTCTTGTTTCCAGACGGAAGCCGGATTGTCCCCTTCTCCGCGCCCTTAGTGGACCATGTGGAAGTCCCGGAAGGAAGACCCAGGCGCTAGACGGAAGCCAGGATTCTCCTTTGACACTGATGTCATTTTTCCTCACAACCGGGCGGGTAGCGAGAACGCGGAACCATTTCCTATGGCCTCCTAAGTTGACTATCATAGCCAGAGCGGCCATCGTGAAATTTTTCGTCCTACGCATTTCGTGTGAAAAAGCATTTTCGATCTCAAACCTTAAACATTTTGGCCTTGGACTCTAGGAGTAGATGAGTGTTTACGGCAGAGATGGAGAATGTCAATGGATGCCATTTCACTCAATGCTTATCGATCCAAATGGATCGTAAAAGACGCCTAGGAGCAGTGGGAAGACCACTTCGCCGCCCTTGGGAGACCAGCGGACGGAGATGTCGTACCCTAGTTCAGCATATATTTCAAAAATAGAAAGTACGGTAAAAGCCATTGTAATCGACCTATATTTTCAAATCAGAACAATTCTCAGGTCTGTCAGTAAATGAAGTGACATTATTAAATTGAAAAAATAAAAAACTTATGATTTCAGATAGAATACACTAATAAAAGCATTTTACTTGTTGGCCAGTAATGGCGTACCGTAATGTGTTGGTCATGATTTTCGCAGCAAAGTTTTAGTTTTACATATTGCAGAGAACCCCCTGCAGAAATATAATTACGTGACTTTTCCAGCGATACAAATCTGGTGGAGATTTCTGTCTCATTGCTGTCTCATTCCCATCGTAAACACCGATCTCCAACTCCAGCCAAAAGGCCATGGGAGGCGAAATTTGACAACAAAACCCGTCTTATCCTCAGAAACGTATGCATGGAAAAGTTTCGTGGTAGGCGTCCACGAGTAACTTTAATCCCCTTATCGGTTTCATCATTAATGGGGTCTGCGCCTCGTCCTCTTCCTCCCTCAGCCAGCACACCCCCGCCAAGCGGATCGCTGAAACCCGCTGAAACCTTTTACCCCGTTCAGCCCATCCGATGGGGTTAGGCGCGCGACAAACTTTTACGGCATGAAAACCGTAATCAGGTAAGATAGACGGAGGATTTAATTATGGGGATACGATATAGATAGCGGGATTTCTTATCTAAACAGCCATCCAGATAACAGTGGCGCCGAAAATGACACGAGAGCTTGGCGGGGGTGGGGCGTTAGGCAGGCGGCGAGTGCATTCGCAAGAGTGGGCGTTTTGACGCCTCAAGGCTGTAAGCGACCGTTCAACAAGCATCGCCAGCCGTCCCGCATGGGATAATGGAGACTCTTGAAAGCCCTATCGTCCATGCAGCCATCCCCCTTTGACGGGGACAGGAATTAATGCGTAGAGGGTCCCCACTCATGCCATCAGCCCGAGGCGAATGATATTGGTCATTGTCTTCACGGCGTTTTTCAATCGGGAAACATTAGGCTCTTTCAATTGCATCGATACATAATAACATTTCAATGATCCCGAACTAGATTCTTCAATCATGCCCATCTTTCCTGATTCCTTACGATGGAGCCTATAATTTCGCCTGTTATTTTACAACCATTGCTGAGAGTATTTGAAAATCAGTGTGCTAGGTATGGGATGAGAATCAATGTAAACAAAACGAAGGTGATATATTTTATAAGGAGGAGGGAAGCTAATTAGAACGTTAATATTGGAGTAGAGAAACTAGCGCAGTTAGAACAGTTTGTCAATATTGCAAGTGTTTTGGATAAAGATAGTGCAACTAGTCGTAGCATCAGAAAAATAATAGCTGAAGAAAATTTCACAAGCAGGAAGGAGTTGATGACTGTGACGTTGAGCAAATATTTTAAGATGAGAAAGAAACCGCATGCACGCACCATTAATACATTTCTTCCCACCTACTTTTATCATTTGCAATTGCTTTTCAGTCTGCTTCACTACGCGCATATTTATCTACTTACTACACGGTGGTATTACTAACTTTATTAATAGTAGTAGTCTACCGACTTAGGGCAGCTTTATGCTGGTTTCTTGCTCTGCAAATTCTTGTGCTCCAAATCGCTAACCTACAACACAAAATATCCTTAAAACCCCATACTATATACTCAATGACTCAATAATTAACTCTGCATACTTTTTATCTCCCTTGATTCCACCCAAAATCTCCATTCTTTTTTTCCTACTACCTTGCCTTTTTAACACTCTACCTCTATTCCTATATTTAGCTTTTAAATTCGTACCAATTATATCCTGTATCCACTTGTCCTGCCTTCTTCGAACCACGCCGACGGGCGTCTTTCTCCCCCTACCCCCTCGAGAATTTCATCGAGTGTACTCCAATACTACACCAATTTTATTGTGATCACAGGTAATCTACTGATTATAGGTATGTTGTGGACGCTATTTGCTAACTATGAAACTCATTTTTGTATAATACTATCCTATCATTTTTTTCTACCATCTACCATTATATTATTTCTTCTACAATATTTACCAATATCAATGTAGGTTAACTAAATATCAACAGCGCTGTTCAAATATGGAATTTAAATGATTTAATCATTTACCGGCAGCTTCTAGAATTGCTAGGTTTGTCAAATTCAGATCAGTGACTCATGACTATTATCTAAAGCTTTGTGTTCGGTAGGTGAATAATTCACTCATACTGTTCCTGGTCTTGTCTTTAGATGTACCTATTGTATTTTGCATCTCCTTTATAGTCTTTCCGAGGTTAATTGTATTTTATATGCTTATCGACTAAAAATATTATTATTATTTTTGTAAGTTATTTGTCAGTTCGTACTTGTTACCATAAGTCGTACAGCAATCCCATTATTTACCATGTTCCTCTACTCTTAATCTGCGTACTCCCTTCTATCACAGCCACCTACCCTATAAATTCTTTGCTACCAATTAAGCAGCAGTTTGGCAATCATATCACATTGATGTAATTAATATTAGTGGAATATGTTAAATATGTTAATGCCCACCAGACAAATTTATTGTTTGATCGTTCTCGATAAGCTCAGTCTAATTTTAGTTACAGTTAAATTTGTTCAGTTTATTACTCTGTATAAATATCCCATATTTATTCGTTAGTCTGAGACACATTCGGAAAACGTAATATAGATATATATATTGTAAGTATAAAACCCCGCGTTGAAATTATCTAAAAATTTTCAAAGTCAAGTTTTTACACTCCAGCATCTGTGATTCATAGACTTTTATCACATGTCTATAAAGAACGCCTAATTACCGGCATGTATGTACTATGTCTTTTATCAAATCCGACAGCGGATTCTCTAGGATTCCTGCTCCACCTCCATGTGACAGATCGCAGGAAAGAACTTAAATTACGCATCATTGATATGGAACATTTGATCCAAATTTCGTAGGTGATAAGGATGACGAAATAAATGAGAAAATAGGACCAAAAAAGAGTGTGCCAATAAAGTGCCGAATAATACATCATAAGCGGATTGAAATCCTAAATATTCCCTCTCAATACCCAATGATGGTCACAAAATTTAGGAGAGTTGAGAAGATACTTTTATCTCCTTCGTGATGTAAATAAATTTTCCCCACAAATGAAACATTCAAACAACAAACAAAGATTTACGATTGACTAAGTCCCTTATTTACATTTTTCCAAAGTTTTTAAATTGAGATATCAGAAAAAAACTCTCGGGATTGACAAAGTATCCGTTCACAGGAAGTGGAACTACGAAACTATTATTTTTTCCAACCCTCACGAAAACATCTCATAATATAATATATACTTTAGACACAATCTCTCTGGCGGGAAAGGGAAGGAATATTTTTCCTCGAAAATAACCTCATTCAGTGCAATAAATTAACCGCTCTGCGGATTGTGTGTGAGTGTGTGTGCGGGCGTGTATCTCCCACGGCACTGGGGGTGAAAACAGTCTCTCAAGAGTCGCGCCAACCGCTTTTGCGTTACGGTTGAAAATGAAGGATATTCCACGCATTTCCGCGGAGAGGGAAAAAAGTAAAAATAAGTCTTCTTTCAAATCCGAAGCCATTCGAAGAGATTTCATTGGACAGGAAATTGGTTCGCGAGATTTATGTCGTACTCTTTCTCTTTCCCGTCTTATTTCCTCCACAGCCTTTCTCCAATCCTCTTTCACTGCCACACCACTCCAACACTCATCTATCCGCCTTCCTTCTAACAATCCTCCAGCTACTCTGTACCAATCATCATCATCCGCACTACAACCACTCCAAAATTCATAAAACCCCCTTTTAATAATCTTTGTCGTTCAATCCCCTTAGTCTCTCACTCGTCCATCACTGCTCCAGCCTCCTCGAACAACCCTTCAATGTATTCAGATTTCCTTCGCCAATCATCCAACACCCAAAACTCAAACAACAATGCCACTTTCTTTAACATATCTGTACTCTCACTGTTTCTACCAATCGCAATTCCTTCTTTCACCCTCCATAGATCATCAATCCCTTACTCATTTCTCTATTATTCGTTAAGGGTTAGGGGGAAAAGGGACTTGTAAGTCTCAATCTCGATCAAATAAAGACGTTTATTATTACAATGGAACAATTTCAGAGTTTAAACATCACCTCTCCGTCCTCTTACACTTCGAGACTTTAAAACCCCCAAAATCTTGAGGTTTAATATAAGCCTCGATAGCTTAACTGGCTAAAGCACTCGGCCGGACGAGTGATCCGGGTTCCAATCCCAGTCAAGGCGAATGATTTTTATTACCTGAAATTGTTGCATTGTAATGCACATATAGCGGATGTCTCTGTTAAAGGTTACTGTCGCGACATCTTTCACAGTTTCTTAGAATACTTTTATTATTTTTCTCCACTACTCATTCACCATTTCCTCCTCCATTACCTCCGTACATCACTCCCCCATTGCTCTTTCTCCATTTCTCCATCATTCATGTTCCTCCTTTCCTACGCCACACCTCAACCACTACTCAACCACTCCTCCAACACACCCCTCCAACGCTTCCTCACAGCTCATTCTCCATTACTTCATCAATCATCTTTCTCTACTCTTTCACTATTCCTACACCACTCCTTCCTTCTCCATCACTCCTTCACTATTCACTCCTCCATTACACCTCCACCCTCTCCACAACTTCTACATTACTCATTCAGCACTCCACGACTCTTATTCCCCATTCTCCACTTCCCAAACGCACATTCGACCCCAAACCTCCGCCAACAGTCCACCACCACCGAAATATCCACGACTCCCCCTCTTCCAAATCCTACACTAATCCTCCAATGTCCTCCTCATTCATCACACACCCATACCACTTCTAATCAACCAACACTCCTTCACTACACTTCCCTTCCCATTCTCCATTCCACCGACACCACAGCAACTTCATATCCTACACTCGTTCACTCTCCCCTCGCAAGTACATTACCGAGTTCTCATAAAGAAACTCCCAGATTAAATGAGAATTCACGGAAACGAAGTGCGCCACCTGCTCCCAAGCGAGGAGTTTTTAGGCAGCCACGTTCGATGTGACGAAGAAATCAGAGAAAAGCACGCGTTGGAGCATTTATAGCTACATACATACTCTAAAAAAAACAACAAACGGCGTTTGGTAATTGGGTGCAAGAATCAATGGAAAGAAATGTGACGTGGAAAAGGCTCTAAAGGATTGGATTATAAGTGGGACCCATTCAAGTAGTTGCCATCATGGTAAAAATGAGTCGTTAAATTCGTTGATGTCATCATCCATTCCCCTAATTTAATACCCGTGGTTCGATGAACAAATATAAGATGGAATGCGAATAAATGATTGCACTTATCTTCAATATGAACGCGCATGTTCTAAAAATGTTTTTAAAATCAATAAAATGCGAAATACGAAATTATGGCCTCGAATGATTCCTAATTCAGGTCATTACATCATGGAAGTTTGTGTGTAGTCACTCATTCAGGTATTTCACCGCATGAATATTCGAGCGTGAATAACATTAGAAGAGAAATACGCCATTTCTATCAATCACCAAGCAAACGCAATTATGCTTAACCATAAAATATGCTGTTTCTGCGAAGGCAGTGGTGCACAACTTGCGAAAGCCAACCGTCAACGTTAATTCTCCTTACAGTACACTGTATCTGTAATTTCATATCACTTTATTATTTTCCGATAATTTTGTTGGGAAATGAAATTAAACTGTGATTTTCGGAGTTAATTTATATGTCTCCTAAAGTAATAAAATAATTCAAATCACCAAGTAATTTCTATATTTAATACAATTTTCTAAGTGAAGACCTTATTACTTGAATCACAAAATTGTAAGGGACTCAAAGAAGTAAGATCATTTTAAATTAAAACAACATTTTTGTTAACTATCCTTGATAATGAAAATATCACCAATATAATCAACCCTAAAGTTTGTTAACCATGAAAAGTTTAGTTTACGGAACCTATTAAAGTAAGAAAAAAATATTTTGTATCCAATTAGAGTAGTTACGCATACCCTTTATCTAATGATGGTGGCACCATTCTTGTTTAAATCAATCCAGATAGAGCATAGTAAAGGTTAGAACAATTGTGAATAAGGCAATCAAAATTGGTTCAAGGTTCCAAGCACTTCTGGGAGAGGATTTCATTTACTCGCGCCCGATGTTAGTTCGTCCGTAGGTAAAACGAATCCGGTAGGGAGGAAATAGAAAATAAGCACGAGCAAGATTGAAAAATATCAGTTATAGAGATATGTAGTTCAATGATAAACGAAGGTTATGCATCAATGCTTTAAAAAAATTCATATGTTCTTTTCTCAGACTTTAGAATTAACATTTTTCGTAAATATTTTAATCATGAAAGAAATTGCCATTAATAAAACAATTTTCAATATCATATATGCTTCAAAAATTGTAATAATCTGAAAAGGATAATCATATTTGACGTATTCACAACCGAAATTCGTGTCAAGAGCTCAAAAACAATTTTGATTCTTGTATTTAATGCCGCTTTGCTACCTGAAATATCGTACCATTAGATATGAGACATCCCATCACTTCACTAATCTATCTCATTGGATCTTGTCTCTCTGAAGAGCCCGTGACCAAAGAAGCAGATGAATCGAACAAGTTATATTATTGATTTTTTTGAATACATGACTGGGTGAAACGTCAGACTTCTAAAACGATGTCGGAAAGGGTAGATCCTGCCGTGAGCAGTATTCAACTCTATCCCGTTGCACCACCCGGAACAAGATTATAGTTCATCCGTGGAGAAGAGAACCTGCGCGGTAATTTTGCGCACCCCTTTGGAAGGTGGGGAGAGGTTTACCAGCTCTCGCCCCACCTCGCTCTCTCCCTGAAACTCGAACCAGTGTCAGCTTAGAATTTTTGCCATATTTACTCACTTCTATCGATTTATGCTCTCACTGCCATAATACTATGCTCTGACATTATTTTCACACATGCGTTCAACTTCAGTTTAGTTTTAGCTTTTATTGGATATCATAATTGAATAAAATTTGAAGGAGAATTGAAATATCTGGTTTCCACCGTGTTCGGTCTCTCATCTCCGCCAAGGTTTCGTTGAACGAGTAGTTCATCGTCTTTAGAGCAATGTATTTTTCCCACGCCTACCCCCTCCCATAGTGAAATAATTGAAATTCTCAACTGAGAATATGAAAAGCTGTTTCCATAGGAAAAACTGGGTTTCAGTTTTTTTGGTCGATCGCCGAAACAATGAAGACTCTATATGCCTTCTCTCCATGCGTGAATTACCAGATGTTTTATCCGCAGATCGTTCATCACTTTTTCGCTACGTAATTGGCAGCCCGTTTTCCCTCTTCTTACGAATACATTTCACTAAAGTTTTTTTTGCTATACTTTTACACTAAGTTACTGATTTGGAAAGTGGAGATTATTGTAATTATTACTTTTCATAAATGTAACATGGCAAATATACCAATATAATTTAAAGTCATAATAATGACCTGCACTGCAGCTTGACGTTGTGGACGGGTTTGTTCGTTCTGATGGCCCATGTATCTGTACCAGCAGGAGCAATGATAATTGCTCCTGCAAGGAATCGGTTTTCCGTTTTTTTCATCCAACTTAAAGAGTTGACTATCTAATATTAATAATAAGATGTTCGTTAGAGCTATAAGGAAACTATCTCTATTTTGTACAAAATAACTTGAGGGCACATCTGTCTCTAAACATATAAGTTATACCTTTACGGGTTTTTTGTAAATCAATAAGAGAAACAGCTCTTATATGTCACATACAGATTTTATAAAAACTCTAGTTCCGTGTAGTTTTACGTGACCATTAATTCATCACCAAAGGCTTTTATACTACACAGTAAAAGCTTATGCTTCCTTATAGATGTATTTTTGAGAACTAGGTTAAAAACAACGCTAATATAGGCCAAAGGAATATGGAGTGGTTTGTGGGTAAATATAATCTCATGTTAGGGACGAAATAATCAGATTCCAACAGTTGAAACGGAATGGATGTTCTTGTAGAAGTTAATCCAAGCGCAAATAGGCGAAAAAATCCAGGATAGGCGGTTCGAGGCGAAAAAATCACACGAACAAACAGGTTCAAACAGTTGTCACAAAGTGGATTAGATGAAGGTTAATCATCCATGAAAGGCCCACTTAAAATGTTTAAGGTTTTTTTGTCTTCAGTTTATTTCTGACGAGGAGCTAACTCTCTTGTAAATAATCTTTAGACATGTGTATTTATTGACTCTTTATTTTCGCGTGTCATGAAGCAATGTTGCGACGCTTGGTACAAAATTTTATTACAGCCATTGGTGAATATTTCCCCTTTTCAGTTCAGTATCAATGGATCCTATTTTTAAACAACCGTTAACAAATTGATCATCACACATTAAATGGAATAGTGTTTCTTAAATTTCCGCTTTGGAGCCCAATTCTGCATGGCATTGACTGAATCTAATTGATATAAATGAAATGTCCTTTAATAACATTATAAAATCTTTTAAAACTTTCAATCTGTTTGAACCATGTATCTGGAACGATTTAAATATTTAGAATACATACGTAACTAATATTAAATCTTTCTGTGTTAACCGTAATGATATCTCAAACATCAAAGAAAATTTATCAATTTATAATGCCTCAATTAATTCGTTGCCAACCAGAAACGCTTGACTTATTTCAAATTAAAACCACAAATAAAATTATTCTCCAACTCTTCTACAATTTCTCTCTTATTTTGTCATTTTTAAGCATCAGGAAATTAGTACACATAGTGCTTACCTCAGCTATGTACGGCGCGGAAACGTGGTCACTGAAGCAGGAGGATAGACGTAGATTGGAGGCTTTTGAAATGTGGGTGTGGAGAAGAATGGAGAAGGTGAAATGGACCGAAAGGAAAACAAATGAGGAAGTACCAGAGATGGTGGGGGAGGAGAGGGGTTTGTTGAGAGAAATCCTATGGAGGCAGGAAAAATGGATGAAAGGCGTATTGAGCGGTAGTGGAATGTTGAAGAGGGTAATAGAGGGGAGAATGTTGGGCAAGCGAGGTAAGGGCAGGAATAGGATAGGGATGTTGGACGGGATGAAGGGAGGAAAGAAGTACACAGAGACGAAGAGGGACCTGATATAGATTAGTTTGCTAGGTGGGGAGTCACAAAATGTTTATTTGATAGTTGTGTCCATCCAAAAACCTACCTTAACCGGTAGATTACCTAATAATAATAGTGCTTACCTCATGTGATTTTTTTAATATTTTAGGGCTATATTATAAACGTGTATGTAATATTAATACCTTTTATTTCTAATTATAAATATTGTAGCGAATTAACATCTACTTCCTACGTCATATACGGTACAAAGTGTTTAAAAATAATAATTTTGGAAATTATTCTTCTACATCTTGTAATAAAAATAACAACGCTGATGAAATTTAGTTGACTACAGATATAACATGAAGGAAATGAAAATCCAATTAACTTGGATAGAGTCCCTAAATTATTATTTCTTTCTTTACACAATCAAGCTGGGCGTGTTCCAAAACAATTAGCTCCTCTCTCCACGGGAGAAAGACAAAAAGCTGTTAGCTTTGAGCAAAAAAATCAATTCAGATCGAACAGATACGCAGAGAACTTATTTTGAGCTACATGAAAAGTAAAGCTTTGCTCGCTCCTGAATAAGGCCATCAAAAACCGTGCCAAGACTCCACGCACTCCAGGGAAGGGGATCTCGTTTACCCGCGCCTCCTGTCAGCTCAGTCCGTAGATAAAACTCAGTGGGGAAAGAGGAGGGGTCCGGGATGGTTGGGAAATAAGCAAGGTTGAAACTAACTTGAACGGGGCGACGGAAGGAAAAGTGGGTTCCAGTGTGGGAGACGGGAATGAGGTGGAAGAAGCAAGCGGAGACGCTTTCAGGGAGGAGAGCAAATGTGGACCGTCTCGATAGTGAAGTCGAAAAGAGGGAGGATATCTCTCTCTCAGCACGGGAAAATTCCTAAACCGGGGGTCACAGACGCATGCACAAGAGAACGTGGGGAACGAGTTCTTTTTTCTTTTTATTTTGGAGGGGTCCTGGGTGATAATTTTTCGCACCAAGTCTCTCTCTCTGCAAGTGCTCCGAGCCTTATCCTCTCGGAATCATCCGAATGTCTCGCTTAAAGTTGGGGCAACTCACAAGAGGGGCAAGTTATATCGACTCCGCCGCTTAGCGAGATGTTTTAGGGGTGGAGGAGGGCGTGAGGACTGCGTAGCGAAAATGGGAAGATATCGAAGGCGGTGGCACGAAATACAGGAACACACAGCTAGCATCGATTCCTGTGCCGCTTTAATCTACGTAATTACATCTGCGTCTTACCCAGCGAGCCGCCACGAAACCTTGTGACAGGAGACATTACGCTACCGTCCATTACAAAGTAATTCAGGCTAAACCTGAGATAAACTCAAAATACTTCAGGCTTCACCTCATGGACGTCTCTAATCTTAATCTTCTTGAGTTTAGCAATCCTTAGATTGGTTTGAACATTGGCCTCCGCACATCTCTTTTACTGGTCTACCCTTTCATGACTCGAATGTATTGTTTTTGAATCCTCACTCATTAAAACAAAATACTGCAGCATTTATTTTCAACCCCCAATTATATAGTAAATGTCCCTTGAAATAAAACTGCGTACTTTACCTGAGAATGGTATGAGATGTTTCACCGTCTTACGGCACCATCAGGTAAAGGTTGAACCCCAAATGAATGTTTCAACCTTACTCCTGATGATTACTAAAAATACTGAAAAACCTTAAGCGGATAAAATAATACTTTGTAATTCCACAGATTTATTTCACAAACACACGACCCGGGTTTCGACGTACAACGTCATCTTCAGGTAGTCATCTTTTACGTCGAAACCCGGGTCGTGTGTTTGTGAAATAAATCTGTGGAATTACAAAGTATTATTTTATCCGCTTAAGAATGAACCGATTCCATAAAATAACGCCTGAAACCATCGATTATACTGAAAAACCATTGTACCATTAAAAATTCTTTGAAAAACGAATACTCATAGTACAATTGCTCCTCTTTTTCAATGTGGTATTTTTGTTGTCATTAAGACCTCAGGTGACACAGAGATTATTGGGAGGAGGATCAAGGAAAAGGCCGTGTCAAACACGGATGAATTTTTATCTCTTCCATTGAGCCTGGAATAACGCACAAAATAACAATATCTATAAAGTGAACAGGAGAAACGAGGCGATCCCCATTTCCGCCTGATTTCATCTCTCATGATGCGGTGAGCGTTAGCATGGCGCATAGGGTCACGACAAGGGTATCCTCGGAGAGCGAATATGGTTCGGGTGGTCATATCGCCCGAGTATGCAATCATAGCCGGTGCAACATTGGCACAAGAAGAAGACTTCACTCAGGTCACGCTCGCTCTAACACCCTATGCCATCATTCGGAAGCCACAGGCCAGTACAACTCATATCGAGCCATAAAGCCTAGTTTACGATAAGCATGAACTTGGGACATCAACCGTAACTTGGAATCACATTCACGGTTATGGTTTACGATTGATTCATCAACAGGAACGTGCGTCGACAATCATTGTCCATCATTTTTGATACTTTGTTACACGGCGAAAAGACTTTTAGGGCAATCATCGACTCACGTAATGCATATGCGCCGGCTTCAACCGTGAACTAGAAATTTAGGACAAGTTCAACTTTGAACCTGATGCTTGACGCCTACCCACGGTATTAAACCCCTCCATATAAAAACGTATGAACTGAAAAATGGGTTGAATTTCGAGTTGACTCCGATCGTAAACAAGGCTTAAAGGCACCTTGCCACGACAGGGTGCATCAAATACATCAAAAAATCCAAGCGGTGAGACACGGGTTATTCAAACCTCGTCGGAAATCTTATGGTCTCACCCAAAAAGTAATAACCATCCGTAATATGTGAATTTCACCCGCATAAAGGTATAGGCTTGGAGGTGCCCCGCATAAAGACCTCATCTATGAGAACAACCCTCTTGTTTGATTGCAGAATATAAATAGAACGACCATCATGAAGCGTATTTTAGGACGGAAACAAAATACCACGTAGTACTATTGATTCTCCAGGTTTTCCTACTGACCTCATGTCATTTCTTTTTAAAAGTGATCCACCAGTTAAGATAGATTTGGATCGATAAAACTGCCAATATACTTTTCTCCTAACAAAACACACCTCAGCATAATACTCTACAAGTCCCTCTTCATCTCTGAGTACTACCTTCCTACCTTCACACCATTCAAACATCCCTACCCTAATCCTGCCCTTTTCTTGCTTGCCTAACATTCTCCCCTACATTACAGTTTTCAACATCCCCTGCGGATAAATACAGCCCTTCATCCATTTTTCCTTCCTCCTTATAATTTCTCCCAACAAACCCCTCTCCTCGCCCACCATACCTAGTTCTCCCTCATTTATTTTCCTTTTGGTCCATTTCACTTTCTCCACACCAACATTTCAAAAGCCTCCAATCTACGTCTATCATACTGCTTCAATGATCATGTTTCTGAGGGGTACATAACTACGCTCCAGATCAAAGATTTAACAAGTCTATTCTTAACATCCTTACTCAACGTCCCTGTTATCAAATCCGTCCTCCTTTTGAAAGCCGCTTTTTCTAGTGCAATTCTTCTCCTTATATCCCTAATACATTGATTAATTAGGTCAAAAACACTACGGAGATACGTTAACTGTTGTACCTGCTCTAGTTTTTGACCTCGTATTTTAATGTTACCTTTGGCCTTTCTCTTTCTGGAAAATCGCATAGCCTTTGTTTTATTATATTGATGATTATCACCCCATATCTATTGCAGTGAATTTTCAATACACTCAGCGAAATTTGCAGTCCCTAGGACGACTGACAAACTACATCTTGATTATCTGCAAACCTAACCGATTTTACGAATTCCCCTCCGACTTTCATTCCTACCTCCAGTTCTTCCCATGCATCCTTAATCATTTCCTCCACATATGCGTTGAACAGTACCGGTGACAATGGGCAACCCTGCCTTACACCTCTTCCTAACACTGCCCATCCGGACTCTACGTTCCCCACTCGCACCTGAGCAGTCTGAGACATGTACTGGTTGCGGATCAGTCTCCTGTTCCTCCAATCCATTCCTATTTTCTGCAATACACGCATTAATTTTTCCCAATTCACTCTATTAAACGCTTTTTCGAAATCTACAAAACAGGCAAAAACGTCCTGATTGTATTCTATATTCCTCTCGACTAGTGATCTCATTACTGCAATGGCATCACGCGTATCTCTTCCCTTCCTAAACCCAAACTGATCATCCCCTAAGTAATCATTTGCCTTACACTCTATCCTTTTGCTGATGATCCTGAGAATAACTTTAGCTGCGTGGGATTTCAAACTCATTGTTCTGTATTCCTCACATGATGTAGCCTTTACCTTTTTCGGAATAGGAACTAACACTGATTTCACAAAATCTTCCGGCCAGATTCCTTCCTCATAGATACTACGAATCAGTCTAGGTATACTCTTCCTCCCACATTTTCCTTAACCTTTCAGTAGTTCCGTAGGAATGTTGTCTACCCCCAAGGCCATATTTTGTTTCATCTCCCTTAATGCCCTTTCCATCTCATCGTCGAGTATGTCCTAAGCCTAAACCGAAGCTATCTTCATTTACGTCATGTTCCTTTTCTATGTCTAACCTTGTTGGCCTAAGTTCTTTACCATACGGTACTTCTACATATTCCTTCCATTTCTCTTGGATCTTTTCTGTGTCAACTATTATCTTACCCGACTTATCTTTAAATGATTCTGAATTCCCGATAGTGATTTGACCACCATATATAGCGCACCAATTTCACCTACCCCTTCCACCATGCCACTTTTGCTTTATTTGTTACCAAATCGGTTGGTAGTCTTTACTTGTGACTATCCAGGAAGGTTATAATGATTTAGAGAGTACAAAAGGATGTTTTCTATGATTTCTTGAGGAAAAATCATAGACGCTACACGGAAATAGAATATTATATATACTCTTCCATGAAAAACAAAGGAAAACATGAGTGAACTAAAACTACTGTTCCAGGTAGATGTCCATACGGTACCCAATCGCTCCCAATCACAATCAAATTTTTCTTGATAATTTCTAGTTTCAGATAAAAAAGGTTCTTAATAATCAGTGAATCGAGGAAAAAACACACCGCATAGGAAATATATATAATCGGTAGTTTTAATTCCTGCCTAGAAACCACAGTAAAACCGTTCATGAAAATAGAGTAATTTGGGAGGAAAATAGCATGACGGGGGACAAAGTTACATTGAAATGCTTAAAAGGTAAAATTCATATCTTCGAGTTAACTTAAAAGCCTTTACTTTAGATAAAACAGTATTCTATGAAAAAAATAGTGATATTACTGGGACATTTCTCTGTGTTTGAATATGTGTGAAGCCATTTAAAATGTATGATGCGTTCAGATTCCTTCCCATTTACAGTTGTTTTAAATAACTTATAATCATAAATAAAAGTAAAGCAGCCTTTCATGTACCCTGAGTGACCGCAACTCGTCGCATATTCTGTATGCATGACTGGTGGGGATAAGCTAAATGCAGTCGGCAGTAGGGTATCATGTATTAATGTATTATCAAATAATAATTTATGAAATTTACGCCAGCAGCGCCTAGGCTCTTAGTCATCAAACACAAGACTATGGGATCCAGTATCAGATACTATTCATTATCTATTTGGAGAAATAACTCGAGACACCGATAATGCAAACGATAACTTATTTACATAGGTTTATCTATGTAAATAAGTTATCTACTACTAGAAAAGTGGGTCGCGGTGGTCTAGTGGGTAAAGCGTTGGACTACTGACCGTTGGGTTCCGGGTTCGATTCCCGGGCAAGGCACTTTGGGCACCTGCAGCTCCACCCAAGCTAGTTGATTTTTCGGGTACCAGATCTTCCTGGGAAACCACCACCGGCACAGGGAAAGGAACTGGCCCCCCTACCCTGATGTGTGAATATTCACACGCCGTCGGGCTTGGTACATGGGTGAGCTACCATCACCTACTAAACCGACTTTCGGGTTGATTACTGTGTTTATGGTTTATCTATGAAATATATATTTATGATGATGATATTGGAGATATTTTTGATCTATCAATGTATTGCTTGAAATTAGTGTAGCGCAACTAAGTTAATCCATGAATTCAGGGTTATACAGTCTTATTATTTAATATTCCACAGTTTAAGGTAGGTATTGCATGGAGAATTACTGAACAACGATAATTTTTTTGCCTCTTTTTGCCTCTTCTAAAAGAACATTATCGACATCCGACACTACAACAAAACCTTAAATTTCGCCAAATTTTTTCTTTCCTTCATACCGCCCAACATGGATATCTTTCCATTCCTACCCTTTCCTCACTTTTCCAACGCTCTCCCCTCTATCACAGTTCTCAAAATTCGCCATCGCTAATCAAAATATTCTGCATCCACCTTCTTTAAATTTCTCTTAGCAACCTTCTCTTCTCCCCCATCATTCCACGTTTTCTTCGTTGATTTCTTTTATTGATTTTGTTGAAGGTGGTTTTACATTCTCCATCCGTCTCCAGACCCACATATCAAAAACCTCCAATCTACACTTATAACCTCGTTTCCGTGGCTAAGTTTCGAGTCGTAAAAAGCAGCATACCATACCGAAGTATTTAACAGTATTTTCTTAACAACCTTGTTTCACATCCATGACATCAATTCTCTCCTCGTGAACATTTCTTTGCCTAACTTAATTCTTCTTTCTGTGTCCCAGCTGTTTTGATCACTTTGGTTCAAAACACTACCTAGGAGTTAACAATAAAAAGAGACGTTTCAGGCGTGATATGGTGGAATATCATGATTAATTAAAATTGCCAATTTTCATTAACTAGGAGTTAACTGTTCCCCTTGGTCTTGCATTTGTCCGTCTATTTTAACACTTATTTTACCCTTTCCCTTTCTCAAAAACCATACAACCTTTGTTTTATTTAATCTGATTCTCATTCCATATTTGTCACTCTGATTTTATTATGGTCTCTCCAAAGCAATGATTTTATAGATTCCCCACCTAACCTAACCCGTTTCTATTTGCATGACCACCCAGCTATAGAAAATGATCAGATGTTAATCGACATTCATGTCTCACTCCACTTCCTAGCACAGCCCATTCAGACTCTCAATTCACCATGCACACTCGAGCAGTATGACATTTCCAGCGATCAGGTGAGATACCTATTCTTCCAATCTGCTCCTATTTTCTACAAAGCATTCATTAATTCTACCCAATATTCTATCGAGTGCCGAAAGAATTACAGAATGTATATTTTGTTTCCCTACGAGAATACACTTTGTAGCTGGCTTAAAATAACTATCAATGCCAATGGATTAACTGTATACATTCAATTTTGATTTACATTGGTTACTAGCAAAATAGTCGTCAGGTAAAAATTAAGATAAGCGAGTGACAAAAGTCCATATGGCATCACTTAAAGAAGTTATTGCTCACCGGGCTTTGATGTGCTGCATAATATTTAAGAATGTGTATGTCTACGCCTGGTGGACAATACACAATATATTTTCCACTAGTTGATCAGTGCTATTAATTGGCCATTAATATGTTCCAATGTTAATATATTACGTCTAAAACTGCGCAATTTACAAGGCAAGCTGAATTGTTCAAGTATTTGATTATCTTTAAACTTTATTTGTTAGTTCGTCCACATAGCACATATCTGAGAAATGAAAGAAACCGTTAGCCGAAACTGATAAACGACACGTGTTAGCAACGCTTATAAATTTCACTGCTTTTGCGAACTTGGATGTTCAAATTAATTCTGCAAACAGATATATCCAATTACATTGTTTTGTTAAGGAATTAATCAGTTACCCAAATTAAGCGGATATAACAGAAGCAGCAATAGAATTTGTAGATTAAATTGACCATATTTCCAGCACGGAAAAAAGGGAAAAAATCAATAAAGTGAACGTGTATAATTTCTATCGAAAAATAGAGATTTTACCAAATTGAACATGGGTGAAACCATATTCCTCAGACTGCGTGGTAATTCATGGTCGATGCAACGTAGTGTCATACGGGACTCACAAACTGCTTTACGACGTAGAAAGACGGAAATAATGTCAACACCTGAATTAAAATGGAGAATTTTAGTTCTACTAGACGTACAATTTCCGGACTCTAACTGGTTAGTTCATATCGCCTCAGCTTCTTCTTTACAACCAATTCTCGCATAAACACGATAGCCACTCCCGAGGTGGGATGTGTACCCACGACCTCTGGTTACCAGGACGGCGCGTCATCAAAATAACGACCGCGGTCAGCTTTTCCGGTTGTAGATACTTCCAAAATTGTATCAATAGTGTGGCCATTCATTATATCAATTCCCATTTCCATTTTTTCCGGATTATCCCAACGAGCGTGCCGTCCTTTTGTGGACACTCATTTAATAAATTCCGATTCCCGAGTTTTCCATGATTTTCACAACGAATGAGCACTCCTACCAAATTGTTTGGAAAATGACGTCGTATGTCCAACTGTAGTCACGAATTTTGCCAGGACCATTTCCAGGCGCATTGTCCACGTGAAAAGATGAATTGATCTCATAGCTAATAGGAACATAATTTTCATCACGAATTCTAAATGCTCGTATTACATTTCCGGTTTGCATACAAACAAATCCGACTTTTGGAAATAAAACCAGTTTCCTTTCCCATTTTTTCCCGAATTTTGGAAGAAATGGAATAATTACTGAAGTTTTATTGATTTTTGTTAACTGATTGGCCACCCTGTAATTTCTCATATAGCCTCAATCAATGTGGATTACTTTTAGGAATCAACTTATCGATGGTCTACCGCTATTCGTCAAAATTATTATTCAATCATTATGGCAATATGGCTCAGCTATTGTAAAGGTCTTCACGTGCGTTGTGCTAGGGCAAAACCAAAATAATATACCAACTAAAAGAAACATAGTTCTCATAAAAAATTCCCGTTCCCGATAACATACGTGTTCCGGACTCGTACACCAAAGCTCTCGACTCAATATATCCTATTCCTTTTCAAATTTTTCACACAATTTTATGAGAACGCGAGGGATTCCCGAGTTTCTCCCAATTTTTCCGACGCAGAAACCACCCTGATTAAACCATTCCGACGATGAAATGGGCCAAAGAGTCCAGAAAATGCACAAGGAATTAGGACATAATTTATGGGGAGTCACGAATTGACCTCTAGGGAATACCGCCCGGATTTTTAGGCAACGGCGCGGGCCGGATGTAGGACCAAAAATCGGCAAGTAACCATTCATGCGCACTCGCCCGAATATTAAAAAGTCTGACATGAACTCGGAATACTTTTCAATTACGAGCGGCACGGAGGCTGGAAATCCGGGTCACGTCCAATCTTAAGCTATTATTTCATTGTCTCCAAACGTCACCGAGGGGAGGTAATCCGTTGAAGAATGAAATGCGCGGTCGCGAGATTCATTTTATTTTTTTTATATTCTGAGGACGAGGAAGAGAGAGGGAGACGTTTTATGGAAATGTATTTTGAATGAAAGCGTAAGTGTGGAACCGTGATGAGGGCCAGTTCCACACGCTCTCTCCCCCCACGGGCACGGTGAAAGGACTCGCATACAGGGAGAGAGGGGAGGGAACGGAGACGAGAAAAATTTAGCATTCAAAGAATACCTACCCGTAGGCCGCCTCGAACGGAACGTGTCGCAAAGGGGGAAGGAGGGAGGGAAAGAGAGAGAGAGAGAGACTTCGGCGGTTCCATCGAATGAAATAATGCGGAGGTGACGGAGAATAAGTCATTTCGGAAAGACAGAAAGAGCCGTGTGCTAAAATATGAAAAGGAATTGTAAAAATTGTAAGGAAGGACTTCAAATTCTATGGCCACTAATGAACCCCCCTGACATCAAGGCACCTTGAACTCCTAAATAAAAACCCTTCTTTCTCATTCCACCACCCTCTTCGTTAAATTAAAAGAATTTGTAGGAAAAAACTGAAAATTTTTCCTCATCCCCGAAAACGTCAAACATTGATTATAATAATAATCCTCAGCATTTATTCCGCGTCCCCTTTCCCCTTCGAGTTTCTTATTGCCGCGGGGGTAAACTTACTTCATGCCAATGACCTGGTCAGTACAACACTAAACTTTAAAATTTGTTTGTCGGAATGTATTCTCAGTTGTGATACAAAAGAGAACGAAACCAAATATTGACGAAAGGATTGTGTTTCCAAGATATTGAAATGTAAATACACTGCAAACAAGTAAATATTGAAAATAAGGAATACATCACTTTAATACATTATTGTAAACTTACATGGGATTTAGAAAAATGGGAATGTATTAAGCAAGGGATATCGGAAACCGCCCCTCCCATGGACTACAACCTTGTCGTGGTGGAAGGGCTTGTGTGTTCCGATGACCCCTAGAGCTGTGCTGGCGGGAGTAAAAATAATTACTCCTGGAAGGGTCACCCATGCCAGATAGGTCGAAGGTTAGGAGCCAGACGAAAGGTAGTCCACGCAGCGTCTGTTCCTCAGTGAGGCGGCTGCAATGGCGTCTGACCCCAGTGGGGCGGCCATTAAGTGATGGTGTCACGTTAAAAACACTATTGAGGTAGGCAACGGGAAACCACCTCAATTATCATTCCCAAGAAAATATGATGGACGCAAAACAGAAATTGAGTCCTGGCAACTGCGGGACTCGGCCCAAGGGGCCGTGTGTCGTGCCCGGCAGCGGGGGAGGCAAGGCTTCCGCGGTCGTCATCCCACGAAATCCTTGCGGGGGAGAAATAACAGCAGCAGGACAGAAGATGCAGAAGAAGACGAAAGTAGTTAGAATAGGAACCTGGAACGTCAGGACAATGTTGAGGAGAGGCAAATTAGAAAATATTAAGCGAGAGATGGAAAGAGGTAACATAGATGTTTTAGGCCTCTGCGAGGTGAGATGGAAGGATAGCGGGGATTACTGGAGTGACAATTATAGAGTAATATACAGCGGCGGGGACGAGAGCCAACGAGGGGTTGCCGTAATTTTAAATAAAGGGGTAGGAAGAAGCGTAGTCAACATAGAGCAAGCGACAGATAGAATTTTACTCGTAGAGATTAAAGCAGAGCCGACGAACTTGGTCATTATTCAGGTATACATGCCACCGAGCAACCACAAGGAGGAAGAAGTCGATAGGATGTATGATGAGTTAGAGGATATCATCGCGAGTGTTCCTGCAGGGAAACATTTGATAGTGATGGGGGATTGGAATGCGACGGTAGGCGAAGGAAGAGATGGTGGTGAGGTGGGGGACTATGGGTTAGGCACGAGGAATGAACGCGGGGAGAAAGCAATTGAATTCTGCAGGAGACAGGGGTTAGTCATCACTAACACATGGTTTAGACACCACAAAAGGCGTAGGTATACATGGAAAATGCCAGGTGACTCAGAAAGGTATCAGTTAGATTATATTATGGTTAGGCACAGGTTTAGGAACAGTGTGATAAATTCGCACAGTTTCCCAGGAGCGGATGCGGACTCTGACCACAATTTAGTTGTTATGAAATGTAATGTTCGTTTCAAGAAGATAAGGCAAGGGCGGCGGGTTAAAAAATGGAATTTAGAAGCAGTAAATGAATTAACGAGGAAGGAGTATCAGGAGGCTGTAGAGAAAATGATGGATGACGGTAAAGAACTGAGTGCTATCGAAGAAAAATGGGAATGTATCAAGAAAGGGATATTGGAAGCCGCTAAAGACACTATAGGAACCGTTAACGGGAAAAGGATAAGGAAACCATGGGTAACGGATGAGATGATTGCGAAGATGGATGAGAGAAGAAGATGGAAAACTGTAAACACAGAGTTAGGCAAAATGAAGTACAAAGAGTTAAACAATAAATTGAGAAGGGCCACAAATAAAGCAAAAGAAGAATGGTGGAAAACGCAATGCGAGGATATGGAAAGTTTACAGAAGAAGGGTGAAATTGGTGCTCTATACAGCAAGGTTAAGTTATTATCGGGAAGTAAGAAGGCAAGAGCTGTGCTAACAGTTAAAGATAAATGGGGTAAGATAATAGTTGAACCAGGAAAAATCCAAGAGAGATGGAAGGAATATATAGAAACACTGTATGGTAAAGAACTTAGGCCGACAAGGTTAGACATAGAAAAGGAACATGACGTAGAAGAAGATAGCTTAGGTCCAGGCATACTCGACGATGAAATAGAAAGGGCATTAAAGGAGATGAAAGCAAATAAGGCAGTGGGGCTGGACAATATTCCTGTAGAAATGTTGAAATGGTTAGGGAAAGGTGGGAAGAAGGCCATATATGGACTGATTCGTAGTATCTATGAGGAAGGAATCTGGCCGGAAGATTTTGTGAGATCGGTGTTAGTTCCTATTCCAAAAAAGGCAAAGGCTTCGTCATGTGAGGATTACAGAACAATAAGTTTGATATCCCACGCAGCTAAAGTTATTCTCAGGATCATCAACAAAAGGATAGAGAGTAAGGCAAATGATTACTTAGGGGATGATCAGTTTGGGTTCAGGAAAGGAAGAGGTACGCGTGATGCCATTGCAGTAATGAGATCACTAGTCGAGAGGAATATAGAATACAATCAGGACGTTTTTGCCTGTTTTGTAGATTTCGAAAAAGCGTTTGATAGAGTGAATTGGGAAAAATTAATGCGTATATTGCAGAAAATAGGAATGGATTGGAGGGACAGGAGACTGATCCGCAACCTGTACATGTCTCAGACTGCTCAGGTGCGAGTGGGGAACGGAGAGTCCGGATGGGCAGTGTTAGGAAGAGGTGTAAGGCAGGGTTGCCCATTGTCACCGGTACTGTTCAACGTATATGTAGAGGAAATGATTAAAGAGGCATGGGAAGAACTGGAGGTAGGAATGAAAGTCGGAGGGGAATTCGTAAAATCGGTTAGGTTTGCTGATGACCAAGCATTAGTTGCTCAGTCAGCCAAGGGGTTGCAAGCATTGTTGAGTGAATTGGAGGTTCAGTGCGATAAATATGGGATGAGAATCAATATTAATAAAACAAAGGTTATGCGATTTTCCAGAAAGAAAAAGGCTAAGCTAAATATTAAAATAGGCGGGGAAAAAATAGAACAGGTAGAACAGTTTACATATCTCGGAAGTGTTTTGGACCAACACGGTCAAAGTGGTAGGGACGTAAGGAGAAGAATTGCGCTAGGTAAGGAGGCTTTCTCAAGGAGGAGGGAGTTGATGACGGGGACGTTGAGTAGGGATGTTAAGACAAGACTCGTAAAAACTCTGATATGGAGCGTAGCTATGTACGGCGCGGAAACGTGGTCGCTGAAGCAGGAGGATAGACGTAGATTGGAGGCTTTTGAAATGTGGGTGTGGAGAAGAATGGAAAAGGTGAAATGGACCGAAAGGAAAACAAATGAGGAAGTACTAGAAATGGTGGGGGAGGAGAGGGGTTTGTTGAGAGAAATCCTATGGAGGCAGGAAAAATGGATGAAGGGCGTATTGAGCGGTAGTGGGATGTTGAAGAGGGTAATAGAGGGAAGAATGTTGGGCAAGCGAGGTAAGGGTAGGAACAGGATAGGGATGTTGGACGAGATGAAGGGAGGAAAGAAGTACACCGAGATGAAGAGGGACCTGATATAGATTAGTTTGCTAGGTGGGGAGTCACAAAATGTTTATTTGATAATTGGGTCCATCCAAAAACCTACCTTAACCGGTAGATTACCTAAAAAAAAGAGATCGGAAACCGCAAAAGACACCATAGGAACCGTTAACGGGAAAAGGATAAGAAAACCATGGGTCACGGATGAGATGATTGCAAAGATGGATGAGAGAAGAAGATGGAAAAATGTAAACACAAGGTTAGGAAAAATGAAGTACAAATAGTTAAACAATAAATTGACAAGGGCCACAAATAAAGCAAAAGAAGAATGGTGGAAAACGCAATGCGAGGATATGGAAATTTTACAGAGGAAGGGTGAAATTGGTGCGCTATACAGCAAGGTTAAGTTATTATCGGGAAGTAAGAAGGCAAGATCTGTGCTAACAGTTAAAGATAAGTGGGGTAAGATAATAGTTAAACCAGAAACAATCCAGAAAGATGGTAGGAATGTATAGAAACACTGTATGGCAGAGAACTTAGGCCGACAAGGTTAGACATAGAAAAGGAACATTATGTAGAAGAAGATAGCTTAGGTCCAAGCATACTCGACGATGAAATAGAAAGGGCTTTAAAGAAGATGAAAGCAAATAAGGCCGTGGGGGTGGACAACATCCCTGTAGAACTGTTGAAATATCTAGGAAAATGTGGGAAGAAGGCCCTATATGCACTAATTCGTAGTATCTATGAGACAGGAATCTGGCCGGAAGATTTTGTGAGATCAGTGTTAGTTCCTATTCCAAAAAAGGCAAAGGCTACATCATTTGAGGATTACAGAACAATAAGTTTGATCTCACCCACGCAGCTAAAGTTATTCTCAGGATCATCAACAAAAGGATAGAGAGTAAGGCAAATAATTACGGAAACATGGACGAAAGGCGTATTGAGCGGTAGTGGAATGTTGAAGAAGGTAATAGAGGGGAGAATGTTGGGCAAGCGAGGAAAGGGCAGGAACAGGATAGGGATGTTAGACGGGATGAAGGGGGGAAAGAAGTACACAGAGATGAAGAGGGACCTGATGTAGAGTAGGTTGCTGGATTGGATTTTGTTTGGAGTTACGAAATGTTTATTTGATATTTGTGTCCATCCAAAAAAAAACCTACCTTAACCGGTAGATTATCTAATAATAATAATCACTAATGTGTACATGAAATGGTAGTAGTCCTCTAATGACGCCACCATATGGGGCGCCGGATGTTACTTGCATATAATTAGAGCTTGACACATCTACTATCACTGGTTTTTGTTTGCGGTCAGTAAGGAAGTCCTGAATCTAGTTTTTTACTTTGTCCATTATCCCATGTCATTGCTACTTGCGAATCAATTGAGCGCGTGGGACTTTATCCAAGGCCGTTTCGAAATCTAAGAATAACGCATGTACTTGTTTGTTTCTTTCCTCCGATTGTAAAACGTCGTGTATAAAAAGTTCCAACTGCGTTTCACATGATCTCTCCTTTTTGAATCCATGTTATCTGTTGGATAATAGGCTGTAAATGTCGAGGAATTTCATGAGGTTACTAACAATAATGTGTTCCAAAACTTTACAAGAGAGGGAGGTTAATTATATTGGTCGGTAATTACCGGGGTCTTGTTTATTTTCGCTTTTAAAAATAGGTGTGATATTGGCTATTTTCCAATCCAGGGGAACGATACCTTCTGAAATTGATTTGTTAAATGTGTATTCAAAAAAGGCGCAATTTCGGTCACGAGCTCTTTCAGTACCCTTGTGGGAATATCCTCTGGCCTGGGTAATTTATTACTTCTAGGATACGACCGTATATTGACTTGTGAACGCCGGTGTATATTTCGTAGTACTTATAAAGGGAGCTAGGGATTGTTGTTTGGGGCGTGGGAAGGGAAATATCTCTGGGGAATTCGGGAAGGAGCGAAGCGTTCGAAGATGAGTTAGGTGGGAGGTAATTTGGTTTCATCGTTTGGAGTAATAATCGCAGGTCATCGGGATGATAACCAGAGCAGAATGTACGCACGCGATCGAATAAACACGTCGTAATTTGCCGGTGAACGGACACTTCGGCGACGCGGATGAAATTCTGTCCAACGCAAATAAATTGCTGCGCGCGCCTTTCGTGCGAGGTCATGCGTGGCGTATTTCGTCAGCTTAAAATTCGGAATTACTGAAATTCAGTGACAGATGACGAACCGAGTGCAAATTACGTGGGATGCCTGGCCAAATAGCTAGGCGGGAGACCGTAACGTGTTTGCTAAGCATGAAAATATTGGATATAAATTAGCGATAGAGGCGTATAAACGACGTTATTATAGCTTTGTGTTCATCAGGAAATCCTGACATTCTCCCACCTTTATTCAACGCTACGGATTTAGTAGCAAAGCGACTAAAAATCTCACTTTAAAAATTATCTATCTAATCAAGCACTGATGAAATATCGTCAGGGTTGCGTACATTGAGTAAAATCAACTCATCTGTGTCTTTCCGGATTAAAGAATTTATTCTGCTGACATCGCCTTTGAATGAGGAAACAATGGCTTTGCCTGGACATAATAATGCTTTTGACTGTATAATAGCCTTGATCTTGTAGAAGGTTTTTTGCTTGCTCGTATGAGCTTTTAAATTTTTGAATGCATATTCAGTCTCTTAATTTTATTATTTTTCAATCATAATTAATTTACAATTATTTTCCTCACGGAACTGATATCTATTCCAACGAGATTATTTCAGTTCAATGTCCTTAATGCTCTGTCTATCCCTTCATGTGGGGACCTAAGTTGTCCTCATCTACGACGATGGTCCCAGAAGCACCCGACCCAACAAAAGAAAACATTTTGGAAAAAAATGTATTTATTTTTCAAAATAATCTCCTTTCAGGTTTTCCCTGCCATTTTCAATGAGTTTGATACCCTTTTTATAATAATAACTGTCTTCCTCCTCAAAATAGCGATTGATTGCCGGCATCAATTCTTCACTGTTGAAAAATCTTTGACCACCGAGCAATTTTTTAATGTTTGCTAACAGAAAATAATTTGATAGGGCTAAATCTGGCGAATAGGATGCATGAGGTATCAATCTAAACTTAAATTTATGAGTTTTGGCCGTTGCAATGACGTATTTGTGAGCTGGTGCATTGTCTTCATGAAACAACCTTTTCTTCTTTGCCAAATGCGGCCGCTTTATCTTGAATTCTTCGCAAAAACGTTGCAATAAGTTCGCATAATACTCGCAGTTGATAGTTTTTCCTTTTTGAAGATAGTCAATGAAAATTATCCCACGCGCATCCAGAAAAACGGACGCCATGAACTTACCTGCAGATGAAAAGGTCTTCACCTTCTTTGGAGCTGGTTCTGCCTTTTGAATCCATCGTTTGGATTATTCTTTTGTCTCGGTTGTGAAGTGATGGATCCATGTTTCATCCATGGTTATAAAACGACGCAAAATTCTGCTTTGTTGCTATGAAACTTTGGTAAACACTCAATTGAAACATCTTCACGACACTGGTTTTGCTCGAATATAAGAAAATGCGGCACCTGTCTTGCACACAGCTTTGTCATGTCCAAATTTTCAGTTAGCATGCTATATGCACCGCACTTTTTGAAATGCCTACTATGTCTGCTAGCTCGCACACTTTCAGTTTACGATCATTCAGTATCAGTTTATGGATTTTCTTCACTGCTTCTGGAGTCGTCACCTCATTTGGTCAACCAGTGCGATTCTCGACTTGACAGCTCGTACGGCCTCGTTTAAACTCCGAGTAGACAACATATCAGCTATTATATTGGTTGGGCTGAGGCCTTACACAAAATCACTGTAATAGTTCACTATTGATAGCTGCCAATCAAATACTAAACAACGTGGCGTCTTCAAACTTGAAACATATGTTTTATACTAAATATATTACTACACACATTACATGTAATACAGTGATTTTTTAAACAACTACCGCCATCTCAAGGTGAGGCCGAGTATTTATGTATGTTTAAACTTGCCGGCTTGATATCTCTACCGTACAGTTAGTTCCTTTTTGTATTCTTTCTATTTCTTCGAAATATTTCCTGGTTTCCTGGAATCATATTGTATTATTTTCATGGATTTTCTATTATACTTCGTGAATGTGCTATCATCTTCCTTTGTAAACCTTCATTTCCATATCTTCACCCTACGTCTGGCCACCCTACTGGGTTCAGACGCGCGGACTACCTTTCGTACCTTTCGTCTAGGTGCTGCCATTGATGACCTTACCAGGAGCTATTGTCATTACTCCCGCCTGCTTAACACTAGGGCCATAAGAACGCACAGCCCTTCCATCGTATCAATTTTGTAGTTATGCCATTCCCTCGCTATTAACTGATACTTGAATTGACTCCCTCAATGCGACCTCTTTGATGATCGATGTCAAGTTATTAAAAGACATTTGTTGAAATTGTTTTAGTTTTACAATTCGCTCTTGTCTTCTCATGGAAAAAGGCGATTATGAGAATAAGATAGATCTTACTCGGATACGTCGTTGTCCAAAATTGTAGAGGTGAAACAGAGAGCGTTTTTCAGATTAAATTGCCCTGAAATATTATTTAATCATGATAATTTATTTTGACTCTTGCTGTATATTTATATTTGAAAAATGGGAAACATGGTTTGAACAAACAAGATTGATTTATTTGCTCACCCTAGAAAAAATATCTAGTACTTGCCCTTTTTCCAATATTGGGTTACTTTTGAGAACAGTTTATTGCATCAGGCTTTATTTGGGGAATGTTGAAGTAATTTGAAGAGGTAAACATGCACTTCCGATGCCGTTTCTTCAATCATTAAAAAAATGTTTCCACAGACGGGTGGAACCACCTCCAAATATCTCTTTTTATACTCATATTATCCATAAATATTGTTTGAATTACTTCAGTTTATTCTGAGTATCATTTGTTGAGAGCCTACCAGCGCATGCTTTCGTATCTCTCAATTGAAATCCCTTTAGCAGTTATAGAACTTTGAGTGCTTTCATAAATCGCGCCGTAGTACTTTATTGTCCCTCGACATGCATTGACGTTCGTTTAAAATATTTATTTTTAAGCAGCGTCTTTATCCAAGCGTAAGTTTAGATTTTTAATTGTATGACTGCAATTGAATTTTAACTTTCATGAAATGAAAGACTATAATTTCTTTCGAATGCATTTGTTCCCGTACGGCATTACTATAATGCCTTCTCCGTAATGTCGACACTGCAGATATAAACTGAGGTTACTTCTCTAAATCCCATGTTATTATTAGGTAATCTATCGGTTAAGGTAGATTTTCGGATGGACATAACTATCAAATAAATATTTTGTCACTCCTAAGAAAATCTACTCTACATCAGGTCCCTCTTCATCTCTGTGTACTTCCTTCCTCCCTTCATCCCGCCCAACATCCCTATCCTGTCCCTGCCCTTTCCTCGCTTGCCCAACATTCTCCCCTCTATTATCTTCTTCAACATTCCACTACCGCTCAATAGGCCTTTCCTCCATTTTCTCCTGCCTCCATAGGATTTCTCTCAACAAAATCCTCTCCTCACCCACCCTCTCCAGTACTTCCTCATTTGTTTTCCTTTCGGTCCATTTCACCTTCTCCATTCTTCTCCACACCCACATTTCAAAAGCCTCCAATCTACGTCTATCCTCCTGCTTCAAGGACCACGTTCCCGCGCCGCACATAGCTACGCTCCATATCAGAGTTTTTACGAGTCTTGTCTTAACCTCCCTACTCAACGTCCCCGTCATCAACTCCCTCCTCCTTGAGAAAGCCTCCTTGCCTAGCGCAATTCTTCTCCTTACGTCCCTTCTACTTTGACCGTGTTGGTCCAAAACACTTCCGAGATATGTAAACTGTTCTACCTGCTCTATTTTTTCCCCGCCTATTTTAATATTTAGCTTAATCACTAGTAAAATAAAAAGCAGCATAAGAATCTTTTCCAACGACACTGTAATCTGCGGGGAAATAGCGAATGACACAAATCGTGAATTATTAAAAACTGACTTAAACAACATTCAAAAATGGTGTAATGAATTGGGTGAAGGAATTAAATACGAAAAAATGAACCGTAATATATTTCTTAAACAACAGAAAACACAACCTAATTCCACCAACTTACACACTCAGAGGTGTTTAGATGAGCGTCGTGGATGAAGTAAAATACTTGGGTGCCACCATTGCATTGGATCTTTCTTGGGGAAAACATACGCGCACGACTTGTGGACGGACGTTAAAAAAGACGGCATTCGTCAAACGTACAGTCGGGAGGTTTAACGACGAAAAAGTGAAGGAAACGAGCTATTTTTCTTCAGCAAGGCCTCACATTGAGTATGCGGCGAGCGTTTAATTTCCCTTTAAAAAAACATTAATTACAACTTTGAATAGGGTACAGAGAAGAAAGGGCCGTTGATCTTCATTGCCGTCCAATCCTAAGCTTCGTTGACTGCAACCCTCCATCCTACCCTATCTTATGCTAACTGGCTTACTTCTTGGTATTTTTAGCAATGTACTTTCTTCTTTATTTGTCTCATGTATTTATCCCTTAGCCTTTCTCTTGGGATTTTTCCCTCTATTATATTCTTCACGAATCCATTGTGCCTCAGGGTGTGGCCAATTCATTTGGTTCTTCTTTCCTCTATGGTGTTCCATTAGGTCCGTTCTTCGTCTATTCTTCTGTATACTGCTTCATTTCTAATTTTACCCGTCCATTTTATCTTAAGCATCCTCTTCCAGCACGAAGTTTCGAAGGCTTCTAGTCTTTTCCGGTCTACTTTTCCGATGGCCAATGCTTCTGATCCATAGAGTTCCATGCTCCATACGAATGTTTTCACGTACTGTTGCCTCGTCTGTAGTTCTATCTTCTTTGAACACAGAATTTGTCTCTTCATTGTGAATACTCTCATAGCTTGAGCTATTCTTCGCTTGATGTCTGTAGTACTTCTTGCGACCCATGTAATAGGTGAAGGAATCCACTTATTCTAATTTTTGTCCTTTCAATATGACTACTGTATCCCGCTTCTCTCTTCCACATATTAGGATTTTAGTCGTCTTCTTGTTTATGTTCATGGTGTATCTTTGTAGAACTTGATCCTAAGGTATTACTAAACATATTGAACAAAGTTCTACAAAGATCAAGTTCTGCATAAAGGCTGTTAGGTCCTGAAAAACGAGTACCAAGGGACACAAAGCGTCACGAATTAAAAACAGAATCTGAGGTGGGAACCTTTATTTGTTTATATACCTACAAGCAGCCGCTAGGGTGTGTGGCAAGGGATGAATACACCAGAATAATTTTACCCGAATATGACCCTACCGCGGTCGGACAATGTTATTATGATCCCCTATCATTCGTGGAAAAATGACATTTTAAATCTACGTGTTCTAAACTTAATCTCTCTAATTTTATTGACATGGTCTCGGCTATCCTAGTACGATGAGAGTAATAATACAATTTTAACATCACTGCTATGGAGACATCCTTCCAATTTATGCAAGAGATATAATTAGTAGTTTAACATCCGCTCTGTGGGTGATTCGCGGCCTAGCTGCTCTAATGTTTTGGATACGCCACTAAGTTTATCATAACAACGTTTTACAAATCTAGCTCCTCTACGCTGCATGCGATCCAACTCGGCCATCAATCCAACTTCATGAGGATCTCATATACTTGTAGCATATTCTAAATGAAGCCTAATCAACAACAGATAACATTTATCTTTGACCTTTTGATCACATTTACCAAGTACTCTTCTAATAAATCCTAACGTGTAATAAGCTCGTCCACATATTCTCCGCATGAGTTTCACCCAGGAGAGATCGTGAGTTAGGGAACGCCTAGGTATTTAATTGAGTCTACACATTTATTTAATAAAGGAGCCAAAGACGGCACAAAGGCTTTTACATTGGCTGATATATAATATACATTAAGAAAAAGATCAAGTAAAATAAACAAACAACAATGAAAAGTTAACAAATAATGTCAAGAACAGATATAAGAAGGCAGGAGAGCACATATGCAATCAGAAAGAGCTAAGTTACTACTACCTTGATCAAAAGGTTCCCGGAATTTATTCAGAAAATTAAAAATACAAGTTTATTCATCTAAATCTATATTGTCCCCTTCAAAGTAATCCCCATCGACTGCAACACACTTATTCCAGCGCTTGATCCAATCCTCGAAACATTTTTTACATTCGGTTTTCGGTATGTCCATCAGTGCTTCCTGCGATTTTTCCATTACTTCCTCTCGGCTGCTAAAACGCGTTCCCCGTAATGGTTTTTTAACTCGATTGAACAGAAAGAAGTCACAGGGAGCCAAATCAGGTGAATTCGGTGGCTGTTGGATGGTATTTGTTGCATTTTTCGTCAAAAAATTACGAATAATAATAGCACTGTGCGACGGTCTCGACGCACTGTGCGACGATTTCTGGTCTCTTTCGGCGAATTGCTTCACGCAAACGTCTCATAACGCCCAAATAATACTCTTTGTTTACTGTCTGGCCTTCTGGCAAAAATTCATGATGCACTACACCGTTGTAATCCATGAAAACCGTCAGCATTGCCTTCTTTTTTGACTGAAAACGACGTGGTTTTTTTGGTCTCGGCTCATTTGGTGAACGCCATTCACTTGCCTGATGTCTGGATTGCGTGTCGTACTCATAAACCCACGTCTCGTCTCCAGTAATGATCCTTTTGATGAATGTGGGATCGGATTCAGCCTCGCAAATCATGTATTTTGCGACGTCAACACGGTCTCTTTTTTGCATGAAATTGAGGTCTTTTGGCACCAACTTTGCTGCTACACGACGGAAACCCAAATCATTAACCACAATGTCTTGGGCGGATCCATAGGCAATGTTCAAGTCCTCCGCTATTTCTCTGATTGTTAATTTGCGGTTATTGACCAACATTTCTTTTACTTTATCAATTTTTTCACCGAATTTCGATGTCGATGGTCTGCCACTGCGTTCATCATCTTCGATTGACTCACGACCACTTCTGAACCGCTCGTGCCACTGGTAAACGACCGTTTTTTTTAGAGAATCGTTGCCGAAACACTTTTCCAACATTTCCAACGTCCGTGCGCCACTAAATCCGTTTTTTACGCAAAATTTAATACAAGTTCGTTGTTGCAAATTTAAATCCATTTCTGCAATTGTAAAAAATTGCCAACACACACAGAGATAGATGTACTCTTGGCTACGTAACTTTTGCAAATGTCAAGTTATGACACTAAGATTTAAAGGGAATATCAACAATAGATGTACCAATTTAACAAAAAAACAGAACTCAAATCGGAACGATGGGAGCGCCACACGGTGGTTATTCCGGGAACTTTTTGATCAAGGTAGTATTTGGCGTTTAAGGAAAGAGGTGAAAGCGTTGAGGGAGGAAGAGAGGTCCGGGAAAGGATACTGAATGCTTAGGGAATTCCATTTCAGTGCTCCCAATGCAGTAGGCGTTCGGGTGGGAATTGCTCTTTTTCCAAAAATTTATGACTACGCACTTTTTTAAGTTTAATTCTAATTGCCAAGTGTCCCAAGCGAGATGTTTGAGAAAATAGAGGGAATATATGTAGAATGGCAGGTGACCTACCATCCCCTACCACACGTCCTTGCGAGGGTTTGCGGAATATTAAGCAAAATGTTCTTATATTTGTTATTAAAATTATATGGTACTTAATCGTTTGCAAATAAGATGAAAAACTTAATATTTACTACCTTGCAATTCATTATTTCTGGCAAGGAAACAAAATGTACACGTGCCTCGAGTGGAGGTTAAATCAAGTGAAACGCTTAAGTATATCATATCACGACGTCCAGGTATTATTAATTATTGCCATCTCTATGTCGGAAGTTGGGTAACATTTGTTCATGCTAATACAATAATTCAGCCCTAATATTTAAGAATTTATAAAGATATGTCGTGCGTTATTTCTTGTACTAGTAACATTCACAATATTTAATGTCGCTATGAGTCACTGGAATTACTTTTCATACTCCCAACACTCAACGTCCATTGAAAACAAGCAAGAATTGAACACGGATAATAACGGCTACCTTAAGAATGACCGCTAAAGAGTTAGGAAAAAATTGAAACTCCAGCTAGTGCAATTACGTTCTTAAGTCTAAAGAATTTTTCCTGACAAATTCCTTAGACCAGAACATTGCAACTTTAATTGCTCCTTATTATAGTTTCGCTGTTGACGCAGACATTTTTTTCTACATCGTCGTGTTAAATAATTTCCTGGTCACCGAAAACGAATCTTCTTAGGTTCGTTATAACATGTTGCTTGACTTTCTATGAATCGTGGTACCTACTTTTTTCACACCCATGACACCATCACCGTATATCTCACTCAATTGCTGATGAATTGCGTTATTGTTTCTCCACGCATGGGGGGAAACGGATGATTACACTCTGTTCATGTATACTTAACGGCGCCATTTTAATTGCTGAAAATGCTTCTCGTTCTCGCTGTAGCAATAAGAATCCTGAGATTTTTATGGTGCAAACCCTTTCTCTTGTATTCATCAAGTGAACCCGATTATTTTAAGCTCAACTGTATTTTACTATCTACATTTTATCCCGAGAAAAATCTAGGCCATCTTTTAGAACGAACGCACTTCGTACTACAAGAGACAAAAAAGGAAGAAAATCAGGATTTTCAGGTCGAAAAAAACCAAAAACGAGGTTAATAATTAAATAATGGCAGCTAAATGGTTTAATTCACCATAAATATTAGTTACGTTTATTCCAAGCGTGATTTTTTTAAAATATCGTGCCACTGAAGTCACGTAACCAAAAACAAAACAACACCAGCTCAAACCTATTCATTGGAAATATTCCCTCCACAAGTGTGAAATCCTGATTAAATTGAGCTTTATGTAATCGTCATGCACTAATTAAACGAAAATCTCATAATAATCGCAACGAGGACTTTCCACATATTAAATATTGATTTTTTAACATCTCCAGGATTTAAAATGGAAAAATCAAAACGGAAAATTCATTATGTACATTAACTGAGTTAGAAACAAAAGTTTTTAAACTTACCATAGCAATGAGAAGGTAAAATATTTTCTCAGCGAAAGAACGAAGGGAGGATGTTCAAACTGGACAGAGCCGGCAGAATGAAGACGCCAAGTAGCCGCGAGAACACCCGAGACCCCTTCTTTATTCCACCTGTAAAACCATATTAAAGTAGATCCTGTATATCTGTAGCTACATTAGGCTCTAAAAAAATAATATTTATGCTAAAAAGTAACAATCTGATATTTAATACGAAGAAAATTGACATGTTTTATCAACGGAGGGTCGCAAATAAGGAAGTTAGAGTCAACATCCTCTCCTCTCTCTTTGAAATAACAGAAGGGGAGCTACCAGGATTAAAACAACAGAGAAAAGTTGCGGAATGAAGATTCCGTACCCATTTACTGCGCACATGGAAAAAAGCAAACTAAAATTTCTAAACAGAATAATATTATAATTATATATCAAAACAAAATATTTATCCTCTTCTTATCTTGGCAAAGTTCCACGTAAAATATGGCAGGGGTAATCAGTCTTGTGTGGTGAAAGTTAGTGTCATCACAGTATTAAGCAAGAGCCGACTGAAAATTGTTAAAATTATTCTGCCTGGTGTAGTAATAAGGCCTCCTGATAAACGACGTTTTCCAGAAGCCATCAATTTCTACGTTCGAGTTTAAGGTGAAACGTTCTCGGCCTAACACAGAGATGGCGTTCCAATCAGTAAAAATGTATGATTCCGGCCTGGATGAACGAGACATTAGTTCGTAGGACAAATTTCAACTTGCTCTTTCAAGCAGTTCGTTTATACGTATTGCTACAATAAACGTCTTTCCTGTTGCTCGTTAACATGGACAAACTTGAATATCAAGAGATCATAAAATTCTTCATTTAGGATGGATTAACCCTTTAAGGAAATTCATCCGAAGTAAACGAAAGTGTATGGGGACTCTGTTCCTTCAATATTAACCGTTAAAAAGTGGGTAGCTGAATTTAAACGTGGTCGCACATCCCTCAAAGATGACCCACGTGAAGGACGACCAAAAACCGCAACAACGCTGGAAACCATTGAAAATGTGAACGATATCGTATTGGTCGATTGACGAGTGAAGGTGAGTGAAATAGTTAAGGCCGTGGAGATATCGGAAGAAAGGGTGCGAAACATGTTGCACTAAGAATTACGGATGCGCAAGGTGGGTGCTGCATTCCCTGAATGGCGAACAAAAGCAAATACGCAAACGATTTTCGCAGCAATGTTTGGACCGATTCAAGGGGGAACTGATCGATTTTGTGCGGTAATTTTTTCCCATAAATGAGACGGGTCTACCACTATACGCCAGAAACAAAGCAGCAGTCGAAGCAGTGGGTGGAAGCCGGTGATTCAGCGCCAAAGAAAGGGAAGTCGATCGGATCTACCGGAAAGGTCATGGCCATCGTGTTTTGGCATGCGAGAGAGATCCTGTTAATTGATTACCTTGAAAAACGCCGAAAAATTACAGGCGAATATTACTCCAACTTTTTGACCTGCTGGAAGCCAAAAATCGCGAGAAGAGGCTTGAAGAATAAAAAAATCATCCGTCACCTGGAGAATCTGCTGTCTCTTACAAAAGTGCGTTGGCGATTAGAAAACTACGGTATTTTACGGGAACGATTTACTAGGCTATTCCCCAATACTCCTAATTTAGAACCCTCAGACTTCCATTTGTTCCCAAACTCGGAAGAAATATGTTTCTGAGAACGGCTTCACATCCAATGAAGAAGTTGAGAGGACCGCAAATGGATATTTTCATAGCCTTCCAGTCTCTCACTTCCGGGAAGGAATACTGATGTTGGAGAAACGCTGAACCAAGTGTGCTGAAATCAAGGGAGATTATGCAGAAAAATAAAATAATTGTTTAACGGAAAATCGCAATCTTTCGTTTTCAGGCCGAGAACATTTCACCTTACCGTAAATACTGCTGGAATATTCATGAAAGGTAACTTGGAATATGTTTTCCTTCACTCAGGTCGGTAATGAGCAAGGCAAATATCTATGATGACTATTAATGGTAGATGCAAAACGTACCGTGCTACTCGACTTACACTAAGGTGTGTGGTGGTGGGATTTTCAGCACCATACTATCAAATTAAGGATCTAAAGGAATAAAACTGTTACTAACGTTGCAATAGTTGTACAAAACGTTTTAAAAGTTGAAATGAATTCATTCATCATATTTTTCATATTTTACAGAAATATTAACTTGGAAACCATGGTATATTTTTTTCTATAATTAATTTTCTACTTTCTTGTTTATCATTTCACGTTAGTAAAGTGTCTTTACAGTGCTTAGGTGAGCATATTATTTAATTATTATACATTTCCAAATGCTTTTTCAAAACATTGCTGCAAAAGGATGTGTTGGCTATCCTGATTTTGTCTTAGGTAATCAATAAATATTACCGTAAAACATAGTACTGTGAATAAAATATAATATAACTTTTCAGATTAAAAAAAAAGCCCACAGAAGTATTAAGAGCGTAAAGGTAAAGCTAACGCCAAAAGTCAATAATATGTCAAAAAAACTTCAAATGTCGTCAAAGGTTAATTCATTTACTCATAGAAGAAATCTATTTTAAACTATCAAATTTTGGCATAGTTTCGTGCATATCATATTCAGTATCCCCCTTAAGTTTTATTACAATACCAAAATGATTCTAATTTCTACCAAGATATTTAAATAAAGATTGAACTTCCTTGCATCAATTGGGAGACTAGTCTATTTTATCCTCTATGTATATTAATCGTTTAACTCATATTCATTCGTCAACCACAAAGTCCTCTTCTTTTACAAGGCTAGGCAATGTGAAAGTTTAATGTCGGCAGTACCCAGAGTCGCAGCAGAAGTCAAAGAAATTCATGAATATGTTTCCTTCATGTTTACCCAATTCTAAACCTTTTGCCGAATGTTACTGCGAATTTTGCACTCTTGTATGATGAAACTTTCCATCTACTACAACCTGGTTTCGGCGTGCCCACTCTTTAGTTGAAGGAAGGGCAATTTATATTCCGCACACCTCTCATCTCTTTCAAGTGCCAACTTGAGTAATGAACAAGTGTGATATACACGTATTGAGTTCAACATATTTTTTATGTACTAATCCTCAGATGTGAGTTGAAATCAAGTCGCAACTTGAATTTTAGACCATTATAAATATTAACCATCATAAAATAGGATAAAACGAATCCTGTTTTTAGTAATCGAGCTTTTGTTCTCTATTTTATTGGGTCTTAATCCCAAAATCCAAGTAAAAAAGCAGAAATGCGACGAAAGAATAACTGAAAATACTTCAGTAGATGCAAAAGACGAATGGAACGTTGGACGCAGATGCAGGTATATCTCCATCAGAGCAGTGCACCGCAAACCACTTCAAAGGGCACGTGGTGAGGGTGACAGAGCACTAGACATGCAAGCACAAATATTAGTTCGTGTGGCATGGATCATATGGTTCAATATGATACAGAACTCCCTTGTTAAATTTGACTTCTCTTGCTCAAATATTTAGCAAATAAACAAAAACCTACTCCTAGTTATCAATAAATGTTTAGGACATCATATTAACTTTGTTCATATTAAAAAAGACCAATTGAGTATTTATCGTGTATTTACTTCAATTGAAATTCGATTAATCAGACTTAGAATCCTGCTATAGTGAAAGCTATACTGATTTGAGATTTGCATAGCCTTTTACAAAAAAGGGAATTATTTTTTTGTTCGAATCTATCGACCACATTTTCCGAATATATCCGACTTCGCCCGACTTGGCCAATCTTATCAACCTTATTTGGTATGAATAATGGAAATGACTGATCTCGTTAACATAGCAGATGCCATAGTTGATGTTGACTTAAGGATACAGTAGCATCGTAAAATGGTTCCCACGCATAGGGATCTTACGGCACTTCCTCCGCTTTTGATTTTATTTCTTTTATCCCATTTGGTAAGATTTTTTACAGGCCATTTGCTGGTTTCTATGATGTCATGGAAGTAGAGCCAAACGTATCTACATCTGTATGGTGTTTTGCAAGCTACCATTAGGGTATATGGCAGGGGATAAAAGAGTGGTGTCAAATGCACCGTTCTGAAATTAAAGGTAGAACGGTGACCTATGAACGAAAAAGGGGTGGAATATACTTTTCAGTAGAATGCAAAAAATAACTGGTATGTTAAATGACATTGGAAACATTTTGAAAGCTTAAAAACTTTTATGCAACTGGGCCTGGCCAGTCACAAAACTAGGTCATCTTTAAGGTTGGCAATAATTCATAAAGGCAATTAAATAATTAGCCATCAAAAAATACAATATCAGATAGGAAAATAAACTTGTTTTTCAAATGAAATCTAATATCTTTTTAATAAAATCTCAGAAATGGGTATGTTGACCCTCGCCAGTAAATATTCTCCACTTCCCACTAAATTATGACACATCCTGTCCGAATGATCTGAAATATAATTATCTGTATAGCATGTCACGACTGATTAGCTAGTTAGACTTAGTTTTAGATGTGTCTCGATGGCAAATTTCATTTGGCACAACTTTTCACTAATTAATACGAAAAAACTGTCAACGTAATACGAAAATGTCGGAATAATAAAATGCGTTGGGTTCAATAAAATTTAACAAGGATGTTACCATATACGAGTATCGTATCGTAAAATTCTATGGATCAGTTTCCTTCAAAATGAAACATAACAAAGCTTAGATGATCAAGGTGCGTATAATGTATTCTTTCTCTCCTGATGTTCGTTCTGTTGCGTCAGATGGTATAAGTCGAAATCGCTACAGTGAAGCGAATTTCCTGTGCCGTGATGAGCTACGAGTAGGTGTGGCCGCGGTACCCTATTCTCATGCGGGCAACTGTAAACCTTCCCCTTTGATTAATATTGACGGAAAAGGCCCAGTAGCGAATCTATAAGCCCCTAAAGGGCGTGGTGGGGGATTTTCGTATGGAAGCAATAATATTTTTATTGCCTTTTTCCACAAAGAAACCGAATATCAGGTTAAATGTCAAGCCAATCGCACTATGTAGAGACCGCATCGCACCCTGTAGTAGATAATTCTATACTCGAAAATAAAAATCTATCCAGAGGTAGTGTCAAGCACAGAGTTAATATAACTTTGAATTTCATAAATTTCCTATTCCTTTCCCTCGTAGATCCGACCTGATGATGCAACAGCAAAACTACCCTTATCGCGTCAGGCAAGTTATCATAAATGAACGTCCCCCAGACTTATTTCCACTTCTCCAAACCTAAATTTTGCAACGTGACTTTCAGATCTTACACTGTTAAGTATCCATTTCGGGTCGTGTTCTCTTTCACCCCTTCGCACCTTTCTCGATCCTTTCATTTCCATAATTCCTATATACTAAGGCTCCATTCCATCGCCACTTTAGTTCCCTTCTTGCTAAAGATGATGACGGATTGCACTTCCCGTATAATAGGATGAGACCATAAGACCCCGAAAATAACTTCAAGTGCGCTCATCGAATCACTTTTCACGAGGAATAACCCGTTACTCCATCGATTCTCCATAATGGCGAATCTTGATGGCAAAAACTTCCGCAGTGTCAATACTACGTAGCGTACTATTCTTACTCTCAGGATTCCGCGCGAGGTTAAAGTGAACGCACATATTTCATCTGACTTCGATCAGTTTTTCCTCACAGTAATAAAAAGAATGGGTTGAATTCGTTACGTAAACTTTAGTACTTCAAATTCAAGATGGAAGAGTTTTGAAGTTGAAGAAAAACGCTTAAAAATGGAAGCTTTTTAAGCCACTCAACATGGGGAGAATACCTCACTTGGCTTGATCACAACGCCAACATGCGCGCTTCAAATAAAACCGTACTGCCGTATAATAGTCAGGACAAGAGCCACTGCATAGGGTTCTGACCATGGTGCACAACGCCGTTCTTCACCTGGTCACAGTGGCAATTAGGGTCATGTATGTACTATTCTATGCTGACGCATGGGAGCCACTCTGGATTGTTGCAGGAACGCACCTACTAGCATTTGACTCTGGAGGGATTTTATATTTTTATCCATTACAAAATACCCTCCCCTTAATTTAATTTATATTTCGGTTTAATTTAGAAAGTTTTCTCTAATACTATATAAGAGGGCTTTTAGTAAGCATAACGCACATGCTAGTTAAGTATGGCCAATAACACAACGTTGAAGATACTTAACTCGTTTCCTTTTGACATTCAACTCGTTAACGCAAGACGAAATCAGAAATGGTGTAATGCTTTGGGTCAAATATGTTCCCCAGGGATGCTTTTACATTTATTCACTCAGTACACTTATTTATAGAACGTCAAATTGTTTTCGGAAGTTAATGAAATATATTTAATATAGTTTATCCGTTTCCTGGTACTCATAACCAACATGAATGATTTAGTAACAACCGAAAAGAGACTTTTTTTAATATTCGGAGATTAACGCGGTTTGGTTTGCTATGGTGTGTGACCTCGTTTTGATAAGTAGCATGGGTTGTTTTTCATTAGTTTCACATATTCGTATGAATCGTGTATTTACATAAAATGTATTAAATGTAAAATGAAACAATCTGTTCAAACGGTCTTTGCCCCTTTAATGGGGCACAACACATTATTATTCAAGGTCTCCGTGAAAGACTGCCGAGGGAGCGAGGCAACGTTATTTAGTTTATAGCAAGACCGCCCCCTCCCCACACCTCTCATTTAATTTACCGTCAAGAAAAATTCTGACTGCTCAGCGGCGAAAAACAAAATCCCTTAATGAGTGTGACGAGGGAGGGATGGGGAGGGAGGTAGGGAAATAAACATAAATATACATCAAACTTAAGAAACTCGATGGTAATCAAGACAGATTTCATCTCACCCGGAATGAAACGACGAGGGGGAACTTTGTAAGAATTGAGAGAAAGTGAGTTGGGAATGTTGGGGGATGAGAGAGTGGCAAAGAGGGGATCCAGGGGAAGAGTCATAAAAGAGGGAAACAAAGAAGCAGGGGCGTGTCTTTGCTGAGAGCGGACGGAGGCTGGCTCACTCCCTATCGCAGTCTCCGAGATTTTGTTGAGAGTCAAATGAGGATAAATGACGGGGATGGGAGGTTATTTTCCCTCTCGCCCACTGTGAAATGCACGAAGTCGGAGAGACAGACAATGTCAGCCTACAACGCGGGAGATAACGCGCTTTCGCCCGTTCTTTCGGCGACGCCCCTCACCCCAACCCCACCCCGCTCGCTTGCCTTTCACCCGCTCCATCCGCCTTCAACATCACATGTGACCTCGCGTCTCAGAGCGCCGGTGGAACGACAAAACTACTTCTGCTGCCACTTGGGGTCAGACCTTAAGTCTAGAGAGGGAATTCCTCGACCCTTCAAACCTTAGGACAGGTGCATGACTTCCACTCCTTTCGTAAACCACACACAGATTGATTTACAGCAGTTGCTTTACCTCTCCACTCCCGATCTGGCGCCAGTCTCTTTCACTTCAGGTTGGAATGACTGCCCCTTTCCTCCATAATCCCTTAGGTACATTCCCTTCTGCCTCTCTCTCCAGATTTCACCCTCTACTATTGTTGATAGCAGTCCCTCGTATCTTCAAATGTAACCTATCTCATCCACAGTCACGGAAACTCTTCAGCTTCATTATCGTTGGCTATCCTGACTACCCGCGAAGTCTTAAAGATTCTCCGGTAGCACCACATCACAACTAGACTTACTCTCTTTCATCCAGCCTAGTTACTAGTCTCACTTCACTAAAACAGAGCTAGATTTAAGTACGTGTTCATTAAGAGTTAACTACTGGAAAAAATTAGATAGATCTGTGGATATAGTGCTTTGCTACCAACTGGAGAGCTCAATTTCGATAGCAGGTGATTCCTCTGGGCACATTCTGCTTCAACCGACCTGTGTGATTTTTCGGGAACCGGGTCTTCCTGCGAAACCAGCAGAGGTAAAAGACTTGGCCCCCTAACCCCGAAGTAAGAATCGCACAAACCGTAGGACTTACTTTAGGGTGAGCTCCACACTCACCTGTCAAAGAGGCCTTCGGATTTAAATGGTTGCTTGAG